>OU744795.1:26228235-27428235 GCA_916614155.1 Mesoligia furuncula | reverse complement strand
CATGTTAAATTATTGAAATTAACATAACTCCGCGCCTGTAATCCCTAAAGGCAAAGGTGTACCTATAATCCATATACAGGGTGGTCAAAAAGTCGTGGATCAAACAAATTAGGGAGAAAAGAAGGTCATTTCCAACGCTTTTAAAGTGAGAATTTTTTTTTGACAACGCTTCAAAATTTTTGGAATAAAATTAATTGCTCTTGAAATTTGGTACCCAGAGCCGCAATAGAACTTTTGTAGTGCTGATACATTATCTAGTAATTATACAACACTAACACGAAATAAAAGTGAAGAAAATAGTTGCTGTGGAGATCCAGGTCAAAGTAATTAAACTCCGAATACTCTTACCGAAATCAATGCTCCTGTGAATAGTTTGGATTTAAAAGTAAGACTTTTTGTCCATAAATATTCTGTCTCAAATCTCTGTCGCCGATAAGATAAGAAGCAAAAAAAAAATTTAAGACAGCACTTTTGGTTTTGTATTTACATCTGTGAAATCTCTAGATATAAAATGATATAAACAAAGCCACGCAAGTAAGCGATGTTTTTTTCCGCCAGGATAATTATTATGTATCAGAAACCACATTTTAAAGTCAAAAACAGTTTCAGTACGAAGTTAAAATAACCTATTCTATTACAAAACATTACACTATTTTATTACACACTATTGCACTATTATTTTGCAACACGTGACATGAAACACATGAAATAGGCCGTCCAGAAATGATACAAAAAATTAAAAATGGATGTAGAGACATCCATTTTTAATTTTTTGTATCATTTCTGGACGGCCTATTTTTAGAATAACTTTATGAAGTAGGTAGTAATAATTTGAGTAGATGTTAAAATAATTATATTTACATTAAAATGTACCTGCTGATAATATCAATATTATGAACGCGATTAATTTGAAACGACCAACCTGTCCTACAACCATTACTTATTGTTATTAACAACTTTATTTGTAACTAGACTCTGCCCGCGACTTCGTCCGCGTGAAATTCGTACTTCCCTCTAAAAATTTCGAAAATTTATGTTTATGATCTTTATCATTTATTTAGATAAATAAGTATTCGGGCCAATTTTTAAGATTTTAGATCAATGGGATCAGATTTTTCAAATAAACTGTATACCCCGCTTTTCACCCCCACACGGGTGGAATTTTGACAAAACGTTTGGGATGTATTCAAAACTTGACCACCCATTTTCGAGTTATGGAAGAAATCAGTAAAATCCACCCCTTAAACTTTATTACCCTTTTCCACCTTGGTAGGAGTCGATTTTTGAAAAACCCTTGTTGGTGACGCCGTCTGCGAAGCTCCAACGTCCAGTGAATAATAAGTGTGTGTTGTGTGTGGACAGTCAGTGCTAAAGACTCTAATCAGTGAAAACAAGTGAAGGACTTTTATTAGAGACATTACAGACATAAAGTATGTATATGGTTGGGTGTGTCAACCCCTTCGGACTAGGACCGGTCTGGGTGTCTCTACACCCATTTCACTAGACTGGTTAGGGCCCCGTTCGCGCAATAAGATTAGCGGCGGGTTACAAGCTTAGGGCTCACTTTAGGTACTCATCTCCCTGTCTTCACCCGACAGTGAGGGTAGGATCCACACACCCTGGCACTCCCACCCGGGGTTAGGTTGTTAGGATTTTTACGCCCTCTATGCGTAGTCCCTTTTTCTGATTCTCCTCCAACTAGACCACCATGGCGGACGCTATAATTTTAGCGTTCGTCAAGGTGGTCCTTTTGATGTATCCGTCGTTTCGTGCCAAATATGGCAAACAGCTGTTGACGTATCTTCCAGCTCCCTCCCCCTCCCATGACTTAGTCGCTGACTTCAGTGACGTTCTAGAGAGCCCGATTGTCTCGGAAACACCGGCGCCATTGTCCATCCCGACAAAGGAGTCCGCTATTGTTTCCGTAACGAGTAAGGTCACCGCAGTCACAAAATACAGATAGTACAGAAGTCAATCACGTGTATGTACTTCACTTTTCATACCTACGCTCGGTGGTCGCGCTATGGTTGTCAACTTTGGTGTATGCACAAAAAGCTATCGTGGTAAAATGGCACTCGTATCTAGTTGTTTGATTTATTGTTGAGCTTATTCTAAAATATTAGAACAACACAATAAACATAGTATTACAATACAAAAAGTTTACAGAACAGAAACGTTTAAAATTTTACATTTGTCCATTTTTAACTATCGGTAATCCCTAATAACTTCAAAACGGATTACCCTATTTACACAATTTATTTTGCCCTATCCGTTTTAGACCTAAACCTATCAAATGACACTAAAAACAACACAATACCTACACAAACAAAAAATCATGTTTTCAACTTACGTAATCTATGGTGGCGTGAATGTACCTTACAAAAAAGATACCTACTTTGTTTATACTGATTTAAAATAGGAAACTATTATATAAATCGAGCTTAGATAGGCATTTTTTGTTGCTCCATTTTTGCATTTCACAGACGCGTGTCTCAAGCGGCTGGCACTGGCGTTCGCACTGCTCCCAACCCGTCTGAGATAACGTGTCCGTGAGCGGTGTCTATGTGTGCGTTGCTCGAGCGCTCTTTGTATGTAGATTGTCTTCTGTACTGTCTGTATTTTGTGCCGCAGTCCCCTTGTCGGCACCTATTGTTCCAGCCGTTATTGTCTCAGAGACAATTGGCGCATCATTATCTTCCCAACCCGAGGCTATGGATACGTCCGTACCTCAACCCGACCCTGACGAAACCCTCTCTGCCTCTTCGTCCTCCTCCGAAGACGACTATGAAGTCGTCGGAAAGGGAGGCAAGAGAAAGAAGGGCTCCTCCTCCCAAGCTAACAAGGCTAAAAAGCCAGTAGCGGCTCCTCCCACCCCTCCCCCCGCTGCATCTCCCGCAGCATCTCCCGCCGCTTCTCAGGCCGTCCCTGGCTCAAGCCCTAGTGCTAATCCGCCCGCTTCTAATAAAAAGAAGCAACGTCCCGCGCCCCCTATCTACATTCAGGAGAAGTCCAAATGGACAGAAATCTCCAAAATGTGTGTTGATCGAAAGATCAACTACACTAATGTCCGCTCCACCCAGCAGGGTATCAAGGTAACAGTTCCCCCGTCCTCGGACTACAGGGAATTCACCCGACTCCTCCCCGCCGCATCTCCTGCAGCATCTCCCGCCGCTTCTCAGGCCGTCCCTGTCTCAAGCCCTAGTGCTAATCCGCCCGCTTCTGATAAAAAGAAGCAACGTCCCCCGCCCCCTATCTACATTCAGGAGAAGTCCAAATGGACAGAAATCTCCGAAATGTGTGTTGATCGAAAGATCAACTATACTAATGCCCGCTCCACCCAGCAGGGTATCAAGGTAACAGTTCCCTCGTCCTCGGACTACAAGGAATTCACCCGACTCCTCCAGGTAAGGAATTATTCATTCCATACCTACTCCCTCCCGGAGGAAACCCCCACCCGCGTCATCATTAGGCGCATCCCGAAAGAAATCTCCACCGAGGAGATCAAAGAAGACCTTGCTTGACAAGGCATCCCTGTTTCCGCCGTCCATCGCTTGCACAGATCGAGGAAAGGACTAGTCTATGACATGGCCCTTGTCGTTTGCGACTCCACAGACGGTCATCACCCTATCTTCAAGGTGAAGTCTGTCTGCTCATCTTTATCGAGAAGCCCCGTAAGTCCAACCTCATTGGACAATGCCACAGGTGCCAACTACACACATCAAAAGTGTCTAGGGATCAACATATATTTTTGCAATAACTTTTCTCCTGATTGATATTAATTAAAATTTTCTTTAAGGATTCATCAAATAAAGTGTTTTCGTTTGTCACAGTAACGATAAACCAAGTCACCTTTGCATTAATAAAGAAATTTGCCATTTTCCTAATAAAGGGATTTTTGACATTTGAACCACTAACACAAAAGTTCGAAAAAAAGACTGTTATAACAGTTTTCTTTAAAATTTTATTGGGTAACTTAAACAATTAATAATCCGTGTTTCTACCGCGAACACTAACAACACAAGAACATCGGTTTGGCATACTCAAAATGAGTTTATCCAAATCACGCTGTGGAATGGCCGCCCATGTTCGTTGCAACAACAAAAAAAGGTCTTCTTGCGACTGGATACCCTCCATATTCGGCAGAGCTCTTCTCTGTAGCATATCCCATGCATGCTCAATCGGGTTCAAGTCTGGCGACTGAGCAGGCCAGGGCAGGACATTGATGTTAGCTGCGGCGAGAGTCTGTCTAACAACTCTTGCGGTGTGCGGTCGTGCATTATCATGCATTAACTGAAATAAGGGACCGATTTGCACTTGTAGAGGAACGATGACGTCTGATACAATCGTCTCAGCATAAATTTGAGCGTTGAGGTTGCCTCTGATCCAAATCAACTCAGTTCTTCCGCCGATCCAAATACCCGCCCATACCATGATGGTTCCACCACTATAAGGATGGACTTCCTGGCAGGATTTTAATCGCTGTTGGCGTCCAGGGGTTCTCCAGTGTCGTATACGTCTTGTATCCGGTCTCATACCAAAACGAGACTCATCAGAAAAGCACACGAAACGCCATTGTTCTTCTGCCCAATTTCTGTGTTCAAGAGCCCATTGATATCGAATCCTACGATTGTGCATTGCTATAGGTGGTACCCGTAGCGGTCTTCGGGAATGAAGGTTCACTTCATGCAAGCGGTTTCTGACTGTTTGGTCGCTAATTAAGTTCCCTGAAGAGTGATGAAGCCTCACGGCTAACATCATGGCGGTTATTGTTGGAGCTCTTCGAGTTAAGATTTGAATGTATCGGTCTTGTCTCCGTGTGGTGCAGCGATACCGTCCTCCATGGCGCTCAGCCACGGTACCAGTGCTTCGGTAACGTGTCCAAAGTCGACTGATAACACTCTGACTTGTATTCAGAGCTAAAGCCACAGTACGTTGCCGGGAACCAGCTTCTATCATTCCCACGGCTCTGAGCATTTCTTCCCTGCTTAAATGACGTCGCCGCTCCATAATAACGTTGGTTTTAATCAGTAGTAGGGAAACAGTAGCACTAATAATGTCTTCAATGCGTTGTATGTTTTTATAGGGAAAATATTGACAGCTGATTTTCATCTTTTACTCGAATTTGATTCACAGTTCCTGATTCAAATTATGAAATGCACCAAAAAGGATCCATATAAATTTATAAAATCATAAATTTATTACAAAGCCACATCTCAATCTCAAGAAATCCGCATAAAAATGCTTGATCCCTAGACACTTTTGATGTGTGTATTTTCCCATTTCCATTATATTTAAGAATGTTATTTTCATAATAAATACCTAGGCTTATACGTTTTATATAGAGAATAAAACGTTTAAACCTAGGTTTTAATTATCTTGATAAACATACTTAAATAGCATAGAGATCGGAAAATCTTTAGAAGAAGAATAATGTTGTATCCTTTTCTATGGAGGGGGTCGCACGAAGCTTCCCTCAGAGAATATAAACACGTACAACATAGTTATGTTCAATATTGTTACGTAGTACACTGCAACATATAATTAAAGTCTTATGACCGCACATACCCTACAATACAAACAATGACACGGTCACATTTTGCTTTAGACATATGTGAACAAACCGTATACTTATACAGACTGGTCTGTAGTCATACGTAGTTTGCTTTAAAAATATGCAAGCAAACTGTATACTTATACAGACTGGTCTGTAGTCATACGTAGTTTGCTTTAGAGTATTTGTTATTTTTAAGAGCACAAAGTGATCGAGTACAGACTATGGGTGTCTGTACTGATGTACACAATGGCAATACGCGATCGGGATACCACAATGGTTGTCTCCATTGATGAGTTATTATTCTACATGGACAAACGGGCAGCTTCCTTCGAAGCCAGGTCACCTGTTGAGAAGCAAGCTTCAGGCAAAACTAAATCTTCTGTTAATTTTACCACTACATCTAATAATAATGTTATTAGCAATTGCCCACTGTGTAGTCAAACTCACAAATTATTCAAAATAAATGTGAAGCATTTACAGCACAATCTCCCCATAAAAGGATTGAATTTGTAACTAAACATAAATTATGTCAAATTTGTCTGGTTTCACACTTGCAAAAATGTAGATATAAGTTTAAATGTTCCATTTGTCATTCCAGCGATCACAATGCGTTAATACATCCTCCTGATGAAAAGCCCGGACCTGAAGCAAAGCAAGGTGAAAACAAAAATACACAACAGGTAACTTTACATACTGCTCAGCCTATTTTCGAAAGTGTCTTACTTCCATCAGCCAAGGTACGAGTACTAGTTACTGGAGTCAATAACAAAAAAAATGTTGTCAGAGCTTTATTAGACTGTGGAAGTCCGACTTCATTTTGCACCACAGCTCTGGCCAACCGTTTAGGGTTGCCACAGTTCGATTTACAAAAGAGTATAGCCACTTTGGGCGATACCTGTCACAATAATAGTACTAAGGGCATACAGTTACATCAGTCATTAGTAAATTCATTCCAAATGAATGTCACATGCTCAATAATAAACAAAATAACTTCCAAACAACCACAAAAACAAGTTGATTTTAGCAATTTTGTAATACCAATGCATGTTGCTTTGGCTGACAAGGAATTCTACATTCCAGGTGACATATCTTTACTACTCCGGCAGTGACATATTTTTCAAGATAATTTTGGATGGCAAGATTGAAGGCGGCCCAGCTGACCCTATCAGTCAGTTTCTTTAAATAACAATAAATTTCAAGTCAATTATCCGCTCAAAGTTGAATTGCAGGCCTTCCAACTCATATGCAATTTCTTTGCAAAGATTATACAATTTAGAGAAACGATTTTCAAAGCATCTAGAATATTATAATTTATACAAAAATTTTATACATGAATACATTGAATTAGGACATGCAAAAATACAAAAAGAATTGTGATCTTATAGATGAACCCCGGTTTTTCTGCCCCATCACGGAGTGATCAGGCCATTAGAACATAAACTTAGGGTTGTATTTGATGGCAGTGCAAAAAACAAAAATAGTACTTTCACAGGTTGGTTGGTCGGCTGGGTTGTCAGGTCAGATAGGCAGTCGCTCCATGTAAAATACTGGTATTCAGCTGCATCCGGTCAGACTGGAAGCCGACCCCAACATAGTTGGGAAAAGGCTAGGCAGATGATGAGTACTTTCACAGGTATTTATGTTTAAGGCTAACTGGTCGAATCTATACATATAATAAATCTGTAGAAGGGTCAATTCTGTACATTGAAAATATTGAAAAAATAAATAGCGGGGGGTGTTGCTGGATCGATACCAAACCCAAATATGTGATTAAAAAAATGTTTGTCTGTCTGTCTGTCTGTCTGTCTGTATATGCAGGCATCACGTCAAAACTAACGGTTCGATTTCGATGAAACTTGGTATAATTATACCTTATTATCCTGGGCATAAAATAGGATACTTTTTATCCTGGAAAAATACGTAGAAAAAAAAATCTTATTTTTCGGTTTTATTCATAGACGTTGTTCTGTAGAACACACGTTGCATTACCCGTAGTGGATAATTTTCCATTTCAATTTAAGAGAATACAGTTTCCTGTAGCTTTGTGTTACGCCATGACAATAAATAAGGCTCAAGGTCAGACCCTAGGAGTTGCTGGCGTAGATCTTACCGCGAGTTGTTTTTCACACGGGCAACTTTACGTAGCTCTTTCCCATGTGAGCGGTCCAAGAAATCTTCATGTTCATATTCCGGACGAGCTCACTAACAATGTTGTGTATGCTGAAGCTCTCAATTAACTTTCTGTCGCATTGTCACGATCACTTTTTTATTATTGCAAACTTTTCGTCATTGTCAGTAATTTACTGCTACATGCTACTTATCAAGGTCGGAATTACTATGAAAAAAATACTTACTACAGAACGCGAGCTCAACAGCAGTAGCTCAATAGAGGGATCTCCTTAATTATTATAGGCTTAGCCGTATTTGGGTCCAATAGATATATACAAAGATGTCATTGTCAGAGTTACTCAAAATGGAGAAATAAACCATCCACGCGAAGACCGACATCCGCGCGGACGGAGTCGCGGGCGGAAGCTAGTTTTACATATTTTGAATAACCTACTATACTCGTAGTGTCCTTAACAACTGTTTTTAGTTTTCTTGTTTACTAACAATTTTAAAAATCTAATTTGAATTGATTGTAATCTCTGTATTATATCTAATTTGTGTATTCCTTTTAAAAGTCAAACCATAACAAACAAAGAGAATAACTCAGTATTGAGTCAACTAAGGACATATATAAACATTTTAAGGTGCTGGTGGGAACTTTAAAGCTTAAATGGTAGAATTTACTTAGCAATATTCTAAGCTAACTACAAATTTTTTATTTTTATTATAATATGTGAAGACCATGAAAAACTTTCATCGACTTTCATTCCAAGATATGTGACACTTTCTACTTGTTCTATTGGTTTACATTTACAGTTTAAATTATTATTATGCATACACTCAATTAAGAATTTAATTCTATTGGCTTGGACCTTAACCCCGCAAAATGCGAAATTTATCTTTCTGACATTACCGACAGACAATTGACCCTAGAGAAATTTAATGCAATAGCCCCACAAAGCGTTTACATGAATTTTAATGTACCCTGTAACGGGTAATAACATACTTTTTGTTTTAGTCGAACTAGTTTGAACTAGACCCAACCAGTGGGAATGTTTAGTCTAATTTTTCATGCACTTAAGTAATTATATTTATAGTAATCATTAGTAATCAAATTAATTTCATCCATATTATCATTGTATATATTGTGTGTGGATAATACGTAAAACGTCGATTAAAGTAACACTCGTGTACTTGGGGACCAACGTTCTTTTAACGATGAAGAAATTCAGTTTTATTACAAAAAATCATTCTGTGAATATGTCAAACAATAATATGGTGGACGAAGATGTGCAGTCGATGCTTTTACCTTTGAATCTGATGCAATATATTATGTTTTGCCCTAAGTATCGCATAAAAAATAATTGTATAATTCCAAACAGCCTAATCTCTGACATTATTTCTACAGTTGCAACATTGGTATTCATATCTATATTTGTATATCGTACCTGTATGGTCTCTATGTTTAAAGATTATGTCGGAATGACTACTTTTATGTATTTCATCTCTTATTTCGACTGCATCTACTACAGTTTCGGATTCGCCATAAATTTCGTGGTTGGGTTAGTTAACACGAAAAAAAGTATAAAAATCATCTTGACCATTCAAAAAGTGCACAGAATTCTCAATGATGAAACCAAATTTAGACGATTCGTCATATTAAATTGGACCATTGTTTTGGTGACATTAGGTGGCTACGTCTTTGTATTCACATATTTTTGCTCACAGATATCCTTCGAATTTATGTTTAATGGTTATCTTTTGGTATTTTTCGATTTAAACATAGTTTGCGCCATTCGAATTTTTAATCTGCTAGAAGATAAAATCATTTTGTGGAATATTCAAATTTCATGTTCTCAAGAAATAGAAATTGCCCGCGATCCAAGTTACAGCAACAAACTTTTTCAGGCTTACGTTGATTTATTAGAATGTTATGAAATTCATAAAGTCTGTGTTCAACAATTTGTAAGTTTTTTTTTTTAATTTTTATTTTCTAGTAAAGTTATGAATAGTATCATTGAAGTATTGAATATATTGTAAGAAAGAAATAAGTCAAATTGATACATGAAAATTGATATTTGGAACTGAACAAAGTTTGTATTTTGGTTACTTTTCAGATGCTTTATTACATTATAGAAGTATTTATCCACTCCTTAATTTACATTCAAGTGGCAATTGACATGCTGAAAACAGGCATGATCCTCAATGGCGAAGTAAGTATTACTTTGATGTCAAATTTCTTTAATTGATTTTTAACTTTATCGCTACAGCATAAGGTTCAAAGTTGATTGGGAAAATTTGACATTTCGGGTAGCTTGATGTGCTGGCGTCTGTACATGATCATTCTCTTGCCCTTATCCCAATTTATTTGGGGTCATACTTAGAGAAGAGTCTGTCACCCCCTTTCTAGCCATAGCCCATTTTTCTTTAATAGATACTTTAGCAGGTATTGAGTTACCTACATTTATTTTTCATCATGTGGTGCAACACTTGTGTGATTGGCGTCAAATGTTCCTTTTGTTATAGAATGCAGCTTCTGCGGCGTCAATTTCCATATGCTTTTGGATGACAAAGGAATTATTGTTGCAAACAATGATGTGCCAGCGATGCGAGAAATTCTACATAGCCATGCAAAGTGTTCAAGATACATGTACACTTGTTTTGAAGACAACTTCCTCTGGTTACTTTTTTATTTAAACTCGTAATACTCTAAAAAATCTTAATACTTTTATTTACATCCCAAGTGTAATGTTATAATTTTTTTTTAGGTTTATTAGATCATCTACTAAAATAAATGTTGATTATAAGCGGTGAGGATCAAGATCAGGTGTATATTATGTTGGCTTCTTCATAACCTCTAATTTTTACTTTGGTAAATTCGACAGATGATGAGAAAAAACTGTGCAAGAACGTACTGCGCTTCCATCGATCATCTTTCAGCAAGGTACGCGCGTGTGGTTTGTTCTACGTAGACGCTGCGCTACAATTAAATCTGCTGAGTCTTCTCACCAACTATATTTTTGTGTTGCTACAGTTTGCTTATTTGTAATTCAGATTTCATTAAATCGACTGTATGGAACATTCAATTGAACTGTTTATTTATTTAAATTAATAACCACTAATATTGTGCTATTTCAATAGCATGACAAATGTATATCTATGATGCATACTGCAGTAATTCGGACTCATGCAGCGAAATAATGTCATGTAAAATATTTTCAAAAGACACTTTGTATTTTGAACTGTAAGTAAAACACTGTCTTGTGTATCCGTTCTACCCACTGATATACCCTACACTATTTGTACTAAATATGGTAGGGTATAATGAGCTCAGGGTGCGCTGGGAATTTACTCTTGCCGCGTATGGTAAAGCCACTAAAGTGCGTGCCGGACCGATACGTGTGGAGGCAGCGGTGCCCACTACTGCTAGCCGTGCCGGAAGGCAGGACCAATCTACTGGCCAAAACCTGACGGGGGTTTTCCTGAACAACCCGCATAATAAACGAAGTTCGTGAGAGAATTGATATAGGTTGGCCGGCACGTTGACGCGCAACCTGTTGCCATGGATCCAGCACTTGATTTTAGACCCGTAGACAGCGACGCCGTAGACGCGTAGACATTTTTCGTCGGTTATGAAAAGGTGGCACGTTTTTTTGGAACAAAGCTTGCAGTAAGAGTAAACTGGTAGAACGGCTCGTAACGAAAAAGCGTCATGCTCCCGCATGCGACTCAGAAAGAGAGAGATAGTTTTGACGGTATTCGAGGGTGCTGAAGCCAATAATGAGGTCAAAATGAAAATTAAAGATGGCAGCTATGAAAATTTTCAAATGTTTCATCATAGGTATCGTTTTCTTAGGTTTCGAGGGTGTTGAACCCGATAATTAAGTCAAAATCAATCAAAGCTTTCGTAATTTTGAAATAATTTTGGCAGCCGCCATCTTGGGTTTTCATTTTGTATTTCGTTCCTGCTGGGCATACTCCCACACGTTTTTTAAAATCTGTAATTTTGTCCTTAATTAAACGTTTAATTTGTTCTAGGGGGCATCAACTCTGACGTTGTTGGTATGCTAAGTATATATTATGTTGGATGTGATAAATAAAGCATTTGCTGTAGCAATTAGTATTAATTCAGCAATGCGAGAAATTCTATGAACTGGTAGCAACTAGTGATAGTGTGCGAGATTCTTGCGCGGTTATTTTGAAGTCAGGAATTTGCTTTTAAATCATATCAAAATATTTGTTTTAAGATGCTTGACGTAGTTAATAAAAGACCACAAAGCTCCCTACCTAATAATTATGGCAAATGGCGAAATGGCTTAGCCCAAGGTGATCCCATCTCTCCGTTACTTTTCAATATAGCAACTTACAAGTTTTGTCGGGATATTGTTGATGTGTCTTCATGCCAGTACGCCGATGACTTCGTATTGTATTCTACTTGTAAGGATAGAGGGTCAGAATAAAATTCAAAATGCTTTAAATACTTTTACAGTTTTATTGGACGAATTAGGACTGGAACTATCTATAAGTAAATCGAAATATTGTGTTTTTAGTAGGGGATTTAGACAACAGCACATACAACTTCTAATAAATAATAGTGAACTTAGCAACGACGAACTTAGCAACGTTTGTCTTTATAAATATTTGGGTGTTTGGCTAGATAAGACATTACGCTGGGGTAAACAAATTAACGAAATAGTCGAAAAAATTCAGAGGCTTCTCAAATTACTTAAATTTCTTACCTAAAATTCTTGGGGTGTCCATCAGATTCATCTTCGTAGACTCTATATAGCTTTAATTAGAAGTAGGCTAGAATATGGGTGCTTCTTATATGAGTGCTAAAACTAATATTTACAAACTAGAAAAAATACAAAATCAGGCTCTAAGAGTAGTAGGGAGTTTTATAAGAAGCACACCGATACACGTTATGGAGTGCGAGCTCTGTGTGCCTCCACTGGATGTTAGGAGAAAATGGTTAGCATTCAAATATTGTTTAAAGTCGTATTCTACATCCGATAATGTAGTAATAAAACAGCTATCAGAGCTTAGCGCTATTAGGCACACCAGTTATTGGGCAAATAAAAAGCTTCCATTACTTGTTACTGTTTTCGAGGAAATTAGGGAGGAAAGTACTATAAGTTCATCTCCGATTTTAGAAATGTTTTCATTGGATGTATGGGTAACTAGGATTAACATCCAAAATATAATAAAGATTAATTTGGATTCAATTAAAAAACCTAAAAAGACGCAACGCAAAAAATCTGCTTTCATTAAGTTGACATCATATGTCAACTTAATGAAAGCAGAAATTTTGAGAGAAATATCGGGTAAATATCAAGATTATTATAAAATATATACTGATGGGTCTAAGAGCTCTAATGGTAATGGCGCGGCTTACTATGATCCTTTGAATTCGGCAAATACCTGCTTTAAAATAAATAATTATGTGTCAGTTATGTTTTTGGAGCTCTTTGCAATTTTAGAAGCGCTTACGTATATTATATCCATTGAAAATAATAGAAAAACATTAATTTGTGTAGATAGTAAAAGTGCACTACAACATATAGCTCGATGCGGCCTCTGGTTACAGAGGTGCTCCGATAGCTTATGAAATTCTATCTAAAATACACTATCTATCTGAAAGAGATATAGATCTGAAGTTGCAATGGGTTCCCTCACATGTACGGTTAAAGGGTAATGAGGAGGCTGACCGTTTAGCAAAGTTGGGTATTGTTGGTGGAAGAGAAAAAACATTGGAACTAATTATATAGAAATATTGCCTAGGTATAAACATAAATGTCATGAAACCTGGAAAGAGTATTTTAATCAAAGATCGAAAGATAAAGGGATTTGGTACAGGTCTATAGTTTCAGAGCCTCCTCGTATACCGTGGTTTTATAACTCTAGGCTAAGCAGAAAAATTATAGTAACAGCTCTCAGACTGAGATCTGGACACATGCCGCTCAACAATTTTGGCTTTTTAATGAAAAAAATTGATTCACCAAATTGTGAGGTGTGTGGCACACTGGAAGACGTTTTACATTTACTGACGAAGTGTGTCAGATTTCAGTCTGCAAGAGAGGATTTAGTTAGAGAGCTCAAGATAAATATGAACGATGTTTGTATGTTCCATCATATCTTGGCGACACCTAATCCGGAGCTGTTTATAGTTTAGTTAAGTGTGTAATAGTATGTTTTACGTTATAAGGTCTGATATGCTTGTTTAATATTAAGTAGTACTATTACGTTAAAAGGTCCGATGGGACTGGCATATACAATTGTATAAAAGTCCCTAATAATCAATAAAGAGCTAAAAAAAAAAAGAACCATATTTAACCGACTTGGACTGTTTATTTAAAGAAACAACAGTTTTTAAATGTGCAACTTTCTGAATTGAGAATTTTATTTTAACCTTTTAAAAATACCTTGTTTAAAATCTTATTTGGTCTAAGTGATTGACACTGACTTTGACTTACTTTAAATAGTGTTCTCTGCCCTCTACTTGTGTCTACGTAATCACAACTCTTTAGGTAAATGAATTAGTGTTTCGTCTACACATTCAGGTTTGCCACTGCGTAGATTTTGTTTAGCCTATGTCGTCCAACTGCTGGTCGACGACGGCCCCAAGTCGTTTCAGGAACTCTTTTGCCAGGTCATCTCCTTGATGCTTCCTGGTATTTGACTATCATAATTATATTATTGTTAATTATGTGAAAACGATGCAGACTGTTCAGATGTCTAAGGCCACCAATTTTAATCGATACACCAATAAGTATAAAATAGGTCAACACCTAGACTATCGTTAGTTCAGAATACACTTGATCGGTGAACGGCTGTCTCTTGTGAATTAATTTTTTCGGTTCGGAACCTACTAGGTTCTTATAGCCAGCTGTTTGACCTGATTAACCTTCCTTTTATTCTTTACTCTAAAAATAAAATAAAAACATGCTTCGTTTAAATATATTCGATTACTACCTTTGAACTCATAACGGTACTGCTTCCAAGTGTTGAACATTAAGTTAAAAGAAAATTATAAAAAGGCGACCTTTATTATTTTTTCTTCTATTATATATTATTATAAATTCGTGTTCTGTTTAGTTCGTTATTTTGTTTTCTTTATAAAAAATGTGTATGAAAAAATTTTCCTTTTGTAATATAAATATATATTTTCTGATATCATTTTATTAGAGCATAATCAAAAAATGCCTACAAAAAAGTATCGAGTAAAGTAATTTTGAACATATTTATCAATTCTTAATAGCACTTAAGTTATTGTCTTACAAAATGTCGTCCTTAAAAAGAAAAATGAATTGCCTAATTGAACTCATTTTTAATGTGGAAACGTTTTTAAATAACGTAATCGATAAAGATGTACAGTGTATATTTTACCCTATGAATTTGATGCAGATTCTCGTGCTAAATCCAAAATATCGCATCAAAAACAATTACATAAAACCGAATGGTTGTTTCAATAAGTTCATATTAATATTGGCGATGGTAACTTGTCTGGGTTGTTTTGTGTATCGAATCACGGACACATTGTTTGATGAAAATTTGAGACGATACGGCACGGTCAACTTTTTGTATTTTGCATCTTTCTTTGACTTTATTTACTACTCTTTGGGATTTATCTTGAACTGTATCATTAATTTTAAACAAACGAAGAAAATTGTCACATTTGTTTTGTCCTTCCAAGAGGTGCACAGAGTTCTAAACAATGAAACTGCTACTAAGAGGTGTGTCATTAGGAACTGGATTTATGTCGTTATGACTTTTGGATTTTATTTAATCACTTTGATTATACTTCCCTCCGTTTTCAATAATAACATTTTGTATATTGATTTTAATTTTAACTTGTTAAGTTATGTTGTCCTTGACACCAATTTAATATATGCAATTAGCTTCATTAAGTTATTGACGGATAAAGTCAAACTATGGAATATGCAAATTTCACTATCACCGCAAAATCTAGGTGATGAGAAAATATATCAAGCATATGTGCAAATATTTAGATGCTACCAGATCTACAAAAATATTTTTCAAGAAGTGGTAAGAAAGCAGAATCATTTTTTAGTTACTTTTGCAAATATTTTAACTCATTGTAAAATTTAAAGATTCTTTTTTGCAGATTAGCTGTGTGTTGTTTTTGCCAGTAAATTAAAAATTGAAGAATTTTATTAAAACGACAATTCTTACTATAATTTACCTGCCCTTATCTGAATTTGTTTGGGGGCGTCGCAACATATCTTTTTCTTCGATACTTCCCTGTTGTCGTCATCTCAGTAGTCGCCCCCTCTCTAGCCACACGCATTTTTCACACAGTCCATCCAACTTTTTTTTGGTCTTCCCTTACTCTTACAGCTATCCATTCATAAGTAGATAATTCTTATAACTTACCAATAACACTTCAACCTAACTTTAAAACGCGTTACACGTGTTTGTTCAATGATAGTCTATCGTTCTTCACTATGATATTTTTTTGTTTTCTAGGTTTTGTTTCAAACTGTGGAGGTATTCTTCCGTTTCTTGGTTAACATTCAAGTGATGATTGAATTTAGAAAAGTGTTTTTTGTAAGTATTAAAATATTTATAAGTAATATACGAGGTTAAGGTGACTAGTCGATATTTTTTCCATACAAATTTCGGGAGTGTATTACTCCACTGTTTGCCATTGTGCATCTAAAGTTAAGCATGATATCGTTTTGTCTTATTATTAATGTTGTCTGTACGGAAACAGAATAGTAAAATAAAAAGCCATTAAAAAGTTATGAGCCAACAAAGATTCGTTTTTCTTGCTATTTTTAACGTAACTTTGGGTGTAAATAAGTAATATAAGAACTGTAAAATCTTCAAAACCAAGTCCGTACCGACAAAGCTCAGTTATCGAAGAGTTCAATGAACTTTATTTTTAATTGATTTACGCATTATTTTTTTCATAAAACACTTTTTTCCGAAGCACTTTTAATTTTTTTTTCCGCGCCTATCAGTTCGGAATGGTATTTCTGTGGGTGAGAACTAGACTTTTTTCATGTAGACTAGCGTCTAACTGCTCATCACTGATACTAGCTCAGTCGGGCACGAAGCCAGATAAGACAACGTGATTTTTGGCCATGACCACCAGTGAGTTCGAGCTCGCGACTAGTTTGCTCTTAAACTCTGAAATATGGGACCAACCCTGAAATGTCCCTTACGAAATGCAATACAGCGCGTTCACAATGTTTGAAACAGCATTTTTTATACCACGATTAATAATTATTGATTGTCAATGTTAAGCACAATTTTATAATAGTGATGAATACATAATTAGAATGGATTTCCACAGCAGAATGTACCAGCACTGTTTCGTCGTCGTCGTCGTTTCAGCCGATAGACGTTCACTGCTGGACATAGGCCTCCCCCAATTTTGGGGGGGGGGGGTTTGCCATAATCGCCACGCTTGGCAGGCGGGTTGGTGATCGCAGTATGGTATGATGGTGGAATAAATAGAGAACGCTGCTGCCCATTGTTCTCCGGTAAGACCTTAGTCGCCTTTTACGACACCCACGGGAAGTAAGGGGTGGTGCAATTCTTTAAGTCCGGCACCACACAGACACTGTTTAGTTTTAACTTAAAGGAGAGAATCATGATTTTGTGTATGAACATAGGTACTATTTAATATTTTACTATAAAAAAAACTGTTTTCCAGGAACATGATCCTCGACTATCGCTAATCCTGTACTTATGGATGCTAAAGACCCTGACTATACACTTGGCGCTCAGTTTGGAAGTACAGGCATTCAATACAGCTATGGAACATGGAAAATATTCGTGTGAGAAAATTTTGGCCGCAAACAGTTTAGGTGAAATAAACCATTTATAAAAGTACCTATTTAGATCAGTGTATTTTATTAATTGATCTGAGGGTCTAGACAAAGTAAAATTTTATCAGTAACTAGCTTCTGCCCGTGACTTCGTCTGTGTGAAATTTCTTGTTAGGATAAGCATAGCAAGTCTTGTTCTCTATTAGTCGCCATCTCAGAAATCTCTCTATTTCTCATCTTTCACACATTCTATCCATCATTTATTTGGGCTTCCCCTACTCTTAAAGACATGCACATTTATCTGCTTCTTCTTAGCGTGTGGATAGCAATCTAAACTGATAACCCAAAATCTAATCAGGAGTTTGGTGGCATCGGTAGCGACAATCAGCTACTGTAACGTGCATATTTTTGTTAACAGATGGCCAAAAGCAGTTCTGCAAAAATGTTCTGCGTTTGTACCGTTCATCGTTTACCAAGATGAGCGCTTGTGGCATGTTCTTCATAGACATCTGTCAACCGTTACGTTTGATATCACTTATAACTCACTACACTGTTGTGCTGTTGCAGTTTGCAATTCTGTAATTATGGTTCCATTAAAGAATGTTGTTATTGTGTATCCTGTTTTCATATTCCATGACACTGAAGCAACAGTAGTTAGGGGGTCATAGTTAAATAACAGTAAACTGTCCTTCATGTTTCTGTCGAGGTATGAAAAGAACAGGGACTACGAGTATTTAGGATCACTCTACCCTACCCGATATAAATAATGTATTTAAAGAAGGCCAATGATAACACTAAAATTACATCTTATGAACTAAAGATCGAGTACCTAGCGTTAAAAAACTGGAATTGGAAGTATCTGTCATCTACAGCGACAAGACGGGCAAAAGACATTGCTGCCATCACGAGACCTGAATGAGGCTGGCACAGGAGCCTGGGCATTGGCACAAGCAAACATAGTCCAATGGATTTTATTGTATTTTATTTATTATTTGGGGACGGGCTGAAGACATCGATTCTATTTTTATTCTGCAGGAAAGAGCCATCAGAGCCATACATAATCTCCGCAGGCGCGATTCTCTAAAGGAACTGTTTAAGGAAATTAACATCATGACGGTGCCTTGTCAATATATCTCCGAAAATATAATGTACCTATATGAGGAAAAATTTACATATTTTTAGTAAAATAGGCCTAAGACAAAATTATTGTACTTGAAATAGAAACCTCTTAGTTCAACCAGGTTTCAGACTGGCTAAAGTAGACTCATCTTTTATGGGGTACTGCTTAAAATGTTATAATAAAATACCTCCCCACATTCTTCAACTGAATGAGACAAAATTCAAGTCTTGTATAAAACGCACACTATGCAGTCAGGCATATTATAAGTTAGGGGATTACATCGCTGATAAAAATGCATGGCTAAATGCTGGTTCTGCTCCACAACCTCAACTAATTGATTAACACTTGAAAATAGTGTTGTAGCTGCTGAAGATTGTAAAACTATCTTTGCATTGTATAAACTCAATTTTATTTATATTGTATAATTGCATAGCACAGAAGTGAGTTCTATGTATGTACTATAGAGCTACCATTTACCGGGTAATATGTCTTTCATTGACTTGAATGTGCCCTGGCGGCTAATAGTATGTCATATTCACACAAATGTCTCGCTGACGGTGACGTGTGTTTTAGATCATTTAGCTCCCTTCAAAATTGGTTGAGCTGAATAGTGCTGATCTATGGCGTCATGTTCGTAAACGGGCGCCGTCAGTTGGGGGTGGTCATCACTTAGCTGCCTCGGCATAATTTTAATTATTTTATTACTGGATTTTTTTGTCATTATTTGCTGTATTTTGGACGCTTTTAACGCGTACGCCTTTTTTACATCGTTCTCACAAACAATTATAAAATCAACACGATTGATGTAAAAATACAATTTAAAGGCCTTTCCATGGAGTTTATTGCCCGTTCTTCTCCATAGGTACCTACGCTTTGGAATGGGCAACTAGCTTCATATTTTCTGACTGACCGACTTCTTGACAATTCAAAAGTGCCTGTAAATGGTTTAATTGAATTAGATGCGTTGAGTTTGAGTTTATGCCCAAAAATGGGGGAAACCGGGATCAATTGTGTCACTCATTTGTTCGGAAAACCTGAACGCACCTCTGTCGGCGTGACCCGGTATGACTTCGTATCTTAACCAAATCGATCGACGCGTTCTTTATGTCACTCATTAATTTGGAAAACCAGAAGGCGCTCGCCCTCCGTCAAAAACAAACAAAAAGAACCGAACAGTCGCGTGTTCGCGCGACGATCACTTTATACTTCCGCTCGTAAAACACCGACCTGACGCTAGGTCGGAGCTTCTACAACCAAAGGTGCTCGTGGTGCGTGAGGTTCTTAAATTAAGTTCAATGCAGTATTCATTCAAGAGTCCCCAGTGTTCTGAACCCTAAATAGAACTTGAGGATAAATAAGTACAGAATTTTAATGCTATAGGGATTACAAAAAACAAACTGCAGTAACACAATAGTATAGTAGCTAATAGTTATAGTAGAACACTTTAATGTTCGTTAATGTCGCTAGATGTCTTGTCTAATAATTATTTTCAGAATGCTCTTGGGACTGCCCCGTTTCAGTAATGCGTCGGAAATGTTTGCGCAGAATCGAACTGACCGTGTATTCCCGTTATCCAAGAGTTGCTATTCTCCCATTTTGAAGCATTTTGTGGAAAGGATGGCCAAGTGAGAAACTTGTACCTTACGGTCATCAAAAACGTGCAAAAGGCTTCAAACTTTATTTCCTAATAATAATTTTACTTACTATCACTAGCTATAAGATATTACTAACATCATGGATATCTGTTGTCTGAGTAAATAAATTTTGATTTGATTATTCACCATTAATAAGACTATGACTACCACATTTAATTTCGTTTTTTTTTTCCAAATGTTCGTAAACGCATTGTAAAATAAAAACTGTAGTAAAATCTCTGGTTATATTTTCTACTAGTTTGTGCCCGCGACTTCGTCCGCGTGAATTTTACCCTCCCCCTATTCACCCTCTTATCGGTGGAATTTCGAAAAACCCTTTCTTAGTGGATACTTAGGTACTCTTCCCAAAGAACGCACCCTCCAAATTTCATGTCTCTAGGACCAGCGGTTTAGACTGTGCGTTGATATATCAGTCAGTCAGGACTTTGAATTTTATATAGGTCTAAGTATAAATATCTTATTAGTTAATCAGACCGCGTGGTAAAATTCTTCCATACTCATTATGACACCCCCCAGTCCCCCTTTAGGGGGTTGTTTAAAAAAAAATGCCAAACTTCATAATTTACTTAGATCAGTATTCGTGCCAAGTTTCAAGTTTATTAACCAAATGAATAAGATTTTTCATATAAATTGTATTCCCGCTTTTCACTCCCACAGGGATGGAATTTCGAAAAATCGTTTGGGGTATGTTCATTACTTGACTCAAAGTTTATTTATACGAATTTTTGAGTTAATGAAGTCACGCAGTAAAACCCTCCCCTGTATAATTAACTACCCCTTTTCACCCCGTTAGGGGTAGATTTTCGAAAAACCCTTATATACGTTATTCTTTATTTTTGGTCTTAACTATAAATACCGAGTTTCGAGTGAATCGGACCGCGCGTAAAAATTCTTCCGTACAAATTTTGACAATCCCCCCCAATCCCCCTTTTCGTGGGTAGTTAAAAAATGCTAAACTTCATAATTTACTTAGATACCTGCCAAGTTTCAAGTTTAATAACACAAGGAATAAGATTGTTCATAAAAACGTTCATCCCCTATTTAACTCCCTTAGGGGTAGAATTTCGAAAAATCCTTCCTTATTCCCTGTCTACATTATAAAGGGAACCTCTGTGCAATATTTCAGCTCTCTACGTCCAAGAGTTAGGGTTGATGAGTCAGTCAATCAGTCAGTCAGGACTTTTCTTTTTATTTATAGAAGAAGAAAGAAAGAAAGAAGAAGATAGATGAACAAATATGAAAATTGTAATGGATACTTTTATCCATTAAAATTTTCATACTTGTACGCAGAAGTAAAAGGACGTTTGCAAAATTTTACAGAAGATGTTGTTAGTACGTATATAAAAGTACGTTATGCTCCAGAAATCCATAGGTAAAGTCACAAAGTAATAGCTTTTATGTTTGTTCGCGGATAACTTCGTCGTTTATGAACCGATTTTGTTTATTCTTTTTTTGTTGGAAAGGAGATATGCCAAGGGTGGTCCCATGATAAGGAAACCAGGATCTGATGATGGCATCCCAGTGAAATCGAGGGGAACATTCGAAAATCGTAGGAGCGACTAGTGCGTTTGTTATTTTTTTCATTAAGTATTTTAAAGCACTACAATTTAATGAAAGTCTGGAGTCGATCTGATGATGGAGCCGAAAGACAGTCGAGGGGACTCCTCAACGATTTACAGCAGTTACCTTGTGTTTGGGCTTGATTAATTTGTATTGATGTGAACTTTACACCTAGATAGGTTGTGACTGTCATAAAGGGTCTGATGATGAAGACGAAGGACAGTTAAGGGAACTACTCAACAGTTTACAGTAGCTACCTTGTGTATGTTCACCGATTACTCGAAGACGGCTGGACCGATTCCAAAAGTTCTTTTTTTATTTGAAAGGGTATACTCTCAAGGTGGTCTCATTATCATCAAGTTGGAATCTCATGAGAGGATCCCATGGAAATCGAGGGAAACCCTCAAATTTTATAGGCAAACCTATAGCGATTTGGGTATTTTTTAAAGTAACTTGAGCATTTGCTCTCGGAAATCATCATTTGGTAAAGTGGAGCTGATAATGAAGACCACAGATGGCCATCGGAACAACTCAATAACAAATATTTCACGGGTTGCGATTCGATTACTTTAATATGGTTGCTAAGCAATTTATGCTCGTCACAATGCGTATGATGAGTGATTGTTGAGGAGTTCTCCGGGTTCTTACCGGGAGAACTCCTCAACAATTAACGTCCCAGGATCGGGAAAAGCAATATTTTGTAATAGGTGATGAACAGTTGGCATTAGACTATTGTAACTTAGATAAATTACAAAGTGACCCACTAAAAAGTGAAAAATAAAAACATTTTTCCAAAAAAAAAAAACAACCGACTTCCAAAAAAAAAACACTACAAATTGAAAAATAACTTTAATTTCGGAAGTCGGTGTCAATAAACGAAAATGCGGAACCAAAGACACCACTTCCGAAATTAAAGTTTTTTTTCAATTTGTAGTGTTTTTTTTTTGGAAATCGGTTGTTTTAATGAGTAATTTCTATACTTTATACAATTAGACACACACACTCGCATTCGTTGGCAACTAATTGTATGTTACTCACTCGCGGTCGCTGTCGGACTAGTGACCGCGAGTGAGTGCGTGAGTCCTAGTCCTAGTCTCAATGGGACTACATTAGACAACATTGATTCATAATGTTATCCTTTTATGATTCTTCTAAAGTGGCCTTTTGGTTTTAGAGAAATAATCCAGTGTGAGTCGAAGGGTTGTTGAAAGCGAAGTGGAAGGCCCCAGCTGGTCAGTGAATTCGAAACAAATGGTTTCATACCAACGAGATATTTTGCCGAATTATTCGACACGTCACAACAAAAAACAACAGAAAAAAAAATTGAATTTTTTGATATACGGTACCGTATACATACTTTTAAAAGCATTAAGTAAAAAGCTGTTATTTTGACATTACAAATAGGCACTTCAATTTTATTTGTTTGTAGAAATATGAATAGATGTATATGTAGATTAATTTGTCAATACAATTAGAAATATTAACTGCGCCTCTTAACGTTGATGCGATCAGTACATAAATAATAAATATTATAATTATCACGTCATACTGTCATTCACGTCAGATTGTCATTTCCGCGTTAGTAAGTCACCACGCGACAAACAGATGACGTTCATATTAAAATAATGTCCCGTAAGCAAACCACATTACAAATGTTACCCAATAATAGACTGGAGAAAGATATGCAAAGAATATTGCATCCTTTTAACTTAGCACTTAGCATTTTTTTGTTATCAAAATATAATGTGCGAAATAATCATATTTATCCAAGTGGAAAGAAATATCACATATTTGCTTGTTGTTTCATGTTATTCCTAAATGCGTTGTATATCTATCGAACGTTCATCGTAGAAGTCATAGATCAAAATATGACATCTTCAGAAGGTGATCTATTTTCGTGCATTGCTATACTCTACAGTATCACCGTATTGTTTGGGTTCACGATGATGTTTATCCTGGACTTCACGTATAAAGACAACAACGTGTTACTCATTTTGAAGGTCCAAACTATACATAGAAGCATCGATTTTAGTACAGATATTCGGTGTTACATTGTTTGGAACTGGATCTCAACCATAACAATTATCTGTGCTAACATTATCATCAATGCGGTATATTATGGCATTTTTAGAACGTATGACATCGGTACCATACTTGACATGATAAGTGACATAAAGTGGATCGCACTGGATATAAATTTCGTTATAGTCATCCGAATTATGGTGTTGTTAAAGAAATATCTAGAGAAGTGGGTTAAAAATGTCCTGATAATGAATGCCGAATACGACAACGATGAGCAGTGTCTCAAACTGCTTTGGATATATCAGAATATTTTTAAGGCTTACAATCTGTACAAGAAAATTTTCCAGGTGTTGGTAAGTTCATATTTATTACATTTTTCGCCCGCTCACTTATTATATCGCCAAATATATTTTAGCGTTGTTGTGTATAAGTGTACCGTGCCGATATTTATTGTTGTTGAGTTATACATTTCCAAATTTAATTTATTTTTCCTTTTTTTATTGTATGTAAAACTTATTGATGCAAGGTCAGCTTATAAAGAAAATTTAAAGCATGGTTTATCGCCGTGTGAACAAATAAATACATATTATATTCTTCAATATCGCAGTGAGACATCATATAAAACTATGATTTTTTGCAGGCTTTATGGTGTACATTGAGCGCATTTTTTCGCACTATATGTAACGTTAACTATGCATTTTATTTAATAAAAGTAACTGAAGAGTTGGGAGAAGAAGTAAGTACACAACGTATAAAATAAAAGTAGTTTAAGTACTACATAAACGGATGTAACAAAAATACTTATTGTGCATAAATAATGAGGGAGGGGGAGAGGGGGAAAAGATTGTATGAGGTGTATTTATTTATTTATTTTAGATAAGGTTATTATATATTATTCATTAATAACAGCCGCACGGGTCGATCTATCCGGTTAAGCTACGCTTGCCGCGGTTGGCGGGTCGTCAGTAGCCCTAAAGTCTGAAAAGGGGTATCATATTACCCAGTAATTGGGTTGTGGTGGTCAGATAGGCAGTCACTCCATGTAAAATACTGGTAATCAGCTGCATTCTACTCGTATAATGACTGGTTCTATGCTTCCCGCAACCAGCTGCTTCCAGTGACCTTCATGAGGACGTAGGGCAGGTAGGACGGAGGATAGTAGAGCTTAGTTTATCCAGCCAATTTTTGTCATTGATATGTTGATATTGTTAATTAAATACTTCTAACCGTTCCTGGAATTCAACTTTATTTATTATGCGTGTCACTTTTTCTTGTTCTGGCCAAACAATAATATTTATTACATTTTCCAGACTTTGCTTCAAACTTTCGCGCTTATTTTATGGATAATAAAGGATATCATACTAGTTATTATACACAGTATATACTGTGAGAAATTCTATATAACTGTTGAGGAAGCTGAGACGGCGTGCATACAGCTTATGAAAAACCGGAACTGTCAAAGTAAGAAAAAACCACTATATGTTCCTTTGTAGTATGATTAAAATGAATATTGAGCGTATCTGAGATGCCTAGGCCTAAGACTTAAACTTTAATAATTGCCCTTTAGATATTAATTTAATTGTCGTCGAATGTTAGTGAAAACGGGCATATGTGTCACGCTCACATGTCTCTGTTACTTAATCTACTGATGACGAGTTTCTCTCTCACCGAGTGACTCACTGTTGATTTGACATTATCACTCAGTCAAGTTAAGCAATTAATGTGATATAGGTATTGAAAAAAATGTGGTTTTTCTATTTCGTGTAACTTGTTAAGTATGTGGAATAGGGATTTAACATTTTGGTATTATGTTATTTGTCGTTTTGGTCTAGTATCATGTAAAAGGAATATACGATTCAATGAATTTTTCTCGATATAAAATAATTACAAAGTTATATCTATTTTTTTACTTTTTTAGACATCACGGCGTAACGCTAAGAGTTATTCAATTGAACTTACTTTAAAACATTGAGAATTATCATTTCAAAGTTTACTCAAAGTAGTTTTAAATTTAGTACGAGGATCGCAAACTGTTAAAATTTATTGAATTAATACTACTATTTGATTGAATCTGAGTAGTACTGTTTCTTTACAGATGGTCAAAAACGACTGTTCCAGAATTTGATACACAGAAAACGAACATTCTACAAGATGTCCGCGTGTGGCCTGTTCTATGTAGACGCTACGCTACCAATGTATTTGGTCGGACTTATCAGCCATTACGTTATTATGCAGATGCAATTCTGTTTTGTGAACTAATATAATTACGTCACTGAGAAATAGGCCGAACTTGTTTATTGATTTCGTCGCCGTCTTAGCAAAACTATAGCGGTTTGTTTTCCAAAATACTTAAATAATACCTACTTCTGTTTGAAATACAATATGAGATGAGTCTTTGCATTGTCCTGCAAAAATTTATCCAATACCATTTTATAAATATGACTAAATCCAATAATTTTATACCTCCTTAAATTTGACTATAAGTATAAATGTTACGCAAATCATCCAGAGACAATTGAAGCGTTGAAACATGAAATCGAAGTTGCCATTGAAGAGATTCTAGCCGAAACAATCCAAAATGTACTGAAAAATTGGGTTGATCGGATGGGGTACTGCCGAGCCAGTCGTGGTAGTCATATGAATGATATTGTGTTCTATTCTTAAATGACAAAGTACAACGTTTCCAATAAAACCAGAAATTTGAAAAAATAATCAACTGAAAAAAAGAACTATAAAAAAAATATTTTTTCTTATATTAATGATTTAACGTATTTTGAAAGTTTTAATGCTGCAGTATGTTTTATTCTTAACAAAATGTTTGACGTAATATTATTTATCGTGCCTGATATTAATTTTGTTATAGTCATCCGAATTATATTGTTCAGGAAGTATCTATATGCGTGGATTAGGAATATCATGGTAATTAATAATGAACGTAACCTCAAATTGCTTGGGATAAAAGTCAAGTGCCTTCTTTTATATAGAAGGTAATTGCGCTTGTAAAGCTGAAATTCTATTTTAAGGATAAATAAATGTGTGTGAATCTGTTTAATTTTAGCACCACCTCGACAAAATCTTCAAAAATTGTAGAATCTTGATTTCAGATGAATCAAGATTTTTTGAAGATTTTTAAGTGCGTATCTATGGCAGTTCGTTTAAGGAATGTCCATAGGCAGGCAGCGGTAGTTCAATCTTTCATTCAAAATTTGTTGCTATTGTATTAGTTAGTCAAAACGTATAAGTATTAGAATCTAAAGTGACTCCAGTAACAGTGGCACTAAATTCAATTAAGTCATATGATGATGGACGATATGACTACGACTTTGTAATAAACTTCAATATTTGTTATGTAAAAAAAACACTCTCTTTTAAACTCACTCTAATTTAACTACGTACTTGCCTGTCTTAATCCAATCACTTACATAAGACACAACAATTTAATACACGAGGAGTCTATCGACTCGTTTGGGTCGCGCGAAGATTATAGGCTAAGTTTTGGTTTTATAAAATCAAAATGGCGGACTTTCCGATGGAACTTGGTGTTGGACCCATTGCTAAAGGGGCTGAAAGAGCGGGGGCATCACTGCCAGGCTTTCGCCGACGACGTGGTGATGATCTTTGACGGTGACACAGGATTGGAGGTTTAGGGGCATGCCAATGCTGCCCTCGAGTATGTTCGGAAGTGGAGCATCCGAAATAAGCTGAAGTTTGCGCCACACAAAACCTGCGCGATGGTAGTAACCAGGAAGCTAAAGTACGATGTCCCACTCCTGAGCATGGGCGGGGTTGACATTGGCATGTCAAAGGAAATAAAAATACTGGGGCTCACGATAGACCACCAGCTCACTTTCAACACCTACGCCGCCAACGTATGCAGAAAAGCTGCAAACATATATAAGCAGTTGTCTAGAGCGGCCAAAGTGAGCTGGGGTCTGCACCCGGAGGTCATCCGGACCATCTACACGGCGGCGGTGGAGCCGGTGGTGACGTACGTGGCGAGTGCTTGGGCGCCGGTAACCAAGAAGATCGGGGTGCAGAAAATGCTCAACACACTCCAGCGAGGATTCGCCCAAAAACTCTGCAAATCCTACTGCACCGTCTCGCTGAATGCGTCCCTGGTGCTGGCTGGGATACTACCACTCGACCTGCGAATACAAGAGGCAGCCGCTCTGTATGAGGCAAGAAGGGAATTACCCCAGCCAGCCCTTGCGGGCAGGGAGGTGGAACGTGTGGTGGACGACGATGACAAAATGTCCTGAAAAAAAAATAGTACCTACCATTACTATATGGGTTATCAAAATAAGGGGCTTGAGGAGACGATTCCAAAAATATAACACACTATTAGATTCAAATAAAAATAAAGTGACAAAATCAAAACCCGACTGCAACTAAGATTCAAAACTAGCTCACTTCTCAAGCAGTCTGGTGCAACTGGTGATATAAAATATGAGTTTGAACTAAAATAATATACCTACCTTGTCTGTGTGGTGCCGGACTTAAAGAATAGCACCACCCCATACTTCCCGTGGGTGTCGTAAAAGGCGACTAAGGGTCGTACCGAAGAATGGGCAGCAGCGTTCTCTATGCATTCCACCACCATACTATACTGCGATCACCAACCCGCCTGCCAAGCGTGGCGATTATGGCAAACCCCCCCCCCCCCCCTTTGGGGGAGGCCTATGTCCAGCAGTGGACGTCTTTGGGCTGAAATGATGATGATGATGATGAGTAGTTTTTAGTTAGCTTCAATAATACGTACTTTTGCCACTTAGTTTATACTAGCTGCGCCCCGCGGTTTCACCCGCAAAGTCGATGTGTGTGTATATACTTAACATGATGTTCAAAACACCACAAGAGTTTCTTAGTAATCAACTGGAAAAAGATATACAAAGAATAGTGTATTCTTTAAATCTTCCTTATAACCTTTTTTAATTCAAAATATTGTCTGCGAAAAAGTTTTATAATCGGAAACGAAAACAGGCTGATGCATAGAAAAAACACATCTGTGCTTGAGGCCCGATTTGAGTCTCGCTTCAGCTGAGTATTTGATTACCGTTCTGGAATAAGAACCATGCTCGAGTACTGACTCTAAACTGAAGATAGATTGATTGACGATCACACTGGATTTGAGGAATGTTCTGTAATACGGACCTTAGACTATTAAGGAATCATGACTAAAAACGTAATCATTTTAAAACAAAACCGTCACAAACGGCGCTGAGGGGCGAGACATACCATGAATTTTGATGCGAGCGATGGAGAATACCAAAGATACCGTTTTGGTTTTAATTGATTTCTCCAATGCCTTTAATGCCGTTATTAGCCACGATATTCTCCTTTCTATCCTCTCTCACCTTATGGTTTCGTCCGAGGCTCTGAAATGGTTCTCTTCTTATCTTCGGGGTCATCAGCAGTCGGTTCACGTTGATCAGAGTTCGTCGAGTTGGCGTGACCTGGATGCTGGTGTTCCACAAGGCGGTATTCTTTCTCCATTGTTATTCTCCATCTTCGTTAATTTTATAACTCACTGTCTTTGATGTTCATATGCTGATGATCTTCAATTATATACAGCTGAGCGGGTAGAAGGTTTGTCGAACGCTATAGCAGATGTAAATCGAGACTTAGATGCTATCAAAAAGTGTTCTGATAGTTTCGGGGTGTCAGTAAACCCCTCGAAGTGTCAAGCTATTGTAATTGGAAGCTCACGCATGATGGGTAGGGTGACGCTTAGCTCTCTTCCTCCTCTTATTTTCAATGGTACCGCCATACCCATTACCCCTACTGTGAAAGATCTCGGTTTGCATCTTGACTCTACACTTAGCTGGCAACGCCAGGTCTCTAGTGTTAGTCAAAGGGCCAACGGTACTCTACGATTCCTGTGTCGTCTGAGGAACTTTTTGCCTGCTAAGACGAAAACCATGTGCGTGCAGACTTTGATTTTCCCTATAATCGACTATGCTGACGTGTGCTACTTTGACTTGAAGCGGTTTTGCTGGATAAGCTCGACAGATTACTCAACAATGGTATCCGGTTCATATTCAACCTCAGGAAATAGGACCATGTATCGAGCTATAGGTCTGAGCTCAAATGGATGTCCATTCGTCATAGAAGAAGTTTGCGCGCTTTGACCCTTCTCAACTCACCCACTCCTCCTTCTTATCTCGTGTCTCACTTCCAATATCTATGTTCTTCTCACGCTAAGAATCTGCGTTCTTCTAACAATCTTCTACTCTGTCCTTCTCCTACTTCTGACTTTGTTCATTCTTCCTTTCATATTCAGTCCATTCTTCTTTGGAATGGTCTTCTTTGAAATGGAAAAATTCCCGCGATCCCTCTGATAAGTTCGTTGTGTTTAGGTAGGTCCAGTTTATTTTTTGTACTACAAAAATATGCAAAGACGGCGTGTTTAAAAGATTATAATAACAATGTTTACAGTGATTAATATACAATCGTATTGATAGGAAGAAGTAGGTACTTACAGAACTGGACTATTTACACTTAACACTTAGGTTATTAATTTGCACTATTTCTGCGATCCACTTTCATTAAAGTTTCAAAATGACCGCCGCCTTGATCTATGCACTTATTAGCACGCTTTCTTAAATTGTATTTCAATTTTGTAAGCACTTCAGTATCACTTTTCACCGTCACAAATGCTTGTTGAATTTTTGTTTTTAGCTCCTCGACACTTGTAGATTGTCTGACGTACACGAGCGATTTTATGCGACCCCACAAAAAAAGTCTAGCGGTGTTAAGTCTGGCGATCTGGGAGGCCACGGCACAGGTCCCCCGCGACCTATCCAGCGACTGCCATACTCCGCATCCAGATCCCGTCGAACGGTCCACTTGAAATGAGCGGGAGCACCGTCTTGCTGGTAATACATGTCACGTGGAAAGACCGACAGGGACGCCATCCAGTAAGTCCGGCAATGTCTCCTGCAAGAACCGCAGGTAGGTATCTCCAGTCAACCGTGGAAGGAAAATGGGGCCGAGTATGAATGTTCCGAGTATACCAGCCCACACGTTGACGGAGAACCTATGCTGGAACGAATCCACATGACAAGCATGTGGATTCTCATGCCGCCACAAATGCTGGTTGCGCTGGTTGTACATGCCAACACGCGTGAAGGTACTCTCGTCCGTCCAAAGAATGTTCTGTTGCCAGTTCTCCAACAACCACCTACTGAATTCCAGTCGTGGCAAGTTGTCGGCCGGCGTTAGGTCTTGACACCGTCGAAGATGATATGGGTGTTCACCATCAGCACGCAACGTTCGCCACACGCACATGTGGCTGTAGTCGAACTGGGGTACGGTTTCTCTCGAGCTGTCCTCTGGGTGTTCATCGAAATGGTCGAGAATACGCTCTTGCAGACGAGTAGTCCGCACATTCGTCCCTCTGTCCAAAGCTGTATTAGGAAGGAACGTCCCAGAGTCCCTCAGTCGCTGAGTTGCAGCTAGCATCGTCCTGGCGCTCACACTGCAGCCAAAACGGTCATTGAACTCCCGACAAGCTAACGCGACATTATCAAGACAGCGAGCCAGGGTTCTCACCATCTCCGTGTATTGTATGTTGGTGTACCGGAAAGCCATCGCGCACGGAATCAAAAATGTCACGGAAGTAAACTGAAGAACAACTACACTAGGTCGCTACCGGCGCTTTTAACGTTAGGTACTCATGTTATTTGGCGGTAGCGGCGGCGCGTATGTCGGCATTTCGCAGAAACGTCAAAGAGGTTGCCGACAAATGCTTTATTTCTTTGCAATAAGTTTCAAATTTCTTCAAATTCAATAATTTTATTTTGTAATAATGCCTAATAATTGTTTGTGTGTGTGTAGGGCTACTCTGATGACCGCACTAAGTTTGGTCGTGCATTCAAACAAGCCTTTAAGAAATTCCTTTAAATTACCTATTTAATTTGACGCACACTACTTTTATTGTAAAATGCATTGATATTATTTACGTGTGTGTATTACGATCTGTGAGCAAAATACAAAATATAATAATGTCGTGCGTTTAAGTAGCCTTTATTGCTCTGAGTTAAGGTTTCAATTTCCTTGAATTAAGGGTTGTATTAATTTGTCATGATACTGTGTTTCTAATTTAAGTCATTTAAAAGATTTTTCCGTCAAAATTTAACACCTATTTTTGATGACAGAAATCGATTCAGAAGCCGATTCTGAACAAACTACTTTCAGGAATTGCGTTTATTCTGTTACACGTTGTATATAAATTATATATATATATATAATCAACCTTTTACGGTAAATGTAGATCCAGTGAGAAGTTAGAACAACTGTTGATCCGCCTATTTTACGTGTTTACTCAGCTCCGCGTCGCGCAAACTGATATACTTTGATCCGTCCTTGATGTGCATGTGACGTCGGTGGATCTGCACTCACAGGTTTTCAATAAACTCGTCAGCGATTTGACCAACATTTGTTGATCCATCAACGGTCGAAAAAATCATACTGAATATGATTTCTTAGATCCAGAGTATATTTAACTTATATGCGACATTTACTTGGACTAAGTTGATCCGGAGCCAAAATTGACGAATAGGTACTCGAACACAAAGCGGTAACGTCGCGTTCTGCGAGTGACAGAGAACCCAGTAGACTATTTCGTCGTATTTTTACCGACTTCACAAGAAGGAGGAGGTACTATGTTCGGATGTGTGTTTTTTCTTTTTTTTGTATGTTTGTTCATCGAATACTCCGCCAATTCTCGACAGATTTTCAAAATTATTTTTTGTTCGAAAGTAGATAGTGCTGAGGTGTTCCCACTGTCACCAAGTTAGGATCTGATGATGGGATCTTAGAGAAATCGAGGGCAACCCTCAAATTTTATAAGCTCACTTATTGTTTTTCGCATATTTTATGAAGGATCTTGTGTATTTGCGTATGGTTGTCACCATCTCAGGTAGCTGGGCTGATGATGGAAGGTACAACTCCTTAACAGTAAGAAGTTACTCGAACAGGCAAGGACTGTTTTAGTAAATTGTTTTGATGTTTGATAGGGCATTTGCCACATTTGGTCTTATGATCATCATGACCTGATGCTGCAGTCAGGATAGTCTGCTGAGTACCTAACTCCTCGACAACTAACAGCAGATATATCGTGTTTAGGCTTATTGAAAAGGGCTCGATGTGTGGGTAAACGTTCTGTTAATGAGGAATACCGAAGTACAAAGAGACCTGATGCTGAAGCCAGGAGCATCAGAAAAAGTACAAACCTTGAAATTACAGCACCGTTGACATAAGTCTGGCCTGATGCTGCAGCCAGGATTATCAGCATCTAGTCTAAAACTAATAAATACTTCTTAAAGTGAAATACTTTTGCGAGTTTTTCTTCTGTATAATTATCCTAACAAAGGTTGCCGGTAGTGGCTGGATGAGAGAAGCGGAGGACCGTGAACGTTGGCGCAAACTTGGGGAGGTCTACGTCCAGCAGTGAACTGCAATAGGCTGATGATGATTTATAAAAGCCTCAATCGTTGCATTTCACGCAAAGCCTTTTCGTCATGTGGTCTATTTAGCAATTTGGTAGGTTCCAAGTCGCATAATACAATGCCATCCAGCGTCTTTCCACGACTAAGTGTAACATAAACTTGGCCCTTAGCAAAATTTTTCTTGCCTAAGTCTATTATTAAAGTAACTTGAGCATTAATTGCTCTCGGAAATTATGATTTTGTAAAGTGGAGCTGATGATGAAGACCACAAAAGGCCATCGGAACTACTCGATGACAAATATTTCACGGGTTGCGATTCGATTACTTTAATATAGCTGCTAAGCAATTTATGCTCATTACAATGCGTATGGTGAAGTGGAGCTGATGGTGACTTCTCAATCAGCTCCAGTTCTCCTGGTTCTTACTAGGAGAACTCCTCAACTATTAACGTCGCTGCATCGGGAAAATCAATATTTTGTAAAAGGTGATATTAGGCTATTATAACTTAGATAAATTACAAACTGACCCGCTAAAAAGTGAAAAATAAAAACTTTTTTACAAAAAAAAACAACCGACTTCCAAAACACTATTAACTGAAAAATAACTTTAAATTCGGAAGTCGGTGGCAAAAACTAATACAAATCCAAAGACACCGACTTCCGAAATTAAAGTAATTTTTTACTTTATAGTGTTTTTGGAAGTCGTTTGTTTTTTTTTTTCTAAAAAAGTTTTTATTCGTTTAAGTAGTATTTCCTTAGTCAAAATATGTGGCTTGGCCATTTCGCTACATTCACATGAGCGTAAGGTGAAAAACTCTCATACTGTTATGGACTTTTACTCCTGAAATTTAAACAACTCTACACCTTAGTCAAAATATATGGCTTGGCCGTTTCGTTACTACAAGAACCATTGTATTGGGTGGAGTGGAAGGGAGTGTCAGGCTCTTACTGACTAAAACCCACCCGTGCCTTAGCCCTTTATGGTAACCCTTTCGGACAATCCCGCTGACACGGCAGGCTTCGGCCCTAAGGGGGCCCCTCCTCGATGCTGACCGCCCGCAGGCCCGCGCCTACGGTGGCCGGGAGTCGTCACGCGGCTCCCGACGCCCGGAGCGCCTCCCGCGGCAGCTGGGACGGGAGGCTCTCTCCCTGAGGCTCGCCGCCGCAGTGAACGCGCCCACACCGAGGCCCCGTATAGGGCCATGGAGCGCACAAAGCCTCCGGCAGGAGGCGTTTGGCCCCCTCAGGTTAGGCACCGCCACGACGACCCCACCCCGGAAAACCGCGTCCCCCGTCGTAAGGGCTCTCACGCGCATAATGGCATCTACCATCGAGCGCCCCTTGCGGAAGCCAAACTGGCTGTCCGCAAGATCCGGCCCCGTCCTCACCAGGTGCCCGACGAGGCGGCCCGCAATCACTCTCTCAAAGAGCTTGCCGACCTCGTCGAGCAGCACGATGAGCTAGTATGCGGACGGAGAGTCCGCAGGGCGCCCTGGCTTCCGAATGAGGACCAGCTTCCCCGTCTTCCAACGGAGTGGAAACTGGCCTCTCTCTAAACATGCGTTTAAGAACGCCTCCAGTCGAGGCCCGAGAGCCCTCGAGGCCAGGACCCAGAAGCCGTCGGGTCCTGGGGCGGTATTTTTGGCCTTCAGCCTTCCTACCGCCGCTCTCAGTTCTACCCCGGTCACTGCAGGGATGTCGTCGTCATCCGCGTGGTCCTCTTCGGGCACCGCAATTGGCGGAGCCATGGGCGGGGGAGTGTGCTCCCCCCGTGACGGGAACAGAGCGCTCACCACCTACACTCCACCAGCTGGGGGCGGATACTGCGTCAGCGGGGGGGTCCAGGTGCGGCGTTTATTCCGCACCATTTTATAAGGGCGCCCCCACGGATCTCTGTTCAGAGTCTCCACCATCTCCTCGCGGGCCACATCCTTGGCCCGCTGGATGGCCTCTTGGAGGGCGGTCTTCGCCGCTCTGTACCCCTCGTACAGCTCCGCCTCCATGGCTTCTGCATCCGGAGGGCGAATGCGGAGCCGCACAAGGGCTTCAAGGGCACTTTCAAGGGGGCGGCAAACATAGAAATCACCTTATTGAACACATTGTTCTATATGGAACATTAACGCAAACGTTTGCAGGTTCAAACCACTTAGGGCCAGCTTTTCAATCGCCAGTTAACTTTTATCCGACGAATAAGTTTGTCATTGTGACAGTTTTTGTTTGGACAATCTGTCAAAACGTCACATTTATTCTTCAGGTAAAGTTATCTAATTATTGAAAAATTGGCCCTTAGATAGGTAATCTCTAAGAGGGTATTCCCCTGTTATGAATATAACCCTTCATTGTGCGTGGTCCGACACGCACATGGCCGTTTATTTTTATGCACTTTCATAACAACTTAACCAACTTCAAATTCCTCTCTAAAAGCCTAGTACCCTAGTAGGGTACTAGGCTTTTAGAGAGGGTGGGGCGGCATTGTCAGTTTTGCACGCGGGCGGTGAAGCACCCAGGGGTGGGCCTGTACGGCCAAAGATACGAAACGGCAACGTCGCGGCTGCTTTCAGCCAATCCGATCGTTTGCTGTGCTCTGATTGGCTCATTTAAATTGGATCAACAAAGTACTCGCGTAAAGTCGCGTCAGATCAACATTTACCGTAAAGGGATATCTAATATATTATATATTGTATATATAGATATATTAAAAGTATATATTATAGTAAATAGTATGTATGTGTCTCTATTTATGTATTTGTGTACCTAGTTTTAATAGTTTTTATTTTTATTTTTATCATTGTTCCTCTCAACCAAAGCACCTGCCATCCAATCTCTTCACCACCCTTGGTTGACTGGTAGAGAATGCCTAAGGCATTAAGTCCGCCTTTGTACCTTTTTGTGCGAAAAGTTTAAATTAATTAATTAATATTATATCACCACCTTGGTAAAAATCATAATATGAATGTTTGAAAGATTTTAATAATAATTATATGTAAAGGTTAAAACAATGTCCATGTGCACCGCTAATTCCATATCCAAGCCAAATTCTGTTCCTATGTCTATAGTAGTATTTAGTCAAAACGTATGGCTAGCAATATCTAAAGTGACTCCAGTTGCCGTAGCACTAAAAACTATTAAGGGCTCACCAGATTACTTTTTTTCGAGGAATAAAATTTACGTTTGACCGCTTTTGTATCAAATAACTGTTAAAATTTCAAAATTATTTTACGAATAAAGTTATCAGATGATTGAAAAATCAGCCCTTAGTGTTATAAAGATGGCGATAGAATTAGTATTGATTATGAATTTGCTCAAAAACTTTAATATTTTTTATGTACCAAAACCATTTCTAATATTAATCTTTTTTCCGCGTCCTTTCCTTGTCATCGTATCAATCCGATCAGTTTAAAAACGTTTTTTTAATTACTTTGTTAAAATGTTTTTTACACAGTCATGTTAGTCAGGTATTCATAAAGCAACGAACTGTTGAGGAAGATACTACAACACCATGTCACAAACACGTAAAGAGTTACTCAATAATCGACTTGATGAAGATATAAAAAGAATAGCATATTCTTTCAATGTTCCTCTTAATATTTTTTTGACTTCAAAATATTATCTGCGGAAAAGTCTTATTTATACAAGTGGACACAAATATCATGTATTTGCGTTTTGTTTAATGTTATTTTTAAATACGTTGTGTGTCATTAGAATTTTTACCGTAGAAGACATAGAAGTGAATAAGACACAATTCAAATACGATAATATATTTTTACTATCTACTATTATCTATTTCATCTCCTGCTCAATCGGGTTCACTACGATATTCATTCTTGATTTTGTGCACAAAGAAAACAACGTATTACTGGTTTTAAAGATCCAAACTATACATAGGCGCATTGATTTTAATAAGAGTATCCGGAGTTTTATTATTTGGAACTGGAGCGCAACTACAACAATTATTATTATTCATATTTTAATGAATGTCATGTATTTTAATCCATTCATTTCTGTTGAAACCAGTTTTATTATTTCCGAAATTTGCGACTTAATGTGTATCCCATTGGATCTGAATTTCGTAATAGCCATTAGAATCATAATATTGTTAAAGAAATATCTAGATAAGTGGATCAATGACATCATGATGATGAATGATGAAAACAACAATGATAATCAGTGTCTCAAACTGTTCGGGACATATGAAAATATATTGATAACTTACAATCGTTACAACGAAATTTTCCAGGTATTGGTAAGTTCAAAAATTAGTCATATGAACCCACACTTTATAAATAAGTACATAATCGTGGATGTCGTTGGTGCGATGATGCTTAGTTGAGTTCGACATCAGCATTAGATCACTCTTTAAGCTGTTGGACACAGTACGCAAAATCTAAAGAACTAGATTCTAACTTATTTAACAGAAGAGTCCCCGGATGAACTTGGTCACAAAGACGCGCAATGACATTTGACAGCTTAAATAAGTTGAGCTATTCTCAATTCTGCAGCCAAGCGCTGTCTCTTATGCTGTTTTACTTCACTACTGTGTTATCATTTACTACTTAGATGAAAACTGAGTAGACTACCACTATTTTTATTTTAGGTGTTATATCACACATTCAGCGTATTCCAACGCGGCTTATGTTATGTCACCTATGTGATTTACGCGATGAAAAACTCTGCTGAGTTGGGAAACGACGTAAGTGTGTAAATTTTACTGATAAAACTGGGTTTGTTTTTTGAATAGATAAGTTGAATTTCAACGAGTTTTGAGTTTGACTGGTTTCTACCAAAGGCACATGACTATAATTACGGGTGGGTTTTAGTCAGTAAGAGCCTGACACTCCCTTCCGCTCCACCCAGAGCGGGAGGAGTCATTTGATGATTTTCCATCCGCAAAAAAAAAAGGCACATCTAATCAATTGTATTTTGCAGGTTTTGCTTCGGAGTGTTGGTCTAATTTCATTTCTCACAAAGGATATAGTACTAGTAATATTACATTGTATTTACTGTGAGAAATTCTATATAACCGTTGAGGAAGCTATGACTGTGTGTATACAGCTAATGAAGAAAAGGGACTATCCAAGTAAGAATTTGAACAATTACGAATCAAAGTACGAATAGTTCAGTGGGTTTGGGGGACAGCTTAGTTATTCAGTATCAAGCTGGCAACTATTTTTCTTGTTGAAATAAGTTTAACTGGCCCTATCCTAATAATCTTGATTTTTTATCAACTGTTTTTGTTGTTGAAATTTTAACTTGCCCTACATTTAGTATGTCAGTTAATTTGGTTTTACATTAAACACAGTTAGTTGTCTTTTGATTTTATTAGGTATTTCCTAAACCTCTTTAAGTTTTAGTTTGATGCAGCATGGTTACGGGATTCCATACATCCATGAGCATTTTCCTTTAACTTGCCCTACATTTATTGTTAATTTGGTTTTACATTAAACACATTTAGTTTTCTTTTGATTTTATTAGGTATATTTTCCTAAACCTCTTTTTGTTTTCTTTGCAGAGTGTCAAGAACTCCTTTACAAGAACGTGCTACAGATAAATCGAACGTTCAGTAAGATGACCGCGTGCGGCCTGTTCTATGTAGACGCTACACTACCAATATGGTTGTTGGGAGTTATCGTTCATTACGCTGTCATAGAATTGCAATTCTACTTTCTGTAAATGAAATAAGAAATAAATATACTAGATTTATTTGTTCTTTTTTATCATCGTCTCGACATTATTTTAAGCCAAGCAGCTGTCAACACTGGTGTAAGTTACTTGCACCAGTGTAAGTAGTTGCGATCTATGCGGCACGCGAGCTCAAGTGACCCTAAGGCCTCTGCCTCGAATCTTGCGGGCAGCGGGGCGGCGGCGGCGGCGCGGGCAACGCAGACCCGTTCTCAAGACCAGCGGGCAAATCGCTTGGCACTATAGCGGCGTGGTGTTGTGTTCGTGGTTGTGTCTTCGAGATATTTGTTTTTATTCGCGAACGAAATGTCTCAACAACGTCGACAACATCTTTTTGATTCAAATTTATCTCTAACGCTCGATTTATTGTGGGCAAAAGAAGAAGTGAATCCCTAATACAGACGTGCGGGCGGTCACCACTTGACTGGAGTGCACCGCTCGTTGCCCACTTCATTTGATTTTACGCATTAGATCCTGCTGCTCCCGCGCCGCCGCTGCCCCTCTACCCGCTAGATTCGAGGCAGAAGCCTTAGGCTACGGACATGAAATCAGCGGGCGCGAGGTCACGGCGGCGGCGAGGGTGAGGCCTATTTCGAACTGGCCCCGAAGGCAACAACGCGGGGAGCGGCGTACGAGTGATGCGCACCAGTCTAGCGGTGCCCGCGCGTCTGCATTGACGTAGGTATTGTTGTGCATTTAATTTTTTTTCTTTTTAACGACCCACGCGGACTCTTCAAAATCTTGTATCATTTTATCACGAACAAAGACACTAATTTCCATAACACAACACTACACCGCTCTAGCGCCGCGCGATCTGCCCGGTGGCTCCGAGACCGGTCTGCGTTGCCGCACCGATCCCCGCGCCGCCCCGCAATCGCTGACTCCGTCACCGAGGCCTTACCTTACTTTACTCCAGTATGCACGTGGCGACGTCACAGCACGCACTTCTACACAAGCATAACTACAATGAGCTACAGGGTGTTTTTAACTGTCAAAACGAAAGGAAAACGGTGGGCTACGTGGAATAATTTGATATCATCTGCCTAGCCTTTTCCCAACTATGTTGGGGTCGGCTTCCAGTCTAACCGGATGCAGCTGAATACCAGTGTTTCACATGGAGCGACTGCCTAGCTGACCTCCACAACCCAGTTACTGGGTAATACGATACCCCTTGGTAAGACTGGTTGTCAGACTTTCGGGCTTCTGACTATCCGTAACGACTATCAATGACAGCCGGGACCAACGGCTTAACGTGCTTTCCGAGGCTCGGAGGGTTCACGGTATGTAAAGATTGTCACCCATCCACAGACCGACCGCGGCAAGCGTAGCTTAACCTGATCGATCGACCTGTGCGGCTGTTATTATTTAGCCACGGGCGAGGGGCCCGTGGCTAAATAACAACTGGAATAATTTGATGTATGTTCTAAAAAAATTGACATATTTTTTAATCTAAAGAATGTTAAAAAACCGGGCAAGAGCAAATCGGACTCGCGCACCGAGGGTTCCATAACATCCGGGTTTATGCATAAGGTTTATGTTTATGAAATTTTTTTTTTTTTTTATTTGATTTGATTGAATGAGAGGTAAATTTCGGTTTACGATTTATAACGTATTAAAAAAACTACTTACTAGATCTCGTTCAAACCAATTTTCGGTGGAAGTTTACATGGTAATGTACAGACGCCAGCACATCAACGTAAACTGTATACATATCTATAACTACGACGCGGCGTATAGTGTTAGAAAGAAAGTATCCTTGGTATGATTGGTGGAGTTTTCAACGTTTCATAAATTGCCCAATGGTAGCACGTACTAATAATTGGAAGCCAATTACCATGTCTCACTAGGAATAAGCCACACCCACGCGTCCCTGCGCGTCCGCCACCGCTCCCAAGTTTCCGCGAACCTTCACGAAGTTAAACGAATGTCACATCACATCGTTCGTTTGACATTTATTCAGTACGTCACTTGGAGCCGTGTTGAGTGCTCGGCGGAAGTTCTAGTCCGCAGACATTTTTGAATGTGCGTTTTAATTATTTTTATCAAAGTTTAGTTAAATATCAAAATCAAGAATGCCGCCTCAGTTAACGCAAATTGAAAGGGAGCGCATCATAAGCCCTTCGATTGAGTGGATGTGATGTGATTGATATTTGTCGGCAGACGGGCATAACGGTGAGTAATATTTTTTGTAGTTATAAATTTTAAATAATAACAAACAAAGGTTGTATTGTTAAAAATGTGTCAATGGTGTTTTTCTATAGAATTTTCGAATTAATAGAAGGGATAGATCTATATTTGTGGATAGGTATATCTTCTTTGTGTTCTTTCATAATGGGTGCGCGCTGTTTCGTGAAAGCTTAAATTCAGAGTTATACCTCCGTAAGCATAATTCGATGAACTATTGTTTTTGATTCCATTTAGGGCTGATTTTTCCAACGTCAGTTAATTTTTTAGCCAGCCAATCTATTACTATCGGAAGGAATCATTTTGAATTTTTGACAATTCTTCCAAACAAAAACTGTCAGATGTCAATTTTATTCTAATAGTAAAAAATATCTGTCGATTGAAAAATCAGCCCTTACTCCTGGAACATTCTAAACAGAAGTTATTCCAGTAGGTAATGATTGGATTTTTAAGTAAATATTATATTATACGCAATTATGCTCTGTAACGAATGCCGGGCGTGCGAATAGTGAATGATAATAAATAAGTTAGAATAGTGTAAAAATGATAGAATAGTAATATCGTTTTAATTATTAGTTTTCGTATTAGTTTCTAACAGGAATTTTTGAGAATTTTAATGTGAAGAAAAATTATAGGCAGAATAATGACGTAACTTGAAAACGTGATTCTTTCTTTATATGAATATTTGCGTGATTTTAGTGTCAAATGAGAGGATTATGTTTAAAACTGATATTCCCGTTTGAACTATGTAAATCGGTCCACGGGTTCTAGAGATAGAATGAATTATGTCCTATAATGAAAACATGTCAAAGTTCGATTTTAGTAAGTTAATGTTCTAGAAAGTTTTTATTGTATAGAGATAGGATAAATGTTGATACGTAATACGAAAGAAGATTACATAGACCAATATAATGAAATTGTAACGATCGCCTAGGCTTAAAGAACATAAAAAACAGGGATATTTAAGTGGCAGACCCAAGAGAAAATTACATGTAAAAATGGCTTAAAATCAAGGGTCTCTTTGCCTATATTAATTGAGTAATAATGGGCAAATAAACTACAGCTAAGTATTTGTTTCGTTCCAGAAAAAAACAGTTTACTTCTGGCTTCGGCAGTGGGAAAAAAGCGGAAGCATAGAACCGCCAGCTCTACGCGAGAGCCACGCGGCTGCAGACGAGACGATGTGGAGTACCTAACCTCAATTTCGTACAGCGTGAGTAACTAATAATCACACTTACCTATCACATTAACTTATATCATCACAGTTAACATAAAACATGGTTTTCCTAAAAAGTGAATAACAAAATTGATTAAAAAATTAAATTTAAAAAACTCCCGTCACTAAAAAATAATAAAATTAAATGTAAGTAATTGGAAAAGGATCAAATAATTTAAAAACCCCCAACTTAAAGAATCTAGGTAACGAGATTAAAACAGATAAATTCATTTGGCAGTCGGGGGACCTGTTAGCATAGAGAAGGTGTTCCACAGAACGGTCCCCCGACTTCCAAATGAATTTATCTGTTTTAGACTCGTTACCTAGATTCTTTAAGTTGGGGGTTTTTAAATTATTTGATCCTTTTCCAATTACTTACATTTAATTTTATTATTTTTTTGGGTCGGGGGTTTTTTAAAATTTTTATTAAATTTTTTATTTTATGCTTTTTGTAGGGACTCCTTAATTTTTGTATTTCATTTCTTTTATTTTCTTGCGTTTTAAGATTCAGACTCCTTAATTTTTGTATTTCATTTCTTTTATTTTCTTGCGTTTTAAGATTCAGGTAATTTGGTGTTTAATCAGGTTTTTTATCCATCAAAAAATAATTATTAATTTATAGTTGAAGAATAATTTTGATTAAATAGACTTTTTTGTTTTATCATATCCTTTTTCTAGAGGATGGATAGATAGAGGGGCCCGTGGCTAAATAATAACAGCCGCACAGTTCGATCGATCAGGTTAAGCTACGCTTGCTGCGGTTGGTCTGTGGATGGGTGACCATCTTTACATACCGAGACCCTCCGTGCCTCGGAAAGCACGTTAAGCCGTTGGTCCCGGCTGTCATTCGTGGATCTTTGACAGTCGTTACGGGTAGTCAGAAGCCCGAAAGTCTGACAACCAGTCTTACCAAGGGTATCGTATTACCCAGTAACTGGGTTGTGGAGGTCAGATAGGCAGTCGCTCCATGTAAAATACTGGTATTCAGCTGCATCCGGTTAGACTGGAAGCCGACCCCAACATAGTTGGGAAAAGGCTAGGCAGATGATGAGATGATATCCTTTTTCTAGTTCTTCCTTTAGTTATTCAACTTTCGTATAAGTATTTCATAGCTATTAGATATCTTAGGTATTTCAGATCTAGTTTATAAAATGGGACTGCAACACTATCTGATGTAGAAATACCTACGCTTTTTAAGTAGGATAATTCCATTCGTAATAAAAATAGTCAAACTCAGTGGTTGTATCACTTTATTGATAAAAATATCTTCAGTCCTTTACAACCATATTTTACAACCCACCTCAACGAAGGTGGAAGTTCTCAATTCGACAGATTATTTGTGTATGTTTGTTTATATTTGGAAGAATATTTTTTAACCGTTCCATAGTCATTTAAAGTTTATTCAAACTTCTTTCAAATTAATATTATTTCAAGTTAAACAAATATCAACTTTATTGAAATGGCAATTAAGTTGATTTCAGAGTGACTAGCACTATTGAAAAAGTTAAAGTTGTAGCGTAAACTGAACTTTCTTGTGTACGATTTAAAGTTATTTTTCTGTAAAGTCATTTTTGTTTACGAATTTTGGCAAATTAATCGCGAATGCAGATTAGTTAAGTTAGCCCCTACAATTTCTCATAACAAAGAATCCTATGTAAGTATTGAAAATGACAAAATTTTCTTTGTTTTAGATATCAATGGACACAGTCAGGAGACGCCGCCGGATTGAGAAAAGACGCCAGACATGTCGTTCGTTGATGTTGTGTCATAATAAACTATATTCCTCGCATGTAAGGACATGCGAGGAAAAATATGGAGATAGTTTGAAGCCTGGGGAAGGCCCCAGGCTTCAAACTATCTCCATATTTTTCATCACAATTGCCCACCGGCTTGGCCGCGAAGGCATAACACACAAAGTTCTTTCGCATTTATAATATTAGTATGGATCATTCTTCTAATATCGTGATAATTAATACTGTAAATTAAAATTTTATATTTATTTTCGCACTACTGTTATATTCTTGAGAATTTTTCTTTACTATTGTTGGTGACAATCACAGATATAGATATACCTAGATAACGCAAGTATCACGAACTGTATGAAAACCAAGCGTGCCATTTTATTGACTACCTACTATGACGTCACAAGCTCGCGCTCTCGCTCACACTTACCCAGCCAGCGTACAAAGGACTGAGCGCGAAAGGGGCGGCTTATGATTTGTAAACATAAGTTTGGTGTAATTTTTGGCACGCGAAGTAGTTACTCTTGCGTTATCTAGGTATATCTATATCTGTGGTGACAATTTAAGATAGGGCCGTCACCCACTGGCGGCATGGCATGACAAGGGATTTTAAAAGCTTACTTTTGTTTGGCGGCAGCATTTGATTTTTCTTAGCAGCCATTGGTAGTTGTAACTGTATAATTAATCTGTTACAAATATCAATAAAAATAAAAGCTTGTAACAATAAATATTATTTACTTGTTTTTAATCAGTTTGTTGTGTGAAATGTTTGTGTTAACAGTGTTAAATTAGATTCGAAATCATCTGTAAGTATTACAAAAATCCCTTGTCGTGCCGTGCCTCCAGTGTGTGCCGGACCTTATACAGCCCAGTCAAATTATACTAATCTAGGTAAAAGCTTATTTTTGTTTGGCAATCAAATGGTACCGCATTTGATTTTGCTTGGCAGCCATTGGTGGTCTGTTACAAATAAAATTCTAATCTATATACCTAATAATAATAACGCCTTCGAAAGGTCCGCGAGATGTGTCAGACATTTTAAAAATAAAAATTCTTTATTGACATAGGTAATGGTTACAGAAACTTTTATGTAAGTATGAAGCATGTAGGACTGTAGGTATAGTATACTGTATGTACACTATTTGCATGCCCATTGAATGGTAAAATGTGGAGAACTTATAAATAAGAAACATCTATGTGTCTTTACCCATATTTGCAAAGGAATAAAATGATTTGATTTGATTTGATTTATATTATAAATTACCTAATGTATAAAAATATTAAATTGTAGGTTATTCAAAACTAAACTATATAGGTAGATGGCTGAATGAAAATAATTTCTATAATATTGTGGGCTATTCCCACGTCACGTGTACATACACACACATTCATACAAAACAGTCACACTTACCACACATCCATCAAAGCACTACAGCTACAGAATCAAGTGTTGTGAATTTGCGCGTCGTCGTACCGTGGACACATACCACGGCTAGCGAGTACCAAACAGGTTCGCGCGGAGCGCGGCGCGCACGCAGCCGCGCGCGCCCGCCGGCCAGTCGAGACACCGCCTTGGCACAGTATAAAGATCATATACTGTGATCTTTATACTGTGCTTATAGGAGCACTCGTACGTGTGTCTGTCTGTCCGTCTGTCACAGCCAATTTTATCGAAATCTACTGGACTGATGAATTAATTTCTGTGACCCAAACACGGACGTGTAACGTAAATAAATAATTTTTGAATATAGGGGTCACTTTTCAGGGGTAACTAGAAAATTAAAAACAAGAGTTTTGCTAACTGTACCGTGTGACATATCAAATGAAAGTTTTTGTATAATTCTAAAATAAACATTTTCGAAGTTATTTAAGAAAATAGGAAATTGAGCATTCCCCCAAACTTATCTCCGAAACTATTTGTACTAAAATAAAAATAAAATCTGGAATTAGTTTTTAGGGTTCCGTATAAAAACGGAACCCTATTACTAAGACTTCGCTGTCTGTCCGTCTGTCCGTCTGTCTGTCTGTCTGTCACCAGGCTGTATCTCAAGAACCGCGATAGCTAGACAGTTGAAATTTTCACAAATTATGTATTTCTGTTGCCGCTATAACAACAAATACTAAAACAAAATAATATTAATATTTAAGGGGGGCTCCCATACAACAAACGCGATTTTTTTGCCCTTTTTTGCTCGATATCAAAAATGGCAGCAGGTAGGCACTTGAAATATTCACGAAATACTCAGTTGTATTTTAACTTTAATAATAAATAATAAAATAAAATAAATATTTAAGGGGGGCTCCCATACAACAAACATGTTTTTTTCGGCGTTTTTGCCTTGTGGTACGGAACCCTTCGTGTGCGAGTCCGACTTGCACTTGGCCAGTTTTTTTTACATACAGATTACATTAAAACCTACAAGAAGTCTATGGTCTTAAATAAAAAGGTAAATCTTTAAATATTGTGCTTACGAACTTACATTTCAAGTTGCAATGTATGGGAGAACATGATTTTCAACTACAATACCAAGTTTGTTCTTGGGATTTGGGGATATGGCAGTGCCCCCCCCCCTCCCCCCTCTGTCAAGACCATCCAAAAACAAGTCTTAGTTTCGTCGTATTTTCATACCCTCATAGCCTCGACCTGGATAACACTAGATAGCTCAAACTCTCAGGATAAAACGTGGTTAGCACTTAAAAAACACACTCCGTCTTATTACAAGATCTAATTTTAGACCTAGCCTAAACCTTCGAGCCAGTTACTCTATTTTGAACTTTATTCCGACAAACGTAAATTTCTTAATGCAAAATTGTCAACTTAGACTCGGGTTTAAAGTCAGTTTTTGTAATAAGAACTTTAGCTTCGTCGGATTATAGTTCGAAATTTAAAAATGGCTGGATGGTTTAAACCTGGGTCTAAAGATAAATCTTGTTTTATAATAAGGCCGACTAAGTTTAATTTGTCTAGCTTTTATACTTTGGTTTTTATTAATACCACAGAATAACTAATAGTACTGTTATTGCGTATACTCGTGTAAGTCAATTTCGTCACTTACTGGCTCAAGTCCTTGACAGCTGCTGGCGTGCAAGAAATACTTTTCGTTTTTTACTTGTCGAGTTTTGTTTCAAAAACAGTCAGGTGCAAAAAGATTTTATTCAGAATTTGGCTGGTATTACAGGCAGTATGTACAATCATCATTGAATAATTAAAAAAAAACAAAAGCGCAAAGGTAGGTACAAAAGCGCGGCGCGGTGAATTTTTTTTCATCCCATCTATTCGAAAAGAGCCGAAGGGTTCCTCGATAAGTGCGAGCAAAACGGGTCATTCCGGCGCACTTAATAACATTGACGAAATTACTTTTGATTTTAACACTATTTAATTAAAAAGTATTGAACGCAATTCACGTCCGATCTTTTCGTCCGATTCCCAAGAAATCAAAAGGGCTTACCAGCCAAAATGTACAGACTTCCTTGTGCGAGGGGCCTGTTAACGATTTTCTCGGTAAGTAGTTATTTATTGGATAAATTGCATAAGCTCTGTGTACACTTACATAACCGAAGTTGAGTGCCTGATTAAAATGTGAGTTATCAATGCTGAGCACTAATATCCACATAACTAATTCATATTCTTTATTGTAATAGGTGGCCTTGATTTTCGGAATCCACGGAGCAACTCGTGGACGAAGCTTTTAAATATAACTGTTAAAAACGTGGGAAAACCCTCAGATCAGCTTCTATTGGTTAATTTGACGGACACCAAAACAAAAATTGACCGCTCGTTCACCATTCGTGGACAATATAAAAATATCGTGGACATATACCACAAAATTGCGCCCTTCTGACATTAAAACGAATCGATTTTTCATCCGTTATCAAAACGGAAAATGTTTCAAGCAACATATTGGGAAAAATAAAATTTCTAAGATGCCAGAAGAAATAGCCAATTATTTGAAACTGCGAGATTCTCATCTTTATACAGCACACTGTTTTCGCCGGACTTCTGCGACTGTTTTAGCAGATTCAGGAGCCACCCTGAAGCGCCATGGCGGATACAATCCAGTGTTGTCGCGGACCCAATCGAAAATAAGGCAAAAATTAGCAAGCACGTAGTAGTATAGAAATTTCGAAACGGCCTTCCTCAGTTGATCCACTGATTCAACCTTTGTCGCCGCGCCCATCGGCTTCAAAACAGCGTGAAGTGTCACCATCATTGACTCAACATGATCATCAACTAGAGTCTGAAGTTATTACGAATACCCAAGTGATAAATAAGTCAACGACATTTTATGTTCCCAACAAAACAGTTACAATAAACTTCCAAAATTGCGAAAACTTATCTAACAGGTCATTGTTTCACTACACACAATATTATACACACTCCTAGATACACTATCACAAGCATTCACACCATTTGCTGTGTTAACACTGTAAGCAAACAGCAAAAGTCACGATTGTATTATATAAATTGAAGCCGCAAAATCTCCGACTCCTAAGATACAGGTCTGAGTACCTAGTTTAGGAGCCCGGAAAGCTGACAAGAGAGATGAATACTATCACTATAATCTAGAGTTCATAAGGAACAAATCAATATGCGTGTAAAGATTGTACCTACGAAATACAAACTTCTTGTATTATTTGTCTATAGGACTGATTACCATAGTAACATTTAATTAACAATTTCTGACATAAGAAATATAAAAAATTACGATTGTATTCAAGTGACTTTGCTTTAATAAATATTATAAGTATTTTTCTTCACATGGTAGCAGAGCGTGGTTGCAAAAAATAGTGAAAAAACACTAACGTGGTTAATAATGTAAAAACCGAAAAACAAGGAGAATACATAATCAAAAAAAGGCAAAGATGTCAAACAAAATAGAAAATTTAAATAAAGAAAATTACGATACATGGGCAATACAAGCCAAAGCCGTTCTAGTGAAAGGGAAACTATGGAAATATGCAGAAAGACAAATAGACTTAAAAAATGCAAGTGAGTCGATATTGAAGGAAACCTGCTGGCTATCAGCGAGTTAATTATCGCCGTCCGAACTAAAACAAGTAAAAACTGCAAAACAGCTTATGAAGTTTGGAAAAAGCTAAACGAAACTCACGCTAGCAAATGTCCTGTGAGGAAAGCAACGCCACTGAAGCAACTAATTTTGAAAAGATATGAGAAAGGTAACGACATCAGGGAGCATCTAGACAACTTTATGGACGTTGTAGACAAACTGGAAGACATGAATGTCGCCGTTCATGAAGATTTATTAAGTATTTTGATGCTGTATAGCCTTTCCTCAGAATTTGAAACTTTTAGAGTTGCGATTGAATCCAGTGATAACCTTCCAAAACCAGATGAACTAAAAATAAAAATTATAGAGGAATTTCAAGCGAGGAAAAACACTCAAGGAACCCAACCGAGTACAAGCCCAAGCGAACAAGAATCGTTCTATGCAAAAACAAATTTATACTGCAAAATATGCAATAAAAAGGGGCATATGACTAAGAACTAAGAATAATCCTAAAAATAAAGGGAATAAAGATAACCAAAAAGAAGTCAATAGCTTAGCATTATTAGCAAAAGATGAAGCATTCCAGAAACAATGGATTTTGGACAGTGGAAGCACATCCCATATGTGCTATAGCAAAGAATATTTCAGTGAAATAGAACAAATGAATAAAACACTGAAATTAGCTTCTGAAGATCACCACACAAATACACTGGGAAAAGGAAGAGTTGATCTCTTACTAAATTCAAATAAAGAAATTAATCTACACAATACACTGTTCATTCCAGACCTTTGTACCAATCTTCTATCTATTGGGAAGATAACAGATGCTGGTAATACAGTACTCTTCAAAAAAGATGGAGCTACAGTAAAAAATCCAAAATATGATATTGTGATTAAAGCGAAGAGAACTGAAGATGCGATATTTCCCAAGACTGTGATAAACGCAAAAGACGAAAAAGTAAATTTAGTTCAAAATAATAATATTTCTGAATGGCATTCAAAGCTGGGACGTATGAACTTTCCTGATATGAAACTAGCAATGAAGAATGAAAGTTTGTTTGGACTTAATTTTAAGATAGATGAACAGCCGGATGAATGTGAAGTTTGTATTAAAGCCAAAATGAAAGCTACGATCGGGAAACCAAGAACTGAACCTCGCACTTCTGAACCACTTCATGTAGTGATGTACGAGGAGTGATCAAAAAGTAGTGAGAAAGACACAGAAAATAAAGACTTTTTTAATTTGCAAATATTTATTTTTCAACATGTCCCCTAGTTTCTCTACACACCGAGTCCAGCGTTTCTCCAACATCTCTATTTTTTTTTTTTTAATGACATGTCTTGCCCTGCCAAAACCCCTTCCACGGCGTCCATCACTTCTTTGTCATCGGTATATCTATTTCCACGTAAGTGTTCTTTTAATTTTGGAAATAGGTAAAAGTCACTGGGGGCCAGGTCTGGAGAATATGGTGGGTGATCAATCAATTCGAACCCAGCTTCTCGAATGGCAGCCCGTGAAACTGCCGCAGTGTGTGCAGGTGCGTTGTCGTTGTTTTTGATGAAACAGGACACCTCGTCTGAGTTTGCCCCGGCTTTTCTTTTTAATAGCTTCCCTCAATTTGACTAATAAAGCTGCGTAGTATTGACCTGTTATTGTGAGGCTCATGATAATCAATTAATAATATTCCTTCCAAGTCCCAAAAAATTGAAATCATGACTTTGTCTGCCAACTGTGTGACGCGAAATTTCTTTGGAGTTGGAGATGACGGTCTTTTCCATTGTTAAGATTGTTGTTTAGTTTCCGGATCAAAGTGGTGAACCCATGTGTCATTCACTGTGACAAACCATGCTAAAAAGTCGTCAGGATCTGCGTAAAATCTAACCAACCACCGCTTTGAAATGTCGAGTCTGTTTTTCATTTGAGATTCCGTTAACATTCTCGGTACCCACCGCGCGGACACTTTTCCCATATTTAAATGATCTTTAAATATAGATTGAACGCAGCCATATGAAATGCCGGTCTCCTGGGCTAAATAACGCACCGAGAACAATTTTTTAAATTGTTTCATTGTTTTCTTGTGTGACTGACGTGGATGGCCGACCTGAGTTGTGCTCATCTTTTGTTGATGTTCTATCGGTCCGGAATTGAGCTGACCCCCTAGCCACAGTGGAATACGGAGGAGCAGGCTCCCTTAATGTCTCCCCCAAATCGCAATGAATATCCTGGGTCGTTAACTTTTTCAAACAAAGGTATTTCATCATTGCACGCACTTCGTTCTTCTCCTTATTGATGATTTACGTCGGTTGCGTCAAACAACAAACCGCTGTTTCTATGTTTCGTAATATTATGACTTAATTTTTCGTGTATACCATCATAATTAAATGTACTTTGATTATTAGTAAGAAGAAATCAAAGACCGGATAGTGAGAGAGGTCATTCTCACTACTTTTTGATCACACCTCGTATGTGGCCAGATGCCAAAAGCTTCTTGTGCTGGAAACAAATATTTCGTCACATTTATTGACGATTTCACCAGATATAGTCGAATATTTTGCATAAAGACTAAAAACTGGCCAAGTGCGGGTCGGACTCGCACACGAAGGGTTCCGTACCACAAGGCAAAAACGCCGAAAAAATCACGTTTGTTGTATGGGAGCCCCCCTTAAATATTTATTTTATTTTAATTTTATTATTTATTATTAAAGTTAAAATACAACTGAGTATTTTGTGAATATTTCAAGTGCCTACCTGTTGCCATTTTTGATATCGAGCAAAAAGGGGCAAAAAAATCGCGTTTGTTGTATGGGAGCCCCCCTTAAATATTTCATTTATTTTGTTTTTAGTATTTGTTGTTATAGCAGCAACAGAAATACATAATTTGTGAAAATGTCAACTATCTAACTATCGCGGTTCTTGAGATACAGCCTGGTGACAGACAGACAGACAGACGGACAGACGGACAGACAGCGAAGTCTTAGTAATAGGGTTCCGTTTTTAACCTTTAGGTACGGAACCCTAAAAATGAAGTCATAGATATGTTCAAGATCTATAAAGCTGAAGTAGAAAACTTCATGGAAAAGAAAATTAAATGCCTACAATCCGACAATGGTACGGAATATTGTAACAATGAGTTCAACAACTTCTTAAAAGCAAATGGCATAACCAGAAGATTATCTGCACCTTACACATCGCATCAAAACGGAATTGCGGAAAGGAAAAACAGAACTTTACTGGAAAAAGCAAGGAGTCTAATGATTGAGTCTTACGCACCGATATCTGTGGGGCGAAGCCATCTACACAGCTAACTACCTATCAAATAGAAGTCCAAACAATAGCATTGGAAATGCAACACCATTTGAAAAATGGGTTGGCAGTAAACCATGCGTTGTGCACCTTAATAGATTTGGAGCAAAGGCATTCGTTCTTCTAAAAAGAAGAGAAAACTTAAATAAGTTTGATGCCAAAGCAATACCTGGAGTCTTCATTGGATACTCTGAAATATCGAAGGTTTTCCGTATTTGGGTACCATCAACGCAAAAAGTGATTGTAACCAAAAATGTAAACATAATCCAGAAATTCTACTACGTCTTAAAAGAAGGAGATGTTAGTAAAAATAACAAAGATGAAATAAGAAAAGAAAAAGAATATGTCGAGACTGAGTTTCTAGAACCAAATATAAATAGAGAAATACAAGAAAGAGAAGAAGACACTTGGTTTGAAGCAGAAATGCAAACAGGAACTAATAATAATACAATTTCTGAAGAAGATGAAATTGTTTCTGCAGAAGAAGAACCAATGCCATCTCAGAATGAAGTTACCAACGAGCGGACAGAAACCAGAGCTTTACGTGATCATTCGTTAATACGCAAGCCCATACGTTTTGATGATTTTGTTATGAGCGCTGTGGCAGAGTTAGAAGACAACTATACTGAGCCCAAAACATATAATGAAGCAATGTCATCGGAAAATAGAGAAACATGGGAAGAAGCTATGCAAAGCGAGATGAAAAATACACACTTTAGAAAAATAATACCTGGAAACTTGCCACTTTACCAAAAGGTAGAAAAGCTTTATCAAGCAAATGGATATACAAAATAAAGAGAAACCCGGATGGAACCATAGACCGTTACTGGGCGAGACTAGTCATCAAAGGTTTCTCTCAACGTGAAGGTATTGACTATGATAAAACGTTTAGTCTAGTGGCACGACTTGCAACTATCAGAGCAATACTGGGAATTGCAGCCAACGAAAATCTGAATTTACAACAATTCGATGTCACAACTGCATTCCTGAACGGTACAGTGGAGGAAGAAATTTATATGGCACCACCGAATGGATTTAATGTACCTTAAGGAAAAGTATGCCGACTTTTGAGAAGCCTCTACGGTTTAAAACAAGCACCTAGATGCTGGAATGAGTGCATAGATAAGTTTCTAATAAACGCAAAATTTCAGAGAAGTGAGGCAGATCCCTGCTTGTATATAAGAATCAAGGGAAACTCAAAGGTTATTGTAGGACTTTATGTCGATGATGGCTTGGTGGCTTCCACTGACAGTGCTGGTCAAGAGTTTTTAAATGAACTTAAAACAAACTTCAAAATAACAACGAAGCGTCCTATTTCCTTGGTATGGAAATAAATAAAAACAAAGACGGATCAATAAACTTAAGACAAACAGCCTACGCTAAAAAGGTCCTAAAACGATTTGGCATGGAAAACGGCAAACCAGTTACATCTCCTGCAATTAAGATGACAAAAATGGAAGAGACTGATGAAAATAAAGACATGTAATTTCCATATCGAAACTGTGTCGGAGCACTGGCTTACTTGATGGTTGCAACAAGAGCCGATAACTGTTATGCAGTGTCAGTCGCATCAAGACATTTAGAAAACCCTAGTAAGGAGGATATTGTGTCTGTAAAGCGAATTCTTCGCTTCCTTAATGGAACTCACGGTAAAGGACTAACATTTTATCCAATGAGTAAATCCAAAGCAGATGACTTGATGTGCCAGATGCCGATAATGCAGGAGATCCAGAGACTGGGCACTCTACCACAGGCATGGTTTGCCTTTATAGCGGTACTGCTATTGCCTGGAAGAGTCAGAAACAAACTTCAGTTGCTCTGTCAACTACAGAGGCCGAACATGGTTGGTTGAAAAAGCTTTTAGAAGATCTATCTAACTCAGCATCTTTAAGAGTTACATTATGCATTGATAATGAGTCTACAGTGAAATTATCATACAATCCACCTTATGAGTTTCACTGTCGTACAAAACATATTAGTCTGAGACACTTCTACATTAAAGAATAAGTATCAAAAGGACAACTAGTGGTTAAGCAAGTTGCAGCACAAGTGCAACTAGCAGATATGTTTACTAAACCTTTATTGACCTAGGTTGAACGACCTATCTCATGGAATTCGTCTTCGATCAAATTCTTAAAAGAAGTGTGGGTGTAAAGATTGTACCTACGAAATAAAAACTTCTTGTATTATTTGTCTATAGGACTGATTACCATAGTAACGTTTAATTAACAATTTCTGACATAAGAAATATAAAATTACGATTGTATTCAAGTGAATTTGCTTTAATAAATATTATTAGTATTTTTCCTCACAATGCGTTTCATTAATAGACGCCCAAACTTTTGGTGGGCCTAATCGCCGAATAAAAGACCACCCAACTGGACCAGACCAACTGTCAGTATCCACGTTTCGGCACCATTTGTGTACTGGCAGGACACACTGGTTGAAAACCTTTTTCCCGCCTATTCAGAGGCAATAATAAATTATCATAGTCGTCAATTATCGGCATCGTCATAGGTGACAATTTTATGGATTCTAATAGCTCCTACATAGTAACAATTCAAGCGTGTTATCCTCACGAAAACATTATATACATCAATGGCACTAAATCTTAGTCAAGTTAACACAATTATTATAAACTTGCTGATGCCCGCAACTTCGTCTGCGATCCAGGATGACAAGTAGCCTATATCCTTCTCCAGATAATGGTCTTCCCATGTGCCAAATTTAATCCAAATCCGTTCAACCGTTTTAGCTTGAAAGTGTAACAAACAAACAAGCTTACTTTCGCATTTAAATATTAATTAGGATTGGGATAGTAAGGAGGATGAAAAACCGGTCTATCGACACTCTAGACTCACAAAATGTATTAGGCTTAAATAAAAAAACTCTAAAGTTTCTAATATAATTCAATAATAATTCTAAAGATACGTGGCGCCATCTATTATTAACGTTATTGTTGTTTTCCTCGGGAACAGCACTTTTTTTCGGGATGAAAGGTACCCTATGTCCGTTTCTGTACACCTGACAACATATATGCAAAATTTTAGGATGATCGGTTCAGTAGTTTAGGCGTGAAAAGGTGACAGACAAACAAACTTACTTTCACAGTTATAATATTAGTTAGGATACACATTTTACAGAAAATTGTACTGCAGCAAGACAATGTTATAACTAGTGAAAACTTCGATTAATCGTACTGGTAGCGTAGCGTCTACACAGAACAAGCCACATGCGGTTATCTTACTAAACGATCGTTTTAACTGTAGTATTTTCTTGTAAAGACTTTCTGTAAAGCAAAATGTAATAAATGGATTTATTTGAAATTCAGTTGAAATCGGCTAAATAACAAACGTTTTGCTATAATATTCCTACGAAAATGTATTCGAAACTATTTTTCTTTGATGATATTTGCCGTATAGAGATAACAAATAATAATATTAACTTTTGAACGCTATTGTCACATATATGTGACAAACGAAATCTTACCCTGAACGCCAACGTCACAAATATATGACAAAATACACGTCGCACCATATTATGAAATAAACAATTTAATCATTATTTTTGTGTGTTTTTATTTATATAATTTAAAAGTTTAAAACAGTGGCCTGGCGTCAGGGGTACGGCGATACGTTTATACTCTGGCGTTCAAAAGGTTAACTTAATCTTCATGTCATTAGATTAATTGTTTTTTCTTTGAATATAAGGAATAAAATGTATTCTAGGAATATCGTTTATATTTAAGGAATGATAACATAGAAATAACGGCTAGCCACACACATACTTCCCTGGGGTACGCCGTAAATTCTAAGTCTTTGTTTCAATTGGTAATTTACTTCTGTTTATTACGGAGACAAAATTGTTTGATATGATACAATTTTCCCCCAAAAAATGTTTTGCAAGTAAGATATGAAGACTATCTATGTATTAGTATTTATTCATGTATTTTATATTAATTTCCTAGCTATTTATTATCCCTTTTGTTGCACCTGCCATGTTTTGTCTCTGCATCACCCTAAGGTTGACTAGTAGAAAATGCCTCAGGCATTAAGTCCGCCTTTGTACAATATTTCTTTTACTAGTACATAAAGTTTTAATAAATAAATAAATAAATATGGGCCGATCATAAGCTTCCGCCATGACAAAGGATAAGACAATTTCTTTTTTAATGTTTAGATTATAATTTGAATATTGAGCGTCTTACTTGGACAGTTTTTCTTTTTCATAAGCTGTATACACACCGACTCAGCTTCTTCAACAGTCATATAGAATTTCTCACAGTATATACTGTTTATAGTTATTAGTGTTATATTCTTTGTCAGCCATATAATAGTCGCAACGCACCGAAACAGCGCCTGTAAAGTGAACATAATAACATAAGTATTTAGAAAATAAAGACGTTTAAAAATAACAACAGATTAGAACCACATACAAATTTTAATGTATTTTGAATATAGAAACAGACTCATAAGAAAAAAACTTACTTTGGATCCAGCATGTACTTTGAGCGTATAATACATTAAGTGGTAAAGAACAAGATTCCGATATATTCCACTAAATGTAAGATATAAAATCTGCGAAAAACAGTACTTAGTTGGAGATTAATACTAGAGCTACCAGCAAGATCTACAGAAAAAATCCACAGCCAAGCGACATTGCTTCGCGGCAAAATTATGTATAATTTACATACAATGATAACCTACCGCTACGCTACACCCTACTACCAAATAGGTGTAATCTTCGGGCGGTAAAATGTTTAAAAATTGATGCATTTTGACATTTGTAAATATAAAATGCCTGAAACTGTCGCAAAAGTGTGCCAATCGCACAAGCAAAGGAAAACCTTTGCGACTATGCGTCATAGCAAAGTATTTTGAAAGCAATTTAAGATACACAATTTTTCTTTTAATTGTTACATACTCTACCCCCACCTCCACCACCTCCGCTGCCTCACCCTCCGGGAATACAGGCGTGATATCATGTTACATACATTTGCGCCTTTTTGCTATCATTTTTTAAGTTATCGATTGTTACTTATAAAAAATTGCTATCAAATAAATAAAGAACTTACCAAGACTGGGAAAATTTTCTTATACAGATCGTAAGCATTTAGGATATTTTTGTATTTCTCAAACAATTTCCGACAGTGCTCATCATTTTCGTGTTCATCATTTATCATCAGAATTTCTTTAATCCACTCATCCAGATATTTCCTTAACAATAATATTATACGGGTGGATACAATTAAATTGACATCAAATGTTGTGTACATAAAATCAAAAATGTTGTCAAAAACAATATCGATGATATAATCGTAATAGGATGATGAATAATACATAGCACTTATAAAAATATTTATAAAGATAATTGATACAGTTGTAATCCAATTCCAAGTAACAAAACTCCGCATAGTCTTGCTAAAATCGGTGTTCCTGTGTATAGTTTGGATCATCAAAATAAGAAAGACGTAGTTGTTTATATGCACTAAGTCCAGAATGAACATCGTCGTGAACCCGATCGAATAGGTGATGAAGTAGAACACAGCAAAGAGTTTCAAGAGGTCACTCTCCAAATGGTTCATGGATATATCCGTGATGTCTACGCTGAACATTCGATAGATACACAGTAAATTAATGAATAAAACACTGCAGAACGCAAATATTTGATAGATTCTACCCCTTGGATAAATATGACTATTTCGAACAGAATATTTTGAAGCCAGAAAAATATTAAGTACAAAGTTAAAAGATTTAGCTATTCTTTGGACTTCTTCTCCAAGCCGATTTTTGAGTAACACTTTTAATGAGGTCTTAGGAACGATTTTTCGAATAAGGAACATTGTTTTTAGTAGGTATTCACTTCAACAGACTGTTTCATAATGGATGACGAATGCCAGGCGCAGTAACAATATTTTAGTGAGTTGACAGAAATAAAGTGTCGATATAAGTGTAGGTACTGATCGTATCTAAGTTCCCACAGCTATAAATGTTAAGAATAAAGTTGTAGAACAGAAGTAGTTTTTATTTTTATTGATGACCAATGCCTTGACCCAGTCATATTGTTATGAAATAATTTAAGGACTAAAAACTAATGTGTTTACATATCCGTATTGATCGTTGCTACAGTCGCAATTAATGTAATTATCTTGTTCCAATGCTAACATTTGTAATAATAAATTCTTTAGAGTCCCAGTTTTTAAACACACAATTCTTGGTTTACGCAACTTTTTAATATTTTTTTGTGTCCCACTGCTGGGCAATTTTTTCTTCCAAGCCTAATGTCTTGTGCGATCTCTGGCCATGTTGGCCCTGAAAATGATATTAGATCGTCACACCACCTTCGCCTTGGGCTACCTCGACGGCGATGTCCTGCCTCAGCCATCCAGTGAGTGACGATCTTTGCCCATCTCTCCGGGTGCATCGTGAGACGTGTCCGACCCACTTCCACTTCCTGACTGTTTTTTCTTCAACATCCGCTACTTAAGTATGGAGCGTAGCGTGGTGTTTCTAACTCGATCTTTAAGCTTAACACCTAATATGCTGCGCTCCATTGCCCTTTGGCAATTCTTGAGTTTGGACTTCTGTTGTCCTTTCATGTGTTCTTTAAGGGCCAAGTAGGTATTCCAAGCATTTTGGACTCGTGTTTCAACTTCCTTATTTTGTCTGTTTTTGAAAGACACTATCTGGCCCAAGTATGTGTACTCATCGACATATTGCAACCCATGTCCGACTACGTCGACCACATGTATGCCTCGTGAGTTCCACGAATCAGGCAACTTGTCAAAAACCTCCTGCAATGCACTTGTGAACAGCTTAGGTGAGAGTGGATCGCCTTGTTTGACACCTTTTTCTATTTTAAAATTTGGACCAGAAACATGTAGCCTGATGTTCGCAGAGCTACTTCTATAGATGGTGTCAATGATCCTTCAACCTTATATTTTTCTATTACTTGGTTGATGGTATGGAGATGAGCGGTTGTGGAGAAATGGGGACGAAATCCAGTTTGTTTGGGAAGTTGGTGAAAGTCAAGCATCGGAGCGATGCGGTTCTCTATTACTTTGATGAACAGTTTGTATAAATATAATATAAATATTTGAGTGACACATTTCAGAGAGAATTCGACCGGAGTGTAGGGTGGTGTTGAAAAAAGATGTGATGTGAGGTAGAAGAGTGTTTCGCCCTAACTTTAAAACTTCTGTAGCTATTCCTTTTTTGTATTTCATCTCGCGAAAAGCTCGTTGAACTTCATAGGGACTGATAGGATCAACGGAGTCAGGCCAGTAACAAATAAAGTGTCTGAGCTGTTTGTGTTGATCCTGGTATAATTTTTTTATAGAATTTTGTGGAATGTCGATAATTTTGCTTGAACTACCTTGTTTTATCCCATTTTCGTCCATTAAGTTGGAAATCCAGGGTTTTCCTTCGTAATTCCCTGTTTTGCAGATCTTAAAGAGGTGATCTTAAAGAGATGTACTCAGTAAAGCTGATTTGTTCATGTTGGTGTTAAAGTCTCTAATGTCTTTTCTTATGCTTTTTGACAATTTATATATAATAAAAAAATATATAAATTGTCTTAAACCGTGTATCACAAAGAACGCAGTCTCGTCGCGGTAATCGTGCGAGGGAGACGCGTGTTTCGCTATTAAACATTATTTTTGCGTTATTAGTGGTTAAAGTTGTGTGCGCTGCCAGGTCTCGCTGTCGGCGCACCGGAGTACCGTTATGTTTCCAACGTGCGAGCGGCACACGGATAACGAAGACACTCATTAGCGTGTTATAATTAATACTAATGGATGTAAACAACCCACATTTGGAGAATGTGAATGCAGTAATAATGGCAGGCGGCAGTTCTTTGAGCGAACATAGTATGTCTGATGCTGAAGAGGAGCTAAACAGAGAAGAGAACTTAGTACAATATAAAATGGAAGAAGACCAAAAATTTAAGCGTGAGAAAAGGGATAGGGAGGAGGATTTTATCGGAGATGATGAGGATAATGAGGGATGGAATTTAGTCCAAAGTAAAGGGAAAAGATTAAAATCACAACTGAAGGAGGATATCGAGATGTACTTATCTAGCAATGAGAAGTTGCCTAAACAATTTGCATTTGCTAAGATGCTGAAGGCGAATGGGATAGCTGATATTACCAAAGTAAAGTACATTAACCCATTCAAGATTCGCGTTGAAGTTTGCAGTGAGTTGAGTGCTGATAAAATCGAAAAATGTCCGGAATTCATAGAAAAAGGTTGGAAGATCTTCAGGGCCATGGAAAGGTCTTCATCTTATGGCGTCATAAAGGATGTTGATCTTGATTTATCTGACGAGGATATTTTGACAAATATAAGGTGTGATAAACCTGCGGAAATAATATCTGTATTTAGGCTTAAACGTCGAGACAGAGAGGGAGAAGGTTGGCAGCCAAGTGAAGCGGTACAGGTGTGTTTTAAGGGTTCGTTTATTCCACAATACATATATGTCCATGGATTAAGTATTAAAGTTACTCCTTATGTATTTCCCGTTTCGCAATGCTCGAAATGCTGGAAATATGGTCACCCTACAAAGAAATGCCCTTCCAATAAAATAGTCTGTCCGAAATGCGGTGATAACCATGAGAACTGTGAAACACAGAACTTCAAATGTGTTAACTGTGGTGGAAACCATTTGGCCTTGCATAAAGCTTCATGTCCAGCCTTTTTAAAGGAGAAAAGGTTGAGAGAGATCATGGTAGAATTTAACTGTACTTATAGAAAAGCATTAACAGTATATGTACCGCCCTCAACTTCCTTGTCCGAAAAAAGTAGCTCTCGAGAACACTCTGGCAACCTTCCTACCAACATAAAATCACAACCTGATATTAGATTTCAACAACGGGACACCCCCACATTTGCAGAGATAGTAAAAGCTGACATCACAGTGCATAAAGAGGATGATGATAAAAACACGCCTGCCAATACTTCATCGAGACTTCGACGTACGCGTAGTAGGGACAAGACTTCCTGTAACTTGGAACTCCCAATAAACTCATCAACAATGGATATGGGCACTGAGTCAGTAGTCCCTTCTGATACTGCTGCTGGTAAAGAGAAAAAGAATGACAGTGTTCGTTTGGACGAGCTATTAGTGAGACTAAAAGAAATTATATTTTTAAGGGAATTGTCGATGGAAGACAAGGTGCATGGGGTGATAAAGTGTTGTTTAGAGTGGATAATATTATTGAGTGTACAATTCGTGTCAAAGTGGCCTATATTTAAGATTATTTTGGACTATATTTCCCCCAATGGCTCGTAGTCAGAAACCTTTTTTTAGATTAAATGTTGCACAATGGAATTGTCAAAGTATTCGACCAAAATTAATATCCTTGGAGCATTCTTTGAGTCAACTGAAAATTCACATTGCCGCACTCAGCGAAACGTGGTTAGAACGGGATAGTCAGCTGAAGGTAAACGGTTACACTATATATCGTAAGGATAGGAATGACGGTTATGGTGGGGTAGCAGTCTTAGTCCACAGGTCACTCAAATCAAGTTATGTGTCTTTTGAAAGCCTTAACCCGGGGATTGAGATAGTTTGTGTCAAGATTTGCAATTGTGAGCATCTTCAGTATGTATTATCCTTATATTGTGCCCCGTCAGTTCACACGAGCCAAAGTGATTGGGAACAAATTTTTTCTAGTTTTCACAGTAGGGTAGTGATTCTCGGCGATTTTAACGGACACCACACAAATTAGTCTCATAAAATAGATCGGAGAGGTACCCAAATTCATGACGCACTTTTAGATACTGAACTCGTAACATTGAATAATGGCAACCCTACTCGTATTAAATTAGTAAATAATTTAGTACAACAATCTTCTCCAGACATATCATTGGCTTCCTCAGATATAGCTTACAAATTTAATTGGGGCACGCTTAATGAAACGTTTGGCAGCGATCATCTTTTGATTAAAATTTCAATGCAGGTGGATAGGCTATCCATACCTCCTCCGGTACGTAGGAATTATAAAAAAGCCGATTGGTCTCAGTACTACAACTTAATACACACGCTTATGCAAGGTTTTATTATCACGGAAGACTTACAAAAATCATATGATTCATTTATTGAGTTGATTAATTTAGCTGCCGATATTCACATACCATACATTAAAATTAACCCCGAGAAAAATTTCACTCCGAAACCTTACTGGAATAGTTCCTTATCAAAATTAGTGGCCGAAAGACGGTTAGCGTTATCAATATTTCGACGTAACCCTACACCTTCTAATTTAGACAAGTTGCAGGAGAAAATTAGGGAAGGTCAGAGGTGTCTTCGTATAGCAAGAAGTAAGGGTTTTCAAGACTTCTGTACTTCATTAGACGGAGCAATATCTCATACTGTTTTATGGAAGAAAATGAAATGGTTTAAGGGATGCTATGTACCCCGATCGGGTATTAGTAAAGAGAAGGCGTTTGTATTATTACAAAACTTGGCGCCGGACTTCGTTTGTGCTGATGACCCTATATTTAATTCAAATAACCCTAAACTTGAGACACAGATTTCTTTACACGAATTGGACAAATGTTTGCGCACTAAAGATACTTCTCCTGGTAGTGATAACATTTCCTATTCAATGCTATATTATTTACCGAATAATGCAAAGTTGATTTTAGTCAGTTTTTATAATATGTTTTTTACGATGGGTTTTGTTCCCCAGCAGTGGCGTAATATCACTATAATACCTATACCTAAGCCCGGCCGGGATCCTCAGTCTAACTCTTCGTTGCGACCTATCTCTATGATTTCCTGTGTGTGTAAAATACTACATAATATATTAATTAAAAGAGTAGAATGGTTTTGTGAACATAATAACATGTTATCGGCCGATACTATTGGTTTTCGCAAAGGGCGCTCCATTTTAGATAATTTGTCTACCTTGGTGTCGAGAATCCAACTAGGATTTTCTAAAAAACAATCAACGATCGCTTGTTTTGTTGACATTGATAATGCGTACAACAATGTAAATTTAGAACGTTTGTTATATATTTTAGATAGTATAGGGATAGGTAATAAAATATGTACGTACCTACGGTGTTTTTTAAAAGAAAGAAACTTAAGTATTGAGACAGATAATAACTCAGTCATAAGTAGGAGATGTTGTTTCGGTTTGGCTCAAGGCGATCCCTTTTCCCCGCTTTTATTTAATATCTTAACAATGGAGATTTGCAAGTCAATAAATAATGTCTTTATATCACAGTACGCAGATGATTTCGTGCTATATGTAACTTGTAGTAATATAGAGGAAGGAAGGCACCAATTACAATTAGCTTTAAATCAATTTGTCAATATTCTTTCTCTTGCTGGGTTAGAAATTTCAGCACTCAAAAGTAAAATTTGTATTTTCCAAAATAAATTTGTACGGGACCCTGTGTCTCTAGTTATTGGTGGTATCTCTTTAGAAGTAGTGGATTGTGTAAAATACTTAGGTATTTGGTTAGACAGGAAGTTACGATGGTCTAAACAAATTAATTAATTAAGAGAAAAAGCGTCAAAAGTGCTTAATGTTTTTAAAGTTTTAGCGGGGACAGGTTGGGGCATTCACCCAACTAATTTAAGGCGTTTATACATATCGTGTATTCGTAGCAGACTAGATTATGCAAGTTTCCTTTACGGTAATAGTTGTAAGACACATACAAGCAAGCTGGATAAAATACAGAATCAGTGTATGCGGGTAATAGGTGGGTTTATCAAAACGACACCTATACACGTTATGGAATGCGAACTACACCTACCGCCTTTAAGTGTACGAAGACATTACCTGGCCGGAAAATATTGGTTAAAAGCGAAATCCTTTTCTAACCATAAGATTATTAAAATTTTGGACGACTTAATTCCTTTTAGTCAAAATTCTTATTGGAGGTGCAAAGAAAAGCCCATTTTAATTTTAGTTCATAGTTACCTCAAAGATACTGCTGTACATGTTAGTACACAATTAGATATGTTTGCACTTAATACCTGGGTCGGCAATGTGGATATTTCGAATATAATTAAGTTTAACATAGATGCCGTAAGTAACGCTAAAAGAAGTTATAATTCACTGGCCTTACAACAATTGTGTAGTAGTTTTATTAAAAGCACATATTCAAATTATTATAAAATTTATACGGACGGTTCGAAAGAAATTAATTGTGGCGGATTAGCTATTTATGACCCGCAAGTTAGTAGTTCAGTAAAACTACGTATTGACTCAAACATCTCCATAATGTTGATAGAATTGATAGCAATATCAGAAGCAATTTCATATATTCAATCTTTTCAGCCGGGCAAATACGTTGTTCTAACAGACTCCAAGAGTGCACTACAACACATTGCTCGATGCACCTCGAATAGTCGAGGCACTAGCATACAGCATCTTGGAGTCACTTTCCACATTAGCCACTAAAAATTATACAATAGTATTGCAATGGATACCTTCACACGTAGGCTTAGCGGGAAATGAAGAGGCAGACTATCTCGCTAGACAAGCATTATCTGATGGTATCCCTATGGTTTGTTTACCCTATTATACCGACGTTTTTTATATGATTAGGATTAAATGTAGAAACATGTGGAACGAATATTTTGATGAGCGCTCTATAGTAAAAGGCATATGGTATAAAACAATCCAAAATAATTTGTCCCGTGCTCCTTGGTTTATTAATTCAGAACTGTCTAGACACACTATAGTATCTGCTATGAGGCTGCGTTCCGGACATATCCCACTGAATAGTTTTGCGTACCTAATGGGCAAAGTTGCTTCTAAGAATTGTACTGACTGCGATGTTATTGAAGACGCTTTTCATATTTTAGTGGAATGTGTTCGGAACGAAGCCGAGAGGTTATCTTTTAGGCTTGCTTACGGCATAAGCTTGCACGACACTGGTGTATGTAACAGTATTCTTGCTTTTCCCTTATCGGAGGAAGCGAGATTCGTATATAAAATAGTTGATTGTGCCCTAAAACGTAGATAAGATATGTATTGTAAGATGTATGTAACTATGGGGATGACATGATCATGTATGATCAAATCCTCTTTTTTTTCAATAAAGATTAAAAAAAAAAAAAAAAAAATCACAAAGAAGTCGATACCGCATGTAAATGAGAAACAAAACAGTGGTTTTATTGGGTTTTTCATCAACTCTACGCCAGAGACTGGACACACGCCAGTCCAGTTGGTGAAACTCAAAATGAGTATCATTTATTATTTCGTCATCTGGACACGCCAAGATTTTTACGCGTAGCCACAGTTAAATTAAATCAATTTTATGTTTTCGCCAACAGGACACCCAGTTTCTTTGCAAACAAAAAGGTACAGTCAGGTTAATAATCGCCTTGTTCGTTGAATCACTTGTCACGCGTAGTCGGTTATGCAAATTTAACTTTTGAAGAGTTTAGCACGGTATTATATAAGGTTGAAGCCATTCTCAATTCCCGTCCTATTAGTCCCATGTCGATAGATCCTAATGATTTCCTTCCCTTGAGACCTGCTTATTTTTTGTTTAGTCGTCTCCTGACAGCGCCTGCAACTGAACAGCTGACTCGAGGTCCTGTCCACCGACTAACACGCTACTAACGACTATAAACTTAAAAATTGGCCCGAATATATATTTATCTAAATAAATTATAAGATCGTAAACATACATTTTCGAAATTTTTAGAATAAAGTACGAAATACACGCGGACGAAGTCGTGGGCAAAGTGCTAGTATTATTATATATAGTACATAGAATCCTTGTAAGATTTAAATATTTTATTCAAAACAAAATGAAACTTAATTTGTCGAATTTTTTTCTCTATAATCATGTAAGCCTAAAAAAAAAAAAGCCTCCTGTATAGTATAGTATCCATCAAACATTACATTCCAATACTCTTCTCTTTCTGAATGCTCGGTGTTTCTAACTTTTTAATCCACACACGCAACATTTTCACTATTATTTTCAACCAGCCGCGCCCCACGGTTTCACCCGCATAAGTCTCGATCCCGTGGGAATATCGGAATAAAAATCATACGTGTTAATCCTAGTTATAAACTATCTCTGTGCCAAATTTTATTCAAATCCGTTCAGTAGTTTGTGCGTGAAGAAGTAACAAACATACAAACACACTCAAACTTTCGCCTTTATAATATTAGTGTAATAATCATAGACGTCCGTGGTGATAGTATTAAGGTAAACACAACGTTTAAATCAAAAGCGATAAAAACGTAAAGTTTTATAATGTCGACCATTTCTAGGAAAATCAGAATGAAATGCAAAAAAATAATACCTTTTTATTTACGTGTAGGACTCACGTGTTCAATTTTCACGACAACTAAGATATTATAATTACTTTGCATAATGATTGAGAAATTAAATACTAAATCCACGCTTAATAATACGACAAAGTCAAAAACATTACCTAAACAATATAAAAAAGCGTCAGACCCCCATTTATCACAAAATATTAATAATAATAGTCATAGACGAGCAATTACAGGAGATTTATTGTGAAAGATTGCACGGTTGACATCTGTCGGGCATGCCGCTGGCCGAGACAATCAATCAGGCATATAATCTCTGGGTGTTCTCGTCTAGCTAACGGAGAGTACTTGCATAGACACAACCTTGTAGCCAAGATAATCCATCAGCAACTTGCTCTGAAATACAACCTTGTGGAATGGGAGGTGCCGTACTACAGGTATGTGTCCGATCCAGTTCTCGAAAATGGTAATATCACATTATATTAGGATGGTTCCATCATCACTGACAGGACTATTGTTGCCAATAAGCCTGATATAGTGGTGGTGGATCGATCAGAGTGGCGCGCAATGATTGTTGACATAACCGTCCCGCATGATGAGAACCTCGTGAAAGCCGTGAAAGATAAACAAATTAAGTATCTTGACTTGGCTCGCGAGGTTGTCGATATGTGGGGTGTGGACTCAGCGATCATTGCGCCGATTGTCGTGATAGTCAATGGACTAATAGCCAAGACCCTCGCCAACACGTTGGGCAGCTGGATCAAGGGCTTGATCCAGAAAGCGGTACTTCTGCCCGCATTGTTAGGAGGTTCCTCTCTCTGGAGCCCTGACCGGTAGCTTGGACCCTATTCCCGATACCGGTGGGCTACTATTTTTATATTTTTTCATACTAATATTTAAAAATATAATTTATATGTACTTAGTGAAATAAAAGATAGTCGTAGTAAACAAATCATGGAAAAGGACGCAATAATAATAAAAATCAACATTTAAACAATAAATTATACCACCTTGTTATCACCTTTTCTGACGATATATAAAAAACCAGCCAAGTGCGTGTCGGGCCACGCACAGTGTAGGGTTCCGTAGTAGCCCGTTATCAAAATGTAGTACGATTCTGTTGTTCTTTATTCTGAATAGGTAAAAAAAAAACATATTTTGGTTTTCAATGCAAGTCTTTACCCATTATAAACAAGCAACTACTTCATCTTAGTCACTTTAAAGGATTAATGCTAAGGATTTTGTATTTGGTACAAAATTATCCAACACCCAAGTTCAACGACTATTACTGCTAAACTAAAAAAGTTATCTTAACCGCTATACTTTTCCTTTAAAGTTCATGAAATGCACATTTATCGAGAATTTTTCCAGATTTTTCAACCTAGTAGTTTAGCTTTTAGAGGGGGGGAGAACGCCCTACTGGAACAAAAATTTGCACTTTAAACTTTAATATTTCGTAAATGGAGCATTAAATCGAAAAATAATTTTAGCAACCCCTAAGCCACTTTAGAAGACCTATTCAACGATACCCTACACGATGGGGTAGATGATGAAAAAAATATTCATCCCCACTTCACATGTAGGGGCGCTACCCTAAAAAAAAATATTTTCCAAAATTTTATTTTACCACTTTGTTGGCGTAACTGATATACGTAGGTACTCCTACAAAATTTCAGCTTTCTAGTGCTAACGGTCACAGAGATTAAGCGAGGACGGACAGACAGACAGACGGACGGACAGACAGACATGGCGAAACTATAAGGGTTCCTAGTTGACTACGGAACCCTAAAAAGAACGAAATCGGTCGGGAAAAAAAATCTGCTGTGCATTTTGACGACTTATGCGTACATAAATGTAGGGACCGGCTGATTTTTTTTCGCGACCGATTTCCTTCATGTTTTTTTATTTCGTCAGAAAAGGCGACAACAAGGTGGTCTAATTTATTGCATATAATTCTGTTGTTTCGATACTGTATAAACATGCAAAACATTTTGTAAAATTAATAAATTAATATGAACATAAATATAAGTATTGGCAGTAATGATGTTGTCACGAATAGATTAATTCGCGCAGAAAAAAAAAAACGACGGGTTGCACTCCGGGAGTGCCGGCAGAAGTGAAAACTTGAATATTAACGTTGTTTACTGTAACTGTAACTAACTGTAACTGTAATCGTAATCGTAGCTGTAACTGTAACTGTCTGTCTCTGTCTGTCTCTGTCTGTCTGTCTGTCTGTAATTTGATCCTGTATACTTGTTTTCAATTTTTGATATTTTGGAATCTTACGAATTTTCGATCAGGGTCACGTGTCATCTTACGATCAGGGTCACGTCTATAGATGGGCAATCCACCCGGGTTTAAACCCGGTGCTTTGATAAACACCCAATTTTGTGTGTTTAAGGGTGTTTGTTTTAAGTACCATCCGAGGACGTGCGTATGAATACACAAGGCACGACCGAGGACCTTTTCAAAGCGAGGACCTTTTCGAGGGTCCTCGGTTTGACTTGACCAAAGATTCGTATTCTGCAAGCGATTTTGCGTCTTCCTATATACTTAATACGAAAAAGTTGTCTGAACCTCGGTTTGATCAAGATTATTCATAATCTTACACACACATTGTGTATCCACCAGATGGTGCCACTGTCGCCTCATACACAGACTCTTTACACTCATTTCACGTTTGTTGTATTATCCGAGGACCTGTGTGTTAACTTTAACACAAAAGTCCTCGGTTAGGTAGCTTTTCCAGACAACGTGTATTTAAGACCTCGGTTGGTAGATTTTCCGAACAGTGTGTATTCTAGTCCTCGTTTCGACAGTTTTCCTCGTGTGTAGAAGACAAATATTCTATCATTTAAATAAAATTATGAAGGAGGAAATCGAAGGTAGACTGAATCCTTAAACAAATTGTTAGTAGCTACTAGGTGCACGAGGAATAATCAGGCTTCTTCTGCAGTATATGCTAAGTACCTAGGCTCGCTTATCTATATATAAAAGAAAGTCATGTTAGTTACACTATTTATAACTCAAGAACGGCTAAACAGAATTGGCTGAAAATTGGTGGGGAGGTACATACCAAGGTGGCAATTGGTGGGGAGGGATATAGGATACTCTTTTTAGGGTTCCATAGCCAAATGGCAAAAACGGAACCCTTATAGATTCGTCATGTCTGTCTGTCTGTCCGTCTGTCTGTCTGTCCGTCCGTATGTCACAGCCATTTTTCTCCGAAACTATAAGAACTATACTGTTGAAACTTGGTAAGTAGATGTATTCTGTGAACCGCATTAAGATTTTTACACAAAAATAAAAAAAAAACAATAAGTTTAAGGGTTCCCCATACTTAGAACCGAAACTCAATTTTTTTTTTTCATAAATCCCATACGTGTGGGGGTATCTATGGGTAGGTCTTCAAAAATGATATTGAGGTTTCTAATATCATTTTTTTCTAAACTGAATAGTTTGCGCGAGAGACACTTCCAAAGTGGTAAAATGTGTGTCCCCCCCCTGTAACTTCTAAAATAAGAGAATGATAAATCTAAAAAAAAATATATGATGTACATTACCATGTAAACTACCACCGAAAATTGGTTTGAACGAGATCTAGTAAGTGGTTTTTTTTTAATACGTCATAAATCGTACACTGCAATTTACCATTCATTCAATCAACTCAAAAATAAAAATAAACATTTAATTTCATAAACATAAACCTTATGCATAAACCCGGATGTTACGGAACCCTCGGTGCGCGAGTCCGACTCGCTCTTGCCCGGTTTTTTTTTTAATACTTTTATTTACTCATAGGAGTAGGGTGGGAGTAGGTTAAATTGGGTAGGAGTAGGGTAAGAGTAGGTTAGAAGTAGGGTAGGAGTAGGCTAGGAGTAGGCTAGGAGTAGGCTAGGAGAAGGGTAGAAGTAGTGTAGTAGTAGGGTAGGAGTAGGGCAGGGGTAGGGTAGGAGTAGGGCAGGGGTAGGGTAGGAACCACAAAACGAAGTAGCGCTGGGCAGCTAGAAATAATTTATATGGCAAAACAACGTTTTCCGGGTCAGCTCGTATTATATAGCTATGATTTGCACCATAAAATATTGTGTTGTCATAGGAACTGAATACGTGTGCTTTTCATAAAGAATCTAAAGTAAATGCCTTCCTAGGTGAAATGTCTGCAGCAAGATTTGAAGCAAATATAAAGTACAAAGAAATACAGAACATGAACATAATAAAGAAAACCACTTATACTTTACATGATCTACTTATATAAATAATCATCAAGTTGCAGTAACATCTTTGAGAAGCAGGATTATAAAACTTACATAACAGTTATTAGAAAACGATTCAAACAAAAAGATTTATAGAAACCATAATTAAAAGAGATCGACATAATTTGGGCTAAAAACTTGACATAAAATTACATAACACAATTCTTAGTTAGAAAACAAAGAAATATTCAAAATAATTTGGGAAGCATGAAAACTTAATAACTTAAAGGCGCCGATTCCCTTGTTCACAAACTAAACTAAATTTATGTTCAGTGCATCTTTTCCTTTCTATTTCATTAAGAAAAGGACAGAAGATAAATATTAGTTCAGTCCTGTCAAATTAAGATACTCCACAGCCAGTTTAGACGATTACGACGATTTATTGCTTTTTTTTTTGCTAATTAATACATTGCGGGATCATGGAAACTGATAATAAAAATAATTTTACAACTTAAACTTAATGCGTATGCTAAATTTGAAGACGATGCTATTAACTGTTGAAGAGTTCCCTCATGAAGAAACGACCTTGATTGCAGCATCAGCACAAACTGGTAATTATTTTGGTGTTACTAGATAAACATAACGCGTGTGCCAAATTTGGAGATGGTGCTATCAACTGTTAAGGAGTTCCCTCATGAAGAAACGACCTTGGCTGCAGCATCAGTATAAACTGGTAATTATTTTGGTGTTACTAGATAAACACAACGCGAGTGCCAAATTTGAAGACGATGCTATCAAATGTTGAGGAGTTCCCTCATAAAGAAATGACCCTGGCTGCAGCATCAGTACAAACTGGTAATTATTTTAGTTTTACTACATAAACATAACGCGTGTGACAAATTTGAAGACGGTGCTATCAACTATTGAGGAGTTCCCTCATGAAGAAACGACCTTGGCTGCAGCATCAGCACAAACTGGCAATTATTTTGGTGTTACTAGATAAACATAAGACGTGTGCCAAATTTGAAGACGGTGCTATCAACTGTCGAGGAGTTCCCTCATGAAGAACGACCTTGGCTGCAGCATCAGCACAAACTGGTAATTATTTTGGTGTTACTAGATAAACATAAGGCATGTGCATCATTTGAAGACGGTGCTATCAACTGTTGAGGAGTTCCCTCATAAAGAAATGACCCTGGCTGCAGCATCAGCACAAACGGGTAATTATTTAATTTTGCTACATAAACCTAACGAATATGCCAAATTTGAATACGATCTGTTGAGGAGTTCTCCCATGAAGAAACGACCCTAGCTGCAGCATCAGACCAAACTGGTAATTATTTAATTTTGCTAGATAAACCTAACACGTTTGCCAAATTTTAAGTCGATGCTATCAACTGTTGAGGAATTCCCTCATAAAAAAATGACCCTGGCTGCAGCATCAGTACAAACTGGTAATTATTTTAGTTTTACTACATAAACCTAATGCCTCTGCCAAATTTGAAGACGATGCTATCAAGTGCTGAGGAGTACCGTCATGAAGAGACGACTCTGGCTGCAGCAATAATACTAAAATAATAATCCTTTGAGAAGCGCCGACAAAGGTAAAGACATCGACTCGTCCTCGCTTGGTACTTCATTTTAGAAAAAGTGTGTAAGAAATAAATCGGAACATTCTACTTACATTGATATAATTATTAGCTTACACGTAACATGTTTTAGTTAGGTAGATTTTCCAGGTCCTCGGTTTGTACAAGTTCTACGCGAAAAACTGTCCTCGGTTTAGTGATATAAAGTCTAACACAACGTCCGCACTTTGTACAAGCTGTAAGAAATATTGTGTAAAAATACGTCCTCGGAAGGACGTCCCAGGGCTTACGTAAGACGTCCTCGGTATGCTCACACAAAGTCCTCGTATGTGCATCGCTGGTCACATTTAGCTGTGTATTTCAGGTCCTCAGTATGATAGCCGAAATTCATACAGAAAAATGTTGAGATAGCATTATCCCAATAAGCTCATCACTATAGATTTATTCACCTGTCTCTTTCTATCTTATTCCAAAAGGCCCACGAGGTGTTTAAACCAGTTTTTTGGAGGGTCCTCGGTTTGTTCTAGGACTAACAAGGTCCTCGTAAGGGTGTCTGTACAAACAGGGGTGTGTTTACGGGTGTTTATCGGGTGTTTATCAAAAGCACCGGGTTTAAACCCGGTGGATTGCCCATCTATAGCACGTGTCATCTTTCGAATCTTACGATCAGGGTCACGTGTCCTGAAGCGAGTTTAAAATGTTTTACCCATTACAAAAAAAGTGTACAACGCCGCTAAAGAAGTTTTTCACTTCAAAAACGAAGCATCAGATTCGACAGCTTAAGTACTGATTGTAAATCTTCAATAACGTTATTAGGAAATACTACATGAGATGATACTGTTGGTACATTTACAATTATAGCATCGGTCCTGTCTTGAAACAGTTCTTAATACTCGAAAACATACTGTCTGTTACGCTTGACAGTTTGAGGTTAATTGATGTAGAAAACAAAAGTCAATCGATTGGCGAGTAATTTACTCAGCGTTTTAGTTTTCAGAATTATTAATACATCATTTTCTATTGTAATTAATTTTTATGTTAGGTACAATATAAGTCTCCAATAAGTTGTGCCAGAACTCCCAACTCTCTACTTTTCGCAGGCAAAATTATTTTAAATTGCTAAGGGCCTCTTTAAATATTATATTGTTCTCCGGTCATACAGTATTACACAGGCACTCTGAACATCTCTCATTGCTGCATAGAATGTCTCACATTCCACGCACAAAACTATTAACATTAGTATGACATTCTTCAGGTTCCAGATTTGAATTATTATTAGTAGAATAACAATTTGAAATGGTAAGTAACAGATTGTAGTAGTAATATACATAATTTTCATCATACACAGATCACCCTTTCCCTTATTTGGATATGCTAAAAGTGGACAACGATACGTGAAATCTTAACTGTTAGTTGTCCCCGTTGCCCATGTACATAAGGGGGGCAACGGTAAGGAAACTTTATGTCATTCTATTGTCCCTGTGACGGGGACACAGATTACGGGGACAATGGGAATACACGCTAATATAAACCACAAACCTGGGTATTAGTTTTGCCTTATTTATGTATAAGTATAACGGAAAAGGTAGGTTTTGTCTCGTTATTATCAGGCATATTTTTAATTTCTGTGGGCGTAGTGTTGGTTATTGTCAACAGAAAAACGGTTTGCAGTTCAAATCAGATTCTAATTTCATGAACAATGTACCTAGGCCCGCTTATATTATACAACATTACGATTTGCACCATAAAATCATAGGAGCTGAATATTTGTGCTTTTCATAAAGAATCTGAAGTAAATGCCTTCCTAGGTGAAATGTCTGCAGTAAGATTTGAAGCAAATATAAAGTACAAAGAAATACAGAACATGGACGTACTAAGGAAACCACATAAACTTTACTGAAATAAAAGTAGGTTTATTTTAAACTGAAACAAATTATTTAACAATCTTTTACCAATGATCTACTTATAGAAATAATCATCAAGTTGCAGTAACATCTTTGAGAAGCATGATTAGAAAACTTACATAACAGTTATTAGAAAACGACTCAAACAAAAAAAAAACTTATAGAAACCATAAATAAAAGAGATTAACATAATTTGGGCTAAAAACTTAAAATAAAATTGCATAACACAATGCTTAGTTAGAAAACAACAAAGAAATATTATCAAGTGAGAACTAAATAATTTGGGAAGAATGAAAACTTAATAACTTAATGGCGCCGATTCCCTTGTTCACAAACTAAACTAAATTTAAGTTCAGTGCATCTTTTTCTTTCTATTTCATTAAGAAAAGGACAGAAGATAAATATTAGTTTAGTGCTGTCAAATTAAGATACACCATAGCAAGTTTAGACGTGATTAAAAACATGGCTACCAAAAATACGTCAATTTACGTTAGGCGTTGTCTAATTTGAAAGGACTAAACTAATATTTATCTTCTGTCCTTAAACTTTATTACCGTTTTCCACCATGGTAGGAGCTGATTTTTGAAAAACCCTAATACACATGCCTACTTTTTTATTTTAGTAGTACCAAGTTTCGAGTTAATCCGACAGCGGGTTACATATTTTTCTAACCTGTTGACTTTGTCACCCTTAAATCCTCTGTGAGGGGTTTTTTTTAAACTAAAAGTGACATTCTTTATTATTTACTGAGTCAAATATTGTCAAGTTTCAAGTTCATTAACCAAATGAATAAGATTTTTCATTTATACTGCATCCCCTCTTTTTATCCCCATAGGGGAGTAGTTTTCAAAAGTCGTCTGGGATGTTTCTACAGCTTAACTTAAAGATTGTCATTTATACCAATTTTCCAATCAAGCCACGTAATACCCCGTTAGGGGTAGATTTTCTAAAAACCCTGATATACTTACTATTTATTTTGGTCTTACATACTGAGTTTCGAATTAATTGGACCGCGCGTTAAAATTCTTCCATACAAAATTTTACAACCCCAATCTCCCTTTAGTTTCAAGTTCATTAACCAAATGAATAAGATTTTTCGTATAAACTGTATCCTCGCTAAACTGTATTCGCACAGAGGTGGAATTTCGAAAAATCGTTTGGGATGTGTTGACTTACTTGACTCGAAGATTTATTTATACCAATTTTCGAGTTATTTAAGAAACGCAGTAAAATCCTCTCCTGTAAAATTAACTACCTCTTTTCACCCCCTTAAGGGTAGATTTTCGAAAAACCCTGCTACACGTTATTCTTTATTTTTGGTCTGAAGTATAAATACTGAGTTTCGAGTAAATCGGACCGCGCGTTAAAATTCTTCCATATAAATTTTGACACCCTCAATCCCCCTATAGTTTAGAAAAACAAAAAATGCCAAACTTCATAATTTACTTAGATAAGTATTTGTGACAAGTTTCAGGTTTATTAACTCAAGGAATAAGATTTTGAATTGTCAAGGGGTCGGTCAGTCAGAAAGATGAAGCCAGTTGCCCATTCCAAAGCGTAGGTAACTATGGAGAAGAACGGGCAAGAAACTTCATGGACACTCTTTTAAATCAAAATAATATGGTTACAGTCTTGTTTACATCATTCATGTTAAAAAGTATGAATGTGAGAAGGATGCAGAACGTCAAAAATCACATTCCTAGACCCAGTAGTTTCGGCTGGGCGTTGATATGTCAGTCAATCAGTCAGTCAGTTTCTCCTTTTATATATACATATAGATACGGCTAAATACCGATGTTGGACAATATTTTTTATTCCTACTGTTTACGTCAAAAGCAACAATCACGAGTGTTTAACAAAATAAAGCCGTTACTTTCGGCTCTCTTTGATAAATAATCCTTTGAGAAGCGCCGACAAACGTAAAAACATCGACTCGTCCTCGCTTGGTACTTCATTTTAGAAAACGTGTATAAGAAATAAATCGGAACATTCTACTTACATTGATAGATATAATTATTATCTTACACGTAAAATGTTTTAGGTAGGTAGATTTTCCAGTTCCTCGGTTTGTACAAGTTCTACGCGAAAAACTGTCCTCGTTTTAGTGATATAAAGTCTTACACAAATCCAAGTGATATAAAGTCCGCACTTTGTCAAGCTATAAGAAATATTGTGTAAAAATACGTCCTCGGAAGGACGTCGCAGGGTTTACGTAAGAGGTCCTCGGTTGGCTTACACAAAGTCCTCGTATGTGCATCGTTGGTCACATTTAGCTGTGTATTTCAGGTCCTCAGTATGATAGCCGAAATTCGTACAGAAAGAGATAGCATTATCCCAATAAGCTCATCACTATAGATTTATTCACCTGCCTCTTTCTATCTTATTCTAAAAGGACAACGAGGTATTTAAACCAGTTTGGAGGGTCCTCGGTTCCGTCTAGGACTAACAAGGTCCCCATATGGGTGTCTGTACAAACTTGTGTGTGTGTGCATGTTTGTGTGTGAGTATAATAATAATATGAGTGATAATATGAGATGCGAAGAAAGGACGTGTCACCACTCTTCCACCATCCCTACAACACTTAAACTGTTGCACTCCATTGCATGCAACAGTTCAAGTGGACAGAACCCATGTGTTATGAACTCATGATACATGTGTTATCAGTGCTTCCGTTTCATCATAGTTTAAAAGTTTTATCCAATTAATTAAAGATTGTTTGCAGTCATAGTATTGTTTTGTGTATATGTTTATTTCCCTATTTATCATATTATATAATTGCGCAGAACGTTTTTGTAATTGTATTCTAGCAAAGCGAGTTCGTGATTGGAGAATTTGCATAATATTGTCCTTTCGTCTTTTTGTTAATTTGGAGGAGTCTAACGATAAAGTTTTGTGCGTTTTCAAGATTGTCTGCATAATATATAAATTTCTCACAGAGAGCAGGTCACTGATCTGATATAATTCACCTGTAGGGAATCTCAATTTCTTAAAATACATAGTTTTTATTAAAGCGCGTTGTGCAAGCTCAACATCTATGAATTTTGATTTACTAGCCCCTCCCCAAACAGGGAGGTAGTACGTCAAAACTGACTGTACTAGAGCATGATGTCCAACATATTATTGTTTTCAATTAACACTGTGATCAAATTATGTAAAATACTCTAATCATTTATAAAGGAAAGTAAATAACAGCGACAACGTTGTCAGGAATAGAATACTTGGCGCAAAAGAAAATTCTTTACATAATGCGGGTTGCAGACCAAGAGCTAAGCTAAGGTAGTCTAGCTTAGCTCGCTTAGCTGAGATAATTTTTCATACTTCTGTTCTTAATGCGTGCTAAGCTAGACTAACTTAGCTTAGGTCTTGGTCTGCAACCCGCATGAGAGTCAAGGGTCTTAGCTTCGAAGTATTTTAGTATGTGAGACTGTTGGTACATTCTCGATTGTAACAGCATTTTTGTTGAATTTGAAGTATGTATTTCTTCTTAATACGAAAACATGTTTGTTACAATGCTGTTTATAAAGAACTGAAAGAAATGAAAATCGATCTGTGAGTAAAAATACATTAGTAAATGGTTTTTAATATTTTAGTGTGGTGTATTTTTTATGTTAGTACTTTTTTGTTTTCAACATTCATGATTACAAAATACAACATATTATATTTAGCTGTAATGCTCTACTTTTGAAATTGTTGCCACCACGTCAGGTTTGTCACAAAAAGAAAAACAAAATTCAAATGGAGCACACTGAACAATAACTTATATTACAGATACGCAAACTGAAGAAAAACAGTAGTATATGAAGTAATAAAGCTTGACAGCTGTAGAGAAAGCTTGCCGTCTATGAAGAACAAGCCGCATGCGCTCATCTTCTTGAATGATGCCTTCTGTACGCGTTGGATGTTCTTGCAAAACCTTCTTCTTTGATCTAAACAAAGAAATAAAAACGTAAATTGCAAAACCCATACCAAAGTTTTGTCTGCCTTAAAGGGACTGGTCATGAGCATCTCAATAAAAACAATCTCTCTTCAGATATTTCATTAAAACAACACTTACCCGAACATCTACTTGACCTCATGCTCATTACACAGGTATTCTGAACATCTCTAATTGCTGCATAGAAACTCTCACATTGCACGCTCAGGCATATAAATATGATAATATTTTTCATGTTCCAGGCTTGAGTTACGAATAGTAAAAGGCAAATCTGGAATATTAACAGAATATTAATGCCAATGTAAATATTGATTTAACTATGTTTAGGTTCATGTATAGATGGATGATTTTTGAAAATGGTTAAGAGCGTTTACGACATACGGCATTTCATACGAACTTTCAAGCCCTTGTTTTAGGAAATTAATAAACCGATTTTAATGAAATTTCATTTGCAAAAGTAGGATACAAAGGTCTAAAAAGTTACTTAAGAACATTTTCGAAAAAAGTGTTAAATTAGACTGATTTTAAATTTTCCATAGAAACACAGATTTCCAGTTATATTTTTTTAATAAGATATTTCGAAAATGTTCTTAAGTAACTTTTAATACATTTGTATCCAAAGAAAAGCAATGAAGGATATTTAACGAAGTTTGAAGTTTTCAGAATATGACAATTTGAGAATATGACATTTTGCGAAACTCCAATATGTCATTTTGCGAATGTGGCATTGTGCGCCGATTCCTCATAAACATGTCGTCTACCTTTAACTGCTAAAACGTTTTTCAAAGCTAAGATCAAAATCAAATTCCTTAAACTGGCGTAAACTGTGAATACTGTATAATATGTAATCTGTATAAAAAAAAAAAAAACAAAATTAATACATTATTGTGGTTACGCCACATTCTTTAACGATTATCTCAAAAATTCCGTGTCTAATAATACAATTTGTAGTTCTTGAAATATTACAGAGAACAAAAGACGAACATTTATAAAAGTTTGAACTTTTTAAATCTTAGTACCTAATTTAAATAAACTCACCATTTGTCCGAAAGTGGTCTCCACAATAATTAAAGTCTCCTGTATATTCAAGTATACATCAAACATTGTATTCCAGTACTTTTCTGTTTCTGACCCATCGGTGCTTCTAATTTTTTCGATCCACACACGAAGCATTTTCTCTATTAATTTCAATACTGACGAAGCATAAACAACGTTCATATTGAAAGAGATACTGGCAAAAAACGTAAGAAGCTCGATTATTTTTATGCTTGGAAAAATAAATTGATACATAACGACAAAAAAAATAGAAACAATGCTAAAGATAATATTAAAATTAGCCATTTTTTTACACATTAGAGTTTAAGTAATTAATTAAGGCTAGGTTTGGTACTATGATAAGTTAAGTAATGAGTTTACTAATCTATTAACTGAAATAGATGGTGTACTTACTTTGTGATCAATACATTATCTGCACGCGATCGACAAACAATTATCACCCAAATTATTCCGTCCATTAATAATAATAATAAACCATTTATTTTCAGGTAACAAAGACCCATAGATACATAGTACCTTAACCTAAGTATACATAATAATATACTAAGTAACAATTTTGTTAGTAAATAAAACTTAATAACTATATTAGTATAAAACAGTACTTCACTAGCTAACTCTAGAGCAATTCTGTGGTACTTGTCCGCGGAAGCGACGGAACACCACGTCCTGCGGCCAGAAGTCTTCATCCATGACGACGGGCAGATAGCAATTCGGCACGCGCACCACGAACGCCTTGAAATTGACGTTGCGGTGCGACTCCAGTAACTGCACCCTCGGCGTGTACCTCGTCTTCTGGCGCACGTACTCCACGATGTCCTCCGCCTTAGTGGTAGTTTATGATATTTCTTTTACCAATGGACGGAATAATTTGGGTTGTAATTGTGTGAAAAAAAATTCCATCAACTGTTTTTGGCGAGAAGTGAATGTCAAGAAGAGTGGGAATGTCTTCGAAAGGCACTTGCGATATCCCTTTTTGCAAAGACAAATCGGCCGTAACTTCGCCGTCTTACGAGTGTACTCAGCAATATTGCCCGTCGATTCACACCCATTGGGGTCCTTGACATTATCGAAATCGTTCGCAATGAATCATTGCAAAATCTACTCATAGTTATGACTGGTTGCTATGGTCAAAACTCGATAAAATAAAACGAGTATTTTTTTGTCTTGGATTACGTTGCCTCTGATACGTATACGGAGTCCACGGTAAGCGAAAGCTTATGAAGGAGAAATAACGTGACGGATAGCTGGTAGCACACTTACGTTAATTTGACATAAATGATAAAGAGCTAACGTAGATAAATAACAAAACTAGACTTTTAATTGTGAGCGCCTTGATTCAACCTAACTAACCAATGGGTGATCAACTCGAATGTACAACTTTGTTTAGCCAAAATTTTTATTTGGCGCCATTTTTTAACTATTTTTAAGATATATATTTTAAGATATAAGAGGTAATTTTATTCTAAAATTCCTAAACGAATTGAAAAACAACCAAATTCTTTTCAACAAAGCAGTACGAGTTACCCCTAAATTCTCTGTCTGACTGGTGAGATGGAGTAATTACACCATTCTTCCTTAAAGAGGTTACATCACAGGTGCTGCTTTAACTGCGACTGGTAATGGCAATATTTTAAGATTTTCTCTATTATGCCACTAAATCAATAAGTTAGACCTAGAAAAGATGGTGGTTGTAATAAGAATGAACCAGAAACCATACAACACGGAACATAATTGAAACTTTTAGAGTTTTTTTCTGTTATTACAATTCATTCATTCATTACAGTCTGTACAATTTCACGCAAAATAAAGAAAATCGGTCTAATTTGGCTGTAACACTTTTTATCGAAAACGTTCTTAAGTAACATTTTAGAACTTTGTATCCTGCTTTTGCGTATGAAGTTTCATTAAAATCGGTTCATTCATTTCCTACAACAAGGGCTTGAAAGTTCGTATGAAATGCCGTACGTCGTAAACGCTCTTAACCATTTAAAAAAAATCATCCATCTATACATGAACCTAAACATTAGTCAAATCAATATTTACATTGGCATTAATATTCTGTTAATATTCCAGATTTGCCTTTTACTATGCGTAACTCAAGCCTGGAACATGAAAAATATTATCATATTTATATGCCTGAGCGTGCAATGTGAGAGTTTCTATGCAGCAATTAGAGATGTTCAGAATACCTGTGTAATGAGCATGAGGTCAAATAGATGTTCGGGTAAGTTTTGTTTTAATGAAATATCTGAAGAGAGATTGTTTTTATTGAGATGCTCATGACCAGTCCCTTTAAGGCAGACAAAACTTGGTATGGGTTTTGCAATTTACGTTTTTATTTCTTTGTTTAGATCAAAGAAGAAGGTTTTGCAAGAACATCCAACGCGTACAGAAGGCATCATTCAAGAAGATGAGCGCATGCGGCTTGTTCTTCATAGACGGCAAGCTTTCTCTACAGCTGTCAAGCTTTATTACTTCATATACTATTGTTTTTCTTCAGTTTGCGTATCTGTAATAAAAGTTATTGTTCAGTGTGCTCCATTTGAATTTTGTTTTTCTTTTTGTGACAAACCTGACGTGGTGGCAACAATTTAAAAAGTAGAGCATTACAGCTAAATATAATATGTTGTATTTTGTAATCATGAATGTTGAAAACAAAAAAGTACTAACATAAAAAATACACCACACTAAAATATTAAAAACCATTTACTAATGTATTTTTACTCACAGATCGATTTTAATTTCTTTCAGTTCTTTAGAAATGGCATTGTAACAAACATGTTTTCGTATTAAGAAGAAATACATACTTCAAATTCAACAAAAATGCTGTTACAATCGAGAATGTACCAACAGTCTCACCTACTAAAATACTTCGAAGCTAAGACCCTTGAATCTCATGCGGGTTGCAGACCAAGAGCTAAGCTAAGTTAGTCTACCTTAGCTCGCATAGCTGATGTAGTTTTTCCCTACTTGTGTACAGACCGCAAACTATGAACAGAAGTATGAAAGAGATGTCGCCTGCCGAGTCAGCGGGATTGTCCGAAAGGGTTACCGCTGGCCCGGAACATAAAGGGCTAAGGAAGGAACACGGGTGGATTTTTGTCAGTAAGAGTCTGACACTCCCTTCCGCTCCACCCAGAGCGGGAGGAGTCATTTGATGATTTCCCATCCGCAAAAAAAAAAAAAAAAAGCTATGCAAGCTAAACTAGACTAGCTTAGCTCTTGGTCTACAACCCGCATTATGCAAAGAATTTTCTTTTGCGCCAAGTATTCTATACCTGAGAACGTTGTCGCTGTTATTTACTTTCCATTATAAATGATTAGAGTATTTTACATAACTTGATCACAGCCTTAATTGAATACAATAATAGGTTGGATATCATGCTCTAGTACAGTCAGTTTTGACATACTGCATCCCTGTTTGGGGAGGGGCTAGTAAAATCAAAATTCATAGATGTTGAGCGTGCACAAAGCGCTTTAATAAAAATTATGTATTTTAAGAAATTGAGATTCCCTACAGGTGAATTATATCAGATCAGTGACCTGCTCTCTGTGAGAAAATTATATATTATGCAGACCATCTTGAAAACGCACAAAACTTTACCATTAGACTCCTCCAAATTAACAAAAAGAGGAAAGGACAATATTATGTAAATTCCCCAATCACGAACTCGCTTTGCTAGAATACAATTACGAAAACGTTCTGCCCAATTAAATTATATGATAAATAGGGAAATTATCATATATACAAAACAATACTATGACTGCAGACAATCTTTAATTGGATAAAACTTTTAAACTATGATGAAACGGAAGCACTGCTAACACTTTTTAGGCCTGGTAAACTATTATAGGAACTTCGTGGCAGGAGCATCCTTTATCTTGAGTCCTTTGTATGACCTATTAAAAAAGGGAGTTAAGTGGGTCTGGTGCACGTCACATCAACGAGCGTTTGAAGAAATTAAAAAATGTTTAACATCTGATCAGGTCTTAACGCACTTTAATTCAGACGCTAAAATAGTTTTAACCGTAGATGCATCGCCGTGTGGTTTGGGGGCTATTTTATCCCAAACTAGCTTCTGCCCGCGACTTCGTCCGCGTGAAATTTGTACTTTTCTCTAAATATTTCGAAAATATATGTTTATGATCATAACATTTATTGAGATAAATAAGTATTTGGGCCAATTTTTAAGTTTATACATAGATTAAAGGGTTTTTGTATTTTTCAAATATACTGTATCCCCGCTTTTCACCCCCACTGGAGTGGAATTTTGAAATTTAGTTTGGGACGTGTTCCTAACTTGACTCAAAGACCCATACCCATTTTTGAGTTAATTCAAGCAAGCAGTAAAATCCAACCCTTAAACTTTATTACCCTTTTCCACCTTGGTAGGAGCCGATTTTTGAAAAACCCTTAAACACACTTTTTTATGTTTAACCGATTTTAAAAAAGGAGGAGGTTCTCAGTTCGTCGGAACCTTTTTTTTTTATGTGTGTTTCCGATTACTCGAAGACGGCTAAACCGATTGGAAAAAATTTTTTTTTGTTTGAAAGGAAGAATTTTTTTTTTTATACTTTCCAGGGACCACATTGTCATCAGGTCAGCATCCTCCTCCTCCTCGAAAAATCGAAGGAACTCTTCAAATATTATAGGCACACCCATAGCGGTTTGGGTATTTTTTATAGTAACTCGTGCATTTGCTCTCGAAAAGCACTATTTGATGAAGTGGAACTGATGATGAAGACAGATGGCCACCGGAACTACTCAATAATAAGTATTTCACGGGTTGCGATTCAATTACTTCAATATAATTGCTAAGCAATTTATGCTCGTCACAATGCGAATGTTGAAATGCAGCTGATGGTGAAATACCAGGCGAATTCCTCAACAATTAATGTCCCTGCATCAGGAAAAGCAATATTTTGGTAAAGGCGATGAGCAAGTTGACTATTGTAACTTAGGTAAATTATAAACAGCCCCACTTAAAAGCGAGATATAAAAACTTTTTAACAAAAAAAAATCGTTTAAAAAGACGTGTTCATAACTTGACTCAAAGATTATTATTTAATACCAATTTTCGAGCTAATCAAGCCACGCAGTAAAACCCTCCCCTGTAAAATTAACTGTCCTTTTTCACGCAGTTAGGGTTAGATTTTCCAAAAAACCCTGATACATTTAAATCATAATTTTTAGTTATAAGTATACATAATCAGTTTCGAGTTAATCAGACAGCGCGTTAAAATTCTTCTATACAAATTTTGACACCCCCTAAAAGAAAAACAAAAAATGCCAGACTTCGTACTTTATTTAGCTTAGTATTCGTTCCAAGCTTCAAGGTTATTAACTCACGGAATAAGATTTTTCATACAAACAAAATCCTCCCTTTCCACCTCCTTAAAGGTTGAATTTCCAAAAACCCTTTCTTAGTGGATACTTACTCTTCACAAAGAACACACCCTCCAAAATTCATGTCTCTACTAGGACCAGCGGTTTAGGCTATGCGTTGATATTGTTACGAGCTTCGGGTTCGTGACAATTAAAACTGCCGATTTAATAACCAAAAATTGACACTTTAATTAACAACACTAATTACAACTCAAACACACTAATTACAAAACACAATTGCACTACTGATCGCTCTAAGTCGCACTTGAATATCGCTTCGATGTTTTCACTTCGATCGCTGTATCCAAACTGTGTCGGTCGTGGCGCGTCTCGGCCTTATATAGCGCCAAAGAGAGTTCTAGATCTTTCCATTGTAGAAACATCTAGAATGTTCGAGTACATACAGGCCTCGATCGACCAGATGTCGAAAGTTCGGGAATGTTCTAGAAAGTTCTCGCATCGAAATTTCTAGAAGGGTGTTGACTACTAGTTCCGCTACTCGATACTAGATGGCGCTAGTGGTAACTACTGTCGCCATGTACTAGGCATTAATTGTGGCGCGCAACACTGCCCCCTCCTAAGACATGCTCGTCCCGAGCATTATCGGCCCCATAATAACGCGCCAGTCGATCCACGTGGACGATCTTAGGAGTACCTCCTGCACCTTTCTGTATCCGGTAGGTTACGTCATTGATCTTTGTCACAATCCGGTACGGTCCGTCCCATTTAGCTTGAAGCTTAGGAGATTTCCCTTTGCTGCGGACTGGGTTGTGCAACCACACTAGTGAACCTTCGTCGAACCCTTTATTGTTCATTTTACGGTCATAACGGGTTTTCATCTTTTCAGACATTTGCTGGCCCGATTGTCTAACGTGCTCATAAATATCATTAATTTTGTTCCGCAAGTCATTCGCATACTCGGTTATACTGCGTGGGGCATCAGGTGGTATTCCGGTGATCAGGTCTGCAGGCAGCCGTAATTCTCTTCCAAAGTTTGCGAAAGCTGGTGTCACCGATGTACTTTCGTGACAGCGCTTCGATATGACAACAAAAACGGTTGAATGTGCTTGTCCCAATCTCGTTGCCGATTTTCCACAACTTTGGCTAGGTATCTCTCCAGTGTCTGATTAAATCGTTCCACCATTCCATCCGATTGTGGGTGGTAAGAAGTTGTTCTCGTTTTATGAGTACCCATTACTCGGCAAGTTTCCTGAAATATTTGGGACTCGAAATTCCTTCCCTGATCACTGTGAATCTCCAAGGGTACTCCAAAACGGCAGAAGACTTCATGAACCAGTTTATCTGCAACTGTTGAAGCTTCTTGGTTTGTAATGGCGAAGACTTCCGGCCACTTAGTGAAGTAATCCATCACAACCATGAAATACTTGTTACCACTTTCACTTTCCGGAAACGGCCCCGCAACGTCAAGGGCTATCTTCTCCCATGGTGCACCAACATTGTACAATTTCAATGCACCTCTACTACGAGTCTGAGGTCCCTTCACAGCTGCACAACTTGTACATTTGCGTCACCAGTCCTCGACATCGTCCCGACAGTGGACCTAGTAAAACCGTTCTCGTATTTTCAGTAGAGTCCGTTTTACTCCCAGATGACCTCCTGAACAACCATTATGGTACAGCTGTAGAACATCCGGTACTTGAGCTTTAGGGACAACCATTTGCAAGTGACAGCTGTCACCCCGAGCATTTTCCCATTTACGGCACAGGACTCCATCCTGAATCACCAAACTGTCCCATTGGGCCCAATAGCTTTTTGTGATCGAACTCATCGCTGAGACGTCGCTCCACCTGGGCTTAGAAGCTCTGGCCTTCACCCACTCCAAAATCGGCTTGATGTCCGAATCTTCCTGCTGTGCACGTTGTACGCTTTCCTTCCACTCGTTGCTGAGGTCTGTCCTGAGCATCCTCACAGGTACCACTTCTTTATCCTCTTGCCTAGTACAATGCTTGCGGTCTTCAGGACAAGGTCTTCTTGACAATGCATCTGTGTTGCCATGAGATTCCCCGCTGCGATGTTTGACCACTAAGTCGTATTGCTGCTGCTGCTGGGCGGTGCTGTTAGCCGCACTACCCTTTGGAGACCAACCATCTTCCCTTTCTGCAGTTCGCTTAGGGCAACTGGATCGAAGGTGGCCCTTTCCCCACAGCCGTAGCACTTAGGGCAGTATCTTCTATTGCGGTCGCGAACTGTAGCCGCTGCAACCTCCCTGACGCGATGGGAACGATGATCCTGCCGCACAGCTTCCACCTCCAGTGCATGGGCCAAAGCGTCCTTAAGCGTCCCGTGGTGCCCGAGCCTCACAGCAGCTCTCACTTCAAGGTCGCGGATGCCGTCGATGAATGCCTGCATCAGGTTTCCTTCAATAAGCGCAGGTACGGACTGGTAAGCTTTACGAACCAGCTTCTCCACTTCAAGGGCCCACTGCTGCAGGTTTTCGTTTCTGCGTTGCACGCGATCCTTGAGCTGCCCACGAAACACGTGTTCCAGGTGAGCGTCGCCATACCGAGCCTCCAATGCCTCAAGGAGCTGCTCGTAAGTCAGTTCCTTACCGAGAGCTTCCAGAACATTTAAGGCCTGGTCGCGCAGGCCTAGGGTGAGAGCAGTCATGGCCTGGCTTGTATTCCACCCGTTCGCCTTCATGACAGCCTCAAACTGGATTTTGTAGGCCGACCAGGAAGAAGTTCCGTCGAACGGTGGCACTTTAAATCCACGTAGCGAAGGTGTTGTAGCTACGGGCGCTGCGATTCCATCCCCAAGTTTAAGGTAATCCAGCGTTTTCTTCACGTCAGCCATCACGGTTAGCTTCACGTCAGCCATCACATTGTCAACCCGATTGTTTACTTGGTCGATTCGGGTTTCAGCTTCCGACAGCCGGTTGTCATGTTGAGCAACCTTATCCTTCACCTCCTTCATGTCTTTCCCGAAGGTAGCGTGAAGGTCCTTCATAAGGAGCATCTGCTCTTCCTGGCGGCGCGCCTGCTCCTCCTTATCACGTTGGAGCTGTTCTTCCAACCGACGAGCCTGTTCCTCCTGTCGGCGAGCCTGTTCCTCCTGTCGACGGGCCTGTTCCTCCTGTCGGCGGGCCTGTTCCTGCAGCATCATCATCAGGGCAGCAAAATCTGGCACTGATGATGCTGGAGCAGCTGTGGACGGGCCGGTCTCCGCGGTCGATAGCTGGCCTTCCGACCCCATTGGCGTTGTTCCACCGAATCGCCTTTGGTCCGTCTCCTGCTGGCGTTGACTCCGGGTACCGATACCCTCCGTGTCGTCTTTGGGTAAAACTGGCATTTTAATCCCCTCTTCTGACACCAATTGTTACGAGCTTCGGGTTCGTGACAATTAAAACTGCCGATTTAATAACCAAAAGTTGACACTTTAATTAACAACTCAAACACCCTAATTACAAAACACAATTGCACTACTGATCGCTCTAAGTCGCATTTGAATATCGCTTCGATGTTTTCACTTCGATCGCTGTATCCAAACTGTGTCGGTCGTGGCGCGTCTCGGCCTTATATAGCGCCAAAGAGAGTTCTAGAACCTTCCATTGTAGAAACATCTAGAATGTTCGAGTACATACAGGCCCCGATCGACCAGATATCGAAAGTTCGGGAATGTTCTAGAAAGTTCTCGCTTCGAAATTTCTAGAAGGGTCTTGACTACTAGTTCCGCTACTCGATACTAGATGGCGCTAGTGGTAACTACTGTCGCCATGTACTAGGCATTAATTGTGGCGCGCAACAATATTTCAGTCAGGTCATTGAATTTTATATAATTATAGATTATAACATTTAAAACAAAATTTTATCCCCCTTTCACCCCCTTAAGGGTTGAAATTCTAACAACACCGTTGCGTTATCTTCCAACCATAAGCCTAGATAATAAATTTAGTGATTTTTACTTCTAAAATTAAGGACTTTTCATACACAATTTCATCCCCCTTTTTAACCCTTCGGAGGTAGAATTGTCAAAAACGCTGAGACACCTGTAAATTAATTTTCGATCCTCATCCTCAACCTAAACACAAAATTTGAAGATGCTTACTTCAAAACTGACGGACTTTCATATAAACTTTCATCCCCTATTTCACCCCTTTAGGGGTAGAATTCCCAAAAATCCTTTCTTAGTGTATACTTACTCTATACAAAGAATACACCCTCCAAGTTTCATGTCTCTAGGACCAGCGGCTTGGTCTGTATGTTGATATATCAACAATCAGTCAGTTTACCATTTTATATATACAATGTTGATACGACAGAGGGGCTTTCTTTTAAACTACCGATACTAGGTACTATTTTCAAGCTCTTTACCAAAAATCAATTAAATAGGAGCAGTAGTTTAGTCGCAAATGATTTTTTAAGTTTTTGCCCCGTTTGAACACGCTGTATATTTCCTAACAGCTGATTATGTCTATACGCATAGGTCATGCACCTTCAAATGATATTCTGAGTAGGTCCTATACGATGTTGCCGCTCTGACGCAAGCCACAAGTACAACTAAATATTTCACTAACTGTTGGCAATGCAAGCATAAGGAAACAATAAATACTTCAAAACTGACGGACTTTCATATAAACTTCCATCCCCTTTTTCACCTCTTTAGGGGTAGAATTCCCAAAAATCCTTTCTTAGTGGATACTTACTCTATACAAAGAATACACCCTCCCAGTTTCATGTCTCTAGAACCAGCAGTTTGGGCTGTGTGTTGATATATCAACAATCAGTCAGTTTACCATTTTATATATATAGATAGATAATAACGGGTTAGAGCGCCCGGTAGCATTCGCTTCCCGCACGTTGAATACGGCCGAGAAGAATTACTCACAAATACAAAAGGAGGCGACAGCAATAATATTTGGAATACGTCGGTTCCATCAGTATTTATTATGGCAGGTCGGATCCATTCATATTACGCACGGATCACAAGCCGTTAATAACTATTTCCGGAAAACATAAAGGTATACCGGAAGTGTCCGCTAATAGATTGCAGAGGTATGCGATGTTTTTAAGTGCATACAATTACATAATTGAGTATGTCCGGAGCGCAGATAATAACGCGGATTATCTGTCTCAGGCGAGTTTACAGTGTAAATCAGAGTGCGAGGGAGACACCATCGGCGCACACGCCGCCGCGGCCGCCGCTCCCATTGATCGCGCATCATACGTTAATTTTGTTGTCGAAGGCGACATGCCGTTGACCTTGAATGAGTTACGCATAGCTACTAATGAGGATACGGCATTACAGTTAGTTATAAATTGCGTGCAAAATGGGTGGCCTAAAAAGGTAGTAGGCTTGCAGTTGAAACCTTATCATTTATGTAAGACAGAATTATCATATGAAGACGGTTGTTTAATGAGGGGACATAAAGTTGTTCTTCCCGAATCATTGCGGCCCAAGGTTTTACAAGAATTACATAGCTCACATTTAGGCATTGTAAAAACGAAATCAGAGGCTAGGTCACGGGTTTGGTTCCCAGGCATTGATGAAGCGCTAGAAAAAATGATTCACGCGTGTGAAATATGTAAACAGCTACGACCCTCGCCACCTCGGGCGGCTTTAGCACCGTGGAAGTTTCCGGATGCGCCATTCCATAGAATACACATAGACTTCCTGGGCCCGCTGAATAATCAGATGTTTTTGGTAGTGGTAGATGCGCACACGAAATGGTTAGAAATCTATGACGTGAGTACATCTACCACCTCGGCAACCGTTATCGAAAAGCTTTATGATTTTATGTCTAAGCACGGATTACCATATACGATTGTAAGCGATAACGGCACTGCGTTTACATCCGCTGAGTTCACAAGATTTTGTTTATTGAATGGTATAGCTCATCTTACATCACCACCCTACAATCCTGCTAGTAATGGACAAGCAGAGAGTTTTGTAAAAATTGTCAAAAAAGGTATAAAGTCAAGCGTTTTAAGTTCTCACAATAGGAATGAGTGTAGGCTAAAAATTTTGAAATATTTATTTGACTATCGGAATTCGGTTCATTCTGTCACGGGGTTCTCACCGGCTGAACTGGTGTTTGGGCGAAAGCTCAGAACACGTCTTGATTTACTCCAACCCAAGCTACAGTCGACCCCACTCACATCACTAACCGACAATGTTAAACGAAAACAGTGCTCGCAAATTAATTGCTATGGCGGCAACAATAAACAAGTGTTTAATCCGGGCGAAGAGGTCATGTTTAAAAAATTCCAGAACAATTGCAAATTTATGTGGTGCAAAGGGACCGTAATAAAAAGACTGGGTAAAGTGCTATATTTAATAAAAGACCATGTTACATTGTAGGACGTCAAAAAACACAAAAATCAAATAGTATTACATACAGGAACGACTCGAACCGGGGACTTTAACGATTTTACTTTGGTCGACGACCCAATTCAAAGCGAACCCAGCGGTTCAGAATCACTTGATAGTGGGAAGGGAGACAGAAATGAGGTGAATGAGGTGGAATTGTCAACCACACCTTCACCCCGGAATTCTAGATGTTCCAGCAGACTGTTGCGGGACATACCCAGGGTTGATTATAAACAGTTCTTTTAAAAAATAAATAATAATACGTAATTGTCTATTTATGTTAAATAGGGGGAGGGACTGTTGTGTATGTGGTTGTGTTAATTACATGTGCGCGTGGCTGCGCCCACGCGGTGTTCAACAGACATTAAACAGTGTGTCCATAGCTGTCGAGTGTTTCACTTGTCTCCCCGTATCCAGTACCTAACAAAAACATAATACAAATAATTTGATACGATAGAAAAAAATCATGAAGACACCTCTAAAAACCTTCTTTTTACAATAAAACCTTACTAGTGTACAATATGCGGCGGGGAACCGATCACTTACCAATTTTTAGGGTTCCGTAGTCAACCAGGAACCGTTATAGTTTCGCCATGTCTGTCTGTCCGTCCGTCTGTCTGTCTGTCCGTCCTCGCTTAATCTCTGTGACCGTTAGCACTAGAAAGCTGAAATTTTGTAGGAGAACGTATATCAGTTACGCCAACAAAGTGGTAAAATAAAATTTTAGAAAATATTTTTTTTAGGGTAGATACATGTGAAGTGGGGATGAATATTTTTTTCATTATCTACCCCATCGTGTGGGGTATCGTTGAATAGGTCTTCTAAAATGGCTTAGGGGTTACTAAAATTATTTTTCGATTTAATGCTCCATTTACGAAATATTAAAGTTTAAAGTGCAAATTTTTGTTCCAGTAGGGCGTCCCCCCCCCCCTCTAAAAGCTAAACTACTAGCTTGAAAAATCTGGAAAAATTCTCGATGAAAGTACATTTCATGAACTTTAAAGGAAAAGTATAGCGGTTAAGATAACTTTATTAGTTTAGCAGTAATAGTCGTTGAACTTGGGTGTTGGATAATTTTGTACCAAATACAAAATCCTTAGCATTAATCCTTTAAAGTGACTAAGATGAAGTAGTTGCTTGTTTATAATGGGTAAAGACTTGCATTGAAAACCAAAATATGTTTTTTTTTACCTATTCAGAATAAAGAACAACAGAATCGTACTACATTGTGATAACGGGCTACTACGGAACCCTACACTGTGCGTGGCCCGACACGCACTTGGCCGGTTTTTTTTTGTTCGAATTTAATTTTACCGAAAACTATTGACCGACGTCTTTTTTGCTATATGCATTATTTGACATATTTTTAGATCATCGAAGTATCATGTGTCACAGGTATTATTTTACTTTGCGGTTTTCTTTACACTAAAAAGAGTCAATTCTATCCAAAAAAATAGCTACTATCAAAAAGCGCCGGGTGTGGAAGTAAAGTGGTTCCAAACCCTGTACACTGAAATAGAGGCCCCGCGAAGCGGGGCTTCGTCGACATAGAATGCAAGAGCGAGCAAAGAGCACCCTGAGGTTAGGTTTGGCTAGGTTACTTTAAACCCTTTACACAGAAACAGGGACCCCGCGACGCGGGGCTCCGTCGACATAGAATGCAAGAGCGAGTGAAGGGCAGAAAATTAGTTAATATGAATGTTAGGTCAAATGAACATTATATAATAACGTTCATTTCATATAATTTTCATATTGTATAATGCTCCCTTTATACAATATGAAAATTATATGAAATGAACGTTATACTAAACGATATTATAGAAAAAGAAAATTATACCAAATATAACATTAGATCATATGAAATGAGGTTAAAGGTTTTTATAGCATATGAAAATTATATCATATGAAAGGTATGTCAAATGAAATTAGACTATCTGTTGTTATACCAAACTTTACACACCCATGAGCAATGTTAATAATTCCCAATATTTGTGGGATCATTATCTCGTAGTTAATCAAAAACAAACAGCCTTTATAATTATCAATCCAGTTAGGTACCCTTGTTTACAAGTAGTCTTGTAATGTTTTAACGATGCACCATCTGACCTCACATATTTTTCTAATGTTGTGTTAAATAAGGGTTATCAGAAAATGTGATAAAAGAGAAAGATGTATTTTGCTATACTATTATAGTTTAGTATGTTGGTTCTTTCTCTGTAATTCACAGACACAAATGACAACATTTAATTTTTTAACCAGGCTTTTTTCCGTTAAGATCATACAGAGTATAAACTGTATAAAAAATGTATGTTTTCACAACTTTAAATAAATAAATATTATTGTAGTTATGTTTCTAGAAATATGGTATCTATAAACGAACCGTTATCTAATGTTAAACGTTCTAAACCTCATCCAGGGTATCTATTTTGTGTTTAGTTAATTTTCTAAGTAAATAACCCCAATTTAACACAGATACAAAACTGTATACTCAACCAGGAAGCGGATTCTTTGAAGTCCTAGAAATGTACGTAGAAAAATAAATGAATATTGTTTATCAAAATGCCTAGCTTTTATTACAAACCTCCATTTCTTAAATAATAACTAACGAAAATCACCTATTAAAGAAACTAACAAAAAGGGTTAATAAATAAATAAAATAAAGAATTCTTCCCATGCGCGGATTTGAACTCGTGACCATCGCATTGCCATGCTGCAGTGTTAACTATTAGACCAACACGCCATTTACGTTATGTTATAAAAAACTTAACTAGATGATATCAATACTAAGGGAGGGAAGGTAGGGATTTTTTACCTTAACTGTGAAGCTGACTGTACAAATACAAAGTAGTTGGCGCAGCGCAAGTTTTTTTTTACCTACTAAAGGAGAAGTTTCTCAAGTCAACGCAAAACAAACAAAAACGCGCCAAGTAAAATAATAGCAGCTTGATTGTTTGGCGATAACGCAAAATAAGTAATTTACACTAATTTAGGAGAGGAGGATAGATAGATAGAATTTAGGAGAAACTAAAAGGATTTTTTCGTTGTTTCATCGTCGGTTTTTTTTTTGTGAAGAAGGTATTTTTACTTGACTATAGAAAAGGGAGGCGTATGAATTCATCATTGAACGTAAACATGTATGTATGTACCTATTTATAAATGTTCGACTAAAACTCATAAAGTACTAAGCCAAAATGAAATGTCGATTATTTCGTCCTTATTATGTCTTTATAATAAATTCTAACATTAGTCATCGACTTGACGGTTGGAATTAATATTAAGTAATGGTTGCAGGACAGGTCGATGTTTCAAAGTAATTGTGATACTATCAACAGGAAGTTGTATTTCGTTGCCTCGTCAATGTGACTTATTGTAACAGTAAAACTACTTTATAAATTCACTCCTTTATCAGTGGCCGTTGAAATATGTAACAAAAAAAATAAAATGGCGACTTCATTTCACGTGTTCCTAAATAATCGCCTGGAAAAAGATGTGCAAAGAATAGCGTTTTCTTTTAACTCTGCACTCAATCTTCTTTTGAATTCAAAATATAGCATACGACAAAATCATATTTATCCATGCGGAAAAAAATATCGTACATTTGCGTTTTGTCGTATCTTAATAATTATCGTGCTTTGTATGTATCAAATTATAAGTGTAGACTTCACAGATGTAAATACGAAACAGATAGAAAATGCTGTCTTAAAATTATTTTTGAGTATTAATTATATATGCTTTTTAATCGGGATCATAATGATGTTCATGCTAGATATAATACATAAGGACAACAACGTCTTACTTATTTTGAAGATCCAAACTATACACAGGAGCATTGTTTTCAGTAAAAGTATCCGGAGTTTTATTAATTGGAACTGGATCTCAATAGCAACTTTTGTCTTTATCGATATTTATTTATATATTGCAACTTATTTAAAAATGAAATACTGTTATGGTATCGTTTCTATTATTGACAATATTATTGACATAATGTGTATCACATTGGATATCATTTTCGTTGTAGCCTTTCGAATTATAATATTGCTAAGAAAATATCTCGAAGAGTGGATTAAAGATGTCCTGTTGATGAAAGGAGAACACGAAAATGATGAACATTGTATGAGATTGCTTGGAATATTCCAAAATATAATGGAAGCTTACAGTTTGTTCAAGAAAATTTTCCAAGTAGCGGTAAGTTTGCAATTATTTTCTACATCGAAGTTATAATAAGTAACAGAATAATACGTTTTCGTCTAGAAAATATAACAGTAAGCTTCTTTGAATTTGCCCTGAACACAATTTCGTAGTATCAGACATTAAAGAAGATTCAATGTCAACCATTTATTTCAAATCCTAATATTATAAATGCGACAGTAAGTTTGTTTGTTACCATTTCACGCCTAAACCACTGAACCGATCATTCTGAACATTTGCATATACGTTGTCATGTGTACAGAAACGGAAATAGGGTACTTTTTATCCCGAATAAAAGTGCTGTTCCCAAAAAAAACAACAATAACGTTATTATGATAATAGATAGCGCTACTTGTCTTTCGAATCAAAAACAAGACAACGTCTGTCAGGTCAGCTAGTAATCACATAAAATACACTTTTGAACGTCAATATTAACAATAATATAGAATTAAATCGCCCCTTCCGAAAAGTAGTTTCGTATGGAGAAGAATAGGGAAGAAGCTCCACCGTTACTCTTTTAAAATGTTTTAAAATAATTTGTAAACATTATTTATACAGGGTGTAAGGAGAACGCTTCCGAAGCCAGAATGTAGATTATATACAACCTATATGCAAACGGATACCATCCTTTCGCTTTAAATTGATTATTTTCAAGACTTCATATTTCTTAAACACGCAATGGAAACCGTACAAAACGTGAGGATACTGACAAGCAAGGCAACGTCGCGCCACCGCGCGCCCGCACCTCGCGGGTGCCGAGCGCTACATATGGCCGAGTCACAGGATTTATACGGAATTTACAAACATCACTTTCAAAATCCCTACCCCTACAACACTTCACAAAATTTTGAATTTTAATCGCATTCTTAGCCCACTGTTAAACATTAAAGTTGACAGAGGCATTTTACGTACCTGTCTAAATCCTTTGCGATCTTATGAGGTTTGGCTCGAACTGCGCTCCACCCATTTCAATACATAGCCGGGCCCGTCGCTGTGTCGAGCCGTGAACACGAGGCATTAGAGTCGGATCCTCAACACATTCTGCACGTAGAAAATTAAACTCGCTCACTATTCTGCCCCGTCATCGTGCTGGAACCATGCTCGACGAAATTCAGCCAGCGATACATTATATAGCATATCATCTAAATGTCCATCTATAAAATTTAGATTATGTTGGTCCATTGAGGCGCTGTGGTAGAAACACTGGTCCTAGAATTCGGCCATTAAAAATACCAGCCCATATGTTGACGGACCATCTGGTCTGATGGCCGGTTTCTTGAGTGGCGGACGGATTCACGTCTGACCATACATGGGCATTCCTCCTGTTCCACATCCCGTTTCTCGTGAATGTGGACTCGTCCGTCCAAATAATGTGCTCAATGAAGCCAGGCGCATGTTGTTGTTGATCTAGCAGCCAATGACAGTACAGACGACGACGAACGTGATCATTGGGTAGCAAAGCTTGTACTTTTTGTATTTTGTAGGGCCGCATTGTGTTCCGGCGCAAGATTTTGTGAACTGTCCAGTGAGAGACCGTTGATACGCCCCGGCGCCACAATAATTTCGCCGCACTTCGTGTACCCAGCCGTGGATTTTGTAGAATCACATTTAAAATGCGCTGCTCGGTCTGAACATTCACTTGTGGTCCACCACCTGCCGCCAACGGAGCAATTGGTCGGTTTTCTAAGACTCTGTGAAAAGCAGCCGTTATCATGCGAGAATCAGACGGATGTCAGACGTTCGGAAATCTGTCTCGGTAAATTCTCAACGCTAGAAAAGCATTGCCACGGGCTTCTCCTAAACACATCAACATGTTGCCGTATACGTGTAATTTTTTGTTGTTTTAACAATGCCTGAGCCAACAACAAAAAATTATAATTAAAAAACAATAAAACAGCACTAAAAACGTAATAATATTATCTAAACACAAAACAGTAACAAATACGATTCAATGGCTATCGATCGATTAACACACGTTCGCTCACGAACCGAGTCGGAAAGGAACTAACTAGAATACTAGATTACTAAAGAAGTACCATGAAGATCAAACATGCCGCCTGCATGTGATGCCGGCTGACAAACGTTGCCGCCGCGCGGAGTCCGCGCGGCGCGGGGTCAACGTTTGTCGGCCGCGGACACCGCCGACACGTGGCGACGCGGAGTCAGATAGCGGTGTCTTTTGATGTGCAAAGATCAACAAATTACAGAGGAGAAAATGTTAAAAGAATTATGAAATCAGAAACCAATTAGGTAATTTTAATTGTTATGAAATTGTAGATACTTATGCTTTATTAGGTACAAACTGTTTCAATAAGATTTAACGGGTTTCATAGATTAAATTAATTTAATTATCCACTTTTAATTTATTGGGTTTACTTACTAAATGAAGAATACAGTAACGTTATTGTAATAAACAAGCGCGCGTCGTGTGACTAATTACAATGTCATAAAGTTCAAGTTCAATTGAATCACGCGCGCTAGTTGCTTCAAACTGTACACGCAATCTTTTACTATACTTCATTCACTATCGATTATCGACTTACTTATAAAACTGTTATTAAATACACGACACAGTGCATCAATTTAAAACTGTTGACGCCTCTGTAATGTTTCTTCTTATTTATTTTGGCGGCGCTTTACAAAGGATGTTTATGGTCACACTCACAGGCCAGCCGCGCCGCGCATAGCCGTGGACGCCTCTCGTTCAAACCTTGGCCTACACCCACTACACTACACTATAATGGTGAGCCACTTCGTTGCTCAAACGCGTCTCGTTATTTTAGGATATTTATTGTTAAGTTTGCCGATATGAAGTCATCGACGCCAGGTCTAGAGATAATGTGACCGTGATGTAGGTAGGTAAACATTTTTATTTTGTTGCTTTGCAAGATTTTCATGAACGAATTAACAAAGTTGCCAGTAAAGTCAATGTCTTTCATAATCAAATTTTTATACTTTTCTTTCACAATCAGTATCACAGTACCTACCGTGATACTGATTGGGATCTAAGTACGTACGTAAGATCTAAGTACCTTCGATATGGGTCTGTGGAAAAATTCTCGATGAAAGTACATTTCATGAACTTTAAAGGAAAAGTATAGCGGTTAAGATAACTTTATTAGTTTAGCAGTAATAGTCGTTGAACTTGGGTGTTGGATAATTTTGTACCAAATACAAAATCCTTAGCATTAATCCTTTAAAGTGACTAAGATGAAGTAGTTGCTTGTTTATAATGGGTAAAGACTTGCATTGAAAACCAAAATATGCTTTTTTTACCTATTCAGAATAAAAAACAACAGAATCGTACTACATTGTGATAACGGGCTACTACGGAACCCTACACTGTGCGTAGCCCGACACGCACTTGGCCGGTTTTTTTTTAAATAGCTTTGAATTCTGTAGCTTTCTAAAATTAGAAATGCCAAAAAATGCCATCTCCTTTTGGCAAAATCTTTTAGGAAAATCGGCAGGATCCCAGAAATACGAAACGCTTAGAAAGAGATTGCCACGTGTCCGAATCCGTGTCTGGTGTTTCATCGGGCCAGCTCCCTTTCTGACATGTCGGATTTACTTGTCTTGACCTTGGCTTTTTTAGCTAAACCTTTCGGCATAATATTTACTCCCTACTGAACAGCTCTGCTTGAGGCTTTGAAAATTATCATCATAATCATTGGCACGCCAGACTTGAACTCGATCTTTGTTCCACCCACTGCTTAAGTAAGTTGAAAAATTATAACTTATAACTTCTTTTTTTGCAGGTTTTATTTCAGGTGTTTAACACATTTTACGCAAATCTAGTTTATTTTGACATAACACTCATTGAGTTAAAAAGAGGTACAGGAATGGAGATCGAAGTAAGTGGAAATGTTTTTCAACGGATCACAAATTTTCCATGACGTCTTAGAATCATGATTATTCCAGTGTCAAAGAGGTATGAAACTAGAGTACGGATATCATCATCTTTTTTGCACAATGCAACAAAGGTGGCTTTAACACTGCATGGTTCTGCCGTAAATATTGTTTTAGTAGTTTTTTACTGTGAAAATATTCTAGCTGTTGATAACCAGATAGTTTATCAGTTGCATTCATAGTAACTGAATATTTATCTCTATAAGTGGTGGCGTTACAGCAGCAGCGTGACAGTTGTGCGACAGTGACAGAAATTATGCTAATACAAGTGTCATTTATTTATCTTTCTTAGAACTTTCCTTCATTGAATGTTGATTATTATTTTTATCAGTGGATGATTGTTCTTTTTTTTAATTTAGGTGCATCCCATCATTTACATTTTTCCGTCAGTAACATGGATATTAAAAGGCGTAGTACTAATATCATTACTCAGTATTTATAGTGAGAAGTTCTATACAACTGTTGAGGAGGCTAAGACGGTGTGTATACAGCTTATGAAAAACAAGAATTGTCCAAGTAAGATGGTTTTAAAACTAAATGTATGTACGACATTTTTAGTCCTGAATTAAAAATTTTATAATGGCATCTTTTTTCACAGCGAGTCAACAACATCTTTGCAGGAATGTGATACACTCGAATCGATCGTTCAGTAAGATGACCGCGTGTGGCCTGTTCTATGTAGACGCTACGCTACCCACAAGTTTGGTGGGAGTTATCACTCACTACATTTTAATTCTGCTACAGTTTAAGTTTCTGTAAATAAATAAATAAATATTTCTGCGTGTTAATGTGTACCTGACTTATACTTACACCATTGTCATCGTCTAGCAAAAACTTTATCGAAGCTAAGTTACCCATGGCAGCGGGACCAGAGTAAATGGTAAACGAATCCCATTTCATTTACTTATTTACAAAATCATTCGCATTGTGTTTAAACATTACATGAATAATATGCATGCAAAATTGAATTAGATACTTGTCAAGAATATTTTATAATCAATAAAATTTGATATTCGTACTCAATGAAATTCTAATTTATCATCTGCCTAGCCTTTTCCCGACTATGTTGGGATCGGCTTCCAGTCTAACCGGATGCAGCTGAATACTAGTATTTTATATGGAGCGGCCGCCTATCTGACCTCCACAACCCAGTTACCGGGAAATACGATACACCTTGGTAAGACTGGTTGTCAGACTTTCTGGCTTCTGACTAGCTACCCGTAACGACTGACAAAGATTAACGAATGACAGCCGGGACCAACAGCTTAACGTGCTTTCCGAGGCACGGAGGGGTCTCGCTATGTAAAGAGGTCACCCATCCACAGACCAACCGCGGCAGGCGTAGCTTAAATTGATCAATCGACCTGTGCGGCTGTTATCATTTAGCCACGGACCATCCAATACAATTCTAATTATAACAGGTACCTATAAAGTCAAGTGATTTCAAATTGAATGTTCATCAAAGTTACATTAGTGCCATTTTTGTTAAAAAAAAAAGCCAAATGATGTAAGATAGTATAAACTTCATCGAAATATTTGTTTTTTTTCGTAAATTATGACATCTTTGTAATATTGTGTTGTCCCAACGCTGGGACGGGAGCACCTAGAAGGAAAAGTCTCTTAGGACCTTACTGGTGATGTTCTTCTGAAAGGCTGTGTAGTATTCGCAATCAGCGTTCGTATATGACGAGATGTATGAATGTAAATGGAGCCAAAAGAGTTGGTAAGGATCGTAGCGGGTGGCATTTTGTAGTTCCTGCCTACCTCCATGGAAAGGTGTGAGTTTATGTATGTATGTACTCGTATGTATGATGAGTACAGTATTTAAGTCAATAGTTCATTTAACCTTCAAGCGGGCGCGCGGTCATTTGTAACGCTAGCGGTCGCGCGTAACCTAAAAGACCTATGGGATATTTCAGGAATTTAAAACACTAATTATTTAATAATCATTTTTTACTATGTGTTTACATTATCATTACGTTATGACATAAAACAAAATTATAACATCAAATTAATATTCTAATTTTCTTTGGATTAGTAAGCAATTTGGCATCATACATTTTCTTATATCTTAAGTTTCGCGTGCTTGCGTACTTTCGACGCCTGCGTTGCTAAGTACTAAAACAAATGCGATCTATGCACTCCGGAGGGTGTGGGGAGGTACACAGTTTATTTAGTGCACAATGAAACAATGACAAGCTACTAGGGATGGGAAACACATGCGTCAAGAAATAACAATATTAAGAACGAAAATTTATCGAGTGCGGTCGATTCGACGCCGCGCGCCTGCTTGAAGGTAAATTGAAAGTTTTTTAGTAACTATGGATATGTAGGCACATAATTTCCAATTATGAAGTTGATCGCTACACCACTGGCGCTTCCTAAATCCCAGTATTGCAAGTGTATGGAAACTTTGGTTACTCGAACACTCCAACAACATCATCTTCAATATAAATTAGTCCCTCTTCTGGTTCTGATTCCTATTGGAGTGGTCTCCCTTGTTTCATCGAAAAGAAATTGCCAAATTATCACTTCCCAAACAATTTTCCGCATAATTTCAATTGCCAAATCATTACTTAGCAAATAAACTTTTCACAAAAAATTGTAACGCAAACCTAATGTTTGGCAAGTGAACGTTTAAACAATAACTTGCTCACTAACTAGTACTTTTACCAATTTTTAAATAGTCAAATATTTTACGCTAAATAAAATAAGCCAAATATTTAGTACCGTCGGGGCCCCTATTTCTGTGTGTCTATGATTTCCATTGGCCCTGTTGTAAAGGTATTTGTATTCTCATTCGCTCGCTCTTACATCCAATGTGAAAAGGGAAAAGGGTTTAAAGTAACATAACAAATCCAAACCTCGGGGTGCCCTTCACTCGCTCTTGCATTCTACGTCGCCTATCGACCAACCGCAACCATGCAATGTAATTAAATTGTCTAAAGATTGTTTGCTGTAATAAATCATTTGATTAAACACCAAATGCCTAGATGAAATTACCCTTGATAATATTCTGCCAAGTAAAAATTTTACCAAATGAAAATGTGCCTACTAAAATCATTCCAAACATTGCATTGGTATAAAAAAAGGTTGCTAAAATTTGTTTGGATAGTGAAATTTTTGCAAAATCTTTTCGGCAAAACGGCAGGATCCCCTATTGGAGAGAGTGTTGTTCAGAATTGATTGGCAAGGTAGTCTCGGAGTTCCGACATGGTCCTTCTGATGTAGGTATTTAAAAACTACTCTAACTCAACTACTTAACTTACATACACTACGTACTGCCAGCACATCAAGCTACTACAATCTGTCAAATTTCTTTAATAGATTTTCAACTTTATCGCTAAAGTATAAGGTTCAAATTTGATTGGGAAAATTTGACAGTTTCGGGTAGCTTGAGGTGCTGGCGTCTGTACAACAAAATAATAATTAAAGTTTTTTTTTTATATTTAGTGTTAAATATTGTACGATGGTTCTGAGCTCTTCGTGTGCAAGTCCAACTCACACTGGGCCGCTTTTTTAAAGTTCTAAGTTGCTTTTGATTTCTGCGCGACAGAATTTACTTAATTCACCGCCGTCTGGTCGGTTATCGACGTATTTAGTTGCTATAGGTACCTACTCGTATATCGCTGTATCGAATCCGTCATGAATGGTGTTTTACTTCTTCAAATACTTTGCAGCTTGATCACGCGTTATTTTAGGAATTTTTCGATGTGAGCAGAGGAACACTGACAGTGGCGCGGCGCGTACGCGGTACGGATCACGGGGACACCCTATTTCTGAAAACCTTATCTACGAACGGACTCTGTTGTCACGAAGCATTCTAGGAAAAACGTCTCTCTACGTGCTCAATTTACTTTGGATATAATCGCCGAAAATTTAAATAGGTGTCGTACACACTGTCCCCACTCATTTCTCCTTAAGGCTACGGCGCCGACCGCCTAGTGGCGCCCTCATCGTTTGTTTGGTTATTTCTTTTATTTTAGAATGAAAATGCAGAAAATAAGCACGTTAAGTTGTGCTCCACAAGATTATACGTTAATATTATTATAAACGGTAGTTTTACATTGTTTAGTTTTATTATAATCACTAAAACGCATGGTAGTAGCCACTATTTCTCGTTTTAGTGATTAAGAAATAACCAAACAAAGGATGAGGGCACCACTCGGTCGGCGTTTGGTCGGCGCCCGTTTTTAGGGTTCCGTAGTCAACAAGGAACCCTCAAAATTTCACCATGTCCGTCTGTCCGTCCGCAGCTTAGCTCAGAGACTATTAGTACTAGAAAACTATAATTTGGAATGGATATAATATTAATCACGTCGACAAAGTCGTAAGATAAAATCAATTTTTTTTTTTTTAGTTTACCTTTTTTTTATCTCGTCTGCCCCATAGTGTGGGGTATCGTTGAATAGGTCTTTAAAAAATATTGCGGGTTTGTGCAAACTATTTTTCGATTGAGGGATTTGTTTGTAAAATATTAAGCTTTAAAGTGCAAATTTTTGTTAGTCAAGAGTCTCAAGAATCTTGACTAACAAAAATTTGCACTTTTGAAAAAAATGGTCCGGGGCGAGAGGGAGTGGGAGGCAGTCACCTCCTTCTGCGAAGCAGTCATGCTAGCGAAGGAGGTGGCGGGACGGCTCAGGGAGAGAGCCTCCCGTCCCAGCCGCCGCGGGAGACGCTCCGGGCGTCGGGAGCCGCGTGACGACTCCCGGCCACCGTAGGCGCGGGCCTGCGGGCGGAGAGTAATGGGTAGCTCACCGCCCGATCAGGACCAGGCCCGTGCCGGACGGCGCGTACGTGTTCCACGCGCGCCTCAAAGAGATGTCAGCATCGGGGAGGGGCCCCTTAGGGCCGAAGCCTGCCGGGTCAGCGGGATTGTCCGAAAGGGTTACCGCTGGCCCGGAACATAAAGGGCTAAGGAAGGAACACGGGTGGGTTTTAGTCAGTAAGAGTCTGACACTACCTTCCGCTCCACCCAGAGCGGGAGGAGTCATTTGATGATTTCCCATCCGCAAAAAAAAAAAAAAAGAGTCTCAAGAATGGGTGTTTTTGGTTATGTGAAAAAAATCATGGCAGTAGTAAGTACATGTAGTTTACGAGTAATAGTCGACAAACTTAATTTTGCAGTTGCAATGTATGGGAGAACATGATTTTCAACTACAATGTTAAGTTTTTTCTTGGGATAAATTCATTCCAACTACGAAACCCTTCATTTTGCGTGGTCCGACACGCACTTGGCCGGTTTATTTTTAGAATTCCATTCCATAAATTAAGATGTTCATTCGGTGTCATTAATAATAAAATGTATATTTACTGAATTTTTACTAAATTAAATGACTATCGACTATAGATTAACTAGTCCGGACGAGGTCTTTCACAAATTAACATTTATAGGTTAACAAATGTGTTTTCGTCTTTCAAAAACAAATTAAAGTCAAAAAGAAACATGGCTATAACCACGAATATATCTACCACTCTCACAATTGAAACGCTACCAAACAATATAATTGAACACGATTTACAATCAGTTTTAAGACCATTAAATTTAATGCAAACTCCTTTTTTCTGCTTGAAGTATACAATCCGCAATAACCGTATTTTTCCTAATAGTTGGTTGTACAACTTATTAGGAGTAGTTTGCATGTTAATATTGCGAGTAGTCAATGTGTCTATCTTATTAGTTAGATCGTTTTCCAATGTCTGGACGAGTGTATCCTATTTCATTTATTTGAGCAACATTTGTGATACGCTCTTCCACTCAGCTAACTTCATACTGAATAGCTGTATTAATATCATCGAGAGTAAAAACAATATTTTGTTTGTCTTAAAGATCCAGTACGCGCACAGAGGCCTCAAGATTAACCGCGTTCACCTCAGAAATTTGATAATATATAACTGGATCTCAGTCATTTCTTTGTACATTTTCTATATATGTTTTATCATTTATGTCTGCATTAACTACTCCGACGTCAGTGCTTTTGGTGTAATATCAACATTCGCCACGATATCTTTCGATATGAATATTGTCTATACTTTGCAACTCATGAAATTACTAAAACAAACGCTGAGAATGTTGATTATAGAAGTTCAAGTATCAAAAAACTTAGAAACATATCCGGACAGTGACTCTTACTGGAATGCAATGTTTGATGTATACCAGAATATATTGGAGGCTTATAAGGTTACAGAGAAGGTATTCAACTTGATGGTAAGCAACTGTTTTAATTAAACGCATAAAGGATAGGATTTAACAGATGGTCATCATTATATTATAGGTAGAGTCAACAAAAGAGATAAGTATGCAGTACTAAAATAAACATTATTATTATATTATTATTTCCTTTATTAAACCGAATACATGTAAATTATATTTTTAAATATTAGTTTTAAAAAATATAAAAACATATAAAAATATAAAAAGTAGTAGCCCACCGGTATGGGGAACAGGGTCCAAGCTACCGGCGGTCAGGGCTCCAGAGAGAGGAACCTCCTGACAATGCGAGTCGTGTCCAGAAGTACTGCTTTCTGAATCAAGCCCTTGGTCCAGCTGCCCAACGAGAGCCTCTTCAGGTGTTGGTCGAGGCTCTTGGCTAATAATCCATTGGCTGTCACGACTATCGGCACAATTATTGCTGAGTCCACATCCCACATGAAGACAACCTTAAGCCAAGTCAAGATTCTTAATTTGTTTATCTTTCTCGGCTTTCACGAGGTTCTCATCATTCGGGACGGTTATGTCAACAATCATTGCGCGACGCTCTGATCGATCCACCACCACTATGTCAGGCTTATTGGCAACAATAGTCCTGTTAGTGATGATGGATCGATCCCAGTACAATGTGATATTTCCATTTTCGAGAACTGGGTCGGGCACATACGTACCTCCGTAGTACGGTACCTCCGATTCAACAAGGCTGTATTTCAGAGCAAGTTGCTGATGGATTATCTTGGCTACAACGTTGTGTCTATGCAAATACTCTCCGTTAGCTAGACGAGAACACCCGGAGATAATATGCCTGATAGATTCCCCCGGCTGGTGGCATGCCCGACAGATGTCAACCGTGCTATCTTTCACAATAAATCTCCGGTAATTGTTCATCATCATAACTTCGTCCATAATTGCACAGACGAAACCTTCGGTTTTTCCAAAGAGGTCACCGAAACGCAGCCAGGCTGTGGACGCTAGTAGATTGACATCGGGTGGGGCCCGGAAAAAGTGTCCGTGAAGCTCCTTACTCTGCTATGGCAGAATGCGATCATTAGTACCTCCATGCGATCATTAGTATCAAGCACTACTGGCTTGCGCCAGTTCTCTTTAGCCAAGGAGAGCGGTGTGAGGCCCTTGCCCACGGTGATTACATCTCGATGCATCTTCACGTCGGTTTCTAGGAAATATTCCCTGAGACTGCATATCTCGCGATTGTGGAGGGTCTTAGCGATTAAAAACCCTCAACCTCCACACTTTCACGGGACATACAGCTTCATTACCGATGATCGTGGGTGATGCATTTGATTTGCAGTCAGCAGCGTACGGACTTTCCTATCCAGGGCATCGAGTTCGGTCTGAGTCCATTTGAGTATGCCGAAAGAGTACATCAAAACCGGCATGACCCAACCATTGAAGGCGCGCACATTGTTTCCGCCTGAAAGAAGACTATTAAATACTCTTTTCAGGCGGCCAAAGAAGCGCTCCTTCAACGATTGCTTCATGTCAGTAACATTGATACCCAACGCTTCTGACATACCCAAATACTTATAGGTTTCGGATGCGGAGAAAGCTCTAAGGTTTGTGTAATCCGAGAGTTGGGTTCCCACGAATTCCACAATCTCCCCTCGCTTTACATGCATGACCGCACATTTGTCCACACCAAATTCCATCCTGATGGCGCTACTGAAAGTTTCAGTAATTTTCAGTAGCTCCATCAGTTGTAAATTGTTGGGGCAAAGAGTTTTAGGTCATCCATGTACAGGAGGTGAGATATAACCTGACCACCTCTCCTCAGCCGATAGCCTAGACCTGAATCCTCCAGCAGTGTGCTTAGAGGATTCAAGGCTAAGCAGAACCAAAGCGGACTCAAACTGTCGCCCTGAAATATCCTCGCTCGATCCTTATCGGCTCGCTATTCCTCTGGATATTTCGACGTCCTGGATAGCGAAGGACCGTCCTCCATTGCCCCATACACGACATCAGGAAGGTGTGTAGAGTTGTATCTACTTTATACAACTCCAGCACCCTCATGAGCCATGTATGCGGCACCGAGTCATAGGCCTTCTTATAATCTATCCAACATGTCGACAGATCCTTTCGGAAACGACGAACCTGTTGGCTAATGGCCATATCAATGAGGAATGGATGAATATTATTATATTATTATAGTACTTATCTCTATTGTTGACTGTACGTATTTTTAAGTCAGTCTGAAAGTTGCACATGTAACTGAAAAGTTGTGTGGAAATCGGTTGTCATGGTATGCATGTGGTATGGAGGAATGAGGAAAATGTCGTGAGGAAAGTTTTGAGAATAAATGTCGATGGCTATAAGAGTAAGAGAATACTAAAGAAACGATGGATGGATTGTGTGAATGACGATATAGTTAGAAAGGGGCTGACTACCGAGGTGACGATTAATAGAGAAGTATGGAAAAAAAGACATGTTGCGCCGACCCCAAATAAATTGGAATAAGGGCAGGAGAATGATGATCTTTAATTTATGATCAACTAGCAGCGCCCCGCGGTTTCACCCGCATTAGTGTCGATCCCGTGGGAATACCTATCCGGATAAAACTATCCTATGTCCTTTCCTGGGACTGAAACTATCTCTATACCAAATTTCATCCAAACCGGTTCAGCGGTTTAAGCGTGAAGAGGTAACAGACAGACAGACACACTTTCGCATTTATAATATTAGTATGGATTAGTACGCACACAGGCTTTCATATTCCCATGGCTGCTAAAACTCTAAATTCTACCTTTTTTGTTTTATTCATCGTCTTCCTTCTCATCATCATCATTCTTTTTGCCATTTCATAAAAGTTTCTTTATAAAGTCACATGCTATGTTTTTCATCTTCCTGCCTTGCTCCTATGTCACTTGAGGTCGACGCAAAGTTATTTGTTGCATTTCTCCCCTGTCGACCTTCACGCTACCATTTACATTCGTTTCTTTCAAATCATCCCTGACACAATCCATTCATTTTTTGGCCTTTTTCTCCCTCTCCATTCATGATTTATATTTTCCACGCTTTTAGTCACATGCGTTTCACGTGCCAGCTTAGATTTTAAGGCCGCTGGCAGTTTGGTTGTCGGAAATGCCTGTAACAAACTTGTGAATATTAATTTTGGTTGTTATTTTCAGATTGCATTTTATGTGAGCAACACAGCTTTTCACAGTTTGTTAAACATTAAGACAATATTATCAATAAAGAATGATATAGCTAGCTGTGGAACTAGAGTAAGTTAAATGAGTAGTGAAGTTTTATTTTAAAACCACCTAAATCCTCTTGAATTCCAGCACTTAATGCTGACTTTGTTAATTGTTCTAACATTGAAAGTAACTTTATTACGTGCAGGACTTAACCTACATGCACGGGGAAAACGGTAGTTCCATAATTGACACTGTCCTTTTGATAGTAGTACATAAATGGTGAAATTTAAAGTGACCCCTGAAGGGGAGTAACGTGGGAGTAACCTTTATATTAAGAGCATTTACAACGTACGGCATTTCATGCAAACTTACAAGCCCTTGTTTTTAGAAATGAATGAACCGATTTAAAAGCAATTTCATACGCATAAGCAAGATACAAAGGTCTAAAAAGTTACTTAAGAACATTTTAGAAATGTCATAGTTAAAAAAAGATAACTGGCAATCTCTGTTTCTATGGAAAATTTAAGATCGGTCTTATTAGGCTGTAACACTATATTTCGAAAATGTTCTGAAGTAACTTTTTAGACCTTTGTAACCCGCTTATGCATATGCAGTTTCAATAAAACCGGTTCATTAATTTCGAAAAACAAGGGCTTGAAAGTTTATATGAAACGCCGTACGTCGTAAACGCTGATAATGCCATTAATTTTAGACTCAAAGGAAACATTCGATATTTCCCCTCCGCAACCCGCTTCGACTTTCCACTCTGTATATTAAACGGACACTTCAGGCTCTTTGAATCCGTAATATTATCCTAAACCTATTCTATTTCAGTGTATCGTGGAAACAGTAATGTCTCAATTTTGGATACTAAAGAACATATTCTTACTTATCTGTTTGAGCTTGAAATGTGAACAATTTTATACAGCGATAAGAGATGTTCTCAATACTTGTGTACTGCAGCAGAAATCAGAAAACTTTGCAGGTACTGACTCGATTTATTATTGTTTACCTATTGTTTGTTTATATTAATCTATTTGTGGTCGATGGGATATTCGCTTCTTTCTTTTTCTTTAGTCAAAATGTAGTTTTTGTAAGAAATATCCATTTGTTAAGTTGAGTTCAGTACTAGCTACAGTTAAAGATCAAAATAAATGACGAGAAATATTTAAGGGGATTACAGGACCTAAACGCAAAAAAACGCAAGTTTTAGAAGCAATAAAAGTATATGATCGACTACAGTAAACAAAATCAGAAAAATATGTGATATTCTTCAGGATATATGCTAGGTAGACTGTGTGTTGAAAACATAATACAAATAATTTGATACGATAGAAAAAAATCATGAAGACAACTCTAAAAACCTTCTTTTTACAATAAAACCTTACTAATGTACAAACAATCATTCTGATTTTTTGCTAGATTATTCTACAAGCAACATACAATCTCTATTGTTTTAATAATTTTTAAGTCCAAACAATAGTCATAAGTAAGTCATAAGTACAACAATATACATTGTGTAGAAAGGGGTTTGGGTAAAGTTGGCGTCGTTTTGAAGTTGAGCGGCCAGTTATGAAACTTAGATATTATGAAAGAACAGAATTAAGCGATCTAAAGCTATTATGGACACATTTCTCTAAACCATATCGGAACGGAGATATTTGGTTTTGTATTGGTAATTGAAATCGAAGAAGTTATTATATGTTTATTGCACTGTTTTAGGTTTCTGCCGTATTTTATCAAGAATTCTTTTTTTTTTGCTAGCCTCTATGCTGTCCCACTGCTGGGCAAAGGCCTCCCCAAAGAATTCTAAATAAAATAAATCACATACTGTGACGTAGATGAATGGAACGAACGCCCATATGTCTGTCATCTATGGGCCGTGGCGCGCACCGGTCGGCGAGCGGCGCACAGCCCGTCGAAACCGTTCCGCGCGATTCGGATCAGCCAATCACAATCCAGATTTCGTTTACCTGTTTATCCCTTTCATGAGGACGATGTGCTAATATTAGATAGAGGATTCAGAGACTGCATCGAAGATGTGGAGTCATGTGGATACCGTGCATATATGCCCTCATCTAAAGATGAGAATGAATACCAGCTTTCTACACAACAAGCCAACGATTCAAGAAAAGTAGGTAACCATGTGCCGTTGGGTGGTCGAAACCATTAATGGCAGATTAAAAAATCAGTTCCGTCAGCTTCGGTCTCAGAATTTTAATGTAGCTGCAAGTCATCTATTTGAAGAAATAAGAATAGCTGCAGCATTATTAAATGCGTTTGGGGTACCACAGACTGATCATAGGCTAACACAGGAAATAATAAATCGTATACCTCACCATAGTCCACGGAATCAACTTGGCGAGTATGTCATTGCAAATAATCTGAATGATTTTGAATCTATGAATGCTGAAGTTCCTGGGCTGGATGACTTTCCTATTTTAAGTGAAGATGATTTAATTCTCTATGCACTTGGAACGTATCAAGTACAACAAGCTCGTAGCTACTACGGAGAACACGTAAAAAGTGACGGTTCATATGTGATTGAAGTATGCAGAGAACCCAATATTAATGATTTTTCGGCGGAAACCAATAACTGGATTGATCCGTGGCTTCTTAGAGACAGGATCCAATCCAGACATTCATCAAGACGGACATATTACGTGTATGTACACGTAGAAAGACTGGAAGGGCAAGATGCACAAGGGCTGGATGCAATATTAGGCCACTATTGCTCATGTACATATAATCGGGAAACGGACCCTAGGCTGTTGTTCGCATGTAATGTCCAATATATGGTACATGGGATGGGGCAGATATCAAAATAATCTGACTCCGCCGGCACAATTTTTAGATACCATTATTCGACATGACATTGAGAACGAAATGGACGAAGAAAGTTAATAAATGTGTTTTTACATATCATGTAATAAATGCAATAAAGTATAATAATGTGTTTTTATTATTTCCTAAGGCCCGATACTAACGTCACATTGACATACGGTCGTGAAACAGTAAAGCCAATATCTAATATCAATCTTCTAAAAACATAACTAAGATTTTTTTCACGCAGGACGGTAATTGAAGTATTTATAGAGACTACATTTTTAAAATCTTCAAATGCAAATATCTTAGCTTCGATATCACTTAGGATAAAAATAATTGAACATACATGTGTACTTAACACAGCAGAACAAAGTAACATGAAAATTATTGGTGGCCGCTGAAAAAAAAAATGACGCCACAAGTCCATACAAAGTTACTCAAACCCCTTTGTAAAATAAAATAAAACAGTACCATTCAAATATAACAAACCAAAAGAAAAATTAAAAATAATAAAATAAACATGTCAAAGATAATAAAAATAACAAAATCAAAACGATAATAATCCATATTTATTTAAAATAATTAATAATGCAATAAAACAAGTAGGTAGTCAAAATAAAAAGAAAAAACGAAATCAAATTAGTAAGTATAAAAAGATCAAGATCAGTGATTTATGACACCCAATTTTCTAAGAATATTGTAATAAAATAAAAAATTGTGTAACAAGATTAATAATATATCATCTAATTTTCGGTGAATAATCAATAATAAAAATAGAATGTCAAATATAAATAAAAAGAAAATAAAAACAAATTGTCATACAAATGTCAGTAATAATATGTCATATAATTGTAAAATAAAGAGTCACAAGATAAAATTTGTAATTATACTGGAGATATTATGTCATTTAATAATCTAAGATAATACAAAAACATAATAAATTTAAAACAAGAATAGTCAACATATCATTTAAAATTAATTCCAATTATAAAACAATAATATTACGATTGTCGCTTATCATCTAGATACTCATCGACGCTGTAATAGCCCTTCCTCAATAAATATGTCTTCAATTTGTTTTTAAATAAGTTTGCGCTATTTATGCTTTTAAATTCTAAGGGAAGCTTCTTGTATAGAAATACTGATTGGTACCTAGGACTGTGATGGACCACGTTCATTTTCGGTTGGATTCTGTTAGGAAAATCTTTCCTGCGTGTATTAACTCTAACTTGTCGTTGATCATCAGTTTCAGATTTGTGCAAGTTTTTTACAAAACTGGTTAGCAGCACCAGTATATAAAGACATGGCACTGTCAAAATTTTAAGACTTATAAAATGGTCTCTACACGAATCCGTCTGTTTTAGGCGGAGCATTGTCCTTAGGGCTCTTTTTTGAATTACAAATGCCGAGTTGATATTGTACATATAGCTATTGCCCCAAAACTCAATACTATATCTAAGCCTAGACTCAACCAAGGCAAAATAAACCATCCTAAGCTGGTCCAAGGTCAGTTCTTCCCTCAGGCTTCTGATTGCATAGCATGCTGAGCTGACAGACTTCGTTACAGACGATGTCTCCACCTTCCAGCTCAACATTGCATCAATGTGAACACCTAGGAATTTGACATAGTCAACTACTTCAACTTTGTTCCGCACGTTCGACTTGAATAGTATACATTTCGTTTTATTTACATTGAGCTTAAGATTGTTAGTAGCAAACCAGTGTTCAAAAGCTTTTAATAAGTTATTAATTTTGAATTCTAAATCATTTAAGTTATTTGCAGACACTATTGCATTAGTGTCATCCGCAAATATAACGAGCCTAGTGTCTGTAAAACGTTTTTTTATGTACTCAATTAAATCATTAAGGAAAAGGATGAAGAAAATTGGGCCCAGGACAGATCCCTGAGGGACACCTCGATGTGTACCGCCGGCATATCCGTATGTTGGACCAGTTCCACCTTCGATGTCTTAGGAGAACTCTTAAGATCCGATGGTCTGACCGCATGCGGAACTGCGAAGTGCTACGCAGGGCTAATGTTGGTGGCACTCAGTCTTATCTCATGCGGCGGGGAACCGATCACTTTCCGATTTTTTTTTGTTCGAATTTAATTTTACCGAAAACTATTGACCGACGTCTTTTTTGCTATATGCATTATTTGACACATTTTTAGATCATCGAAGTATCATGTGTCACAGGTATTATTTTACCGAACTATATTTCGCCGATTAACAAAATATTTTTTTGCTATTAGCCGAAGCCTTTTTTCATTTGCCAAATGATTTATTTGCCATATTTTAACCACACCGAAACAACATTTTACGGAATATTTGGTCACAAATATATTGCCGGTTACTTGGGGTCCTGCCATTTTGGCTAAAAGATTTTGGCAAAATTTCATTATCCAAACAAATTTTAGCAACCTTTTTTTGTACCCATGCAATATTTGGAACGATTTTAGTACGCACATTTTCATTTGGTTAAATTTTCACTCGGCAGAATATTACCAAAGATAATTATGTCATTAAGGCATTTGGTCTTTAATCAAATGTACAATATTTAGACAATAAACATTTTAGTCAAATGATTTGTTATGAAAAAAATATATAGACAAAAATATTTTTTCTTGGGAATTACTTACATAATTACTTTTTTAATCACATTGCATGGTTGCGGTCGGTCGACAGGCGACGTAGGATGCAAGAATGAGCGAAGGTCACCCCGAGGTTTGGTTTTGTTAGGTTACTTTAAACCCTTTTCACAGAAATCCCCCTATTTCTGTCGGAGCCCCGCGATGCGGGGCTCCGTCGACATAGGATGCAAGAGCGAGTGAAGGGCACCCCGAGGCTCGGTTTTGTCAGGTTACTGTTAACCCTTTTCAATGTCGACGGCGCTACTCGTTTTATTTACTTTTATAATTATAATTGTTAGTTGACCAATAGCTGCCGTAGCGCTATTACCGCGGATTAGCATTCAACCGAACTTTCATGTAACTTTTGCGAATAAACGAAATTATTGTGAAGTCTGTGGTTTTCGTCAACTAACATCCAACAACTCGACTTTAACTAACTGGCTACCTCTGAGCCATACAACATGCATAATATAGTAGAGAAACACTGATAATGTTACAGGTTTCTAAAGTGATGTCGTAAATAAACTCATTTTTTGCGCTTATATTGCAAAAGCTAGCTGAACCCTACGAGATAGATCAAAATAATGTATTACAGTATTGTACATCTTAAAAAGGTCTACAAAAAAGGCCGCGATGGTATACATCTATCTCTTAGGGATAACCCACAATAACCATTTTTTATCCTTTACTTTTTACGAGAAATAATGGCTTATTTACGACGCGATTTTAAGCAATACAGCATTAATCCTTATCCAATTGAGGACCTTAAATACATTGTGCATTTAATATAGATCAATTTGGCCCTTACAGCATATAATTTAAATGAATATTATCGAAGATATTACAGATTTAAAATGTAGGGACATAGCGATTACGCTGGTGAGTTTACTTAAGGCAACCACAGGATAGTCCGGTTAATTAGTCACGACCTCTCATCGTTTGGGGCGGTCATCACTGGCTGCCTAAAACCAACCCCGGTACAAATGCCGTATCCACTAGCAGGACTAGCGCCACCAGTGCTTCGCAGAGCGGTGGCAAGCTCCAGCGAAAGAGCGAAAATGGTCTCCGACCCACGAAACCCTTTGCCACAAAGGCTGAAAAGTCGAAACAGTTTTTTAAAGTGTCCACTCACTGGCAAACCATCACAAGAGAGACTGAAGCTGTGGCGAGACAGTGCTTCCTTACCCAAACCGTTCGTCCCACCCGCTGAAGAAAGTTGCAGACTGACCCGCTGAAGAAAGCAGCAGACCCCTGACAGCACTTACGTCAAATGCCATCAATACAGTTGAGTCTTGTTTTTACACATTCTTTATTTGACACTTACCGTTTGTCGAAATGTCACCTCTAAATTCTTGTATAGGGTGTCCCAACAAGAACGCCGGATTTAAATATGCCGCCATTTTTTTAATACGAGTTGTTCGGTGATTTTTTTTGACAGTTGTCACGTACAGACCACGCGATTTAAGAATATCGAGAAGTATTCAAACCAGCAACGTTTAATTATTGTAAAAACACATTACAAAAATGGTGAAAGTTTTGCGAAAACAATTCGCCAATTATGTCAAGTTTTCGGTCGCAATAATGCACCAAATGAATCGACACAAACAGTTGAGCATCTTGAAGAGGAAATACGGTGCGTTAGTGGTGAAATACAGCCACATTTATGCGAAAACGTTATTCAAAGCAGTCAAATGGCGTAGCTCCATGACATAAAAAAGACTCACCACACAATTTTTCAAACAATGTATATCTCTCAAAATCATAAAAATGAGATTGGGAACTTTATGGCTTTTCAAAAATTTGTGGACACAAACGAATCTAATCAAAGGAGGGCGAGAAGAGAACGCCCAGCCCTGGAAGAGCGGGAGGCCGGCCGGCGGGAGGCGAAGGACGCCATAGTCGTCCACTGGACGCGGGACCTTGCCGCCGCAGCCTTCGGCCGCCGAACTCTTGACGCGATTGGGCCGGTCCTGCAAGACTGGCTCGAGCGGTCGCACGGGTTCCTCTCCTTCCATCTAGTACAGGTGCTGACCGGACACGGTTGCTTCGGATCGTACCTGCACCGTATCGGGAGGGAGGAGACGCCGTCGTGTCACGACTGTGGCGCGGCGGAGGACACGGCGCAGTACACTCTTGAGGTGTGCCCGTCATGGTCCGAGCCGCGCCGCAGTCTCCCCGCGGCGATCAAAACGGACCTCTCGCTCCCCGGTTTGGTCAACGCCATCTGGGGGATGAATGGTCCTGGGCGGCAGTCGCCTCCTTCTGCAAACACGTCATGTCTCAAAGGAGGCGGCGGATCACGCGCGGGAGGAAGACCCTCTCGCGGCGCCGCTCCGAAGGCGGAGGAGGGGTCGAAGGAGACGTCAATATGACAGTCATCTCAGACTCCTCCCAGGTGGAAGCCAGCAGGCGACGGGTGCGGGGGCACCCTCGCCTGTTATGCACAGACTTCCACCAGTGCCGGACGGGAATGGCCAGGTGTTCCCGGCCATTCCTGTAGCCCCCAGCCGGGGGGACATGCATGCGCCGGGGGGGTTGTGGACGCAAAGGCTGAGCCGGATTCCCATGAACGCCCCATCAAGGCGATGAGGGAGCACCGCTGTGTTTTAGTGGGTATACTGCCTTCCTGGCAGGGAGTCCCACATACTCCGTCTCGTCCCCCGACGAGCGGAGATGGGTAATGTCATTTCACAGCGACAAAAAAAAGGTAAAAAAATAAACCATTTTCGCTGCTTGTGCGCATCACTCAAAACCCAAATACAGCACTCGCAGTCCTTCGTCTAGGACTACAGCGCTATTACTGTTCTTGTATTCATGGCCGCCGCACAGTGGGATGTTGTGCACATATTGCGAGCATGATAACTATCTTTCATGGGCAAGACATGAAGATGTCAACCTAACGCCAGCTGCCTTTTTGGATGATATTATTATTTTAGATTATTATACAACATCATGTCGACTAATCTAAAATTAAAATCAATCGATACGCCGTGTCGACTAATCTAAAATAAAAGTCATTCGATACGCAAGTAATTTTAATATGAATAGAGTCCGCTTTCGTTGTTAATAAAATATTATCGGTCGCTTTTGTGATCAAAAGAGATACTTGATCGACTTCATAATAATTATTATTATGATTAAAAAGTCTGGTGTTAGTTGAATAACTTACTTTTCCGTCGTTTTTAAACTTAAAACGTTTTTTCATAACTTAAAATCTTAACTAGTCCAGATTTTCTAAATTCCAATTTCGAAGTTTTCAACGAAGAAATGAGATGTTAAAAATCTGAAACCTTATGGTAGAGACTTCCAACTACAATCTTTCACAAATTAACTTAAAATCGTCTGGCAAGTTTGAAGAGTCTCTAGCGTGCTAGCCAGTAATGTAAATGATTTAATTGTAAACAGTTCTATCAGCAACTGTTATGTCACTAATGTATTAAAACTTTTAGAAACTGTGTCTAGAATAATGATACGATCAGACCATAAATCATTTAAGTCAATAATGTGCTCTGTCGCGTCGTCACTTTGTCTCATTAGTCAGCCAACAATGGACAGGTTCATATTGAAAGTTAGAAAAATATTCAAAAAACAAAAAAAATATCCAGAAATCTCATGCAGAATGTTACATAACTGTCGATTGGAAAAAGATGTTGAACGAATAGTGTATTCTTTTAACTTTCTTCTTAGTCTGGTTTTGAATTCGAAATATAATGTACGAAGTGGTTATATTTATCCAAAAGGTATAATAAGTCGCGTACTTTCGTTCTGCTGTATGAATGCGTCTTTGATCTATCGAATAGTCACCATAGATGTCAGGGATATAAATAAGAATATGTCAAGTTTAGAAAAAGACTTCTTGTTCCTATTTTCTTCTCTTTATTTCATTACTTTTTTTGTCGGGTTTTCGATTATGTTTATTCTGGATGTCATGCATAAGGACAACAACGTCTTACTTATTTTGAAGATCCAGACTATACACAGGAGTATTGGTTTCAGTAAAAGCGTCCTAAGTTTTACTGTTTGGAATTGGATCTCAATACTTGCTATTATCTTTATTAATATTTTCATACACACTCTATATTATTTAACGTGTTACTACCCTGATGTTATCGACTTGATTCTTGACAATATTTGTGGCATACTGTTCATCGCTTTGGAAATCAATGTAGTTATAGCCACCCGAATTGTTATATTGTTAAGAAAATACCTCGATGAGTGGATTAAACATGTCCTAATGATGTGTGATGAACTTGATGAAAATGATGAACACAGTCTGAAATTACTTGGGATATATCAGAGTATCTTAAAAGCTTACAATTTGTATAAAATAATTTTCCAAGTATTGGTAAGTCCGTATATATTTTGCTCAGTAAATAGACAGTAGCTGAAATTAATAAGCACACTAACGCTAATGTTTTCTAAGACTGCGCCACATAGCATCCGCAAATAACGTCTTTGACACGTTATTTATGAAAGTAAGGTGATGTGTTTCCTTAGGCGTTTTGCAGATGGAGCAACTTTAGCTGAGGCAACTATCAACTTTTTGAAATTTCCCTTTAAAAGTTGCCAGTTGCTACAACCAAATAGCCCGTCATGTATGTAAACTGCTAGTTGCCAGTTGCTGCAATATTTGCTCTATCTGCAAAGCGCCTTAGAGGGCGTTTTTTGGCACCGTAAAGACAAATCCCGATGCCATCATTTTCTTGACAGCCGTCACTGCGCACCGCTTTCGTAGGAAACCAAAGCTTATGTATGCTTAAACTTTCCTTACAATTTAATAAAAGCAGCCTATGTAGCCACTATGTAGCCATCGGTTGTTTTTTTTGTGAAGAAGGTATTTTTACTTGACTATAGAAAAAGGAGACGTATGAATTCAACATTAAACGTATGCATGGATGTATGTGCCTGTTTATAAATGTTCGATTAAAAAAGAAAGAAGAAGAAGATTACTAAGCCAAAATGAAATGTCGATTATTTTTCGTCCTTATTATGTCTTTATAATAAATTCTACCATTAGTCATCGACTTGACGGTTGGAGTTAATATTGAGTAATGGTTGCAGGACAGGGGCCCTAAAAAGGCCACTTTGGGAGAATCATAAAAGGAATTCATTATGAATGATATTAAAAGTCGTAAAATGGTCACAATCTGACAATTCATAATATTGTTTGTGTACAATTCGTAACACGCAATTCATCTATTTGACAATTTTGTATGGAGATTCGTAAAATGGTCCACAAAATAGGAATTGCTTTAATGTCAAATAATGGAATCGTAAGAAGTTAGTCAAAAGCAACATTTCACAAATCGGATTGGAGGCTTTGTGAAGAAATAATGTTATAATAGCAGATTTAGCCCTATATGAAAACTTTCTGGAGCACGCGCGGGTTACGACGACCCTTCTAGATCGCCGACAAAATGCATCTCTTCGGAAAATGGACATAGCGTTCGAAATGCCGGATCTCGAATTTGTTGGCATAGACGGCTAAATAAGTGTGTCGCGACCTCATCTATGAGCTGGAGGCGTACACAATGTACCCGCCGCGATGGCATAAGTACCTACTATCCCCAAGGCAAGTAAAAGCATTGTTTTGTGATAAAAGTAAGTAGGGTGTTTTTCAACACTTTTAACTAAGTAGTTCCAGATATCATCTATTATTATAGAGGTTCAGGTACTTACTCAGTACCCCCTCCGTGAAATGCATACAATCTTCTATTCATATTTTAGGTGTACAATAGGTACACCTCTGCCTAACCCTTCAGGGATATATATGTGTGATATTGTTATAGTATCATACTTTACTTCAATTTAATTAAGTAGTATATATAAGAGGACCCTTAGAAGAGTATACCATATTATACCTTTTACTAAAATAAAACAATAGTGATATTAAAAATATTTTATTAAATTATTAACAATTCTCATCTTAAATTATTAAAAAACTAATACAAACATAATAATTAATTAGGCTTTTTTTCATTCATTTAGGTTTGCGACTCTGATTAGTGTCGATGCTAGCTGCGGAGGGGCACACTGTGTGTTTATGGAATCACCAGACCCACTTGGAACAACTCTGCCAGGCTGAAAAGGAAAATTTGTGGTTTTTAGTAAGTCAAATCATCATCATCATCTGTCTAGCCTTCTCTCAACTATGTACTATGTTGGGGTTTGCTTCCAGTCTAACCGGATGCAGCTGAATACCAGTATTTTACATGGAGCGACTGCCTATCTGAACTCCACAACCCAGTTACTGGGTAATACAATACCACTTGGTAAGACTGATTGTCAGACTTTAGGGCTTCTGACACCCCGTCATTGTTTAATTTGAGTGCTATTATAATAATAAAACAATTATGTTTCAGGTGACGCAGGCTATCCCTTAAAATCAACATTGAAGACACCACAAGTGGACACAGAGCCCGATACCTTTTTCCCTTTATGCAAAGTTTTTGTGTTATTTAAATGTTATAATACAGTATGTTTTCCTTTTTTATTTCTTTATATAATTATATTATATGAATGACTTAATTTTTTTATTGCATACATGTACAAAAAATTCATACTTTACCTATAAGGGACACCAATAAAAAATAGTCTCGTCTGCATCAGCAAGCCTCCCAAGGTTCTGCACTATTAATTTACTATATCAGCTGTAGCATGTTGCATCTCCACCTGAGATAAAACTCTCCGAGCTTCATCTAGTGCAGCCAGAGGGCGACCTAAAAAACGTAATAAAAATACCATATAATCATTATCAATAGTCATCATGTCTTAGTCGCAATATGAATAGCTGTAGGGTTAGAAAAATCCACTCACTGCGGTATCTTGCTTGCCGAGTTCGACGAGGCAGAGGCACTGTTGTAGCATCGGCAGGGCTAGGGTTTGGTGCTGACGCACGAGTCTGGACAAGACATAGGGCTGCAGTGATCTCGAAAAGGAGCTCAAAACCGACAGCGCTTCCACGTTCACTGTAGAAAATCGAGCAGATTGTTTCATTGTATCTCAGACACCAGCTGCACGTCTTTCCATTCCTACAAAAAATTACGTACATTTGAATACATTTGCACAGCATTTTATTTAAGTAATGATTTAAGTCAAACAATTATACACTTACTTTTTATTAAAAACGATCTTACTCGCACGAAATACTAGTTTTAAACTACACACATTATGATTGTTTATGTTGATGTTTGATTCAGTTTGACGTTGAGGCGGGAGAAACGAAGGGTGCGTTCCGAGTTGGGATGTAATCCATTTGAGCGGGCTTAAAAACTAAAGACTAACAACTCGCTCTAAATCGTAGCGATGCGATTAAACTCACCTAAATCGTAAACAATTTAGAAATTAGTGCGGTCGGGACCTTCCAATCGCACTAAATCGGAATCTAACTGTTCTAACTTCAATTACATCTTTCGGTTTCCTACAAATAGTTTACTTAACGCTTAATTCGGAATGCGGCCTAAAAATACGCGTTGCCAGTTTATTGTTTCTAACTTCCCTTTTCAGGGCTTATCTGCGGACTTTTTAACAGTTATGAGTATGTTATAACGTAATAACATTTAAACTGTAGAAATAAAAAATAAAAACTTATTTGATCAATAAAAACTGTAAACCAAACTTTACCGATAAAATTACGGTCTTTATTTTTTTCATGCGGTAATATTTACGCCAAATATGAATCTGTTTGAAATTGAATTCTATAGGATTCAGCTATTATGTGTCACCATTTTACGAAAAATAGAGGAATTGCTACTGATCTACTGGGAATTCAGGAAATTACTCGTTTTTTGAGGAATTGCTTAAAGTGGCCTTTTTAGGCCCCCAGGTCGATGTTTCAAATTAATTGTGTCCACAATATTGATACTATCAACAGGAAAATTTTTGTGTAAAGTCTGTTTCACGAAAGAAGTCTCGTAGAAATGGCGCCACTGGCGTGCGACGGAATCCTAAATATTAATTGATTTATGTATCTCGCCATCTTAATAGAGGCACTGGGTAAGTAAATGAACAACCTTAAATAGAGAGAAGTGTCTGAGGTAGGAGGGTGGTGTAGGAGTGTTGCTAACTACATAATAATTATTAGTTCCACTTATTGCCGCGGGACTTCTTTCGTGAAACGGACTCTAAGTTGTATTTCATTGCCTCGTCAATGTGACTTATTGTAACAGTAAAACTACTTTATAAATTCACTCCTTGATCAGTGGCCGATGAGATATGTCACAAAAAAAATAAAATGGCGACTTCATTTCACGTGTTCCTAAATAATCGCCTGGAAAAAGATGTGCAAAGAATAGTGTTTTCCTTTAACTCTGTACTCAATCTGTTTTTGAATTCAAAATATAGCGTACGACAAAATCATATTTATCCATTCGGAAAAAAATATCGTTTATTTGCGTTTTGTCGTATCTTAATAATTATCGTGCTTTGTATGTATCAAATTATAAGTGTAGATTTCACGGATGTAAATACAAAACAGATAGAAAATGCTGTCTTAAAATTATTTTTGGTTATCAATTACATCGGCTTTTTGATCGGGATCATAACGATGTTCATGCTTGATATAATACATAAGGACAACAACGTCTTAATTATTTTAAATATTCAAACTATACACAGGAGCATTGTTTTCAGCAAGAGTACCCGGAGTTTTATTGATTGGAACTGGATCTCAATAGCAACTTTTGTCTTTACCGATTTTTATTTAATTATTGCAAATTATTTATTATTGAATGACCGTTATGATATCGTTACTATTACTGGCCATATTATTGACGTAATGTATATTGCATTGGATATCAATTTCGTTGTAGCCATTCGAATTATAATATTGCTAAGAAAATATCTCGAAGAGTGGATTAAAGATGTCCTGTTGATGAAAGAAGAACACGAAAATGATGAACATTGTATGAGATTGCTTGGAATATTCCAAAATATAATGGAAGCTTTCAGTTTGTTCAAGAATAATTCCCAAGTAGCGGTAAGCTTGCAATTATTTTCTACATCGAAGTTTTATTAAGTAACAGAATAAATACGTTTTCGTCTAGGAAATATAACAGTACGCTTCCTTGAATGTGCCCTGAACATAATTTCGAAGTATCAGAGATTAAAGAAGATTCAATGTCGAACCATTTATTTCAAACTAGCTTCCGCCCGCGACTCCGTCCGCGCGGATGTCGGTCTTCGCGTGGATGGTTTATTTCTCCATTTTGAGTAACACTGACAATGACATCTTATAAATATCTATTGGACCCTAATACTCCCTCTATTCCCCCTCTATTGAGCTACTGCTGTTGAGCTCGCGTTCTGTAGTAAGTATTTTTTTCATAGTAATTCCGACCTTGATAAGTAGCATGTAGCAGTAAATTACTGACAGTGACGAAAAGTTTGCAATAATAAAAAAGTGATCGTGACAATGCGACAGAAAGTTAATTGAGAGCTTCAGCATACACAACATTGTTAGTGAGCTCGTCCGGAATATGAACATGAAGATTTCTTGGTCTGCTCATACGGGAAAGAGCTACGTAAAGTTGCCCGTGTGAAAAACAACTCGCGGTAAGATCTACGCCAGCAACTCCTAGGGTCTGACCTTGAGCCTTATTTATTGTCATGGCGTAACACAAAGCTACAGGAAACTGTATTCTTTTAAATTGAAATGGAAAATTATCCACTACGTGAAATGCAACGTGTGTTCGCGGTTCTACAGAACAACGTCTATGAATAAAACCGAAAAATAAGATTTTTTTTTCTACGTATTTTTCCAGGATAAAAAGTATCCTATTTTATGCCCAGGATAATAAGGTATAATTATACCAAGTTTCATCGAAATCGAACCGTTAGTTTTCACGTGATGCCTGCATATACAGACAGACAGACAGACAAAAATTTTTTTAATCACATATTTGGGTTTGGTATCGATCCAGCAACACCCCCCGCTATTTATTTTTTCAATATTTTCAATGTACAGAATTGACCCTTCTACAGATCTATTATATGTATAGAATATAGATTCTAATATTATAAATGCGAAAGTTAGTTTGTTTGTTACCTTTTCACACCTAAACCACTAAACCAATCATCCTGAAATTTTACATATACGTTGTCAAGTCTACAGAAACGGACATAGGGTACCTTTCATCCCAAAAAAAAAGTGCTGGTCCCAAAGAAAACAACAATAACGTTTTTTTTTTTTTTTTTTTGTTTTTTTTTGCGGATGGGAAATCATCAAATGACTCCTCCCGCTCTGGGTGGAGCGGAAGGAAGTGTCAGACTCTTACTGACTAAAACCCACCCGTGTTCCTTTCTTAGCCCTTTACGTATTGTTAATTTTGACGTTCAAAAGTGATGATTATGTGATTACTAGCTGAGATCTGCTAGCTGAGAGCTGCGCCATCTATTATGATAATTTATAGTAATAGATGGCGCCACGTGTCTTTCGAATCAAAAACAGAACAACGTCTGTCGGCTCAGCTAGTAATCACATAATCATCACTTTTGAACGTCAAAATTAACAATAATATAGAATTAAATCTAGTCGCCCCTTCCGAAAGCTAGTTTTGTATCGAGAAGAATAGGAAAGAAACTCCACAGTCACTCCTTTAAAATGTTTTTAAATTATTTGTAAACATCTAAATATATAAAACTAGGGGCCCGTGGCTAAATAATAACAGCCGCACAGGTCGATCGATCAGGTTAAGCTACGCTTGCCGCGGTTGGTCTGTGGATGGGTGACCATCTATACATACCGAGACCCCTCCGTGCCTCGGAAAGCACGTTAAGCCGTTGGTCCCGGCTGTCATTTGTGGATCTTTGACAGTCGTTACGGGTAGTCAGAAGCCCGAAAGTCTGACAACCAGTCTTACCAAGGGGTATCGTATTACCCAGTAACTGGGTTGTGGAGGTCAGATAGGCAGTCGCTCCATGTAAAATACTGGTATTCAGCTGCATCCGGTTAGACTGGAAGCCGACCCCAACATAGTTGGGAAAAGGCTAGGCAGATGATGATGATGATGATCTAAATATATAAAACTCAAAGGTGACTGACTGACATAGTGATCTATCAACGCACAGCCCAAACCACTGGAGGGATCGGGCTGAAATTTAACATGCAGGTAGATATTATGACGTAGATATCCGCTAAGAAAGGATTTTGATAAATTCTACCCCCAAGGGGATAAAATAGGGGATGAAAGTTTGGATGAAACTTTGTCAATTTTAAACCGATCGGGCTGAGACTTTGCACGCATATATAGCTACTATGACGTAGGCATCCCCTAAGAAAGGATTTTGATAAATTCTACCCCCAAGGGGATACAATAGGGGATGAAAGTTTGTATGAAACTTTGTCAATTTTAAACTGATCGGGCTGAGACTTTGCATGCATATAGCTACTATGACGTAGGCATCCCCTAAGAAAGGATTTTGATAAATTCAACCCCCATGGGGATAAAATAAGGGATGATGGCGGATGTAAATGTATTAGTTTTTTTTAATAATACTTAACGCGAGCGAAGCCGCGGGCAAAAGCTAGTTATTTATATAATTACATGTGAAGACACAATGATAAGAAGACGACGATCGATAGTGTATAAATAAAAAATATAAAAAAAAACATTAATTATCATAATTTCAGCTCTCTATCAGATGTGGGCCTAAACAAAGTGACATTCTATCAGCGACAACGATGAGAGAATTAAAAATATAAGGGACTGACAAAAATGTATGACAATCCCACTGAAAACTGCTGCAGAAATACGAAACGCTTTGAAAGAAATTGCCACGTGTCTGAATCCTCTGGTGTTTCATCGGGCCAGCTCCCTTTCTGACATCTCGGATTTCCTTGTTTTGACCTTGGCTTTTTTAGCTAAACCTTACGCCATCAATCAGCTTAATATTTACTCCCTTCTGCACAGCTCTGCTTGAGGCTTTGAAAATTATCTTCATAATTATTGGCACGCCAGACTTCATCTTGATCTTCGTTCCACTGCTTAAGTAAGTTGAAAAATTATAATTGTGAATTTTTCAGAACTTTTTTTGTAAGTTTTATTTCAGGTGTTTATCACATTTTACGAAAATCTAGTCTTTTTCGACTTATCACTCATTGAGTTAAGAAGAGGTACAGGAATGGAGATCGAAGTAAGTGGAAATGTTTTTCAACGGATCAAAGATGTGCCATAACGTCTTAGAATCATGATTATTCCAGTGTCAAAGAGATATGAAACTACAGTACGGATATCATCATCTTTTTCGCACAATGGAACAAAGATGGCTTTAAGGCTTTATGGTACTGCCGTAAATATTGTTTTTTTGTAGTTTTTTACTGTGACAATATTCTAGCTGTTGATAACTAGATAGTTGATCAGTTGAATTCATAGTCTCAAGTAACTGAATATTTTCATCTCTTTAAGTGGCGGCGTTAGTTTGACAGTTGTGCGACAGTGACAGAAATTATGCTAATACCAGTGTCATTTATTTATCTTTCTTAGAACTTTCCTTCATTGAATGGCTATCATTATTTTTATCAGTGGATAATTGCATATTTTTTTTACTTTAGGAGCATCCCATCATTTACATTCTTCCGTCAGTTTCATGAATATTAAAAGACGTAGTACTAATATCAATACTCAGTATTTATAGTGAGAAGTTCTATACAACTGTTGAGGAGGCTAAGACGGTGTGTATACAGTTTATGAAAAACAGGAATTGTCCAAGTAAGATGGTTTTAAAACTAAATGTATGTACTTTTATTTTTAGTGCTGAATTTAATTTTTTATAATGGAATCTTTTTTCACAGCGTGTCAATAGCACCTGTGCAGGAATGTGATACACTCGAATCGATCGTTCAGTAAAATGACCGCGTGTGGCCTGTTCTATGTAGACCAACGACCATACAACCCATAGACGCCTCATAACAGGCGACCGATGTCTGTCAACACGTCAGACTTATAGATCTGATATAGGTCACTACTCAAGAATTTCGATTCAGTTTCGACCACTTCTGTGAGCAGTAAACACTTCTGCGTAAGTCAATAAAAATTGGTGAAAATAAGTTATTATAATGGCTCCTTGCACAATACGTTCATCATTTCAGCCGATAGACGTCCACTGCTGGACATAGGCCTCCCCCAATTTGGGGGGTTTGCCATAATCGCCACGCTTGGCAGGCGGGTTTGCGATCGAGTATGGTATGATGGTGGAATGCATAGAGAACGCTGCTGCCCATTCTCCGGTAAGACCCTTAGTCGCCTTTTACGACACTCACGGGAAGTAAGGGGTGGTGCTATTCTTTAAGTCCGGCACCACACAGACAAGTCCGGCACCACACAGACACAATACGTTGGTGTTATTACAATAGCCAAACTTCCAGTTTCCGGAAAGATGGCATAACATTTCATCGGTAAGTTAATAGTTACATAATCCTAATTAGAATTATTTTCTGATATTATTTATCGGAGTTCATCTTATACTGGTTATAGTTGTAGATGAAAAAAGGCGACTCTGCGACGACTCTCGTTGATGTCTTTTATTTTGTGTAGCCTTCAACGCGTTACAATCCGTAATTACTTTAAACTAAATGCCTATAAGGTAATGCCGATAGTTACGTAATGCTTTGACTACCGCCAATGTTTCTAGTTCATAGGAATGGTATCGCACCTCTGTCCCATGTGTGACTTGACTATAATAAGCAACAACTGATTTACGACTATCCATACCTATCTGAAGCAATACTGCCCCATAGCCTCGACAGCTGGCATCCGTATGGACCTCTGTCTCTAAATCAGGATCAAAGATAGCGAGAATAGGCTCACTCGTCAAACATTTAATAACCTCATCACGAGCTTGGTCTTGTTCTTCACCCCACTTAAAATCTACGTCTTTTTTAGTCAAACGCGCAATACATGAAGTTTTGAGAGCATAATTTTCGATGTACTTTCGAAAGTACCCCGCTAATCCTAAAAATTGTCTGACTTGACGGACATTTTCGGGCTTTGGAGAATTGACCAACGCAGTGATTTTAGACTTAGAAGGGCGTACTTTACCGTTGCTGATTACTCGACCTAGATACTCTATTTCAGTACCCAAAAATGAACACTTTTTCATATTTAATGAAAACCCAGCGTCTGATAACGTACGCAAAACATCACGCAAAATCTGTAGTCCTTCACTACAGATTTTGCGTGATGTTTTGCGTGATGTTTTGCGTACGTTATCAGACGCTGGGTTTTCATTGAATATGACGGATGCCAGCTGACGAGGCTATGGGGCAGTATTGCTTCAGATAGGTATGGATAGTCGTAAATCAGTTGTTGCTTATTTATTTATTTATTTATTTTATTTATTATTATTAATTACAACGGTTATACACCAGTGACAGTAATTAATTACAACGGTTATACAGTTACAACGGTTAAACACCAGTGACAGTAATTACATTCTTATGAGTTATATAAATTAAATTACAATTTCGTCTAGATAGGTAAGTACAGCGTTAATATTAAAAAGAAAAAAAAAATACATTTCGTTAGGTTACAAATTATTAGGACATGCAATTATTCATACACAATGTCTTTCACAAAATCTCGAGCACAATAACATGATTTGGTTGAATCTGTCGGTCAACACGTCACAATCAGGTAGGTCAAAAATAAGGGCATTGATTGCGCTGCTCATGCGACACAGCGGGGAATGTGCACGGGACGCCGTGCGAGACTGTGCAGTCGCGAATAGTCTGTGCCGGCGGTTAGACCGGTGTCGTAGGTAATTGTCAGGGACATAAAATGTGCATAGTATATTGTGCAATTCTGGGGAGTCAATTATATTCCGTAAAATTTTCAGTGCAGTGATCATCTGCGTTCGAGACCGCCGAACAGCCAAGGAGTTATATCCTAGAATTCCTAGTAAAAAATCCGTGGGGTACATAAATGGATAGTACCCGTGGTTTCTCTTATACAAGTAGCGTAGGAAAGCCTTTTGAACTTTTTCAATTACTAGGGTGTATGTTGATTCATATGGACTCCAATATTATACTTACTATAGTCACTTATTATAGTCAAGTCACACATGGGACAGAGGTGCGATACCATTCCTATGAACTAGAAACATTGGCGGTAGTCAAAGCATTACGTAACTTTCGGCATTACCTTATAGGCATAGAGTTTATGGTAATTACGGATTGTAACGCGTTGAAGGCTACACAAAATAAAAAGGACCTACTACCTCATGAAGCGAGATGGTGGGTGTACCTACAAGATTTCACGTTTACAATTGTCTATAGAAAAGGTGTTTTACTGCCACATGCGTATTATCTTAGTCGCAACCCCATCCGCGTTGTAAATAACATAGATAGGCCGCGAAATTGGGCTGAAGTTGCACAATCAGGTGATGACGAAACGCAAAAATTATTAAGACAGTTAGAAGAAGGACAGTTAGATGCTAGTCGTTACGTTAAAAACAATGAGATTCTGTACTATCGTTATTCACCTGTAGGTGAGCAATCACGGTTACTTTGTTTTATATTAAGTTTACTTAGAATATTTCATGATGAGCACTGTCACCCAAGAGCTAGATTGACCCGGCACTATACCGAAGACATCCCGGACGTCAGCCTGTACGAGATTAGGATGGCTCTGAAGCAGCTCAAAAACAACAAGGCACCGGGTGATGACGGAATTACGGCCAAGTTGCTGAAGGCTGGCGGAAAACCCGTTCTGAAGGCCCTTCAGAAGCTGTTTGGTTCCGTCATACTCGAGGGCAAAACACCACAGGCATGGAACAGGGGTGTGGTGATACTTTTCTTTAAGAAGGGCGATAATGCCCTCCTTAAGAATTATAGGCCTATCTCACTCCTGGGCCATGTCTACAAGCTGTTTTCGAGAGTCATCACGAACCGTCTCGCGCGCAGGTTTGACGACTTCCAGCCTCCCGAACAAGCCGGATTCCGTAAAGGCTTTAGCACCGTAGACCACATACATACGCTGCGACAGGTTATACAGAAGACCGAAGAGTAAAACCTGCCTCTCTGCTTAGCGTTTGTGGACTACGAGAAAGCCTTTGATTCGATCGAGACATGGGCTGTGCTGCAGTCTCTTGAACGGTGCCAGATCGACTATCGGTACATCGAAGTGCTGAAGTGTCTGTACGAAAACGCCACTATGTCAGTCAGACTCCAGGATCAGGCCTCGAAACCTATCCTTCTGCAGCGAGGTGTGAGACAGGGAGACGTTATCTCTCCGAAACTGTTCACCGCTGCACTGGAGGATGTCTTCAAGGTTCTGGACTGGAAAGGGGCTGGCATCAACATCAATGGCGAGTACATAACTCACCTTCGGTTTGCCGACGACATCGTAGTCATGGCTGAGACTATGGAGGACCTCAGTACAATGCTCGATGACCTCAGTAGAGCCTCCGAAAGAGTGGGTCTTAAAATGAACATGGACAAAACGAAGGTCATGTCAAATGCCCATGTAACACCCACTCTCATAAAAATCGGAGACGCTACACTCGAAGTCGTGGACGAGTACGTTTACCTAGGACAAACCGTTCAGTTAGGTAGGTCTAACTTCGAGAAAGAGGTAAATCGACGAATCCGACTCGGCTGGGCAGCGTTCGGGAAGCTACGCAATATCTTCTCGTCCCACATACCGCAGTGTCTCAAGACGAAAGTCTTTGACCAGTGTGTGTTGCCAGTGATGACTTATGGAACGGAAACGTGGTCGCTTACAATGGGCCTTATAAGAAGGCTAAAAGTCACCCAAAGGGCAATGGAGAGGGCTATGCTTGGAGTTTCCCTGCGTGATCGAATCAGGAATGAGGAGATCCGCAGGAGAACCAAGGTAACCGACATAGCCCGAAGAATTGCCAAACTTAAGTGGCAGTGGGCAGGGCACATTGCTCGCAGAACAGATGGCCGATGGGGCCGAAAGGTTCTGGAGTGGCGACCGCGTACCGGAAGACGTAGCGTTGGAAGGCCTCCCACACGGTGGACCGATGACCTTGTGAAGGCCGCAGGAACCCGTTGGATGCGGGAAGCACAGGACCGGTCGAAGTGGAGGTGCTTGGGGGAGGCCTATGTCCAGCAGTGGACGTCTTTCGGCTGAAATGATGATGATGATGATGACTGTCATGTTGGGGTAGACAAAACTATTGGATTGATCTTAAATCACTTTTGGTTTCCTGGTCTTCATGCCTTTGTAAAAAAGTATATAGGGCACTGTTTAACTTGCATAGCAAACAAACGGGTTTCTCGAACACCGTTACAGCCCATTACGTCGTGGACTAAGCCAGATGTTGCTTTTCATACCCTTCATGCCGATGTCATGGGTCCTTTACCGGAGTCCAATGGTTATAAGCATATTTTAGTATTCGTTGACGCTTTTTCTAAGTACTGTTTAACTTATCCACTTTATAGACAGGACCATGACGAATTAAAGAAAGCGTTTAAAAACGCTGTTTCTTTATTTCGCACTCCACACCTTATAGTTACCGGCCGAGGTCGTATGTTCGAAGCCACAAATTTCGTTAAATGGATTAATGATTTAGGATGCACTATACATTACATAACTCCTGAGATGCATCATGCGAATGGCCAGGTGGAGAGATATGTACGCACCCTTCTTAACATGTTACGCGTCGAGACTAATAACAAGAAAAGTAAGTGGTCCGAACAGTTATGGCGTTTGCAGCTAGTACTGAACGTCACAAAACAAAAGACCACTCAAGCATCTCCGTTAAATTTGTTGATCGGTATTGAAGGTGCAACTCCCGTAATACAAACCTTGGTCCGTGATGTCACTATAGAGAGTTCTGATAGTGATCGTCGATCCTTGCGAGAACTCGACCGGCAGAGGGCAGCTGAACGTCTTAAGGATAATCAGAGTCGCCAAGACAAGTATGTCAACAAAATGCGCCAACAGCCTCATGTTTTTCAAAAAGATAATCATGCTTTTGTAATTAAGTACGCGCAGTCCAAAGGAAAATTGGATTCCGGAATGCGCGATCCTTATAAGGTGACAAGAGTGTTGGAGAATGGCCGATACGAGCTGAAGCTAATTGCTGGAGCCTATGGCAAGGTGACCTATGCCGCGGCGCAGTTCCTGGTACCTTGGAAGGGTGAATGGACTCCAGATGAGTGTGCTGCCTTCTTTGCGTGTGAGTAGCCCTTGAATGTCTGTGCGGTATTGTTGCCTTCAGCCTTTTGAATACTAGACTTTGTGTGTTATGTCTAGCCTTGTGTAAGTACTAGACCTTGTGTGATATGTCTAGTATTGTGTGAATACTAGACCTTGTGTGTTGTCTAGTCTTGTGTGAATACTAGACCTTGTGTGATATGTCTAGTCTTGTAAGTATAAACACTAGACCTTGTGAATGGTACGTCTAGTCTTATGTGAACCTAATAGTGGCTGATTGTGTAATCTTATATGGATTATAAATAACTTTCACTCTTTTCCTGGGAGTTTCTCTACCTTTCCTTGCCTTCCTTCCTTTCTAATACTTGGTGTTAGTCCTAGCTGTGTATTTATAGTAGATGTACATTTCAGGTGCAGACCAATCGGATAAGACCATGCCTTTAACAGATGGTGAAGCCATGTCCGAGGTACAAACCACACCAGCCTACAATGATGAGGAAGCTGGACTATCTAGACCTACCGAGGAGGTCAGGATGTCAGGAGAGGCCGTATAAGGAAACATCAAATGAGTGAAGCTAGTCGAACTGTCAAAATCAACTAACAGATCCAATTATCGGTCATCGTTCAATGTTCGACACAAGCGTCAGATGAATTTTGCTCGAGACAGCTTCGCGGAAGGGCGCAACACTGCCGTATCGTAAATGTTACTTTATTGTTAGGTGTTCTTATAACAGAAATCAATAACAGTTGTATTGTAGTTTTAGCGCAATCATTAAAATTATTATTTTTTAAAGAACAGTCGTTTAATTTGCTTTTAATACATATAAAATCGCATCAAAATCCGTTGCGCAGTTTTAAAGATCTAAGCATACATGCAGACAGACAGACAGCGGGAAGCGACTTTGTTTTATACTATGCAGTGATAAACAGGTAGGTACACTGATTCGTTAACTGCAAATGTAACTTTGTAATACTATATATTTATATGGGATTACAAAGTTATTTATGCAGTTAAAGTATCTAGAAAAGTGGAAAGAAATTGCAAAATATTTTAGTTTTTCCTTGATTTATACACTAAACACTAATTGTATTCAAAATTTGAAGCTTCTATATCTGCTAGAAGTGCCTTAGAGTTTTGATGATCGGTCAGTCAGTCAGTGAGTGAGTGAGTGAGTGACAAAATTAAGAAACTTTGACTAGTTAAAATTCTTAAACTGCTAGTTCAAATTGAATGAAATTTGAAATGCTTGATTACTGAAAATTCAGGTCTGTAGTTTTTTTTTTTTAAATCGTTGCCCCACACTAGGAATTTCTCCTGTTTTATTAGTTTTATATTAGTTTTATCCACAACGAAGTTATAGGGGGTCGAAAATGGCCTGAATTGCTTCGAGAAAAGGATGGTACTTCCGTGCCGCTTTTTGCTCGACTTGGCGGTGGCACTGCCAAGCCCCCAGATCATCAGTAATTATATACAATGCGATTCAAATAAGAATAGGAACGTCAATGACCTCTATCTGTCAAATCTTGATTGAAAAGTACGGCTTGCAAAGAAAACTTATTTGCGTATCAATAACTTTTTTTTTTGTTTAACCGAGTCTTAGATAAATCAAAGTGAAAAAAACATCAAAAAATTCGTCATAATTCGTTTTTTTTAAATTATGCTACTTTCTTTCTTATTTTCATTGTTGACAACAAATCATCAGAAAGTAAAGAAGATGCCAGCCGCCATCTTGTCGTTGTTGGGTGTTACATGCTCTGTGGTTATTGATGTGCTTCTTCGTAAGACTGAGTGCTTGTGGAGTGTTACTGTTTCTTTCGTTAATTCTGTATGTTACGTTGTTGTTTCCTGTTAAATTTGTTATTAATGTTATTTGTTGACGATGACCACTCAAATAGTGATGCAGACATGAGCGGAATTGAAAAAAAAATGTTTTCGTAAATAATTAATGTTATTAAAAAATATCTTGTTTTGCTCATCCTACCCAATTTATTCGATTTGACAGCTATGACGTCACAACATGGCGCTAAGTCGATCCTATTCTTATTTGAAACGCATTGATATATTTGGTTTCCTTTTATTGGAAGGTCTGGATTCAAGACTCTCCAGTTCAGTTAGAAGGAGCAAAATGGTGGTACTGGTTTTCTTTACTTTTTTATTCAGTTTTTAATGGAAAGATTCCGAAACATTATTTGTGCGGTGTCTTTCACCAAACATAGATAATACAGAATCAAATTGCTTCCTTTAAAATGGTTGAGCTGAATGGTGCTGATCCACGCATCATGTCCGTGAACGGGCGCCGTCAGTTGGGGTGGTCATCACTTAGCTGCCTCGGCTTATGTTTAATTATTTTATTTTTGGATTGTTGTTTTTCTTACTATTTGTTTTTTTTTTTAAATTCGACATTAATTATCTAACTAATATTTTTGTAAAAATATAATTTGAAAGAGTTTCCATGGAGTTTCTTGCCTGTTCTCCTGTATTCCCGTTGTCCTCGTAGGCCATGTCCCCGTTAAAGGGGAGAAAGGGAATTTAATAAAATAATTAAAATTACTTCCCGTTGTCCCCGTCTCCATAGGTACCTATTACGCTTTGGAATGGGCAACTAGCTTCATAATTTCTGACTGACCGACTTCTTGGCAATTCAAAAGTGCCTGTAAATGGTTTAATTGAAATAAAATATGCAATGAGTTTGAGACAACAGAGCATTTCATGCGAGGCTTACTTGTACTTGACTGGTTTTAAAGTATTAACATTAAATACTTCTTTACTTTATTCTTATTATAGATATCTCATTACTTTAAGTAAGTACAGCCGAGTCGGCTATTACTTAGGTATAGAGTGGCGGTCAGTGTGAGTCGATACTAACGCAATAATGTCTCAATTACGAACAATCATTCCAGAGTTTTCATTACAAGTTTCCCTTCACAATAACATACTGGATGAAGAAATAAAAACAATCGCGTACTCGCTAAACTTTCCACTGAATCTTTTTCTGAGTTCAAAATATTGTGTACAAAATAATCATATTTCTGCAAGTGGACAAAAATATCGCGTATTCGCGTTTGGTATAATGTTCTTTTTAAATGTTTTGTGTCTCTTTAGGATTTTCATTGTAGAAGATGCAAAAGTGAATAAGACACAATTCAAATACGACATCTTCTCACTTTCTACTGTTATCAATTTCATTTGCTGCTCAATTGGGTTCTCAATCATGTTTCTTTTGGACCTTGTGCATAAAAACAATAACGTCTTACTTATCTTGAACATCCAAACTATTTACAGGAGCATTGATTTCAGTAAGAGTATCCGGAGTTTTAATATTTGCAACTGGCTCTCAACTACAACCACTATCTGTGTTCATATTTGTCTAAATGCTTTCTATTTTGGACCTTTGATTTATTTTGACATCGGGTTTATCATCGATGATATTTGCGACATAATGTGTATCCCATTGGATCTTAATGTTGCAATAGCCATTCAAATTATTATATTGTTAAAGAAATATCTAGAACAGTGGATGAATGAAGTCATGATGATGAATGTTGAAAACGACAATGATGTTCAATGTCTTAAACTATTCGGGATATATAAAAATATATTGAAAACTTATAATCTGTACAAAGAAATTTTCCAGGTATTGGTAAGTTCGAAACTTTATTACACTTATGGCATCAATACATGTAAAGACATGCAAAAATATGGTGCGATGACGCACAAATGAGTTCGAGATCAGGCAAAGATAATAATAATTTATCATTAGATGACTCTTAAAGTTATTGTACACAACTAAATAATTCCCTATTGTCAGGTTCACCTGTTGCTATTGTTAATCAATTAGTCAACTCACCGTGTCACAGTGCACTGACGACTAGACATTGGCCATTTTATTTTACGTGTTGTTTACAACTACACCACTTTTGAATGGCGATGTATGCAGGATCGTCGGATATAGTTGAAGTTTAGTAAGAAATCGATGTATGTTCTCGAATAAAATTTTATTTTATTAATAGAAAGCAAACAGCTCATATAACAAATTAAATTTCAATCGAGTGTTGCCACGGTACCAGTCAATTATTGTCGCAATCAATTTTTAGGTATACCACAAGCAACAAACTGGCACTGTGTGAATGAGGCTTTAGGCACCGTCTCAGTGTAAGCGGTCGATCTGTACTCTGATTTTTTAAAGTTATCATATAAGGAAGAAAAAAAACATTATTTGTATTTGCAGGTGTTATATCACACATTCGTCGCATTTCAACGTGCATTATGTTATGTCAACTTTATGGTTTATGTGATGAACAAACCTGCTGAATTAGGAAATGAAGTAAGGAATACATGTTTTTGCAATTAATACGATTCAGAGATGTCCTTAAAACTTTGAATTTTTTGTGTGTAATCTACTTTCTACCTCGTTACTTTATTTTCCAGGCACTGATTCGCAGTCTTGGTCTGATTTTATTTCTCACAAAAGATATAGTATTAGTAATTATACATTGCATTTACTGTGAGATGTTCTATACTACTGTCGAGGAAGCTGAGACTGCGTGTATACGGTTTATGAAGAACAAGAACTATCTAAGTATGGATTATTAAAACTACATTCTCATATACATAGTAACTCGGTGGATCCTCTATATCTCATGATATTGATTTGTAATGTCCTATTCAAAGTTTCAACTGATGAAAATAAAATTACAATGTATTCCAGAGTGTCAATGCCGTCTCTTCAAGAACGTGATACAGGCTAATCGATCGTTCAGCAAGATGACCGCGTGTGGCCTGTTCTATGTAGACGCTACGCTACCAATATATCTGATGGGTATTATCTGTTATTACGTTATCATGCATTTGCAGTTCTATTTTCTTTGAATTAAATGGTTTTATGAAAAACGTGTGCCTTTTTGTGTGTTATTATATTACCGTCTCGGCTATCAACATCCTCATAATCAGTGGCAGACCCGTTCCACCCGCTGCAGAATATATTAGAGATGGGCGTTGAATCGACGAACTAGTTGAATCAACTGTTGATCTCCTGTCAACGTATTAACGTTAACTGTTTATGAATCAACTAGTTGAATTCGTCAACGACGTATAGCTCGTTTAATAATCAACTTAACTAAATTCGAGAACGCAAACTTAACTAACTGAGCAAATTAAAAAACTTACGTTGAAAATAACATCATAGATATCGAGCGACGGTCAATAATAAATATATTGGTTGGTAGATTTAGAGAATCGTTGAACGTCGCAGCATTGAATAAAAACCGTTCAATAAATGAACGATTTTCGTTGCAAGTTGACAATAGTTGCACGTTAACTCGTTGACGAATTTAATTAGTTGACCAACATAAATCAACGTTGACGTTACGTTAACGGATAAACCGTCAAGGACTCGTCACTAGAGTATATGCCTCCATTCTTTTGTTCTGTACTTACCCGCGATTCCTGGCAATATTATTATTCAAAAACGTTTTGATTTATAATTGACTAGCCTTAAGGTGCCACTAGACAATATTTTTTCCGTACATATTTCGGGAGAGTATTACTCCACTGTTTGACATTGTGCATCCAAAGTTATATGTGATATCGTTTTGTCTTATCATAATGTTGAAAGTACGGAAACAGAATAGTACAATAAAAAGCCGTTAAAAAGTTATGAGCCAACAAAGATTCGTTTTTCTTGCTATTTTTAACGTAACTTTGGGAGTAAATAAGTAATAAAAGAACTGTAACTAAAGATTTGGAATAAAAGATTTGAAATCTTTGAAACCAAGCCATAGCTCAGTTATTGAAGAGTTCAATAAACTTTATTTGTAATTGATTCATGCAGTGATATTTTCGTAAAACTCGATTGACCGAAGCACTTTTAGAATTTTTTTACGCGCCTATCAGTTCGGAACGGTGTTTCTGCGCATGAGAACTAGACGTTGTTAGTGTAGACTAGCGTCTAACTGCTTATCACAGATACTAGCTTTGTCGGACACGAAGCCTGGTGAGACAGCGTGCTTTTTGGCCATGACCACCAGTGAATTGGAGCTCGCGACTGTTTAGTCTTAAGAGTGTTGTTTAGGCCGTACGGCATTTCATACAAACTTTGAAGCCCTTGTTTTTAGAAATGAATGAACCGATTTTAATGAAACTTCATACGCATAAATAAGCAGGATACAAAGGTTAAAAAAGTTACTTAAGAACATTTTCGAAATCTCTGTTTCTATGGAAAATTTAAAATCGGTCTAATTTGGCTGTAACATAATTTGTCCAAAATTTTCTTAGGTAACTTTTTAGACCTTTATATCACGCTTATGCCTATGAAGATTCATTAAAATCGGTTCATTCATTTCGAAAAACAAGGGCTTGAAAGTTAGTATGAAAGCCGTACGGCGTAAACGCTCTTAATGAATAATTATGATATGTAATGACTGCTGCCGGTGCAGCAGTCATTATACGACCGTAGGTTAAGCTAGGCTGGCCGAAGTCGTTCCGTGGATGCCTCGTCACCATGGAGGGGGTCCGGCCGGTACTCGAGCGCTGGCTCGGGAGGAGGGACGGCTCCCTGTCGTTTCGGGTGACGCAGGTGCTCTCGGGGCATGGTTGCTTCGGGAAGTACCTGTGTCGCATAAACAGGGAGCCGGACGCCCGGTGTCACCACTGCGTCGACCCGGGAGGACACGGCGTGGTATTATGCTGGCAGAGTGTGCCGCTTGGGAAGAGCCGCGCCGTGCCTTCATATTTTAGAAGTAGGCAGTGACCTGTCGCTGCCAGCCGTAGTCGAGTCGATGTTCGGCAGCGAAGAGTACTGCCACGTGGTGGTTTCGCAGAGGGAGAGGGAGATCTCGTCCACTCACACGGACCGCAGTAGGCGGATAACGCCCTCTTCCAGCCCCGTAAATGGTTCCAGGGGTGATGGACTCGGGGACGTCAGTCACTCCTCACACATCAAACATTTTTTTTATTTTGTTAATTTTGTATTTTGTTTTTCACGAACTGTATCCAAATAAACTTTTTTCTTTCTTTCTATCAGGACTCGAGGTAGTGGCGCGCAGCATTCCGCGCGCGCCCCTCTTAGACGTCGCGGGGGGAGTTAAACACCTCACTCCCCCCCTGACCCGCGGGGGCCCGCAGCGGCGGGCCGGTACCAGTCGGGGGTTGCAGAAAGATCGTACGATCCCGCGACCCCCGGCGTAGGTGTGAAATGGAACACCGGGGTGGTTTTTAGTCAGTAAGAGTCTGACAGACCCCGTTGCCTACCCCGGGGCGGTAGACATCCATGAGGATTTTCCAACCCGGAAATTAAAAAAACAAGGTAGGGTTGAGTATATGCAGGAACGTAAGCGTTCATTAATTTACTAAAAACTAAAAACTTCACAAGCAATATTCACACGGACAAAGTAGGTACGTCGGCGTCCCCTGCTCCCGTGTTACCAATGCTAATGCAGTATATCTTGGCTGCTGAGGTAAAACTGCATACGTGGTATACAAGGAAGTTTTATTAAAAGTGGCTATTATTTCAGTTTATTGTGGTGTCTTACGGCTTCTACGCGAACGAAGTCGTGGTCAGAAACTAGTTTATAATAAGACAGAGACTAGTAGCTTATGAAAATCTAATACATAGTAGACTTCTCTATCATCGTTATCGCTGATACTTTGTCTGGGTCACGTAAAATACAAGAAAATAAGAATAGAAACGAACAATACAATCAATTATAGGAATCTGTATTACAAAACTGCAAACTGTAGTAACACAACAATATAGTTACTAAGAAGACACATCAGACTTAATTGTAACGCAGCGTCTACGTAAAACAGGCCACACACACGTATCTTGCTGAATGATGCTCGATGCAAGCGGAGTACGTTCTTACAAAGTTTTCTCTGGTCATCTGTTGGATATTTTAATAATTACATTAGATATCGTTACACCACACCACGTTAAAATGGAACTGCGCTGGTCACATGTGCCGCATATCAGACAAACAACGAGCCATACTTACGACCCAATGGGTCGTGAGTTTGTGAATGTACCGAATGGGTAAATGGCAAACGATAACGCGGCAGGCCGGCAGGCCCAAATGGAGATGGCGGGATCAGTTGAACTTATTCGATAAGGACTGGTCCTTAGTAGCCCAAGGCAGAGAGAAGTGCAAGGAGAGCCTCGTTTGCCTATCATCATCATCATCATTTCAGCCGAAAGACGTCCACTGCTGGACATAGGCCTCCTCCAAGCACCTCCACTTCGATCGGTTCTATGCTTCTCGCATCCAACGAATTCCTGCGGCCTTCACAAGCTCGTCGGAGCACCTTGTGGGAGGCCTTCCAAAGCTACGTCTTCCGGTACGCGGTCGCCACTCCAAAACCTTTCGGCCCCATCGGCCATCTGTACTGCGAGCAATGTGGGGCTGTCCACTGCCACTTATGTTTGGCAATTCTTCGGGCTATGTCGATCACCTTGATTCTACTGCGGATCTCCTCATTTATGATTCGATCACACAATGAAACTGCAAGCATAGCCCTCTCCATTGCCCTTTGGGTGACTTTTAGCCTTCTTATAAGTCCCATTGTGAGCTACCACGTTTCAATGTCCTATGTCATCATATCGCTACACGCACTGGTCAAAGACTTTCGTCTTGACACATTGCAGTATGTGGGACGAGAAGATATTGCGTAGCTTCCCGAACGCTGCCCAGCCGAGTCGGATTCGACGATTGACCTCTTTCCCGAAGTTAGACCTACCTAACTGGATAATTTATCCTAGGTAAACATACTCGTCCACGATTTCGAGTGTAACGTTTGCCTATGCACTAGAAAAACAAGGCCCACTAGACTCGCAGCTGTCATATTTTTCCCAACTGTAACAGAGTTCCTAGACCAAAACCCTGTACCAGCCTGGCAGTGCAAGATTAAGCATCGTATCGGTGAACCTAGAGCACTTGTAGCAGATTATATAATAACCTGGCTCGCGAGGTTGTCTACACGTAGGATGTGGATACAGCATTCATCATCGACCAACACCTGAAGAGGCTCTCGGCGTAAGGTTTCTCTCTCAGGAGCCCTGACTACCGATAGCTTGAACCCTGTTTCCGATACGGGGGGCTACTGTTTTTTATATTTTTATTTGAATGTTTTTCTAAAAATATTTAAAAATGTAACCTATCCTACTCGTAAGTCTTTAAATGAAAAAAATATGTAATCTAAAAAATCTATAATATTGTAAGTCAGAATGATCTAAAATATTTGAAAAACTTTAAAAATGATAATCCACACGTGCTTTCATATATGGATGAATCGGCATTTTTACAATATAGTATTTTTTCACGCATTATATTTTTGACAAGATTACCTGAACAATGAGACATTAAAATCTGTGCGCACGAATCTTGAATACGCTGAGTAGATATATAGAATTTCTCGCATTGCTGGGTTAACATTGTTTTATACATCAAACTCTTTTAATCCACGTAACTGCGGACAGCACTCCAATAGTTGATACATCCTGTAACAAAACAACATGTTTACGATAAAAGGTAGCTAAAGTCAGCCGCTGACTGTAAGTCTAAGTGTCACCAAAATATTCCAGCGTGCTCGCACAAAATCTGCCACGTTAGTTTGGTGGACGCACCGGTGTATCAAGCATGCTAGAGTTTATTTAACGCATGCGCACACACGCGACGCTGCAAATTATATCTTTAATTTTCAACTCTATTCTAGTTTTATTATTTTTTAGTGTCAATAATATTTTTTCTGCGTCTGCGCTGACCCTTAAGTTGAAAGTATAATATGAAAGTCAACGACAGCCGCCGACTTCTGACGCTGACGACGTGGGACGGTGAATGTGCTTAACACGATTCGTGTGATTAGTCCTTAAAATAAAATGGAAAAAGTAAATACAGGAAAAGTTTTTAACCACTGCGTAAATTTTTTTTGGTGGCTCAGTGTAAGCAATAGAACACATTTCCATTTTTAGTTTATGACTTTTTTTTCATTATTCCACTTTGTCCCAATTTGAAATAACCAAGACATGGATATAATTTAATAGTAATACTATGAATGAGCATGAATGAAAACGCGAAGGCCGCCGGCCGCAGGACCATGCCCGCCCAGCGCACGAGACGGGGGTGCGGGGGCATGCGGCGCCGGCGATGCACATGCAGTACGTCACTTGCGGAAGCGGAGGTCGGATGTTCGCGCACTTCGCCGTCTGCGACCCTGCGCCTGTGCCGCGTACTAGACTAGCGTAGTGACAATGTCTCATTTTACTCACCGCGAGTATTATGAAATGGTGCGAGTGTATTTGTTAAGCAATGAAAATTTACGAGCAGCACGAAGAAGATACGAAAGGGAGAGCGAACCTCGTATGCGAGCCCAAGGGAGCCTCAATCCCACGGTCACAATTTAGCAGCAAACCAAGGTGTATGAAACAAGTGAAACGCCGGGTGTATGTAGAAGAGGCTCAGAGCCTAGATGACTTGAAAGAAAAAATAATTAACGCTTTCAATGAAGTAAAAAGTGTTAGTGTCCTAAACAAACTAAATGCTTACTTATTTAAACGTGCACGTTTATGCCTTGAAAAAGGAGGAGGTCACTTCGAACAATACCTAAAATATTGTGATTAATAAAATGTAGAGGTAAGAAGAAATTATAAACAATCTTAGTGTGTTAGGTTCTCTTTGATTAGACATTGTTGTAAGATAGTTGATTCCAATTTTTTAAATACGCCAAAATGCAATTGTTTCAATCTAAATTGTATCATGTCTAAGTACCTATCATACCTAAATGTTTTATTTTGAATGGACTAAAACGTATTACTTTCTTACTTATTATGATTTATTTTCTGCATTTTGATGGTCATGTGAAGCCCATGAAAGTATGAAGGATAAATTGGAATTTACGAAAAATTACGTTTACAAATAACTTTACACAGTCTAAACTTAAAAAATTGTAGCGCTAAACTGGGGTCAATAATCGTACCTACTCCGCCGCCGTCGCATAGAGCGAGCGCGCGTGAGTACTTCTGATAGCAGCTGGTGCGTCAGTCTATTTAGTTTACCAATAACGACTGGTAAACTAAATGGATTCAATAGTACCCTAAATAATAAGTTAAATGATCTGGGCCATGATATGGATGATGCAAATAAATTGTACGAGGATTTCTTTTCAGTAGTGTACACTCAATTCAATACAACTTTTGAAAAGAAAACAAAAAACATTTGCCCTAATTTTATATTTAGTGACTGGGCAACTAGAGGTATTAGGATAAGTAGGGAAAGACTGTTCGAGCTGTATGGCCTTAAGCCTTACATCAATACTGTAACTTTCAGCAAGTATGTTGCTAATTATTCCAAAATTTTTAGAAATACATGCAAAATAGCCAAAGCCCTGTACATTAGCAATAAAATCAAATCAGCTGAAAATAAAATAAAAACAGTTTGGAAAATTATAAATAACGAAACTAGTAGAAATAAAAAACGAAACACTGATTACACATTGGAGACTTCACGTGGAGCCATAAGCTCTAACTTAGAAGTAGCTCAGGAGTTTGTAAATTTCTTTACTAATATACCATCAAAAACGACGGAAGCCTTAAATTCCTCATCCGACGTATCAATTGATTTATTAAGAGCAAACGTTCCAGCCTGCCCGGTTGAATTTCAATTTACACATATTAACCCCGTAACAGTAATAAAAGCTTTTAAGCAAATTAAGATCAAATTGACCGAAGATCTTTGGGGAATGTCCATTAAAGTCTGTGCCTCCATAATTGAGACTATTGCACCTTATTTAGCCTTAGTATTTAATTCGTGCGTTGATCAAGGAGTCTTCCCCGATTTAATGAAATTCAGTAAGGTAATACCACTTTTCAAATCTGGGGACAGTAAAGACACCAATAATTATAGACCCGTATCCGTGTTGCCGGTTTTCAGTAAGGTGTTTGAAAAGATAATGCTTAATCAAATGCTCAATCATTTTAACACGAATAAAATCCTTCACGATCAACAATATGGTTTCACCAAAGGACGTTGTACGACCGACGCCGGTGTAACCTTATTAAAACACATTTTTAACGCGTGGGAAGAGGCCCAAGACGCCATAGGAATCTTTTGTGACCTCTCTAAGGCATTTGATTGCGTCGATCACGAAACCTTGCTTTTGAAACTTGAGCATTACGGGCTTGGAAAACTTGCGCTCAGTTTAGTTAGTTCTTATTTAAATGACAGACAACAGCAAGTTCAAATAAATGGTGTCAATTCACATGGTTTAACAGTAAAAATGGGTGTGCCACAAGGCTCGATATTGGGTCCTTTCCTCTTTTTAGTGTATGTTAATGATCTACTCCATTTATTAAAAAATCAACCACAAATGGTGTTATTTGCTGATGACACTTCCTTAATTTTTAAGGTAAATAGACGTGCTACAAATTATGACGACGTAAATAACGCCCTAGTGCAGGTCCAAAGTTGGTTCACTGCTAATAATTTAGTATTAAATGGGAAAAAAACTAAGTGCATAAGATTTTCTTTACCAAATGTAAAGAGTAGTGATTGTGAGATAGTATTGAATCAAGAGAAACTAGAATTCGTCGATAAAACGGTTTTCCTGGGGATCACGCTCGACTCAAGGCTACAATGGGGTCCTCATTTAACATCTCTTGCAGGACGGCTAAGTTCAGCAGCTTACGCTGTCAGAAAAATCCGCCAATTTACTGATGTAGATACCGCGAGACTGGTCTATTTTAGTTACTTTCATAGTATCATGTCTTACGGTATTTTGCTTTGGGGACGGGCTGCAGACATCGATTCTATTTTTATTCTGCAGAAAAGGCCATCAGAGCCATATATAACCTCTGCAGGCGTGATTCTCTAAGGGAACTGTTTAAGGAAATTAACATCATGACGGTGCCTTGTCAATATATCTACGAAAACATCATGTATGTAAGAAAAAACTTACATCTTTTTGGTAAAAGAGGTGAAAGACATAATTATAGTACTAGGAATAGGGACCTATTAGTTCAACCAGGTTTCAGACTGGCTAAAGTAGACTCATCTTTTATGGGGTACTGTTTAAAATGTTATAATAAAATACCTCCCCACATTCTTCAACTGAATGAGACAAAATTCAAGTCTTGTATAAAACGCACACTATGCAGTCAGGCATATTATAAGTTAGGGGATTACATCGCTGATAAAAATGCCTGGCTCAATGCTGGTCCTGCTCCACAACCACAACTAATTGATTAACACTGGAAAATACTATTGGAGCTGCTGAAGATTGTAAGATTATCTTTGCATTGTATAAACTCAATTTCCTTTGCATTGTATAACTGCATAGCACAGATGTGAGTTCTATGTAAGTATACCTTCTTTACCATTTACCGGGTAATATGTCTTTCATTGACTTGAATGTGCCATGGCGGCTGATAGTATGTCATGCTCACACAAATGTCTCGCTGACGGTGGCGTGTGTATTGGATCATTTAGCTCCCTTCAAAATGGTTGAGCTGAATGGTGCTGATCTATGCGTCATGTTCGTGAACGGGCGCCGTCAGTTGGGGCTGGTCATCACTCAGCTGCCTCGGCTTATTTTTAATTATTTTATGATTGTTGTCTTCTTACTATTTGCTGTACTCTGGACGCTCTTAACGCGTACGTATTTTTTTTACATCGTTCTCACATTTACTTGTAAATTCAACATTAATGATGTAACTAATATTTTTGTAAAAATACAATTTAAAAGAGTGTCCATGGAGTTTCTTGCCCGTTCTTCTCCATAGGTACCTACGCTTTGGAATGGGCAACTAGCTTCATATTTTATGACTGACCGACTTCTTGACAATTCAAAAGTGCCTGTAAATGGTTTAATTGAAATAAATGGTTTGAGTTTGAGTTTGAGTCAGGCGACCGGTCGACGCGCGGCGTGAATCGGGCGACCGGTCGACGGACTGGCAAGCGACGTCCATAAAATAAATTTCTGAGTAAACAAGTCTCGTAAGCGTTAACTTATTTTTTTACTATTGAAACATATCAAAATAAAAAATACGTCTTTATTAAAATATAAAAAAAACTTTTCCTGTATACAAAATGATACTTACTTTGTCATTAAACACTAAGCCAATCTTAAACAACTCGATTGATCCTTGGACGTATATCAAACCGTGGCAGAATAGTCCTATAATATAGTAAAGTATCTGAAAAGAGAATTTTAATTAAATACGATTTGAATTCCGTATACCGTTTTTTTTTTTTTTCCATGTAGAAACATATTGGAAGGTACTTACGAATTGCTGAAAACAATCCTTATGGGTGGCATAACAGTCTAATATATCAACGTAAGCCTGAAATGCTTGTTTGCAATCATTTATTCCGTACGTGTCTCTTATGTTTTGAGAGTTTAACACCCAAATAGTCCAGAGTTCAACTTTATTTTCCAATAGTTTAATTACTCGAACGGTATAAATTAAATTGAAATCAAAAACAATCAAAATGTAGCAAAAATAAAACGATCTATAGGGTAAACGAGCCAGTATACAAAAAATTGTGAAAACAAAAAAATTACCACCCAGAGCCACGATTACAATAATCCAATTCCACACAATGAAGTTCTTTAAACTGGTTTCATTTTTGAGAACTCTGTGCAGATTTTGGAAAGTATGAACAAACTTGATAGACTTTTTGGTTTGAACTATGCCAACAATGAAGTTTATAGCAAATCCTACTGAATAAAAGAAAGCGTCAAAGTAAGCTATAACATACATAAAAGTAGTAGTGTTTATATTATCTTGGTAAGAATACAGAGTACAGGTGCTGTAAACTAATGAAAAAATTAATACTAATGTTGCAACCATTGAAACAAAATTAGAGATGAACCCGTTAGGAGTTATACAATCATTTTTAATGCGATATTTAGGACAGAACATATAAAATTGCATCAGATTCAAAGGCAAAAGCGTCAACTGCACATCATTATCCACTGTATTGTTTGTAAAAGTTTTCACACGTTTATGTCTAATATTTTGAAATGTCTTCATTTTTATTAATTTTCTGACTGTAGTTCCTGATACAACAATTGATGGCAAATGTTTTAACTACGCATGTAAAAATCAATTTAGTCATAATTGATTGAATGAATAATTAATAATTACATTACTAAATTAAATGTTTTAGTCATGTTAACGTAATAAATACCTACCTACTAGATTGATTATTATTCCTTCACTTTTCTTATCCCTCGTGATAACTAAAGTAGATCTAACTTGTGAACGAAATTGTTGTGTTGTATTGCCCTAGCACTTCGTCTCTGGCTTCGTGGCCTAGATTTCGTATTTTGCCCCTAAAATTTTAACACCCCTACCATCTCTTTTAAAGACATGTTGGGGTAAATTCTGCTAATAATCTTTCATCATTATAAAACTGTAATTTTTACCAAATTCACTTTTATTATATCGATTGGTTTATAAAAAGTTACTTACAAAGTGCTGATAACGAAGTTTGTGGATGTCATAATACTCTAGTATAGCAATGAATGCCTTAAACATTTTTTTTACTATCTCCGTATTTGTCTTCTGTTTCAGGCTTTCACACTCCATAGGTAAACTATCCAAACTACTACACTACTAGTACTCCATAGGTATGGTATTTTCCAATAAATTAATGACTCGAGCGGAATAAATAACATTAAAGTCAATAAAAACCAGGAGGTTGATACATGATGTAATATAAACCGTAAGCAGAAAGTTGTAAAAACAAATACGTAACAATTGCATATTTGCACAATTTATCTTTGCAAGCAAAACAGAGACTTCACAGCTTACACATTTTTATACTAAGTTAAATGATATTATATTGAATAACATAACGGACACTTTTATTATCTTAGGAGATTTTAATTTGCCAAACTTAACGTGGCAACTAACTGATGATGAAATGCTCTTTTCGCCCGGATAATATTCATGGTTCCAACAGACATATTTTTTTGATATCTTAAATACATTTGATGTGGTCCAGTACAACGGCCATAGGAATCTTAATGAACGGGTGTTGGACCTAATTTTTTGTAATAATCACCTTACTGTTGATAAATGCTCTGACCCTCTTGATCCTGAAGACCCTCACCATATAGCTCTTAGTATTTTTGTAGATTTTGTTGAGTATCATGAGCTCCCATCACAGCAAAGAAAAAAGTTTGTTTATCAATCGGCCAATTTTCCTTCTATAATGAAAGAACTTGATGAGTTCGACTGGCGCTGTGGTTTTGCCAAAGGGTCAGTGGAGAATGCCTTGTCATTCTTGTCGTTCGGTCGTCGTTTCAGCCGTTAGACGTCCACTACTGGACATAGGCGTCCCCCAATTTTAGGGGGGGGGGTTTGCCATAATCGCCACGCTTGGCAGGCGGGTTGGCGATCGCAGTATAATATGATGGTGGAATAAATAGAGAACGCTGCTGCCCATTCATTCATTCATGTCATTCTGAAACTTTCGTACCAACTAGAATCGTCAAATCTATGTCTAATTATCCCCCTTTGTATAAAACCCCTCTAATCAAAATTCTTAAAGAAAAATTTAAATATCACTTTAAGTATAAAAAATACGGAAATTTCTATACTATGACTATGATTCATTTTTAACTTTGCGAAGCCGTGATAAATTATTAGAAAAAGAAATGTTCGACAGTTACATTGAGGTTGTAGAAAATAGTATTAATAAATCACTTAAAGCTTTCTGGTCTTTCGTCAAAAGCAAACAAAAGTCTTCATATATGTTTCCATCGGTTATGAAGTATGGACAGAGGTCTTCAGGACAGGGTGATGAAATGTGCAACATGTTTAGCGAAGTTTTTCAGTTTAACTTTCTCCAAAACACTATCCCCGGTGTAACTCAGTTAGATAGCAACATGCACTGTCTTTATCAAACGACCGCCTCTTTTATATGCTCTATTGAAGTCTGCGCAACTGAAGTATTGAAACTGCTCAAGGCTATTGACGTGGATAAGTCAGCGGGACCTGATGGTATTCCTGCTGTACTAATAACTAAGTGCGCACAAAGCTTTTCTTTACCACTTACCCTAATATTTCGTCGTTCTCTTAGTGAGGGTGTGGTGCCGCATGTTTGGAAGACAGCTTTTATTACCCTCGTGCAGAAAAAAGGCCCTAAAGACAATGTAGAAAACTATAGGCCAATATCTAAGCTTTGCTTGTTTGCGAAAGTTTTAGAAAAAATAGTTTACGCTTCAGTTTATAGTGCTGTTAAACAATCACTTAATGACTGTCAACATGGCTTACTAAAAAACAGGTCTATTGTGTCGAATTTGCTTATCTGTTCCGACTACTTGTCCTCCACCATGTCTGAACCCTCTCAAGTGGATGTGGTCTATACTGATTATAGCAAGGCATTTGACCGTATAGACCACGGTGTGCTTTTGCGTAAGCTGCTTGCAGTCGGTATCAGAGACTATTTATTAAGATAGTTTAAATCTTATATTGAGAATCGCTGTCAAACAGTTGTACTGAATGGATATAGTTCTGTAACTGTTAAATTACCCTCAGGAATACAACAAGGATCCCTTTTGGGCCCTTTACTTTTTATAATTTTTATTAATGACATTGGTTCGTGCTTTACCCGTTCCAAAATAATTCTTTACGCCGACGATATGAAAACTGAATGCCCCATATCAGAACTTTCCGACTGTTTTAGTTTACAGCGGGACTTAGATGGACTTCAAGATTATTGTCTCCTTAATAAACTCGAACTGAATGTCTCTAAATGTTTTGTTAGTACTTACATTCGCAAACCACATCCAATCACGTTTCAGTATATGTTACATAATACTAATATAAACAGGTTAAGTGTCATTAGGGACCTGGGTGTAACATTTGACTCTAAGTCACTCTTTAATGCACAAATCGAAAGCGTTGTTAATAAAGCTTCCAAAGCACTTGGATTTATACTGAGGTTATCAGCGGATTTTAAAAACGTAAAAACGTATAAAATCCTTTATTGTGCTTTTGTCCGCAGCCATTTGGAACACGCCTCACAAGTGTGGAACCCTAGTTATAATATTTATATAGACAGAATTGAGGGAATTCAAAAGCTGTTCCTTCGTTTCTTACATTACAAGACTAGGAAATATATTCCCAATTATGTAGCGCGATGTAAGAAGTTTTATATCTTGCCACTGCATGAGCGCAGACGCATTGCTGATATGGCGTATTTATTTAAAATCGCAAATGGTACTACAGATTGCCCTGAGCTGTTAGGGAGCTTAGGGTTAGTTACACACTGCAAAATATTTCGCAAACCTAGCTTGTTGCATGTCCCTCATTTCAAGTCCGCGTACAGGCATAATTCGTATCTAATTCGTGCGAGCAGAAGTTTTATTGAATTTATTAGTGAACATGATTTGGACATTTTCAATACCAGTGTTTCTCGGCCTAAGCATTTGTTGGTGAAAAGCTTTTTACGGAAAAGTAATTGTTAGCGTCTAAGTGGTTTCTAGTTTGTACCTATTAATCGATCGTGTTATTTTGTTTCCTAATTTATGTTATAGGTATTTTGTACCAACCTTATTTTGTTTATTTTTTGTTTCAAGTGTTTATTAGTGGAAACTTGTAAATGGCCTTCAGGTTCATATTGTTTAAGAGCACTGTTTAAATTAGCCGTAAGTTTCCCGAACAGAACAAAATAAAATAAAATAAACAACAAAGAAGTACAATTATAATCATCCAATTCCGAATGATGAAGTGGTTGAATGTGGTTTCATTGAGAAATCTGTGCAGTTTTTTAAATAATCTTGATTGATATTGTGGTTTGAAAAAAAAATCATAATAAATCCTAATTAATAGAGTCAGTCGAAATAAGTACTGATAAAGATGCAGGATGGACATCTTTGACAGGCGTCGGTAAAACAGACTACACAACGTGTTTTTTTTGATATCCCATAACTCTAGGGAGTCATTGTACTCATCATTATGAACAACTTTTATTATGGGACCAAACCTGAAATCGTGAAAAAAAAATCTGCTGTTCCCTACATTAATTGTAGGGAATAGCGATTTCGGGTTTGGTCCCATAGTAAAAATTGCTCATAATGATGAGTACAATAACCTCCAAAAGTTATGGGAAATCAAAAAAAACACGTTGTATAGACGCGGTACACAAATATTTTTTTTCACTTTAATAGATCACATCAATCAAATTCAATCAATCATCAACAGTAGAGTTCCTAGTATTCAAGAGGGATGGTTAATTTATGAACTAAATGGAATTATTTATTGATGTCTATCAAATCTAATTTGAGTATTTAATTTATTGATAGAGTCAGTAATTCGTTTCTTTAGTGTATTTGACGAAAGAATAATGTACTTAACAAACTGTCTGGAATATTATTGTAAATTTTATTGTTTTCACAATAAGAATGTTCAGTATCTAGGAATGCTGTAGACGAAAAAAACAAACATAATAAATACTATACACTGATTGAATCCTAGATTACAAAATTGCAAACTGTAGCAATACAACAGTGTAGTTAGTAAGAAGACTCATCAGACTTAATTGTAGCGCAGCGTCCACGTACAACAGGCCACACACACGTATCTTGCTGAATGATGCTCGATGCAACCGCAGAACATTCCTGCATAACTTTTTCTCTTCATCTGTCAATCAATATTTATGATTTGGAAAACTAATATGGACTTAGTCGACAGTTTAATTTTAATTTGGGTAAAATCAGGCTATAGATGATGATAACGACGATGATGACGGACCTGAATACATAGAACCACTTTATAATTTACAAGTAAATGTGATTATAAACAACTTACAAACACTTAAACAACTTAAACAGTTTGATTTTAAAATGATCGCGCGAGAATGTTGAAAACTTCGAACAGCTAAGTAAAATTTCTCGCATTGCTGGTTCAGTACCGTCTACCACATCAAGTCCTTTATCACCCATATTAATAAGGGAAGCGATGATATTGTTGCGTCATCCTAAAAAAACTCAACTTTTGGTGCTACGAAAAAGTCATAAAAACTTTAAGGTACAATACAAAATCATAAAAAATCGGTCGACGTGGTACAAAATTATTGCTGAACATAGATTTTAAATAAGATTCCGACGAATTGCTCCTTTTTTGTCGCATCACCTCAATCCAGATAATAGAGTGGAAGGGTATGTAAACCAGAGAGTGGATTAACACAGCTATAATGTGATAAAGTATAGATATTGTCCGATTTGTTATAAAGATATTGTCCTTTTTCGTTTTCAGTTTTCGAGCTGACTCAGATGCTAGAAGATCTCAGCATGGCAAGCCTAGAGGTTGGACTTGAAATGAATATGTCACAGACCAAGTTGATGACGAACAGCGTACATCGCAGGATCACAGTGACGGGTGGGGAGGTTAAATATGTCGACGAGTATCTCTATCTTGGTCAAATAGTCTCTTTCCAGGACCAAACAATGAAGTGGCAAGACGCACCGAAAATGCCTGGAAGAGCTATTGGGCCATGAAAGATCAAATGAAGGGCTATCTTCACTGTCACTTCAAGATAAGACTCATCGACATCCTCACGTATGGTTCTCAAACATGTTCTTTGATAATTCGACAGAGGTCCATGTTCGAGGTTTACCAGAGAGCTATGGAACGGAGTATTCTGGGTATTAAACTTGTGGACCGGGTTAAGAATACAACAATCCGTTCCATTACTAAAATAACTGCTGTCACTCGGAAAGCTGCCACTCTTAAATGAATTGGGCCGGACACATCTGCCGCATATCAGACGATCAGTAGGCCATGCTTACGACCCAGTGGGTCCCGCTTAATAGTAAAAGATATCGCAGCAGGCCCTGACGGAGATGGCGGGTTGAGCTGGACTCCTTTTGTTATAGATTGGTCTTTGGCAGCTCCGGACAGAGAGATGTGGAAAGAGAGTAGGGACTAGGGATACCTTTGTTCGGCAGCGGGACATAACGGCAAAAAAAAAAATTCTAAATAATTATCGAAGAATACAACCTACCTGCCTACATAAATATGTCGGAAACGGGTTGTGTCGTGTACCAACCTAGTGTGTAATTTGCTAGCGTGATTAAATTGTTTGTCGAATTATAATCTCATTTGAACTGAAAACCGTTTTTCTATTGCGCATTATCCAACACACAACCCACTGTAGCCCACTCTAGTTCAAATATGGCTGATAATAACGAGACACACTATACCTTCTCCGACATCAGAATTGGGATTCGTGTTGGTCCATGCGCAAAATCAGAACGCTTAAAATTAAAGTGATCGTTGACACTAATTGATGAACAAAGTGCAAACATGCAAACGCTTATTAAATAATCGTGTGGATCTGTCCAAGTTCGACCCAGACAAACCAGATACGGATGCGCGATCATAGTACATGTCGTTTTGGGCATAGGCTGTATGCAGAAATACCTTTGCACAGTGACGCGCCAGTTACGCCCTACCGCCATGTTAAAAAAAAAAAGTGTGTCTGTAACCGGCGTTTGAGTTTCGTCGTATCCTGTTTTCGTAATAAGAACACATGGTAGGACGCGTCATGTGCAAACGTAACAGCACACAGTACAATAGCTGATTTGTGTTTTGCTGAAAATTCACTGCAAGGAGGTCAACTTGTTGTGTGTGGCCGTCATTAAGGCGCACAAAGGGAGCCAAAGATGTAGCGTGGAGCTACCAGTGACGTGGGGTGACTTGAAGAATCGAGCCAAGCAGCCTGCAGCCGTCGGTGAAGCCCTTCGTGTGCTGCAAGTGAGGGAATCCAGGACATGTCGCGACATGTCATGGGCCGCGGCCCGGTGAGCAGTGGCAGCCAGGCAGATGGTGGAGGTGGATCGCGTGCTGCAAGCAGCAGTGGCGAGTGGACGTTTGCAATGCGTCGTACAGCTACTCTCAGGCACGTTAGAAAATAAAGGTGAGCTGTATTGTTTTGTTTACGATTCTGGTGCTGAATGCTCGTTAGTAAAAGCGAGTTGTGCAGCCAAATTAAGTGGCAAACGAGTTAATAACGTTGTTGCATTGACTAGTATTGGTCAAACGCGTGTATTCAGCACAGAACAAATCATATGTAGCGTTGCAATTAGCGAGCAAAGACCTGAGATCTTATTACATTTCTAACCGACATTTACTGGTAAAGTAATATTATGAAAGGACAATTAAAGTAACATGTTGAACAGACCTAGTTTAAGTTTATTTTGATAAATGCTCGTAGGCTTGTGGCTCGTTTGGGTAGTGTGTAACCGGATGGAGGTTACATGTGGAGGTGACCGGATAGAGGTTGCCTGTTGTGTTAGTAACCGGATGGAGGTTACATGTTGAAGACCGGATGGAGGTCGTTTGGTTTGATGCTTATGACTGGATGGAAGTTATAAGTGTGATGAGAAGACCTGATGGAGGTCAGAGCATGAGCGCTGCAATATTTTAATGAGCTTTCTATTATTTGAATGAGTATGGGTGTTGTTCAACATGTCGCTTTGAGAGAAAGTGTTGGTAATGATTTTCATTAAAAGTAATTAATAAAAACTAAATTCTTTATTGCGAGTAACCATGAGACTCATACAGTGTTAGTAACAATAAACTAAACTTACAATTATGTTAGTGATACAATTACAACAATTTTCGCTTTGATTAGATAATCAAAGTTTGTTTACATGGCTCTGGTCATTGGATGTTTTGCTATGATTAATCAAACTTTAAGCCGTAAGTGGTCAGAATTGGCCGAGTGGAACATGCACTGCTGTTGGTTTTTTTTGTGGTTACAGGTTGGCGCGTGGCGGTGTGTGCGGGCGGGATGGCAGTGTCGGGCGGCGCTGCGTTCTTTGGATCTCCTGTGGGAGTGCTCGCTGATCAGGGACGGTACTTTTCGTGCAAAAGGTTTCACGACTTCTGCCAGGGAGGCAGTGACGGCGAGTGGATTGTCTACCGAATCTGGTGAGCCGTTTTCATTTTGTTTTGACTCTGGTACTGAGTGCTTCCCTGGTAGATAACAGTAAAAATGGTTACATTGTTGGGTGTAGCCCAATCTAATTTACAATGCAATTTTAAATACGCTCACGTTAGTTTAAGAATGATGTCAGTAGGTCATGTACCAGTCGAAGTAGATAGTGATCACAGTGGTGATGAGCAATGTAGTGGGAGCCACGCGAGTAGGTGTTCTCTAACGGGCGTAGTAAAGTTGTGTGTAGTCACAGGGTGATGGATGTGGATCCATGCGCTGGATGTGTCAGAGCAATGTGGATTGCTAGTCGGCCGGAGCGCCGTGGCGTTAGAACGGTTTACTCGTGTGTGGGTTTCCAGGTGCCTAAGGCTCTTAGTGAAAAAGATTATGGTTGTAATGTGGATAACGATGGTACATGGCTATGGTTGATGTTTTTTTTTGCTATGATTGATTACAGTTTGATTACATGGATCTGGTTGAATCAAGTACGCTCATGAGGCTAAGGCACATGCCATGGCACAGGCCAATGGATCAGAGTATTACTGACGAATTTGTGGAAAGCCAAGTAAAAGTCTTGTTGATGAAACAGAGCAGAGATTAAGTCGTGTGTGTATGTGTGTGTGTGTGTGTGTGTTGTGTAGGGTTTTGCGAGAAACCACAAAGTCCGTGAGTGACTTGGCGATCTGAAGGGATGCGCAAATTAATGGTTGAGTAACAGGAGGTTACTTGATAGTATGAGACACATGCACCTTAGTTGATTATTTAGTTTGAGATCTTGAGATTTGTTAATCAGATAATGAGTAATGCTCTGAACTCTGCAATTTTTTTTAGTTTGTTCGAATTTTCGTTGTGTTTTTGCCTGTACCATATTGGTCAGGAGTGACCGAGCTATGTGATACTTTGCGGGTATGTTTGTTTACAGATTAACACACGAGGACGTGTGTATCGCAGGATGACCGTGTTGGAAACGTCATTAGTACGGGAGCTGACTTGACAACCGGAACCGGAACGCTAGCGCCATCTGGTGGCGCTTGACAGAGTCTTGCCTGAGTTCGTGGGGGGTCGGCGCTGGAAGACAGCGCGACAGGAGCGATGTGGTGCTCGCTTGGACATTGGACATCGTACGAACAACATGTGCTCAGAAACTGTCGGCGTTCCGTATCTAGTTGTGTCGTGTACCTACCTAGTGTGTAATTTGCTAGCGTGATTAAATTGTTTGTGGAATTATAATCTCATTTGAACTGAAAACCGTTTTTCTATTGCGCATTATCCAACACACAACCCACTGTAGCCCACTCCAGTTCAAATATGGCTGATAATAACGAGACACACTATACCTTCTCCGACAAATAAATAAAATATCAATTACAAAAATCATTGTAGAAATATTGTCCTTTACCACGTTATACAACAATTCAAGTAATTTATACGCCCCTGTGTCTTTGCGTCATTTATGAAAAGTTGGGCTTACGACTCTGTGTACCTGCTCAGGGCGTATTTTTATGGGGTGTACAGGACATATATAAAAAATTTTTGGTCGTAAAGCACATGCTATCTCAGTCAATACAAAACCAGGGCCATTTTTGAAAAACCTTCTTAAACTCATCAAAAATCTAAGATAAAGATAATACTTGATACTTTCATGTTGCTCTAAAAATGAGAGAGATATAACGAAAAATCTTTTTTTTTGTTTGTGCTTCTCCAGAAAGCCCATAATTTGTGCTATACGCCCTTTAAGCCCAGAGGTATCGATATACGTAAGACATGGTCCCATTACATGGGACTTAAACAACTGGCAAAATGTGGGCTGACAACCCTTTGGGGCATTAGGTACAGGCGTGGTGTTACGTTATGTATACGTAAGAGCTCTCGATCAGTCATATTTCACATGTGTCAGACAAGCTGTCATGATAGTTCTATAACAACACAAAAGTTATCATTTTATTCGATGGAATAATGTTTGTGGTACAATTTACGTAATTGAAAAATGGAAATAATTATTACTTCTTCAGTTATGCCTTATTTATCAAAGTAGCATTCAATCTAATAAAAGAAAGGTAGCGAGTAACAAAAACAATAGTCACAAAAAATAAATTATTTAATGGTACCAGGATTACAGAAATGCAAACTGCAACAGCACAATAGTGTAGTTAGAAAGAAGTGCCATCAGACGTAGTGGTAGACCAATATCTACATAGAAAAAGCCACATGTACTCATCTTGCTGAATGACGCACGGTGCACCCGCAGAATATTTTTACATAACTTCCTCTGATCATCTGGAAACAGTATGTTGGTTACATACAATTCTACTATACAGGATCAAATTAAATTAGCCAGCGTACCTTCACAAACGTGATGAGAATCGATACCTACATGTATATAATCTATCCATCAATCTATGTTACCCAGCAGTGTCAAATAGTTACTCGTACCATGCTGGCTTCTACAAGTACATTTTATAAATATTTTTTATTTAAAACATTAAAAAAAATTTCACCTGTACATTCTGAAACCAAAATGCATTCGCTTGAAATTTTCCCATGCTTGACAGCATCATAGAATGCTTCAACTTGCAAGCTTAAAGTCAGCTGTATTATCATAGTCTTTACCATACCCGAGTACAGGAACAACGACACGTAAGGAGTTTTTAGCTAGAAAAACATAATTATGAATAGAATATTTGTGTTCCATAAAATTACATTTTTTTAATATTCAAAGTTGAAGGATCATAGTGGATCAAGCGGTGGGTTCTTGTTTTTTAGTTAAGTCTATACTTAAACTGCAATTTGAGTATTTCCTTGTCTCGTATTATATCCTCTGCTTTGCATCAAGTGTGTAGAACCATAAATTAAAAAAATGGCCATAACACTTACCAAAAACAAATTACGGAATTCAATCATGACTTGAACGTTAACCAAGCAGCGGAAGAAAGTCTCAATAGTTTGATATAAAACCTGGAATATACATATAATGGTTGAACAATCATAAGTTGAAACTCTTATTCGTCTTGACTCAAATGGGTACCAACTCCACTGTATACTAATAATTACACTTTGTTTTCAGGTTTCAAAAGACCTGACTACAAATGCGAGAGTAATGTTCTCTATGAAACTTTACAATTTGGACCCCCTCAGGTCCAAATTGTAAAGAGTGAGCGAGGCAAGGTGGTAGGCACTTTCAAAGCTTTTCCTAATTTTACAATGATTTCGAAGGGATTGACATAAGCATTTTTGATTTTTCCATCATCGTTATCGCTGATATAGTGTTCCCTTATCTTAGACTTAAAAAAAATAAGAAAATTACAAAAAGACTTACCGGTTTCTGGAAGACCTTTTTAAATATCTTATAGCATTTTAAAATTTTGACATAAACCTCAAACATTTTTCGGCTATGCACATCATTGTAGTCATTAGGCAAATGCAATACTTTCATATTCCATAGTTTAACTTTCTCAGACAATAATTTAATTAAGATAATGGCATAGATAAGGTTACTATCAAGACTTACCAAAACCAATATATTGAAAACAATATGCCACGGAGCAATACACATAAATATAAGCGATATGATATAGTATGCAAAAATCAATGAGACATGAATCCAAATTCTTATAACGGACCACTTTAAGCGGTCCTTATTGTTAATAAATCTATGTACTTCTTGAAAGGTCAATACGAATGTGACCATGTCCTTTGTTTTACTGAAGTTCATGATAAAGTTCATTATGAATCCCGTAGAGTAGAAGATGAAATCAAAGTAAGATGCGAAATACAAGAAAGAAATCGTGGTATATCGTCTCAAATTTGTATCTATCGAGATTTCCGATACTCGATATATGTAGGTTGAAATAAATATTATCGTGGCGCACAATAATATTAAATTATTGAAACAATTATTCGGACTTATGAAATTGTTCCTGATGCGATATTTTGGATTTAACACTAATTTTTGCATCAAATTGAGGGGGAAAAACAAAGACTGCACGTCTTTATCGACTTTCGACAAAGATTTTTTGTTTTCTAATTTGGCGATAGATTTTTCTTTTTATGGCCCTCATTTTATTGCGATTTACTGAAAGCAAATGCTTGAAGTGAAAGTCATTTTAAAACATGGAAAAGTACTTGCAAGATAATTTACTTCATCACACTTAACTAAATTGTGTGCAACTATAATTTACATAAGCGCGTAAAAGAGTAAGAAATACTCATTAACGAAATTAACAAATTTAATAATATTGCGATGCTATGAGATCTATTTCACAATACCCATTGAATTATTTGAAATCTTCTTGGAACTACTTGGAGGTTGGAACTATAACTAGCGTTCCTGTATCACGTAGACAACAGGGCATGCAGGACGCGATATTATGCGTTTGTGGGACACCGCAATATGTATTCTCCGTCGGGAGCATCCATGAATCTCCACCTGAAGAGGTGGAGATTAATTTGACTACTTTAATGGATATAAGAGAAAAAGACCGAAGAAACAATGGATGACATTTTACAGTCAATAAGTTAAAAAAAAAATTAATTGCAAATAATCCAAAAAGATAAAGATTGCATTGAAAGAAAGAAACAAAAGAAGAAGAAATTGTGAAACTGATTATTTCTCTATTCAGTCCCTACCAAAACGGTGACAACAGCTTTTGTTTTCGACAATTCAATACACTTTCGAATTGTGATGTAGTTAAGACTTTCTATATTATAATTATTTGTAAACAAACAACCATTAAATAAGTTACAAAATCATCCTTCAAATGAATGACAGTCCAGTAAAGTAATATTCTAGTATGCGCTCGTTCGGTTGTTGACGTGAATTAGACATAAAGATTGAGATCAACATAAATCCTATAACCAACAATTTCTTGGCCAAAAGTTTCAAAAACGTGCTCCTTTCTTTTCGGTACTTACATCATAAACTGTTCCTATCGAGGTTCTCCGTAAAGTACAATTGTGTAAGGTCTCATCGTGAACCTTACTATATCGTGTCGCTCATTGGTACTCTTGTATTTATATTTCACATACAAAATCTCTAAATGACTACCGCCTCGTGTATCCGTGGCCTCGTGTATTATTATTATAGTATTATTGCAATAATTGTTTGGATTTATAAAACTATTTTTGATGTGATATTTGGGATTGAGAGTCAGAATTTGCATCAAATTAAGAGGCAGAAAGAAAGATTAAACTTCTTTGTCGGTTTGATTATATCTAACAGTTTTATCATTTATTTTGATTATGTTTACAATATTTCTCTTTTGGGACTCCTTTATGTGTATCAACGCAGTGTATGATTGTGAACTTCCATGGAATATAATAAACTAGCAGCGCCCCGCGGCTTCACCAGCGGAACCTTCGATCCCGTGGGAATATCGGGATCAAATTATCCTATGTCTTTCTCGGGACTCAAACTATCTCTATGCCAAAGGAGAAACCCGTTTCTGGGCCTAACCGTTACACGAATAAGACATGTACCAAAAAAATCGTCTAATTTGCTAATTTAACCCATTTAAATCTTAGCCTCATTTACAATGGCCAAGTGTAGAAAATAATTAGATTTCTATTTTTTTGTTTTAAACCACCTTTGTAAACCGTTACAACACTTATTTTGTTATACGTCACTAACTTCACAAATGCTGGTCATCTATCAATAGAGCGTACCCTAAGAATATGATCGATTTAGTGGAAATCGATGCTGATACAAATAATTAAATAACACTCCATTGTTTTAGTATAAATGACTTTTTAGGTATTAAAATCAATGTAAAACAATTAAACCTGGAAACTAATTGATATTTAACGTAATTTATTTCTTTTAAAATATTAAAAGAAATAAATAATCGATAAAATCGACTGCACCATGGATTGCACTAGTAAACTGCAAATGTCAATGTCAACGTCTGACAATTGTCATGATTGTAATGTCATGTCATTAATGTCATTCGCTTTTCGGATTTTTGAGCATGTGTTGTTTTTCTGTATTTCTAGGGATTTATTTTTTCATAAGACCTCTAATCGAATACTGGACTCCGAAATTGATTGCATTCTGGCTGACCCTCGCTTGAACAATGGACACCGTTACATAACCTGCCACCTGTGCTGACTTTTGCTGGAAAACCAGATCTGATTATTGCTCTTTTTGACGACTGGCACGACATCATGAACCAATCATGCATTAATTGCGGAATAGCAATGGCCCACTGCCATACAATAGGAAGGCGAAGATTGGAAGATGAAAATGATTCTTTCAATTGTACAGGAATGACTTCTACGCGGTTAGTATCCGATATTTCTATATTGTAACATTTTTGTACAATGTATGTAATAATTTAATGTAGTCGAACTAAATAGTGTTATCGCATTTGTTCAGTTGTTTGTTGATAGTTTTACTTTATATAATGATACCAGAATGTGCAGATGTGATGCTTCATATTCGAAGACATGACTGTGACATCACTAATCCGGACTGAACCTGCACCATGCAGGTATATTGGTTAATTATATTCCCTCTCAGAGAGGAGACCTGTGTCCCTGCAGTGGGAATGTAATAAGGCCGCTTATGTTTACCCAAATGCGCCACTCGGATGTTTATTGCTAAATGCTAATGCTAGACCTAATAGTCAAATGATAAATGTTTGCTTCAGGTGAATGAAAATGACTTTAATCTGCCAAGCGTGCTGGAATCATGCCAATGCTGTATCTCTTGATGGAAATATACCAGAAGGGAGTGAACAGACTCCTCCAGGACACCAACGAGTGTGTATTCACTGTGGACGTTCTCTTCTGAGAAGAGTTCGTGCTATCAACTTACGACTACTGGTACAGTGCAAGAACACAGAATACACGAAGTTATAAGAGGATGGATCCTACCACGCACGGTTAATATAATAGTTTTTTTTTCATGCTTTTTAATAACATTTATTTTAGTTTAGTTTCAAAACAAGCGCATTCAAAACTTTTATTTGGTATGCTAAAACATTTAAATGAATTAGAACAGTGTGATAATGGTTAAGCTAACTCAGGCTTACTAACCTACATCAGGATTTCTTTAGATCATTCTTTTTCAAAGTGGGCAATAGCACACCTCACATCTCTGGTGTAAAGGCACCCTTTAATGTAGATATATTATTTTCAGGTGGGTGCTTCAAGTGTTGTCTGTCACTCTTGTTGGGTGCGGGCAAATAGAGCATCCCGGCATTTTCATGATCTACAGCAAGAGCTGTCAACATCGGACTCAAACTTAAGAGGAAGAATAAAGTCGAGGCATATTAGTAATAGGATGTATTTCGTTTATACATTAGTCGACAGCTCTCTAAGTGGAAGGGATGCTATACCGAACCTGTATCGTTAGACGGCACCAGGGTAGTCAATTACCTCCTGCACAATTTTTGGATACCTACTGTGTTATTATATTATGATAATCCTAATCATCATCTGCCTAGCCTTTTCCCAACTATGTTGGGGTCGGCTTCCGGTCTAACCGGATGCAGCTGAATACCAGTATTTTACATGGAGCGACTGCCTATCTGACCTCCACAACCCAATTACTGGGTAATACGATACCCCTTGGTAAGACTGATGATAATCCTAATGAAGACAGTAATTAATAAAATCATCACAATTACCTGTGTTTTTTTATTTTAATATATTATTGCTATCTCAGATTACTTACTTACTGTAATCTGAGATTGCATCAAATACCTAGGTACAATATTAACAAATGCAAGCCAGTAGTGATGTAAGTGGGCCTTGTAAAATTCTGCTGAGGTTTTCAGTACCGCTACAAGAACAATCAGATAAATCGGAAGTCATCCCCTAAGCGCTTTTTATATAAGTACCTAAAACCTCATCGTGATAGGCGGCAGGTGCTGCAGCACAGCACATGTGCGATCCAGATTTACGTAGGAAACGAAAGTCTAAAAAATATCATTGTTTAACTAGGTACTAAAAATAACCTAAAAAGTGAACATTGTTGTCTGATTTTACCAATTTGGCCATTGCTGGGAGACGTGAAAATTGGGCTCGTGAAACCTTCCTAAATGCTCTAATTTATGGCCAAATTCCAGCCCTGTAACGCCAGGCCCAAGTTTCTATGGAATTTGGGTTTCTCCTTTCATCTAAATCGGTTTAGCGGTTTAAGCGCGAAGAGGTGACCAGACACACTTTCGCATATATAATATTAGTATGGATATTTTAAGTATGGATTCTTGACAAAATGGCTACAGAACTATATTTATTTAATAACATAATTACGTTATTGCTTTCATTAGGAAGATTGAAGACGGTACTAACGGAAACTTTATGATTTGGAATAACACGACTATTATATGTTACATTTTCTTTATACCCGACTGGCCCAGAAGGAGTTAAGTGTACTTTATTGTACTATTTTGCTAAGCGGTATTCTTGTCACTGTCGCGTAACTGCAAGATAGAGACGGGAATATGTCTCAGGGCTGATTTTTCCAACACCAGATGATTTTATCGGAGGGATAATTTAGAATTTTTGACAATTCTTCCATACAAAAATTGTCAGACGTCAATTTTATTCCATGAATAAAAATTATCTGTCGATTGTAAAATCAGCCCTTAGACAACGTTTGAGCCTAATAACGATTATAGATGTCCGGCAGAGCCAAAAAAAAAAACAACTGTGTATCATAATTACTGTTTTAAGATAAAACACATTGCAAGTAGGTATTGAATTAACATTTATTTCCGAAGCAACACCACCATAATTTTTACAGAATAGCAAACTGCAGCAACACAAACGTATAGTTAGCAAGTAACACTATCACTCTAAACGGTAAGTTAACATCAACGTAGAAGATACGACAGGCATCCAATTTGTCGAATCTCGCTCTATGTAGGCGTTTAATATTCTTAAATAACCTCTTCTCAGTATCTGCAATGTTTCCATATGTCAACCAGTTTTTTTTAGGACCGATCTCAACCTTAAAGAATTTATTTCAATTCAACCATTTATAAGCACTCTTGAACAATCAAGGAGTCGGTCTATCAGTAAGATGAAGCTAGTTACCCATCCCAAAGCGTAGGAGGTTCCCATGGAGAACAACTGGCAACATTACAATTTGAGCGGTGTCTCTGTGGGTACACGATATAAATGCGCTGTTAAGGTGAATGCTCCAACCAGCCCGCGAAATTCAAATTTTCTTACGTTTTTTGCAATTTGCAGGCCAGTGCTAGGTTGTATGTTGATTAAAATATTATTATAATCATGAAAATCATCAATAAAACGCTCTAAGTTCATAAAGCTGTTAGAATTACTTCACTACATTTTCTGTTTTTTTTTTGTTCTTACACCTTTATGAACTTGGAGGGTTGTATTGGTGATTTTGAATATTATAATTCTGTAACTACATACGTCTTACAGCCGCGAATAATATTTTAATCAACATACAACCTAGCACTGGCCTGCAAATTGCAAAAAACGCAAGAAATTTTGAATTTCGCGGGCTGGTTGGAGCATTCCCCTTAAGTATCATAAGCGCTGTTAAGTACCAAAACATAGAAATAAAATATGAAACAACCAATAACCAACGTAAATATCGAATGGCTCAGACAAACCTGGACAATTCGAATTTAAAATACGTGCGCATGTATCTTGAACATTATTTAATGGTATATAGAACTTCTCACAGTTTTGGTTCAATTCTATTTGTAGTATCACAGATTTCGTTGCCCAACAGATTAACCACACTCCGTTTATCAATATAATTCCTGCAAGAACAAATATATCAACTGGCATCTAATCATAAGGGAAGCTTTTTGAATGGTAACTGAACGGCTGTAGTCGTTGCGCAAATTTGTACTAAAATGACACACATGCAAATTTATCTGACTGTATTTTACGTTTTACGACTAAGTAGTACGGGTAGTCAGATTCCCGAAAGTCTGACAACCAGTTTCAGCAATGGGTGGCGTGTTACCCTGGGTTGTGGAGGTCAGATAAGTGATTGCCTCTTGCAAAACACTGATATTCAGATGCAACCATTTAGACTAACGGCCGACCCGATCAAAGTAGCTGGGATAAAATAAAAATATAATATGTATAATAAAATATAATCAATTTGTATAAAATACTTACATAAAAGTTTTCATTCGAAAAAGTTACTTTAAAAAGCTCAATAAGTATCTGAAAGCCGAAGAGATATTGTAGCATGAACTGTATGGTGTGAAACACAATCTGAAATATAAAACGTTTTACTTTCAGAATTATCAAAGCTGTCGTATTATATTTAAATAAAAACAAACGGCTTATCCATACTTACCATCTGTTGAAAAGAAACCTTGTAAATGTCATAGCAGTCTAATATATTAACGTAAGCCTGAAATATTCTATGACAATAATCCCTCGGTCCCTATCCTCCTTGTTACCCGACTGCGCGACGCAAAGGAGTGGTAATGTGTTCATCAGCCTATGTATGTATGTATGTATGTATGTATGTTTATATGTTCCTTTGAAGCACTATACAGACCAAACGCCTGGGCCGATTTTTATGATTCACACGTTAATCGATTTCTCTTAGTCCGGCGAGTGTCACTAAAGACATGACGATAGTGAAAATTCAATATGGCGACTACTGGACGCCATATTAAATTTTTATTTTATTTTATTTTTTTCAAAACCTATAGAGTGGGGTATCAAAATAAAGGGTTTTAAAAGGTGATTACAAAAATATATACAACATATATACTTAAAAGCAACGAAGTGACAAATCGCAAAAAAACACCTACCAAGAACTAAATTGTCTGCGAAATCTTTCAAATTTGTAAACTAAAAAGCTGGAAATAAAAAAAGTTATTTAAAAAAATCAAAAAACCCGACTGCGGTAAAAACTTAAGTTAAAAGAAACTGAAAAGCTAAAAACAAGCCCATTTTAAATTAAATAAAGTTGGAAGCAGGCGGGACCCATTTGAATTTGAAAATGCAATAAAAATGATGTGGGTCCCGCCTGCTTCAAACTTTTATTTAATTTAAAATGGGCTTGTTTTTAGCTTTTCAGTTTCTTTTAACTTAAGTTTTTACCGCAGTCGGGTTTTTTGATTTTTTTAAATAACTTTTTTTTTTGATATTGTAGAGCTAGAATATTCCAGAGATCAAATGTATCTTTCAACAGTTGAACAAGTCTGATAGCATAAACGATGTTTGCGTCAAAACTAAGTATGGTTAAACATCTTAATATTAATTGATATTGTTTCATGAACAAGCTGTAACTGGTGATAAAACTGACAGAAAGTTTTATGAGCATGATGACAGCACACCAGCTAGCGATGGTGAATTTTTTGAAACCGGTCTCATCGTTCAAGTTTCTGTGAACATCCCGAAATTTTAATTCATCTGGGTCACACTGAGTATAAAATTCGTTAAGAATTCTACACTTGAATAAACAAAATTGATGTAAGAGGCAATAAACGTCACAGGTAAGCGTTTCCGTAAAATCAAACTAGTTTCGCAATAAAAACTATAAAGTAATATTGATATACATACGCGATCGCATCCTCGTACGGAGCGCACGTGTTATTTTTTACGTAAGTTTCTGTCCGTCGCGAGCCGATAAGTGGTTTGGTGTCGTGGTCGTTTTATAACGTGTCGTAACGGTGGTAGTTAGCGATGACCGAGGAGGCAGGCCCGCCTGAGGATGACATGGAGGAACCCAATTGTACTTGGGACGAGTCCATACCACCTGGACAGCTGGACTATGGCGTGGACAGCATGCAGCTGGTGACGAGTGACGCAGAGAGTGACGGGGAATCGGAACGCAGCAACAAGCGAAGGAGAGAAGAGGCTAGTGAAGAGGACGACGAGGAGTGGACGGAGGTGAACTATAGGAGGACCAAGAGATTATCTACGGAGGACATACAAATAAGTGTTGTGTGCAAAGAAAGGTTTCCGAAACAATTTGCCTTAGCAAAGTTATTAAAATCATTTAATATTCAAGGGGTGATGAAAATTAAATATGCCAATCCTTACAAATTATTGGTTAATTTTAGAACAGAGACGCATGCTGAGAAATTTATTTCGTGTGAAGGGCTTAAAAAGATCGGCTGGAATAGTCAAAAAACGTGGGAAGTGGGAATATCTTACGGAATTGTTAAGGATATTGACATCGATTTGCCGGAAGATGAGATGCTAAAATATATAAATAGCTCCGTTCCTATATTCTCACTAAAACGGCTCAACCGAAGAAGCACAAATAACGACGATGGCTGGGTGCCGAGCGAGTCTGTCAGAATAGGTTTCATTGGGTCTCACCTACCAGCATTTATTTATTTGTGTGATTTAAGAATCAAAGTAGATCCATACACGTTTCCGGTTACCCAATGCGCTAAGTGTTGGAGATTCGGTCACTTGAAAAAACTGTGTCCAGCTAATAAATGTATATGCCCTAAATGCGGAGGTTCACACGAAAACTGCGAAATCACATCTTTTAAATGTGTAAATTGTGGCGACAAACACATGGCGCTTAGTAAGTCTTGCCCGATCTATCTAAAAGAAAAAAGAATTCGTGAACTAATGTCTGAATTTAATGTTACTTATCGCAAAGCTACTTCAATGTACGTCCCCACTACTTCGAGTCAACACAGTAGCTCAGCCGGAGCGTCTGCGCCCGCTCTCGCGCACCCACCGCTGCCGCCCGCACCACCCGCCACGCCCCTCATTAGGGACAGTTGTGACGCAATCGAGACCAATGCAAATGCAGAACCGGTTTCTCAACCATTATCGTGCAGTACAGCGCGCCGTACTTCATATGCTGAAGTTGTATCAAACAATTCAAAAAAACAACGTTCTCGTAAGCAGAGAAACGAACGCAGCTGTGAATGGGATTTATTCGAGAACGGTTGCGTCGAGAATAGTGCGTCCGACGACGAGCCTAATGTTCAAGAGGCTAACTTCAATTCGGAAAAATTGGCTTCATTTGAGATTTTGATACAAAAACTAAAGGATATATTATTTTTGAAAAGGGCAAATCTGGTTGACAAAATTAAAAACATTGGTAAAACATTTGTAAGTTGGATTGTTAGTTATATATACTCACTATTGTCAGACGTATCAATCTTTAAGAATTTTGTTGAACTTTTCAATGGATAGGTATAATAATAATGTACTTAATTTTAATATTATGCAGTGGAATTCACGTAGCCTTGTGAACAAATTGACTTCTTTTAGGCAGTTGCTGGTCCAGGAGAAAATACATATAGCGGCAATTACTGAAACCTGGTTTGACCCTGAGTTTAATTTAAATATTTCTAATTATTCTGCATTTAGACAGGACAGGGATAGCTCGTCTGAGGGAGGGGGAGCCATGCTATTAGTTCATAAATCTATTAAAACAGAACGTATCCAAATTAATATCAATCCTCTCATAGAAATTGTTTGTATTAGAGTTTGGAATTGTGGTAAAATTAAATATGTTGTATGTGTTTATTGTCCCAGTGATATTCGCACTCAACAAAGCGATTGGGATAATATTTTTTCATTTTCGGTGAGAAACACATTGATTTTGGGGGACTTCAACGGTCACCACACAAACTGGTCCTATAAAATTGATACAAGGGGCAATCAGTTATATCAGTCTAGCTTAGATTACGGATTTATCTCCTTGAATGACGGATCGACTACGCGTTTTCAATTAGTACAGGGTATCTTAAGGGAGACGTCACCCGACATATCGTTTGTGTCAACCGATCTGGCGCTTGATTTCCAGTGGCATACAATGAACGAGTCATTAGGAAGCGATCATGTTATGATAAAAATTTCTGCTAAATTACAAATAAATATTACTAAAATTAAAAAACGAAACTTCAAAGCAGCCAACTGGAAACTATACTCAGAAAAGCTTGAAAACAAATTTAGTGACATATTGTTACCTAATAACTGTAATTATCCACAAGTCGCGTACGATTCCTTTATAAATATACTCAATGATGCAGCTGATTCCAGTATTCCATATATTAAGTTCTGTCAAGTGATGGAAAGTAAATTCACTCCTAAACCGTATTGGAGTGCTACTTTGTCAAGATCTGTTGCGATTCGTAGACTAAGACTAGCGCAATTTAGACGCAACCCGACCCCAGATAACTTGGATTTACTTTCTGTCTCCATCAAAGAATCACAGAGACTCATACGCGGGGCTGAACGTGAGGGTTGGCATAGGGTGTGCGACTCCGTTGACGAAAACACTTCTTCTTCTGAGATGTGGCAGAAAATGAAGTGGATTAAAGGTAAAAATAGAACTCAGAATGTCCATATTAGTGTAGAAAAAGGTAATTGTCTTTTAAAAAGTTTATGTCCCGATTTCGTAACACCTAGTGAACCTCAGTTTCAGCGATGCGAATCAGTCTTGGAGATGGAAATATCCCTACATGAGATGGAAACCTGTATTAAAAATAAAGACACGGCTACAGGTTCGGATGAAATTTCTTACTCCATGATCAAAAAACTACCCCATAGAGGTAAATTATTTTTATTAGCCTTGTTTAATATTTTTTTACAAACGAACTTTGTCCCCACACAGTGGCGTAAAATTAGTGTTGTGCCCATACCAAAACCAGGTCGTGATCCAAATTTACCTTCGTCCTTAAGACCTATTTCATTATTATCCTGTATTTGCAAAATTTTCCATAATATTTTATGTAAGAGACTGGAGTGGTTTTTTGAAAAACAACAGTTACTTTCGGACAAAACTTTTGGTTTTAGGAAAGCTAAATCGTGTATAGATAATTTAGTATTTTTAGTTAGTCAAATTCAATCTAGTTTTACTAAAAATGATATTACAGTCGGTTGTTTCCTGGATGTAGATAATGCCTATAATAACGTGGATTTATCATCGCTGTTATCTACATTGGAATATTATAAAATAGGCCAGAAACTCTGTTCATATATTTGGAATTTCTTAAGCGAACGATATGTTAGCATACGACTACAAAACCAAATTATTACTCGATCATGTGGGCGGGGCTTAGCACAGGGTGATCCCTTATCCCCTCTTTTATTCAATATAGCATCCATAAATATCTGCAAATTAATTGAAAATGTGTACATAATGCAGTATGCTGACGACTTCGTTCTATTTACGTCAAACAAAAACATTAACGATTCTGTTTATCAGTTACAAACGGCCCTTAATACGATGTGTTCACTGTTATTAAAACTCGGTCTTGATCTTTCCCCCTCTAAAAGCAAAGTTTGCATATTTAAAAAAAGACCATCCCGTGAAGAAATTTGTTTGAAGGTGAATGGAGTTAATTTGCAGAGAGTCGAATGTGTGAAATATTTAGGATTGTGGTTGGATCGCGCACTAAGGTGGGAAAAACATTTAAATGAATTACGGGAAAAATGTTCAAAATATTTAAAGATTTTACAAGTACTGGCAGGCTCGGGGTGGGGTGTACATCCTAAACATTTGAGGAAAATTTATGTAGCGATTATTCGTAGTCGAATCGATTACGCTTCCTTTCTATATGGGGATGCTGCTAATTCACACCTTATCAAGTTAGACCGGATTCAGAACCGAGCGATGCGCATCATTGGGGGATTCATCAGAACAACTCCTATCCACGTGATGGAAAGTGAGTTATCACTAATGCCACTTAAGAACAGGAGACAGTATTTGTGTGGAAAATCTTGGCTTAAAATCAAATCTTTAAAAGATGATAAGACTATAGATTTGATGTCGGAGCTCGCGCGACGTCTCTCTAATCGCCGATGGGTAAGGAAAAAGTGTCCCTTATTGATTGAAACGCATAATAGTTTAAAGAATACCCGAATGATAATTAGTTCAAAATTAGAAATGTTCTCGTTAGATACGTGGGTTAGTAACATAAATTTGCCCCAATATATCGCTGTTAATATGGACCTAATTAATAAAGCCAAAAGAAATTATAAATCGAATGAATTATTACAGAATTTTGAAAGCATGTGTAATGAAAAATTTCATAACTTCTATAAAATTTTCACGGATGGTTCCAAAGATGCTAATGGATCGGGAGCTGCCTTTTACGACCCACAGTTAAATCAAGATTATAGGATTAAGATTGTCTTTGGTCTCTCTATCATGCATGTTGAATTAATCGCTATTAAAGCGGCTTTAACACATTTACGTACTATCAATTTCGATAGGTTGGTAGTTTTTACTGACTCAAAAAGCGCTTTGCAACATTTGGCTCGCTGTACCTCGAGTTGTCGAGGATTCCCGATTGCCTACACGATTATTCAACTCATGATGGAATTCCAAACGCAGTCGAAATCGGTCTACTTGCAGTGGATACCTTCACACTGTGGAATTCAAGGTAATGAAAGAGCAGACGCCCAAGCTAAAGAAGCTGCGATAGACGGTGTCGTAACCCCATCTCTCCCTTTCTTCACAGAGTGTGTACCGTTAGTCAAAAATAGATGCTACTCAGCATGGAAAGAATACTTCGATGAAAGATCGAGAGAAGTGGGTATATGGTATAAGACCATACAACCACAGCCTTTGTATTGTCCCTGGATTGGCAACAGTTTGAATAGGTTCAGTTTGGTCACAGCGTTGAGACTACGCTCCGGACACATTCCACTTAATAAATTTGCTCATTTAATGGGTAAAATTGAGTCACCAAATTGCACAGAATGCAATACAGCTGAAGATCTATATCATATCTTGATGGAATGTGTCCGGAACGAGTCGCTTAGAATAGAAATCTTACACAGATATCCCAAATTGCGTACGGTGGGTGGGTGTAACAGCGCCTTAGCTGTTCCGATGTCGAGGGCAGCTATGGCGCTGTACAAGCTGGTCAATTTGGGCTTGAGGTTGAGACGTTGATTGTTGCAATCTCAAGCTCATTTGATTGTTTTCCCTTTGTTTTTTGTTTGATGTTTATTATTATTATTTATGTTTAAGAGAACGTATAGAGCGACATTGTCGATCTACGACAAAGCTCTTTAAATAAAGATTAAAAAAAAAAAAAAAAAAAATATTGATATAAATAATATCGTGCCACACAATGACACAAAAGATAGACGACTGTTTGTAGTTAAAAAGTTATCGTTAATGCAATATTTTGGACAAAACTGAATAGTTTGCAACAAATTTAAAGGTCGAAGCATCGACTGCACATCTTTGTCAACAAAGGTATTTTGTTAAGACGATTCCACACGATGACTTTCACCTTGACTGGAACGTATTTTCTTTTCACGGACTTCATTTTTTTAGGCTTCTTGTACACGAATGGAGAAACAAAGAGTCATCAAAAAGAGGACCTTATTCATTAGGGACAGATCTGATTGAAATATTAAATTTACTGTGAATAAAATACCATTCGATGTTCTTCAATTAAATGAGAAGAAATTTAAAACATGCATTAAACGCACACTATGTAGACAAGCATATTACAAGTTGGATGATTATATCGTAGATAAAAATGCTTGGCTTAATGCTGGTCCTGCTCCACAGGCACTTGGGCTCACTAGTTAAAATTTCAATATTTGGAAGAGGTGCTTCCATTTTTCTTTTTCAATATTTCTGACATTACAAACATAACTTTTTTATTTTATTCAATCCATGAATCCATTTTATTCTCTTCCTGTTTGGTAGTAAATTATATTAACATCTTAAATAAATTGCAAACTATAGTTTTGTGTAATTTAGAAGCATTTTTTTTTTAATTTTGTAAATGTAAGAACCATAATATATTTTCGTTTATTATGATTTTCTTTTGTTGTTGACTTGAAAGAGCATGGCAGTTGAGAACGTGTCATGCTCACTTAAATGTCTCACCGATGGTGGCGCGTGTATTGGATTATTCGGTTCCCTACAAAATGGTTGAGCTGGATGGTGCTGATCCACGTGTCATGTTCGTGAACGGGTGCCGTCGGTTGAGACTGGTCATCTCTTAACTGCCAAGGCTTATTTTTAATCTTATATTTTGAATTGTTTCTTCATTTGTCTTTTTTTTTTTACATTGTTCTCACATATCGAAGCAACAAGAATAATGTACTCAGGATTTTGTAATAACTTGATATAAAAGAGTGTCCATGGAGTTTCTTGCCCGTTCTTCTCCATAGAGATCTACGTTTTGGAATGGGCAACTAGCTTCAACTTTCTGACTAACTGACAGACTATTTAATTTTGACAATTCAAAAGTGCCTGTACAAGGTTTAATTGAAATAAATGCTTTGAGTTTGAGTTTGAGTTTGAATAGAATGGCAGTAACAACCTTGATACACCTAATAAACCTAATTAAATTAAATTTAGAATGGTGCTCGTGTAGCATGAGCAATTCTATCATATTTAACCAAGAATAGACAAAGTCCTTTCTATTCAGCGGCGCTTGTCTCGTCTAATAGTTTCGATGCTCCTTCGATGTCACGTATTTATGTTGCCACTTTTATAAGCCTTCCACAAATAATCACATATAGTTGCTGGTATCTTGACGACAGTTATTAATGGATAAATCATGAAATCATATATTATTGCCGAGCTGTCCATAGTAATATATTATGCTCGTGACCGTACAATTAATTATTGTACAGTCACGTGGAAAAAAATGAAAATGCGTAACCAACGACACCGACTTTCCAAATAAAAGTTATTTATCTCTTTGTAGTGTTTTTTTAAGTAGGTTGTTTTTTTTGTACAATTTTTTTTTATTTTGCTTCTTTTTCATCAAATGAATCTGCGGTGGGAGTCCGCTCTGTTCGCTCAGTCTCTCCCCACCTCCTCCACCTCCACCTCCTTTACAGATGCTGAAAAGAAGCTCTGCAGGAATATTAAAGCGCCTACATCGAGCGTAATCAGACAAGCTGAATTCCTGTCGGATATTCTAGATTGACGCTGCGTTCAAAATTATAGCGTCACCTGCCGACTATACTTATGTGTTGCTACAATTTGCGTTTCTGTAATTCTGTTACTAAATAGTAATATTGGGAAATTTTTTTTGAATTTCAATGGTACCTTTTGTCTAATGAACTTACCAAAAAATAAATCAATCTATAGAAAAAAAATTGACTGAGAAGCTGTGATAAATATATAATGATAGTTTCTCTTTTCTGTACACTGTGTCACTGTGTCATTTATTTGTTTTCTGTGTTATTTGTGTTTAGGCGCCTGTGGGAGTTAATGACCTCCCTAACGCTCCCGCAAAGAAGCCCGTGCCTGAAAAAGCATCGAACGGGGCTGATGATGATGGTTTTGTGACGGTGCAAAGGAAGAAACGCCGACAAAGAACCAACAAGAACCGCTGTGGCACAGCTCCTATTAAGCCCGACATCCCTGTTTGAGCCGCCCAGCCGAATACTCCAGTATATATTTCCCGCCTATACTATACTACTTAGGCCGAGGACATCGTGGAGTAAGTGTGCCAAAGGACCAAGTACAGGCCGAGAGTGCAGTTGCTTGAATCGCGCCGCAACGTCAACTTCATGGCGTTCGTTGTGCGAGTTCCTACATGCTACCTGCACCTCGTCATGGCAGAGGACTTTTGGCCGCAAGGTGTAATGTTTCGTCGCTTCCGCGGACAAGTGCCACACGAACGCACAAAGACAGTGCTCGAGTGAAGTTTTTTACTAACATAGGTTTAAGTTTATACACTAACACACATTGTACTTTATAATATCGTCGACCGTAGGTTCAATTGGTGTAAGGGACAAAATACCCAAAATGAGTTGAGTATACAGTTTTGTTCAGAATTTTTTCGCTCTTTCGAATGGTGTAAGTATATAAAAAAATTCTAGCTTTAAAAAAATGTCCCTTACCCCACTGATTTTTTGGATCCAAATTTCGAATCAGCCCCATAATAACAATGTATTTTGTTACGTTGTTTTTTTGTACCTATACAGCTGCGTTACTAATAAGTAAAGTAGCATTTACCTGAAAACATTATTGTAGAACAGTTTGAGGTTACCGAGTAATATATTTCATTGTAGTTTGACTTTGTACTGCACTTGATAGAAAAACTCATTCCTTCAACTGTATTTTGTAACAGGACTTTTTAGTTATCACTTAATCACAATGAATTACAATTCTAAAACCTATTAAATAGGTTTTCATAATAAATTAGAACAAATATTGTTTATTTACACTTCAAATGTCATTCAGTCGAACGTCAGTTTCTGAAAGTTAGTGCGACATCTGGTGGTCGCCGATTAACAGTTGTATTCTAATCGATATTTTTACATATTGATTTCTAACCGTCGAATTAATATCGTATGGAGCAATCCCTCATTATTTTCAGCTTTCAGTAAAAATTCATAATAAACTAAATAACCGTAAACGGAAATGAAAGTAATTTTTTCATTAGGGACTTATTTCTAGAAACTTCTTTGTTAAGGATCCGATTTTAATCTGTGGCCAGGTGATAGATTAGAAATTTCCCGACTAGCTATTCCGAGATAATTATCCCAAATTAAACTAGATTTAGCATTAGATATTACTAATAAATTGTTTGTTGGTCTGGATCATGAAGATTCTTATAGTTTCAGCGTTTAAACGTCACGTTGTGCAGTTATTAGTGATTTTCAAGAATTAAGTATCTTGGTGTAATGTTTATCTTCAGTGATCTTATAACCATTTTACCTGCAATATGGGAGATTTTCGAAATGGTCCGTCTAAGTTCCGGTCTGCTATCTATGACAGTATTAAGGAATCGTGTTAGCGTTCTTTGCCCAAGGACACGCTGGAGTGACACCGCAACTTGTTAAAATGTTTTAAAAGGTAAGGATTTTGTGGTAATAGTGTTTGGAAGTGGTCTGTGATGTGAGCCTTCCCTGGTTGGTAAAAGGATATTGTCGTGATCCATGAATATTAATTACAGGATTCCAAATTGCGCATACGCAGACAACTTTCCAGCCAGTCGGATCTTGCAGTCAAGTGCTTTCTTCCTAAATCAACCGTGAGTATTTCATCCGCTGACTATTTATCATAGATTCCTCAGTTTTAACCACGGTATTCAATAATTGTTTAAGGGAACGAGCCCTTGTCGTGGAGTTGGTGAACGCCACGTGGGTAATCCAGATTCCTAGTGTGAAAAGGCCATGTTAACCGGCTAATGTTTCAGCCTTTTAGATTTCCAAGCTCGGTCACCTCAAGGAATGTTAATTAGTTTGTCCGTATATTATTGGGTCTCCGTATTGTCGTTTCCAGGAGAGGCACCTCGAGAGATTCGTCTCGCCGCCAGGATCTAGAGGAGCGTCTGGGGCCTGGACGTGAGACCCGTTCCTCGTGTACGCTCGAAGCCTCCTGCGGAGACGACTGTGCGGCTGGCTGAGTCCGTCTAGCGATAGCGCAGGCGGGACAGTTTTTTTTTATATTCCTAAGAATATTTATTTAATTTAATACGGTTTCTATAAGAACCGGTTAGTTTCCTTAGTCCGGTTTTCTACACTGGAAACCGGTCTTCAACCTAATTTAAATTGAGGATCTTGGGTTCGACATTATATGTTCCTCCGGAAGAATATTGGACACCTTCGTCGGCTCCAGGATCCGGGACTCTTATTGTCCCTGGCGCCCATTTACTAATTAATCCTCTTATTAATAACTGGAAGATTACGTATCTATTATCTTAAATTTGTGATTTATAATATTTAATTTCAAATAGTTTTTTAAACGGAACAGTACTGGGTTTATCTCCAACTCCCCACGCCCATAGCTCTTTCTGCTGAAATTTTAGCTGGCTGGCATTGATAGTGTTAACTTTAGTAAATTATCTAGTATATATTTAATAACCTAAATTAGTTCTATAATTACTTTAAACTTTTAATTATAGTGTTTGAGATAGTTTGTTGTTTCCTTTAATTCCAACACCAAACCACCTGCATAGGTTGCCATCAGAGGCAACAAATCTTAATTTGTAACACTTTCCTCCCAGCCCTCGGCGGTTTGCGCCTGGAGCTCGGCCTTGATCTTCTCCGCGAGACGGTTCAGCTGTGTCTTCAGCGTTGGGCATCTCAGCTGTTGCCACTGTTTGCGAAGACGCCTCGTCTCGGCGATCATCGCATTGATGCGAGCCGGCAGGGGCGGCAATAGCCCTCTCCCCTGCGGCTGCATGCTCATCGCCGCTTGCAAGGCGCTCTGGATGCAAACAGTGACGTCACACGCTATCCGTCCACGTCCGCGGAAGTGACGATGGGCCGAGCCGGCGTGGTGGTCTCTACTTCCTCTGCGAACTTGGTCCAGTCCGTGAGTCGACGTGGCGCTACCCGCTCGCGGCCCACACCGGCCTTATATAGTGCCGCAGATAATTGTAGAACCTTCCATTGTAGAAACATCTAAAATGGTTGAGTACATACCGCCCCGACCGAACAGATGTCGATAGTTCGAGAAAGTTCTAGAAAGCTCTCGCATCGAAGTTTCTAGAAGGATCTTGACTACTAGTTCCGATACTCGATACTAGATGGCGCTAGTGGTAACTAATGTCACCATGAAACAGGAATTAATTGTGGCGCGCAACATTACCATTTAGTCGAATTCAAATCGATTAATCGTTAAAAATAACAGAATAATGACCAATGATTAAAAAAATAACAAAATAAATTACAATTCTCAAAATTAACTGATTTTCATTAATTAATAAAGTCACTCGTCGTTATACAATGTGTAACGGAAAGGGTATATACATACCAAGGGCACGGCTTCTTTGAATGATATCAAACGATATTGGAAGGGTTTTTTTATCCTATCCCTACATGTTCGGAAGTTAAGAGAATTTTTAATACATTGATACCAGAAACCGAACTTTTCAAATTATTGAAAGATAGATAATAAATTCTACCATTAGTCATCGACTTGACGGTTGGAGTTAATATTAAGTAATGAATGCAGGAAAGGTCGATTTTTCAAATTAATTGTCTCCACATTTCCTTAATATTGATACTTTCAACTGGAAGATTTTTGTTTATGTTGAATTTTGTTGCCTAGTCAACGTGTCTTATTGTAACAGTAAAACTATAAATTCACTCCTTTATCAGTGGTAGTTGAGATATGTCACAAAAAAAAATGGCGACTTCATTTCACGTGCTCCTAAATAATCACCTGGAAAAAGATGTGCAAAGAATAGTGTTTTCTTTTAACTCTGCACTCAATCTGTTTTTGAGTTCAAAATATAGTGTACGAGAAAATCATATTTATCCATGCGGAAAAAAATATCGCACATTTGCGTTTTGCCGCATCTTAGTAACTATCGTGCTTTGTATTTATCAAATTATAGGTGTTGACTTCATAGATGTACATACAAAACAGATAAAAATTGCTGGCTTTAAATTATTTTTGGCTATCTATTACATCGGCGTTTTGATCGGGATCATAACGATGTTCATGCTAGACATCAATCATAAGGACAACAACGTCTTACTTATTTTGAAGATCCAAACTATACACAGGAGCATTGATTTCAGTAAGAGTATCCGGAGTTTTATTAATTGGAACTGGATCTCAATAGCAACTTATGTCTTTACCGATATTTATATAATTTTTGGATATTATTTAAACATGAATTATCGTTATGATATCGTTTCTATTACTGGCAATATTAATGACATAATGTATATCCCATTGGATATCAATTTAATTATAGCCATTCGAATTATAATATTGCTAAGAAAATATCTCGAAGAGTGGATTAAACATGTCCTGTTGATGAAAGAAGAACACGAAAATGATGAACATTGTATGAGATTGCTTAGAATATTCCAGAATATAATGGAAGCTTACAGCTTGTTCAAGAAAATTTTCCAAGTAGCGGTAAGCTTGCAATTAATTTCTACATCGAAGTTTTATTAAGTAACAGAATAATACGTTTTCGTCTAGGAAATATAACAGTACTTACACTTCTTTAAATGTGTCCTGATCATAATTTCGAAGTATCAGAGATTAAAGAAGATTCAAAGTCAAAGCATTTATTTCAAAGAGTGTGCCTATTTGAAATAAATGCTTTGACTTTGAATATGCACTTTTGAACGTCACAATTTGCAATAATTAAATCTAGTTGAATTAGTTTTGTTGGAGAAGAATGGACAAGTAACTCCACTGATATTCTTTTAAAATGTTTTAAAATTATTTATATAAATTAATTATACATATAATTACACGTGAAGACACGATGTTAAGAAGATGATGATCTATGTCGTTTGTGAATAAATAAAAAAATATTAAAAAACATTAATTATCATAATTTAAGTTGTCTATCAAATGTTGGCTGGCCTAAACAAAGTGATATTCTATCAGCGATAACGATGATTCAATAAAAAATACATGGGACTGAGAAAAACTAATATGATAACCCATTGAAAAGTGCTGTAGAAATACGAAACGCTTTGAAAGAGATTACCACGTGTCTGAATCCTCTGGTGTTTCATCGGGCCAGCTCCCTTTCGACATCTCGGATTTCCTTGTCTTGACCTTGGCTTTTTTATCTAAAACTTACGGCATCAACCAGCTTAATATTTACTCCTTACTTAAGAGCTCTGCTTGAGGCTTTGAAATTTATCATCATGATCACTGGCACGCCAGACTTGATCTTGATCTTCGTTCCATCCACTGCTGAATAGTTGAAAAATTCATCATCATCTGCCTAGCCTTTTCCCAAATATGTTGAGGTCGGCTTCCAGTCTTACCGGATGCAGCTGAATACCAGTATTTTACATGGAGCGACTGTCTATCTGACCTCTACAACCCAGTCAATGAAAGTAAAAAAATTATAATTGTGAATTTTTCAGAACTTTTTTTTTTGTAGGTTTTATTTCAGGTCTTTATCACATTTTACGGAAATCTAGTTTTTTTTAATATAACACTCATTGAGTTAAGAAGTGGTATAGGAATGGAGATCGAAGTAAGTGGAAATGTTTTTTAACCGATCAGAGATGTACCATGACGTCTTAGAATCATGATTATTCCAGTGTCAAAGAGATATGAAACTACAGTACGGATATCATCATCATTTTCGCACAATGGAATAAAGAGGGCTACGACTTCATGGTAGTGCCGTAAATATTGTTTTGGTAGTTTTTAGGGTTTCGTACCAAAATGGTAAAACGGAACCCTTATTTTGAGACTCAGTCTGTCTGTCTGTCTGTCACAGCTAGATATATCAAGAAATACTAATGATATCAACTTGAAATTTTGAAAATAAGAAAGAAATAAAAATATATTATGTACGTTTTTTGAAACAGGGACTGAAAGCGGGTCTGAAAAATTCGAAGTGGGGCTACTAGGGCATGGGTATCAGAAGAAAGAGCGCAGTTTGCACATTCTCAAACATTTTTTTCTTTTTTTATGCTGCACAGTTTTCGACTTTTGATGAAAAATGTGAAAAAAATACCGTCGCCCTCCCTTATCTCCGAAGTATACAAAGAGAAAAATCTGAAATTATTCTATGTGATAGAAGTTTATGCAAATATCACAGAAAAAATAAAACGAACCTTCTAAATAGCACCCTTTTTCAGAAATCGTCAACAAAAGTTACATTAGTTCCACAATCGGTCAAGAGATGGCGCTGACATAAAACTGCAATGCACAGTGTTAAAATTCTCTGACGAATATAGGCCTCGCTGATGAAACCCGGGCTGTTCCCGTAACATCATATTATGATGTTACGGAAACCTCGGTGCGCGAGTCTGACTCGCTCTTGCCCGGTTTTTTTACTGTGACAATATTCTAGCTGTTGATAACTAGATAGTTGATCAGTTGAATTCATGGTCTGAAGTAACTGAATATTTCCATCTCTATAAGTGGTGGAGTTCGTTTGACAGTTGTACGACTGTGACAGAAATTATGCTAGTACAAGTGTCATTTATTCGTCTTTCTTAGAACTTTCCTTCGTTGCATGTCGATCATTATTTTTATCTGTGGATAATCGCATTTTTTTTTACTTTAGATGCATCCCATCATTTACTTTCTTCCGACAGTTACATTGATATTAAAAAGCGTAATACTAATATCAATACTCAGTATATACAGTCAGAAGTTCTATACAACTGTTGAGGAGGCTAGGACGGTGTGTATACAGCTTATGAAAAACAGGAATTGTCCAAGTAAGATGGTTTTAAAACTAAATGTATGTACTAAATTTTTAGTCCTGAATTACATTTTTTATAATGGCATTTTTTTTTACAGCGAGTCAACGTCATCTTTACAGGAATGTGATACACTCGAATCGATCGTTCAGTAAGATGACCGCGTGTGGCCTGTTCTATGTAGACGCTACGCTAACCACAAGTTTGGTGGGAGTTAGTACTCACTACATTTTAATTCTGCTACAGTTTAATTTTCTGTAAATAAATAAATAAATATTTCTAAGTTAATGTACCTTATACTTACACCATTGCCATCGTCCAGCTAAAAACTTTATCTAAGCTAAGTTACCCAGGGCAGCGAGACCAGAGTAAATGGTAAACGAATCTTATTTAATTTACTTATTTACAAAATCATTCACATTGTTTGAACATTACATGATATATGCATGTGTTAGGAATTAACCATATAAACTATCTATAAGTATTTACTCGTATGTATATTACCCTAAAATAAAGCTTTGAATATCAGAATGGTTACTAGTTATTTAATGTGTGTAAAAGTACCCATGAATATGGTATGTATGTAGGGAAAGGATTTTATGAAATAGAGCACAGAAAGACAAGGCTACATATTTAATTTACGCTTGTCAGTAATTAATCAGAAAGCTAGTCGTCCGTCCCAAATCTAAGTCATCAAAGAGAAGAAGGACAAGAAACTCCTTGGAAACAGTATTCAAGTATTCTATCAACAAATTTATTACATTTTCATAAATTATCGTATTTTAAAAACAATTAATTCTGTCTCTTGCACAATCCAAAGAACTCAGAATAATAGCAACATAATAACAATAGCTAGAAATATCCCATTATACACTTTAAAGCATTAGCCATATTGGACATATTTTAACAAATACAGAACAACATAGTTATCAGCAATAATCAAGATAATAATATCAATTGACTTACATGACATCTGGTAGATCTATTCCACATAATAACGGCACTAGTACTAATCAACTGAACGTCTACCGAACAACAACTGACTTGATAATCATTACAATAGATGATCAAACGAACTTCCTAAAGTGAAGTTCGATCATTATTGTATGAGTCGCTTCATTCGAAGATATAATGTATACTAAGTAGTCCCTTTATCCTACAGGCAACATCGCACGATTTCAGAGTAATTCGATTTTTTTTTTACATCTACCTACAGTACGTTTCTTCCGTCTTGTCTGTTTGACGTTGTTCATTCTTTTCTAAGACTTTCAAAAGTGTATGCAAAACAGCTAAAGCTCTTTATATTAGCAATAAAATAAAATCAGCCGATGATAAAATAAAAACTACCTGGCAAATAATAAATAGTAAACCAGGTAGGAAAAAACAATGTAATACTGAATTTACGTAATTTAGAGACTGCACATGGCCCCATCAATTCAGATGTAGAAATTGCTCAGGAATTCGAAAACTTTTTTTGCTAATATTCCCATTAAAACTACTGAAACTTTAAATTCCTTTTTTTTTTTTTTTTTTTTTTTTTTGAGGATGGGAAATCATCAAATGACTCCTCCCGCTCTGGGTGGAGCGGAAGGGAGTGTCAGACTCTTACTGACTAAAACCCACCCGTGTTCCTTCCTTAGCCCTTTATGTTCCGGGCCAGCGGTAACCCTTTCGGACAATCCCGCTGACCCGGCAGGCTTCGGCCCTAAGGGGCCCCTCCTCGATGCTGACATCTCTTTGAGGCGCGCGTGGAACACGTACGCGCCGTCCGGCACGGGCCTGGTCCTGATCGGGCGGTGAGCTACCCATTACTCTCCGCCCGCAGGCCCGCGCCTACGGTGGCCGGGAGTCGTCACGCGGCTCCCGACGCCCGGAGCGTCTCCCGCGGCGGCTGGGACGGGAGGCTCTCTCCCTGAGCCGTTCCGCCACCTCCTTCGCTAGCATGACTGCTTCGCAGAAGGAGGTGACTGCCTCCCACTCCCTCTCGCCCCGGACCATGGCTTGCACCAGGGCCGGACGCGAGAGGTCGCCGTCGCTGCCAATCGCCTCTACGAGGACACGGCGGTGCTCCGCCCAAGCGGGGCAGACCTCCACCGTGTGCTCCACCGTGTCCTCTGGGCGATCCTGGCAATGGTGACACCCGGGCGTTTCCTCCCGCCTGATGATGTGCAGGAACCTCCCGAAGCTTCCGTGTCCGGTGAGGACCTGCGTCAGGCGAAAGGTGAGGGCGCCGTGGCGCCTCTCTAGCCACTCCTCAAAGAGGGGTCTTATCGCCGCTATCGCGGCGTGCCCTGCGCTGGGTTGCGACAGTCGCTCTTTCCATGCCGCCATGAGATCGCGCCGGAGATCCGTCCGCTCCGCAGCGATTTGCCGCGGAAGCGGATCCTCCCCCCGGATTCTTCCACTATCGGCGGCGTGCTCGTACGCGATAGGGAATAGCGACTTGGTCCACGAAGCGGGACAAGTTGGTCGTGGTGTCTACGCCATTCCACCCCTTCCCCTATGTTTATTTTACAAGAAACTGGTCCAGTTACCTCTGATACGTAACCCTTCGCCCACTTGTCCCCTTTCTTGGAATAATCTCTCGCAAGTACATGGTCGCCCACCGCGAGTGGTTTGTGCCGACCGCCGGCGGTCGCCACCTGCCTGTCCTGCGCGGCGCGTACAACAGTCGGCCCGTCTGGACGTAGTACATCGAGGCGCCTGCGCAAGCGACGTCCGAAAAGTGCGACAGCCGGCGATACCCCTGTAGTGGCGTGCTCACAATTTCTATATTGAAATAAGAAGCGATACAAAGCTGCTAACGTATCCTCTTTTTGAAAAATAGCTCGTTTAATCGCTTTCTTGACTGTTTTTACTGCATTCTCTGCCTCGCCATTACCTTGGGGTCTGTACGGCGCCGATGTTGAATGTCTTATTCTATTTTTATGACAATATTGTTTGAATTCTTCCGAGAAGAAAGGCGGACCATTATCGGTTACTAGTTGTGATGGAAGACCGAACCGAGCAAAAATAGACCGTAAAGTAGTAATAGTGGCACTAGCTGATGTACTTCCCATGACCACTGTCTCTATCCACTTTGAGTGGGCATCTACCAGTATTAAAAATCGTTTACCCGCACAATCAAAAAAATCAGCGTGAACGCGCTGCCACGGGTGTAACGGGTACTCCCATGGGTGTAGCGGAGCGCGCGGTGGCGCATCTCGCACCGACCTACACGCGTCACAAGCCCGACAAGCGTCCTCTATGTCCCTATCAATATTAGGCCAGTAAACGTAATTACGAGCAATGTTTTTCATTTTATTCATGCCTAAATGGCCACTATGGATTTCTTTTAAAATATCTGGTCGTAACTTTTGTGGAATTACCACTCTATATTGATAAATAATACAACCACGATCCGTGAATAAATGTTCTTTACGAGCAAAAAATACCTTTTCTCCATCACAACTAGGCGATGCCGGCCACCCAAACAACAGGTAACCTAACACTTTACAAAGCAGCGGGTCCCGCTGCGTCTCTTGAGCTACATCATTAAAATCTAAAGGTAATGATTCTTCTACATAATGTAAATAATCTATGTGAGTAGTGGGTAGCCGCTCGTGTGCCAAGGGCAAACGTGATAAACTGTCAGCCGGACCATTATCCGCTGACTTCACAAATTCTATAGAAAAATCGTAACCCGCCAGTCGTGCGGCCCAGCGCTGCAGGCGACTGGCTGCCGTCTGCGGAATACCCTTCTTTTCATGAAAAATATATGTCAGGGGCTTGTGATCAGAACGCAAGGTAAACCGCCTACCAAAGAGATACTGATGGTGTTTTGTAATGCCAAAATAAATTGCTAAAGCCTCTTTGTCTAGCTGACTATAGTTGCGCTCCGCACCGTTTAGCGTGCGCGAGGCGCAACTGACTGGCTGCTCGCTGCCATCCTCATATCGATGTGCTAGGACCGCCCCCACACCGTACGCGCTGCTGTCCACCGACAACACGAGAGGCCGCCCCTCCTCATAATGAGCCAACACCTTATCGCTTAACAATATCTTCTTTGCTTTCTCCATTGCTTGTGCACAACGCGAATCCCAATTCCACTTAACACCTTTGCCTAAAAGATAGTGCAACGGGTGAAGCAATGAACTTAAGTTAGGGATAAATTTCCCGTAGTAATTTAAAAGACCGAGAAAGCTTTTTAACTGTGTCACATCAGTAGGTGTGGGTATTTTGGCAATAGCGTCGAGCTTAGCGGGGTCGGGATGCAACCCGTCCCTATTGATAATAAACCCTAAATAAGTTACACTTTTTTGTAAAAAAGTACATTTTTCCAACTTGACGGTGAGGCCCATCTGACGTAATCGTTCGAGGACAGCCCGTAAACTGCGCATGTGTGAGTGTCTATCTTTGCCCGTTATGCAGATATCATCGAGAAATACTACCGTGCCCGGGATGCCGCGTAGTGTCTCCTCCATCATTTTCTGAAATTGCTCTGGTACACAAGATAAACCATACGGCGTTCTCCTATAAGCAAACGTCCCTACATGTGTTGTAATCGCCGTATATTTTTGTGATTCTGGATCTAAAAGCACCTGTTCGTAAACATGTCGTAAATCAACTTTAGTAAATTCCTCCCCGTTACTTAAGTTCGCAAATAACTCTTCTAGATACGGGGAAGTGGATAAAAATCACGTTTCAACTTGGGATTAATTGTGATTTTATAGTCACCACAAATCCTGAGTTCCCCATTACTTTTGACTACAGGCACTATCGGGGTCCCAAAATCTGAGTGCTCGACGCGATATATGGAGCCGTCCTGCTGGAAACGCTCCAGCTCGCGCTCAACCCGCGCCCGCAGCGCTAGCGGCACGGGCCGCGCGCGCACGTATACCTCGCTGCTGTCTACGAGCTGTAACCGTAACGATTTCTTACAAGTGCCTAGCTGCTTTGTCAGGAAATTCTTTAACCAATTGACTGATTAATTTATCCTCTTCAATTAATTTATTAATGTTTATTCGTGTTACATTCAAAGCAGCGAGCCAGTCTCGACCTAGTAACGGCCTACTGCCGCCTTTTATTACATACAATCGAACATTTGTAGCCATTACATTATTAAATTTAATATTAACTGTAATGTATCCCAGTGGTTCGATCTTGGAACCAGAATAGCTGCGCAAAATCAAATTATCGGTTTGCAAGGGTCTGTCACTAAATAACAACTCATAACAACTATCATTGATTGCAGCAATACGGCTACCGGTATCAATCTCGCACTCCAACATTACTGAATCCACCTGCACATTTATAAAATAAGGTTGGTTACCTTGGGCCGAGGATACCACCATGTTGAAAAAGTCATCGTCTTCGCAATCTTCACCTACAAAATGTTGACGTTGAACATCAACACTTTTACGATTACGCACTTTCTCACACATCACACGTAAATGGCCGCGCTGATTACAGTTATCGCAATTGTAATTCGTGTAACGGCACCTGTTAGCCGGATGGCCTTTACCGCACCGCCAGCATGCCGTGCCTCCGCGGGCTCCGCCACCGCCGGCGCCTGCAGGCGTCGCGGGCGGGGGGCCCGCGACGCCTGCAGGCGAGCGGCGCGCGCTGTTGACGCGCGCCGCTCGCGCTCGGCCGGGCGCGCACCGCGTGCAGGCCCTCGCCCGCCTCGCTGCCGCCCGCGCTCGCACCCGCGCCGCTGCCAGCGCCCGCGCTCCCCGTCACGGCCGGGCCACCGCCGCTTATCTCGGCGTGCCGGTCCGCCGCCTCCAGAGCCAGAGCTAGCTCCACCGCTTTCTGGTAGTCGATCGACCTCTCAGCGAAAATCCTAGATCTCATCACTTCACTTGCAAGCCCCGATACAAATTGATCTCTGAGATCCTCCTCTAGTCGGTTGCCAAAATTACAAGTGACCGCGAGATGCTTTAAACTCTGTAAGTATGCGGTCAACGATTCGCCTGGTCGTTGTCTCCTTTGTCGAAAAATATGGCGTTCGGCAATATCCGACCGTTGTGGCTCGAGGTGTGCTCGCACTAATTCAATTAGCTCATCAAACGTTTTATCTTCTGGATTAGCTGGAGCGCATAAGTCACACATCAAACTATAAGTTGCATCGCCGACCACTGTTATTAACATCGACACTTTCAATTCCGGTTTGATCTCGTTAAGTTTTACGAACTGATTGACACGTCGTACGTACGCCGGCCATTGCTTGGAAGTTCAATCAAATGGTTCGATTTTACCGATTGGCATTGCGAAAATACTTTGTTTTCGCAACAACACAACACAACGTGCGAACTTAAACAATATTTAGTGCACAGTACGCGTAGATTCTTCGTAAAAAAAAAAAAATATTTTTATCGTATCCTCGTCGCCAGTGCAACGTAATGAAACCACGGTTGGAGTCTAACTAACTTTATTCGGATCTACCGACACCTCACAAAATTACTAATGTATGTACCTACATTCCAATATCCAAGATAAGAACGCTTGGAAACATGCTGGTCCTGCTCCATAGGACAATCTAGAGTCAAGACAAAATCAAACTGGTTGCTAATTTAATTGCAAAATTTATTCTTTGTTCTTCTTTTTTTTTACATTGATTTACATTCTGTAATTACTTTAACTCACACCCTGACTTATTACTATTATTTAATGACAATCGTCTATTTTTACCATGCTTGTAAATATGTGAGCACCATGTATCTATCAGATAATTAATTTATATGTTATGGTTTCATTTTTAATTCTTTTACCTATTGTGGTACAGTAATTTTATTTTAGGTGCATCGTCTTCACATATATATTATATAATTAATGTACATGCAAAATATTGTAAAACATTTTAAAAGAGTAACGGTGGAGTTTCTTGCCCATTCTTCTCCATAGGTACGAAATCTACCTTTTGGAATGGGCGACTAGAATCAATTCTATTTTAGTAATTTTTGACGTTCAAAAGTGTCTGTTAAGTGCCTATTTGAAATAAATGCTTTGACTTTGACTTTTTAGAGATCCATCATGAACAAAACTGCCAGGGTTAGAATTACTGAGTTTATGAAATGTGATTTAATAATGGGAGAGGAGGGTTCTTATATCTTCGAACAAAGCGACTCATATAATAATGATCGAATTTCACTTTAGGAAGTTCGTTTGATCATCTATTATATATTCGTCGCTTCATTCTTCAGATATAATGTATACTAAGTAGATTTTCACAGAAACAAGTTTTGTTCGGGTAATACATCTTTTTATTAATGAAAATGAAACGTATTGTGAATCACAGCTGAACTTAACTCTTTATTATTGTAAACATCACCAATAATTGCTTAATGTAATCAGTTAATTTCTTATAGGAAATACAACCGCGTTTGCGAAATCATCATCGCTTGGAACTGGTCGGTCATAAAATCGGGCAAAAGCTAAAGACGTGCTGGTCCATCCAGCTGTCTTTCTAATCTTGTCGACACTGAGTCCGGCGACGCGAGCGGCCGACGTGGCGGCATGTCGCGTGCTGTGTGCACTGAATGTACTCACGTCTACGCCGCTTTCTGACATCACGAGCTTAATCCATCGACTGATGGATTGAGCTGTGGCGGCTTTGTGTGGTTTCTTATAAGTTAATAAGAGATTTCCTACATTCGTTGTCCTCATATTTTTTGTTACAAAAATATAATCTTTGAGGACTGAAGCAGGGCGGCATATATTAATATTGTCTCGAAAGAATGATAGAAACAATACCGGCTGATCTCGCCCGGGAGCAGGTCTTAATAATGTCTGTTGTGGCTATCTTAACTTCGCTTGGAGTTATTGTTATATTATCTAATTTAATAAGAGAAAAAGTTTGCACCCTATGGGCTGTGCAGAGTGCTAGTAAAATAACTAACTTTTTGGTTATTTTTTCAATACTTAATTCTAAATTAGGGTACCAATTGGACACGTGATTGAGCACCAGTTGTGGGTCCCAAGTAGACGTATACTTGGGCTTATTAGGCTTAAGTTTGTAAGCTCCTTTCAATAATCGTTTTATGCAATTATCGGACCCTACGCTAAAGTTTAGAATCAACGACAACGCGGATCGATGGCTATTAAGGGAGCCATATGAACAGCCCTTATTAAATTGCTCCGTTAAAAAGGAAAGAACAGATGTTTTTGTACCACAAAAAAAGTCAATGTTATGCAAGGAGCAATACTGCCACCAAAGTTTTAATGTGACATTATACTGTTTGATAGTATTGTCGGCTAGCGAAGCCCTCATTAGATTTAATGAGTCGCGCGGGGTCCTGCGGCGGACGAATGCTCTCCGCAAAGCCTCGCGACATCCAGGGTAAGCTAGCTGTGCAGCGGATGGTACTCCCTGAAATGTTGCTTGGGTTCAGATAAAGTATACGGGAGTCAAGTAAACTTTGTAGAAGTAGGTACCATGGCTGCGAAGGCCAATGGGGAAAAACTAAAATTCCCTTGGCATCATCTTCAATAACCTTGCGTAAGCATTTTAAAATTATTTGGAAAAGCGTAAAAGTATTTGGATTGCCAGTTCAGAGTAAAAGCGTCTACGGCGTATGCATCTGGTTCTTGTTTCCAAGAAACAAACGAGTCACATTTGGCATTGTTGCGAGAAGCAAAGAGGTCAATATCAGGACAACAAAAGTGTTTTTTAATAATATTATAAGCGTGATCGGATAACTCCCACTCTGTATCAGGATTAATCTTTCTGGATTCTTCGTCAGCATAAATTATCATTCGTGTTCACGTAAGATGCAAACAACCAAATATTTCGCTCCTCGCACCATTGCCAAATGTGTCTTGTCAGATCGTTTAGATACGGGAACTGAGTTCCACCTAGGCGATTAATGTAAGTTATCTGTAGGATAAACTCAAACTCAAACTCAAACCATTTATTTCAATTAAACCATTTACAGGCACTTTTGAATTGTCAAGAAGTCGGTCAGTCAGAAAATATGAAGCTAGTTGCCCATTCCAAAGCGTAGGTACCTATGGAGAAGAACGGGCAAGAAACTCCATGGACACTCTTTTAAATTGTATTTTTACAAAAATATTAGTTACATCATTAATGTTGAATTTACAAGTAAATGTGAGAACGATGTAAAAAAAATACGTACGCGTTAAGAGCGTCCAGAGTACAGCAAATAGTAAGAAGACAACAATCATAAAATAATTAAAAATAAGCCGAGGCAGCTGAGTGATGACCAGCCCCAACTGACGGCGCCCGTTCACGAACATGACGCATAGATCAGCACCATTCAGCTCAACCATTTTGAAGGGAGCTAAATGATCCAATACACACGCCACCGTCAGCGAGACATTTGTGTGAGCATGACATACTATCAGCCGCCATGGCACATTCAAGTCAATGAAAGACACATATTACCCGGTAAATGGTAAAGAAGGTATACTTACATAGAAATCACATCTGTGCTATGCAGTTATACAATGCAAAGGAAATTGAGTTTATACAATGCAAAGATAATCTTACAATCTTCAGCAGCTCCAATAGTATTTTCCAGTGTTAATCAATTAGTTGTGGTTGTGGAGCAGGACCAGCATTGAGCCAGGCATTTTTATCAGCGATGTAATCCCCTAACTTATAATATGCCTGACTGCATAGTGTGCGTTTTATACAAGACTTGAATTTTGTCTCATTCAGTTGAAGAATGTGGGGAGGTATTTTATTATAACATTTTAAACAGTACCCCATAAAAGATGAGTCTACTTTAGCCAGTCTGAAACCTGGTTGAACTAATAGGTCCCTATTCCTAGTACTATAATTATGTCTTTCACCTCTTTTACCAAAAAGATGTAAGTTTTTTCTTACATACATGATGTTTTCGTAGATATATTGACAAGGCACCGTCATGATGTTAATTTCCTTAAACAGTTCCCTTAGAGAATCACGCCTGCAGAGGTTATATATGGCTCTGATGGCTCTTTTCTGCAGAATAAAAATAGAATCGATGTCTGCAGCCCGTCCCCAAAGCAAAATACCGTAAGACATGATACTATGAAAGTAACTAAAATAGACCAGTCTCGCGGTATCTACATCAGTAAATTGGCGGATTTTACTGACAGCATAAGCTGCTGAACTTAGCCGTCCTGCAAGAGATGTTAAATGAGGACCCCATTGTAGCCTTGAGTCGAGCGTGATCCCCAGGAAAACCGTTTTATCGACGAATTCTAGTTTCTCTTGATTCAATACTATCTCACAATCACTACTCTTTACATTTGGTAAAGAAAATCTTATGCACTTAGTTTTTTTCCCATTTAATACTAAATTATTAGCAGTGAACCAACTTTGGACCTGCACTAGGGCGTTATTTACGTCGTCATAATTTGTAGCACGTCTATTTACCTTAAAAATTAAGGAAGTGTCATCAGCAAATAACACCATTTGTGGTTGATTTTTTAATAAATGGAGTAGATCATTAACATACACTAAAAAGAGGAAAGGACCCAATATCGAGCCTTGTGGCACACCCATTTTTACTGTTAAACCATGTGAATTGACACCATTTATTTGAACTTGCTGTTGTCTGTCATTTAAATAAGAACTAACTAAACTGAGCGCAAGTTTTCCAAGCCCGTAATGCTCAAGTTTCAAAAGCAAGGTTTCGTGATCGACGCAATCAAATGCCTTAGAGAGGTCACAAAAGATTCCTATGGCGTCTTGGGCCTCTTCCCACGCGTTAAAAATGTGTTTTAATAAGGTTACACCGGCGTCGGTCGTACAACGTCCTTTGGTGAAACCATATTGTTGATCGTGAAGGATTTTATTCGTGTTAAAATGATTGAGCATTTGATTAAGCATTATCTTTTCAAACACCTTACTGAAAACCGGCAACACGGATACGGGTCTATAATTATTGGTGTCTTTACTGTCCCCAGATTTGAAAAGTGGTATTACCTTACTGAATTTCATTAAATCGGGGAAGACTCCTTGATCAACACACGAATTAAATACTAAGGCTAAATAAGGTGCAATAGTCTCAATTACGGAGGCACAGACTTTAATGGACATTCCCCAAAGATCTTCGGTCAATTTGATCTTAATTTGCTTAAAAGCTTTTATTACTGTTACGGGGTTAATATGTGTAAATTGAAATTCAACCGGGCAGGCTGGAACGTTTGCTCTTAATAAATCAATTGATACGTCGGATGAGGAATTTAAGGCTTCCGTCGTTTTTGATGGTATATTAGTAAAGAAATTTACAAACTCCTGAGCTACTTCTAAGTTAGAGCTTATGGCTCCACGTGAAGTCTCCAATGTGTAATCAGTGTTTCGTTTTTTATTTCTACTAGTTTCGTTATTTATAATTTTCCAAACTGTTTTTATTTTATTTTCAGCTGATTTGATTTTATTGCTAATGTACAGGGCTTTGGCTATTTTGCATGTATTTCTAAAAATTTTGGAATATGTAGCAACATACTTGCTGAAAGTTACAGTATTGATGTAAGGCTTAAGGCCATACAGCTCGAACAGTCTTTCCCTACTTATCCTAATACCTCTAGTTGCCCAGTCACTAAATATAAAATTAGGGCAAATGTTAATAGTTTTCTTTTCAAAAGTTGTATTGAATTGAGTGTACACTACTGAAAAGAAATCCTCGTACAATTTATTTGCATCATCCATATCATGGCCCAGATCATTTAACTTATTATTTAGGGTACTATTGAATCTATTTAGTTTACCAGTCGTTATTGGTCTAAATTGTATTTGCACTTTTTGCAAAGGTGTTTTAAACTTAAAAGATACCGTTTGTCCACTATGATCAGACGGCAGATAATTGACGATGGCTTTATCTAAATAATCACAATCGCAAAAGACATTATCTATACAAGTAGCAGAAGTTGGAGTTATTCTAGTCGGTTCTGTAAAAACATTTGATAAATTGAACGATTTAAAAAGGCTTAATAATCTACTGCTATTAGAATTATTTTCCAAAATATTAATATTAAAATCACCACAAATAATTGCGGCTTTGTTAATGGATGCAAGTTTCGCTAAGACATCTTCCATTATTGACTCAAATACAGAAAAGTTCTGATAATTAGGGGGTCTGTAAACGCACACTACGACATGCTTATCTAGCTCAACACAGGACAGTTCGATGCAATGTTCAATTGATAAACCTACTATGTCATTTCGTTGCTTAGATTTTAAACAATTTTTTATCAAGATTAGGGAACCTCCACGTAGCATAGATTTACGGTTAAAACAACTGCCCACACTATAGTTCTCAAAATTAATTAACATTTGGTAATCCTTTAACCAATGTTCTGCATGTCGATTCTGTAAAAATCTCACGGTGAAAACTTGCGTGGAGTGAGCTGTCAGTGTCATCCCACTGATGCTAGGGATTGACCAAGCAAACATTTACAATCATAATCGAGATTTTAATCATATTTTATATGCTAATTGTACTAATAGATCATTTTATATTATAAACTAGTATTTTAATTGCCAAAACATTACTATTTTAGGGGGGTTTTAAATAAAATAGCAAAACAGACTCTTTGTCAGAAACTCAATGTTGTTTTTTTTTCTATTTTCCCTAAACTAGTCCTATTATAGCCTAAGGCGCGAGCGCGTCGCGCACGAACAGTAAATAAAATAAAACATTCACGTATAGGACAGCTAGACTGATGAAAATACGCATCGACATTGTTTGTTTGTTATTATGAGCGATTGTAGATCGAGTCTAGTAAAGACTGCGACGATGTTCAGCGTTGTTTCTAACCCAAATCTATTCAATTCTAAGAGATAACCGAGTGTGTCAAGTCATCGAGTGCCTGGCTGACGGACCATAGAATTTAATCCCACCTAGATAGTTTGTGTGTCACGTCATGTCCGCGTCGTGCTCACTTCACGCCAATCACAACATTAAAATGTCGTGGTTCGGGTGAAGTGCTCACTTCGCCAATGTGATAATGACAGTGACTAACGCGCTTGCGCGGCGGGCTCACCTCACGCGAATCACAACATTAAAATGTCGTGGTTCGGGTGAAGTGGTCACTTCACGAGCACGCCGCGCAAGCGCGTTAGATGCAAAATTATATAAGTGAGCGCCGTGGGCGATGATGGCCTAATTCGGAATAAGAAATAATTTACGCGCAAGCGCGTTAGACGTAATTGAGTTCAGAGACAATAATTAGTTCCTATTTATTTTAACCCTTTTAGGTATTTTAATGTCTAAATCCAACCATGTTTGTACATTTTAAAAGTCAGTGTGTGCCTACATTTTGTTTTCAACAATTATCCAGATTTTGTATTAACTAGTTACAGACTAGGTACTTATTACTGTAACGCGTGCAAATATATTAATATTGTAGATAGATACCTACTTAGGTAACTCGTCGATGCCACTATTAAAAGAATATTAAGTATTTAAATACTATTACAAAATTCAACGGTTCAACTGACACTGGCTCAGCTCGCAATCAGTGTCTCCCGGAAAAATAACAAAGACGCGTATTTTTGATGCTAGTAACCCCTTAAATGAGGAAGTGGTTGTGGTGGCAACCCTACGCCGAAGTGATGTTGCCATGGGTTACGAGATTCAAGCGGTATATGGTCCGAATTGCACTGTAATCGATTACAGCGTGCGTACACCTTGACCCCAATTCTGCTGTATAGTATTTATCTATTATTCCCCGCATAATCTTACCACGCCATACGGTTGTCAAGCGTGGTATTTTGACAGTTCAAACCGGTTTCGATCATTGTGTCATAGAGAATACGTTAATAGCAGATGTCGTGATTAGGTAATTAAGGAATTGACGTGCGTGACTACAGTCGCCACCTTACCAAAGAAGAAGAAATTCGTGGTGTATACACAAATAAATACTATAATCCAACCATGAGTGAATAGGTATAGTTTTGACTCTCAGCTGCCATAGTGGTGATTTATCTAAATCGGAACGCAAATTATTTATTTGATGGCACAATTCGGAATAAAGCTATAATTCGCGCGCAAGCGCGTTAGACGTAAAATTACCTATCTCAGTGAGAGCTGTGGGCGATGATGACATAATTCGGAATAAGCCGAAATCCACGCAGCGCTGAGCGCATGCGCGTTCGTTAGCCGCTGTCATTGACGAAATGACGACCATGTACAATGTACCTAATATGCCTCTTCGTATTCGAGCTTAGTGACAATAATTAGTTTCTAATAATTATTTTAATGCTTTGAGATTTTAATGTCTAAATCCACCTGTGTTTGTACATTGAAAAACTTAATTTAGTCAGCCTACATTTATGATAATATAAAAGAAATTGTGCTAAGCATGTATTCAGTGATTGGTGTACATAATGTTCGTATAAGTACGTAATACGTAAAGGCACATAGGTTTTTTTTAAATATCCCACATCTATAAGTGAATCACAGTGCACAGGTACAAGATACAAATAGGTCACACAAATTGCATTAAAATTCTTCATGTATGTTTGGGCTGTCTAATTTTAGTTTTCCTGTATCCTGTTTTATACACTGTCTACGTTTCTCAGCCAACTCTCCTGTCACAGGTCTGCTGGAAGAAATGACTAAATAAATGATGAAAGCAGTATCCTTACGTAGTTTACTTTATTATATGTTAAGTGTGTACATAAATAAATAAATATTATTTATTAATTGCATTACAAAAAACAAAAATTGCTAATATATTTTTCTACTGAGCCTGCTGCTTCCCGAGGTTCAACTTCTTAATGCAGGGAACGGAGGGACATTGGATGTGTGTCAGCTCCACCCCCACTGCAACTAGCTGGAAATAATGGTAAGCATTTGTTACTAATTACTTGATTTATTTAATTCCTACACATCTGCAGCTAATGTAGTATAAGTACAGTGGTATGATTTATTTAGAGCAGCGTTTGATCCAATACACATGGGCCAACATTATTACTATAATTAGAGTACAATGAGTTGCAATATTTCTTAATTCCATGCTCCGTGCCTGTCCGTATCCCAATTTATTTGTTGTGTATTGTGTTTGTCGAAAACAGTGTGTGAAATATTGAATACTTACCTCAGACAATCATGTATGACTGAAAGTGATGTGTTCAGATCAAGTAGAGGCAGTGTTCTTTTACTGTCTTAAGTACCTTTAATGTCTTAGCAACTGCAGGGTCGGCTAGGCTCATCTGCTGAAAGGTAGAACATATCAAATTAATAAAATTCACTTGCTTTTGTGTGCCTATACATTTTTCAAAGTTATCCTATATTGTCCCACAGGTGGGCAAAGTTCTCTCCCCCAAACATTTCCAGTTTTCCTTATGTTGTGACTAGTGCTTTCACCGGCCAATTGGTCAGGAACGTGTCGGTGGCAAAGGGTGCCTGATGACGGGCGTCGTCACAAAAGACGTATGGGCCAGGATCGTCACACAGCCCATACGTCTTTTACATTATTATTATCATCACCAAGTTAATTAAGTAGGTACTGTTTTGGCATACCTGACAGAACACCAAACGTCCTTGCAAAGCTAACCACCAGACTGATCATCTACTTCATAAAATTATTATTATGAACATAGGATTTGTGTAATGGAATTCATTATTAGAAAAACTTTCACCAGTAGGTATATGCCAGCATTATGTCTTATTACTATCACATCCACGATTGAACTGACAAACTAATTCAAAGTAGGTACTAAGTTAAAACTTTCATTTGTTTATTTACAATATTATTTATTTTTAAACTGAAGACAAAAGTTTCGTTTGTATCGAAAAGTCCCATAGACAGTTGTAGAATAGCACGTTATCACCACAGATTATAAAGTTTATTTTTGTCTATCGATGAATTGCAAAAAACGTAAGAAAATTTGAATTTCGCGGGCTGCTCTTTATCGGTTCTTTGTTTCCATGATAATTTTATACACAGATTAGATAGAACGTACGGAGTTTATATAATAGAGATGATTAAAGTTAAGTGACGTTTAAAGCCTGGAATACACTAGGGGGCAAACGAAGAAACATGTTGCGGAACATGTCCCTCAACAACTACGTGAAGTGTCCAGAGACAATTGTCGCGGAACATTTTGCCGGCCACACTAGTCAGTGCTCATAAAAATGTCGCCCGAGGAGGTTGTGGCTATTAGAGCTGCGTACATTAATTATATCCAGTGTGTTGAAACGTAAGAGAAAGAGAAGGTGGTGGATGCGGAATTTCTTACTATAACGAGAAAGAAGAGTTAAGAGGCACGTTGCGTACGCAACTACACGCGGTGACAAATGGCGCGACAGTGACGCGGGCGGGACCCGTACGTACCCGTGCGCTCGCTCTCGAGGCGGGAGCAACCAAGATGCCCCGCGTCACGTACAATGTTGCTGGGCATGTTGCAGGACACTCTGCAACGTTGCAGCGTCACGTATAATGAGTTTTCCGCGTCATGTTGCGGGACAAAATGTTCCCTAGTGTATTCGGCGCTTAATGTCAAAAGTGTATGGTTAAATCGTCGCTAATCGCTACTTATCTATATATATATGAATAAACGGGTAAATGTTTACGCTCGACTACGGTTACGTGGAATTTTTAAAATTGTAACAATAAAATTAAATAAAAAATACATCTGCAGCCCAAAAGGACCTTGTGTACGTGGTGAAATATGGAACTAACATTTTAACAATAATTAAACCAAATTATATAAATATTAGTACTGGATTTATTTTAAGTAATGTTTTTAAGTAATGTGTGTAATGTATAATCAATAGACAAGAACATTTCTTATAGGTCATGTTTGTTTTCGTCTAGTTAGCTCGGAGATATAGACGAAAACAAACATTACCTATAAGAAATGTTCTTGTCTATTGATTTTATTCAATTTCGAGTGGCCATTGTTGTTTACATCTTTGCTGCTGTGCCTCCCCCCCCCCCGCCCCTGTTGGGTTGGCGATTTCTGACCATGTTGGCCCTGCAAACAAGTTTGGATGGTCACACCACCTTCCACCGCGGTCTACCTCGACGGAGAATGATATCCTCCCTCAGGCGACCAGGGAGTGATTGAGTGACGATATTTTGCCCAATTTAAATAAAATATTAATTATCGAATCGAAACATTTTATTAGATTAGAACAAAAAAATCAACCGTGTACTCTATGGTTGAAATAACAACCAAAACCATAGATAATTTATGAATGTTACTGTCAAGTTTTGGCGGTTTCGGGTTTTCGACTTTCAAATTTCTCTAACTAATCCCGCCTACTCCGCCTAGGGTATTAGTGTTCTGTGACTCTAATGCTAAATAAATGCTCTGTCTGTGACTGTCTAATACAGTTTTGTTTCCGATCGAGTAAAGTTTGTGATGCTTAATTTTCGTTCATAGCTTCTCAGTGATTTTAAAGTGTACTATATTGCATTGGTATTGCAAGATGTACAAGACGTGTTGTACTGAACATTGCGGTCCTCCCTAACCGAAAGGTTGAAAATGCATGAGTTTCCTGTTAGTGAAATCGGACGCAGACAGAAAGTGTCTCCTAGACATGGCATTAACAGTGATTAAGCGCTCAAGATCTTCACAAATGATGTGTGTGTCAAAAACACTTTGAAAAAGATACATCAATGAGAAGTACCGCTCAAAAGTGGTATTTTCCATAATAATTGTTTAGGCCGAGGAAATAGGAATGGTGACGGAAGCTGAAGAAGGTTCGTAGGTTAGATAGCTACCTGCTAATCTTGTAAAATGATATTTCATTCCAATCCACTAAGTTTTCTTTGCCAGTGTTACTTTTTATTTGAGATTTTAACAAATTCGCCCCTAAGACGACCCACTGACCGGCTGTCTAACTTTACTCCAATGAATTAACGGCAAATTTAATTAGTCTGACTGCAACCTTCAAAACCATTGTCAGTCATTATTGATTACCACTCCATCAGGGCTAAGTAAAACAAGGCTTTCAACATAGTATAAAGAATAGGTACTAATGTATTCATTATTCATTCATTTCTTTATGCAGATACACCACACAATTCATTATTCTAATACACAATAATTATTGGGGTCCTTTCTACTATTCTCGGAATCAGCCCGGTAAGATTAATAATTTAATTAACAATACAAGGTGTTATTGAATTAACCCAAAACCTCTTAAGTAAGAGGTCATTGTACTCATCATTATGAACAACTTTTACTATGGGACCAAACCTGAAATCGCGAAAAAAAAATCAGCTGTTCCCTACATTTTGATGAGTTATGCGAACATAAATGTAGGGAACAGCTGATTTTTTTTTTTTTCTATATTTATTTTCCCCTAACATCATTAAATCTTTGATTATTTGATGCTGTCGTCACGCCTATTCCTGCTGGTTAATAACGTAAAATGAAAGTAATTTTTTTTTTCAATTAACTTACAAGTTTTATTTCTTCCAGCTCCACAAGGTGATGGGAAAGGAGTTAACACCACCCTCAACTAAAATACAGCTGAAACAGTATCATTTTTAGGGTTTCATACCTCAAAAGGAAAAAAAGGAATCCTTATAGGATCACTTTGTTGTCTGTCTGTTAAGACCCTTTATTCTGAGAATGCATGGAGGTATAGAGTTGAAATTAAATCCTATTAAAAGTATAATAAGTACTAATTATTTAAATACAGACACAAGTTACAGCTAGGAAGTTAGGATAAGGAAAAGCAGAGAAGTATTCAGATTAATAGGAAAATCTCTGAAAATGCAAATTTTAATGTATGCTATAGATAGAGCATAGGTAGGTACTTACATTCAATTTAACACTACATTAAAAAATTTAAAACTGTAAGAAATTGTTGTTTTATTTACTTATTTCCCAGTAATTCCCTGTTGTTATTATGTTACCAATGAGCTCATAATAACAACTCAACGGAATCTGCTACTAACAGCAAAAAATAAAATGAGACTAGAAACAACATTTTTAAATAAAAAAACGAGCCGTCTTGTCCTATTTTTCCAATCGTTGATAAGTAACCACTTAATTTTCTTTTTTATGGCATTGGTCGTATGTTACGTAGTATCTCTATGTAGTCAGTGTTATCAAGTGAGGATACTGATAAAATAATAGAATCGACAAGGACATGCATGGATCGTCGCCAGCGAAATTCAAATCATCTCAAACAAAAAATGCCTAGTGGTAGGTACTACTAGCTACTACAAACAAAAATTTAATATTACGAGCTCGTGATATACAAATCTCTCATTTTTGTATTGCTAAAATAATGTGATTATTGTTATTCTGTTATGAAACATCAAATAACTGGCCATTTAAAACTAATGCAATATCTATGGTAAGTAATGATTCTTTTTGGCAGTTGTCTTTCGATGACTTTTTTTTTAAATTCGCGCGCTGACATCATCTGTGGTGAAAATGCATTGAGATAGGAAAAACATGGAGAGGCCGCGTTATTCTATACATACATTTGCTTATACAAATATCAGTGAAATATGATTCAGAATACGAAATATCGTTTTGTCTCGTTCTTTCTAATAAGATAATCATATTTGATAAAAGAGACAACAATATTTTAAGTTGTTGCTCATTTTGGCAACATTTTGACGTGACGTAGTACAGTTGTAGGTAAGGTGCCGTAGCAGCCATCTTTTGCGACAAGTTTCGTGGTAGTTTTGCTGTCAAATGGTTGTTTACTTTTTGTATTATTGAGATTTGCGAGAAAATTACAAGGATTTTACCTTTTAAAACTGCATGCAAATGTTGGAAAACAACAATTCAACTTGTCTGTGTGTTATATTGTGAAGTGTGGTGTACCTAAGAAAGAATGAAAATCAACCTCTAATGTCTTTGCACAGGTTAGTAGCCGGTTTTCATGCAATTATACATTTAATAATACACATTCGATGATACAGTTGTAACGCGATCATGAATTTATCGCTAAAGTATTGATATTTGGGTTCATTTCTGTATAACAGACCTTTTTAGTATATTTTGTTAATTCATTCGTTTGTTTACAATAATATGTCAAATGGAATAGGGTTGTACCGTTGCCGTAATAGTTTCCGTAAACTAGTTCCTATATAATAGTACTTAATATTTTTCTCTGAAAATTCTAACTTTAATAAAAGATTTTCTTTTTTGACTTGTATGTACCTATCGATAAATAGTTCAGTAATTAACCACGAGTCTTTCGTTTTACCCATCACAAAAGATTAGAAATAAAGTATTTTCGCACACTATAGTTTTATGCAAAACTATAAAGTATTTTTATCGAAAATAAAGTAAGATACGTTGTTATAAAGTATAGTTGGCAACCATAATTACAACGGACTTTAATTAAGTAAGTTATTATGATCCAAACGTGATAACTAGTAAGACTCATATTTAGTATCGATACTCGATAATAGTAACACCTATGTTCCTTGATTGACACAACCCTAGCAATGGCAGCCATTTTATGCGACAAAACGAGTTGTAGGTATGCACCCTTTTTTTGTAGGTATTTCCAGTCCATACTTCTCTATGTCAATGTGAAAATGTGCTATTCTACAACTGTCTATGGGACTTTTCGATACAAACAAAACTTTTGTCTTCAGTTTAAAAATAAATAATTGTAAATAAACAAATGAAAGTTTTAACTTAGTACCTACTTTGAATCAGTGTTGCCAATTTAGCGACTTTGTCGCTAGAAATGACGACTTTTGCATGTTAATAGCGACTAAAAAAAAGTTTTGACGACGAAAATTGTTTAGCGATTTATCTAGCGACTTTTGCAGTAGGTATAAATTAAATCAGCTATAGAGTAATTTAATGTTTTTTATTGTAATTTTGATTATTTTAATACTAATGCGAATGCACGTTTCCAAGTATTTTTAATTTATGTGATTGTTACAATGATTATAATTAATTTAATTAAAAGTTTTTTTTAAATGTAGGTACCTATGTTGTACACGATGCGTATTTGAATTACTTAAAGTTTTTTCACATATCCCAACCTTTCACACTGCATGTCGGTGGCCTCTTCTGCCTCTCCCATACAAAATCCCGCGTCCACTTCTGGACTTTCTAGCGACTTTTAATGTTGAGTCTAGTGACTCGAACTTCTAGGAGTTGGCAACACTGCTTTGAATTAGTTTGTCAGTTCAATCGTGGATGTGATAGTAATAAGACATAATGCTGGCATATACCTACTGGTGAAAGTTTTTCTAATAATGAATTCCATTACACAAATCCTATGTTCATAATAATAATTTTATGAAGTAGATGATCAGTCTGGTGGTTAGCTTTGCAAGGACGTTTGGTGTTCTGTCAGGTATGCCAAAACAGTACCTACTTAATTAACTTGGTGATGATAATAATAATGTAAAAGACGTATGGGGTTGGCTTTAGTATCGTTTGGCAGGCGGAGGGGGTTAAAAGTGGTTAAATCTGGTAGAGGGTGGGTCCCCGATTATAACGCTACCGCTCTTATTACAAGGTAATGGATATTTTTCGAGAAATTAATAAAAATTGTTTCTAACCTCAAATCAGATAAAAATTGTAACGAAACGTTAAAATAGGTGATTGACAGCCAAATCTGTACCAGTATATTGTCTGTGGTGTAAAATGTCTGTAAAATCGGTGAAACGGAACGTAAAAAAGAACTTTGTACTGTCAGCAGTGTTATTAAGTACTCTGTGGTTCATTTCGTTTCTTCACGAGTGAATGTTTTGTTGTGTGTGAATGTTTTGTTGTTTTATTTGTCTTGTTATGTACCCTACTTTATGGTTGAAATAGGTCGAATCTGTCCCAAAACCGACTCGGGGCACCCCGACTCCACGTAGTCTTTTGGCTGCTACCCCGAGGGTGTATTTAAAAATCCGGAGGCGCGGAGGGAGTGCAGCCCCCGCCCGCTGTAACAAAGCATAGGCACCCGTGCGAGCCGTAGCGGCTCGCACGGGTGCCTATCCTTTGTTACGTAAGGGCGAAGGGGCTGCACTTCCCGCAGCGCCGGAGACGTGCAGAAGCAACTTTGTATTGAAAACCAGTGTTTTGAGGTTAGGTTACAATAATTTGTTTTTCTCAAGAATGGTGCGTCCTCGTTTCATGGGAGTGGTACCAGGGGGAACGGGGGACCCCCCTCTCCCTCCACCCCCACCACCTCGTTTTCGTGCCCCCGGATACTAAATTTTTACCGATTATAGTGTTTTGAGGTTAGGTTACAAATATCTGTTTTTCTCAAAAGTGGTGCGTTACCTTTTCACGGGAATGGTACCAGGGGAGAGGGGGGACACCCCTCCCTCCCCCCTCCCCCTCCCACCCCCATCCGCCTGCCAAACGATACTAAAGATTACCCCAAATATCTGTTTTTCTCAAAAGTGGTGCGTTACCTTTTCACGGGAATGGTACCAGGGGAGAGGGGGGACACCCCTCCCTCCCCCCTCCCCCTCCCACCCCCATCCGCCTGCCAAACGATACTAAAGATTACCCCTGCCTCTACTTGATCTGAACTCATCACTTTCTGTCATACATGATTGTCTGAGGTAAGTATTCAATATTTCACACACTGTTTTCGACAAACACAATACACAACAAATAAATTGATACGGACAGGCACGGAGCATGGAATTAAGAAATATTGCAACTCATTGTACTCTAATTATAGTAATAATGTTGGCCCATGTGATCGATCTTATTGGATCAAACGCTGCTCTAAATAAATCATACCACTGTACTTATACTACATTAGCTGCAGATGTGTAGGAATTAAATAAATCAAGTAATTAGTAACAAATGCTTACCATTATTTCCAGCTAGTTGCAGTGGGGGTGGAGCTGACACACATCCAATGTCCCTCCGTTCCCTGCATTAAGAAGTTGAACCTCGGGAAGCAGCAGGCTCAGTAGAAAAATATATTAGCAATTTTTGTTTTTTGTAATGCAATTAATAAATAATATTTATTTATTTATGTACACACTTAACACATAATAAAGTAAACTACGTAAGGATACTGCTTTCATCATTTATTTAGTCATTTCTTCCAGCAGACCTGCGACAGGAGAGTTGGCTGAGAAACGTAGACAGTGTATAAAACAGGATACAGGAAAACTAAAATTAGACAGCCCAAACATATCGAGCCTTTACCGCCGTTTTAGCGCAACCGACAAAAAACAAATTTTACAGGAGAAGGTTTTTTTTAAATATTTTTAAAAAGAAATGTGCTAGAAATTGAAATTTTACATATATTAATGATTTTCAGACATTTACATATAATTATATATGTAAAATTTCAATTTACTAGCACATTTCTTTTTAAAAATATTTAAAAAAAACCTGTAAAATTTGTTTTTTGTCGGTTGCGCTAAAACGGCGGTAAAGGCTCGATATCATGAAGAATTTTAATGCAATTTGTGTGACCTATTTGTATCTTGTACCTGTGCACTGTGATTCACCTAGAGATGTGGGATATTTAAAAAAAACCTAGGTGCCTTTACGTATTACGTACTTATACGAACATTATGTACACCAATCACTGAATACATGCTTAGCACAATTTCTTTTATATTATCATAAATGTAGGCTGACTAAATTGAGTTTTTCAATGTACAAACACAGGTGGATTTAGACATTAAAATCTCAAAGCATTAAAATAATTATTAGAAACTAATTATTGTCACTAAGCTCGAATACGAAGAGGCATATTAGGTACATACATTGTACATGGTCGTCATTTCGTCAATGACAGCGGCTAACGAACGCGCATGCGCTCAGCGCTGCGTGGATTTCGGCTTATTCCGAATTATGTCATCATCGCCCACAGCTCTCACTTAGATAGGTAATTTTACGTCTAACGCGCTTGCGCGCGAATTATAGCTTTATTCCGAATTGTGCCATCAAATAAATAATTTGCGTTCCGATTTAGATAAATCACCACTATGGCAGCTGAGAGTCAAAACTATACCTATTCACTCATGGTTGGATTATAGTATTTATTTGTGTATACACCACGAATTTCTTCTTCTTTGGTAAGGTGGCGACAGTAGTCACGCACGTCAATTCCTTAATTACCTAATCACATCTGCTATTAACGTATTCTCTATGACAAAAATTATTAAATACTTAATATTCTTTTAATAGTGGCATCGACGAGTTACCTAAGTAGGTATCTATCTACAATATTAATATATTTGCACGCGTTACAGTAATAAGTACCTAGTCTGTAACTAGTTAATACAAAATCTGGACAATTGTTGAAAACAAAATGTAGGCACACACTGACTTTTAAAATGTACAAACATGGTTGGATTTAGACATTAAAATACCTAAAAGGGTTAAAATAAATAGGAACTAATTATTGTGTCTGAACTCAATTACGTCTAACGCGCTTGCGCGTGAATTATTTCTTATTCCGAATTAGGCCATCATCGCCCACGGCGCTCACTTATATAATTTTGCATCTAACGCGCTTGCGCGGCGTGCTCGTGAAGTGACCACTTCACCCGAACCACGACATTTTAATGTTGTGATTCGCGTGAGGTGAGCCCGCCGCGCAAGCGCGTTAGTCACTGTCATTATCACATTGGCGAAGTGAGCACTTCACCCGAACCACGACATTTTAATGTTGTGATTGGCGTGAAGTGAGCACGACGCGCAAGCGCGTTAGTCACTATCATTATCACATTGGAGATTGCGTGATCACTCGACACAAACTATCTAGGTGGGATTAAATTCTATGGTCCGTCAGCCAGGCACTCGATGACTTGACACACTCGGTTATCTCTTAGAATTGAATAGATTTGGGTTAGAAACAACGCTGAACATCGTCGCAGTCTTTACTAGACTCGATCTACAATCGCTCATAATAACAAACAAACAATGTCGATGCGTATTTTCATCAGTCTAGCTGTCCTATACGTGAATGTTTTATTTTATTTACTGTTCGTGCGCGACGCGCTCGCGCCTTAGGCTATAATAGGACTAGTTTAGGGAAAATAGAAAAAAAACAACATTGAGTTTCTGACAAAGAGTCTGTTTTGCTATTTTATTTAAAACCCCCCTAAAATAGTAATGTTTTGGCAACTAAAATACTAGTTTATAATATAAAACGATCTATTAGTAGAATTAGCATATAAAATATGATTAAAATCTCGATTATGATTGTAAATGTATGCTTGGTCAATCCCTAGTATCAGGTGTCATGAGACTGACAGCTCACTCCACGCTCACTTCACCTAAGTTTACACGGTGAGATGGTTACAGAATCGCACTGCAGTACAACAAACAATGTCAAACTTTGTTTTTTCTAAAAACATTTCAATTTCTAATAATTTGGAAGAAATGCCTTGAATATTTTGATGAAATAATGTCAAGGCATTCTGCTGATCTCCTTTTTGATATTTACTTATTTTAGAGCAAGAAGATACCTTGTTGTTGTTAGGTATAAGAATATTATTACTGGTACCTTCTGTTGTCTTACAAACTAGTTTAAATGATTATCCGGAGTTAATCCCAAGACTTCAATGTCATCACCAGGCAATGAGCTCATAGTGCGTGAGGGAAATGGAACCTCCTTCGTATAATTTGTACAAATATTTATAGCATTTGAGCTACATTCATTCAGGCAAACCACCTTATTATTAGTATTATTACTAACTGTTGTGGTGTTAATAATACAAGACTTCGACATAATACTTATGTCTGAGTTTATATAAAAAGCTAATAGCCTTGCTATTATGTGTCTAAAGCTAACAGGCAGATACACAGTATCCCTAGACGACTTTAAAGTTTCAACAAACCTGTTGGTGTCAAAATATACAAGCTTGTCACTGTAATGACTAACTAAAAAGTGCATATGCTTATTAAGCATATGAATATAATTGTTTTGTCTATTTGTTAATTTTTTAAAATATGGAAAAGAAATTCAAAAAGAAAAGAAAAGAATTCTACCCCACCTTCCGTTCCATCGGCTCACTCTGTTCGCCTCGTCACTCTCGGAGGAGTAGAATGCCCAAAAATATAAATGAAAAATATTGGTTCGGCGCCTATTCCACCCGTTGGAACCGAAGGTGGAGTAGAATGCTCAATGATATAAATGAAAAATATTGGTTCGGCGCCTATTCCACCCGTTGGAACCGAAGGTGGAGTAGAATGCTCAATGATATAAATGAAAACCGTGCAGAGGTACTGATTTTGGCGCCTATTCCAGTTCGACGTCTATTCCACTACACCTGATGGAACGGAAATATTTTTTCAGTGTGGTTTGGGCGCTACTCCACTTTTTGAATCTTGTTTGGTTGACAATAACATAAATGGATTGTCTGGTTAGATCCTATTCTTCGATGTACAGACGCCAGCACATCAAGCTATCCGAAACTGACAAATTTTCCCAATCAACTTTGAATCTTTTGCTTTTGAGATAAAGTTGAAAATCTATTGAAGAAATTAGACAGATTGTTGTAGCTTGATGTGCTGGCGTCTGTACTTCAGTTTTCTACTCGTTTTATTCTTTCTGACATTCATTCTTTATGGGATATTGACTTCTCGACATATTTTTTTCCTTTCACAGCATTTAAATAATAGCATTCAGGAAAGTTTGTAGCATGCTGTAACCAAGGATCATCGTGCATTTCCCAATCTTCGATACTACCTCCACAAGAAAAACACATGACTTTATCGTTTATACAATTTCCACAATAAAAAAATCCTGCATCAACCATTTCCATTACCAATCTTTTTTGTGATTGAGCGGTCGCCCAATAATGTCTGAACGAAAATAGACGAACTTGATGTTTGTTATAAATTTCATATCGAGGACTATAATTTTTTGGATTCATTTTATATAGCTGTTGATACGTTCACCTTCATCGCTTCCGGTGGTTAGAATGGCGGTTGCTCGTAGATTTGATCGAGTTAGCGACAATGAGTTATAAATGTCAATGTAATACACTAATTGACTCATTATTAATGTAACCGTTTCAAGCAGTCGTCATGAAATTTGTAAAACAACCACAATCGTTACATGTAAACAAACTTTGTGTTCATTCTCAAGAGACTGGTTTTCGCCATGGAGAATTATTACCTAAATCGGTACGAAGCATCATTTGTGGGCCGTCAAATTGTGGAAAAACTAATTTATTAATTGGTCTTCTTATACACGGGAATGGTTTAAGATTTCAAAATGTTTATGTTTATTCTAAAACCTTGCAACAACCCAAGTATGTTTTTTTAGAAAAAGTCCTGCAACGAGTACCAGGCATTTCATTTCAGAAATATCATGAAAATGAGCAAGTACTGAGTGTTCAGACCGCAAAACCGAATTCTGTAATTGTATTTGATGATGTTGCTTGTGAAAATCAAAGTAGTATGCGTGATTATTTTGCTATGGGGAGCCACAAGTTCATAGATTGTTTTTATCTAAATCAGACGTATAGTAAAATCCCTAAGCAGTTAATAAGAGACAACGCAAACCTAATCGTATTGTTTAAACAAGATGAAAGAAATATGAGACATGTTTATGAAGAACGCGTCAACACTGACATGTCATAATTGAATTTCGTGAAATGTGTTCTAAAATATGGAGTATACCTTATAATTATGTTGTAATTAATAAAGATTGTTCCAAAAACAAAGGATGTTACAGAAGTAAATTTGACACGTTTGTAGTCTTTGACTAAGAATACGAATACATATAAAAGGCTGTTACCTGCCTGACATTATTATTCACCTTACGACACTACATCATGAACACACAACCACAACCATTACAACCTATTTTACCAATATGGAAAAATCATTGAAACGACAAATTGTTGATGCGGCAGAAGCTGTAAAGATAAAAGTACGAAAAATGAGAGATGCTGAGATAAACAATAAACAAGCACTGGAATCTGTTTTCAAACCTGTAACAGAACCTCTCAACCTAATTGCTAATGCTAGTAAGCAAACTCCTTTCCTGCGTGCTAGTGATGATTTTGCTGATGTTCCGTTTATTAACGAATCTTTGCCGAAAGAAGGAACTGGTAGCGCAGAAAGTAATAATAATGCCGATGAAGACAAATATGAATCCGATATCAACAGTGATTCTTCTTATGAATCAGTAGTTGAAAGGAATCAAGATTGTGATACATCATCCTGGTCAGTATCTTCAGAAGCGTTGGTAGATATTCCATTTGGGGTTACAGCAGACCGCGGGAAACTGATGTTAGGTTCTGCTTGCATATCGATCAACGATCAATACATCACCGTGGCTGGACGTAAATACCAAAATACACCTGGCTTAAAACAGTTGTTGCTTAAGAAATATGTAGATCTAAGCTTGGTTACAGATAATGATATGCAAAATTATAAGTCGATGCTACTTGATACAAATGCACATCGTCGAGACTATGATCCAAGTAAGCCAATAAAAAGTAATAAAGGACAAAAATATTTGCAAGTTATTAAACCTCTTTTTAAACTGAAGAATGAGTTCAGGGAAAAGGTCTACCGTTTATAAAAAAGTGGAGAACAAACGTAGATTTAGTGTACTGGGATAATCCTAATGAATTAGTGGAAAGGTTGAAATTATTAATTGCGTCTAGAGATGCTGGCAACACAGGACTAGATAATGAAATTATATCTATCATTGAAGAATTGCGTGAAAGTAAAGTTATAAATAAATAAATATTTAAAAATGTGTTTATTTCACTACCAACCTCTCAATACAATACACCTTAAACATGAACTTAGACAAATTCGGACATTACATTCACAAAAGAATGCGTTTATCAGAGTTATTCGAGTTTAATGAGAATGCATTGATAAAATCAGAAAACGGAGATTTTGATTTAAAAACATCAAGACTGAGCGTAATTAAATCTCTAGTAGAAGCAGACGATGGTGTGAACAAGGATTGTGTAGATCGATTGAATGCTGACACGTTAAAAGAATTAAATAATCTGGCTGTGAACAAGGATTATGTAGATCAATTGAATGCTAATACATTTAAAGAATTTAGTAATCTGATTGATGCATTGCGTTCTCAAATCATAAAAGATGCAAAGACTACAGTTCAAGCTACTTTAAAAGCAAGGATATCTGAGGTTTCAACTCATTTACAAGATAACTTTTATACTAAAGCAGAGGTAGATAAATTACTTCAAAAAACTACTTAATGGTAAAACAGCAAATTGTAAATGAAATACACAAAGCAGCACGAAGAAATTTTCTTCGACGTTCTGTTATTCTGAAAGGAATCCATGATTTATGGCAAGCCGACTTGATGGACATGCAAAACCTGAAAAAGTATAACAAAGGTTATGCTTTTATCTTAGTGGTGATTGACTGCTTCTCAAAGTATGCCTGGGCTGAACCGTTAAAATCGAAAAATAAATTTGATGTTGCTCGTGCATTCGAACATATACTGCTTAGTAGTCGTAATAATCCTGTTAACTTACAAACTGATATGGGGACAGAATTTTATAACATCACTTTTCAAACGCTTATGGAAAGCACAACATTAACCATTACTCATCGTTTTCTACTAAAAAAGCATCAATTGTCGAGAGACTGATTAGAACTGTAAAAAATAAATTATATAAATATTTTAGTCTCAATGGAAATTATAAGAAAACCAGAAGTTTTCACTTCAGTGGGCTAATCAACAGCGCTAGAAGCCCACCAACGGTTATTTTCAAGAAGTGCGACCGCTTTCTGGACAAATTACACGCGCAAGTACTACAGTTTTATACCCACCTTTAAAAGTGACAAGTTTTTGAAAGTACCCACTTCAGCTCAACATTATCTTCTGTCAACTTCAAGTGACAGCTGTCTTACATACACAGTGACATTGACATATTATGTCATCTGTCAAATAAAAAGGGTTGCCAGAAATACCAAATCTCCACACATATCTGGGAAAAACCGTCACAAGTAAGGAAGGGACCTGACATAACTTTATAACAACAGTTCCGTCTGTGAACTACATTGCAAGTGGACGTTTTTCGAAATTCTCTACAATTTGTTTTAAAGTTTATTAAGTTTTTGCTGTCTGAATATTCGCCATATTCGAATTTGTCTCGAGATAGGCGACCACTTTCGAAGTAGGATATTTGTGCTTACTAAAAAGGGAATCTTGTACACAACATAATGCTCCGATCACCAAATACCAAATGTCAATCGAATCCAGACCTTGCCAGTACGAGTAACCCAGTGGCCTTGGAGAACGTAACTCAGAGAAAACGCAAACAACCTGAATCAGAGATCGCCGATGCCATTAAGACACTTTCCCAGGAAATTAGCAAAAAACTGGACGACTGGCGTAGTGAGTTAGACAACGCGATATTAAAAATATCTGATAATGTCACAGGTATTAAGGCCGAGCTTGCCGTCGTAACTCAAGTCACTAACGATATTAAACTCGAACTCAACTCTTTACGTTCTGATCACAAAAACATAGAGACTCGTGTATGTACCCTGGATTCAAATTATAATGCATTAGCTGTCACAGTAGCGGAGTTAGAAAAATCGCTCCAATATACCATGGGAGAACAGGACGACCTCAAAAACCGAATGGAACGCGCCTGCTCCCAGAGCACCGAGACGCTAATAGATTCTATTACTGGTTTGGAAGCAACAATTGATGCACTGGCTTAAATACTTCCGCACTATTCATAAAGTGCCAAAAATAGTACCTCGGGTAAATTATCGTCACTGCACTTTGTCACACTACTATTTATGCAATTTGGTTGATTATTTATATTTTTGCAAAATTTAAAATATGTGGTCAAGTGTCACTCAGCCAGTGTTGCCAGCTTTTTTCCGACTGAAGAGAATGTGACTTGTGCATTTAGTATTTTTATCTACGAATGTGACTTGTGAAGTTGTCGAAATAAAATAAATAACATGACGTGAAATGTTATCTTCTAGAGTCATGTTTATGGGTTTTAGTGGGTGTTCATGTTTAGGGTAAGGAGGTTGAAACAAAGACTACAATATAATGCGGTGTAAAACCTCCTCTTTTTGAAGTCAGTAAAAAAATAAAAATTAACCTTGTATCCGGCCGCTCTGTGTTCGATCAAATCAAGTTACCTACTCATATTTATCGATATTTTATTCCCATTGTCAATAATAAAGTTAATCTGGCTATCAGTACATAAAAATAAGCGCTTTTTTTTTAAATAGCTTTGAATTCTGTAGCTTTCCAAAATTAGTAATGCCAAAAAATGCCATCTCCTTTGTGGTTATATTAATCATTAAGTGATCACTTCCAAGGGTTTCGTTCATAATGTTCCAGTTAAATGTCAAAGCTAAATCAGAGGAAACTAACGTTATATCGGGCGCGGACTGTTGAAGTTGGTTACTGACTAACCTAACACGGGTGGATTTGCCATCATTCAGGGTTACAAAACCGTTATCTAAAATAGCATCACAGATTTGAGATCCTCTTAAATCGGTCTTGTAAGACCAATTGGTGTAGTGCCCGTTGAAATCCCCTAAAACAAGACTTTTTTTGTTTACTAAAGAAAAAACTGAGTCCCAATCTTGCTGGCTGGTACGCACAGATGGTGCACAGTACACAGCAATAATATATTCGATTTCACTACAATTGAATATTTTACACACAAGAGTTTAATACCCTGGTTCGTGGTTTGTACGTCGTAGATACACGCATGAATTGACCTATGTACAAAGATAGCAACCCCACCGTAACCATCATCCCTATCTTTCCGGTAAATATTATAATTGGACAAGTTGAGATGGCTGTCAGGCTCTAACCAGGTTTCACTAATGGCGGCAATGTGGACTTTCTCCTGTGACAAAATATTTTCAAATGTAACTAGCTTTGGCCTTAAACTCTGCGCGTTCCATTGGAGAATAGTCAATTTTACATTTTTCTTGTTATTATACATGATTTACGAAAAAAAAACTCTAACATCTGTTTTACTATAGGCCAATCTGAAACATTATCTACCACAACTAAAATTATCCATTCGATGCAACACTTTATAATACTTGTAACCTTAGTTAAAATAGATGTATTTTTCAAAAAGATTATTTCCTTCAATCTTTTAATAAATTCTGTAAGCGTCACTTCTCTTTCTCTCTTTTCTTCAACTTCCTCAAACAACACCTCCGGTTTATTGGTAACCTGTGGCTCTGGATTTAAAAATAAATCGTATTCGGCTCGATTAGAAGTAGTATCCTTATGTTTCCCTTGTTTCTGGGACGATGATTTTGCGGCTTGTTTGACCTGTTCTCCTTTGTGTATTTGTGCTTTTGTCGTTATAATTTCAGCGTAAGGTGCAGCTTCCCGGGGCGACGAGGTCGTATCTTCTAAAAGCGGAGGTTTAGACACTAACGCAGGGAATGATCTGATCCCTCTTTGAGGAGTGGCTAGAGAGGCGCCACGGCGCCCTCACCTACCGCCTGACGCAGGTCCTCACCGGACACGGAAGTTTCGGGAGGTTCCTGCACATCATCAGGCGGGAGGAAACGCCCGGGTGTCACCATTGTCAGGATCGCCCAGAGGACACGGTGGAGCACACGGTGGAGATCTGCCCCGCTTGGGCGGAGCACCGCCGTGTCCTCGTAGAGGCGATTGGCAGCGACGGCGACCTCTCGCGTCCGGCCCTGGTGCAAGCCATGGTCCGGGGCGAGAGGGAGTGGGAGGCAGTCACCTCCTTCTGCGAAGCAGTCATGCTAGCGAAGGAGGTGTCGGGACGGCTCAGGGAGAGAGCCTCCCGTCCCAGCCGCCGCGAAAGACGCTCCGGGCGTCGGGAGCCGCGTGACGACTCCCGGCCACCGTAGGCGCGGGCCTGCGGGCCGAGAGTAATGGGTAGCTCACCGCCCGATCAGGACCAGGCCCGTGTCGGACGGCGCGTACGTGTTCCACGCGCGCCTCAAAGAGATGTCAGCATCGGGGAGGGGCCCCTTAGGGCCGAAGCCTGCCGGGTCAGCGGGATTGTCCGAAAGGGTTACCGCTGGTTCGGAACATAAAGGGCTAAGGAAGGAACACGGGTGGGTTTTAGTCAGTAAGAGTCTGACACTCCTTTCCGCTCCACCCAGAGCGGGATCATTTGATGATTTCACATCCGCAAAAAAAAAAAAAAAAAAAAAGGGAATGATCTGATAGACGACAGCTTAGGGGCAACAACTGCTGGTGAACTTGGTGCTACATAAATAGTGAGGGCCCTTCTATACGTGCAATTAAACTCCGCCATAATGTCTCTCAACCTTTTTTCTTTGAGGAATGCAGGGCAACCTTTGTACTATGCCATGTGTGCACCATCACAATTGACACATTTAAATGACGTAGTATCGCAGTTAGTATGATTTTCTCCGCACTTCGGACAGACAACTTTGCTTGATGGACACCTTTTTGTTGGATGACCCAACTTCCAGCACCTCGTACACTGTGATACAGGAAAGATGTATGGATCCACCTTAATTCTCAAACCATCCACGGATATATATGGTGGTAAAAAAGATCCTTTAAAACATAAACGAACTGCTTCGCTTCGTGACCAACCTTCTTTCGAATGACGACGGTTGAGTCGAAATATTGACATCAACTGGGCTGGTTTAGGACACGCTATTGTATTTTGTATTTTCTTCATCGGTTAGATCTAAATCCACATCCCTTATAACACCGTATGACATACTCTTTTCCATAGGTCTTTGTATACGCCACCCCTTGTCAAGTAATTGTTTACAGTTCTCTAATCTCTCAGCGCTGACTTCATTTTGCATATCGAGGCGGACTTTGTATGGGTTCATATATTTCACCCTTAGAATATCGGTAATACCGTTATCTTTAAATAATCTGGCCAAAGCAAATTGTTTAGGCAATTGCTCACTATATGATATGTATGTCTCTATTTTATCTGTCTCAAGCTTGTACTTCTTTTTTTCTTTTGGTTTCATCTCTGTCCATTCGGTATCATCGTCATCTACTTTTCTCTTCTCCGACCTAGTTTCGCCTTCCATTCGCATTGTATTCTCTTGGTACTGTGTCCCTTCTAAATCTCGTACTACTAGATCACTCCACGGACTGCTGCTCGGCATAGTGGTCGCGTCACAAGTCGCATACACATGATCTTCCTTACTTTCATTCATCGTGTAGAATTAAAAAACATAGGAACATCGTTAGCTATTGCGCGCAGCGAGTGAACCGCAGCTACGCGCAGGCAACAACAACAACGTAATAAGTACGCGCGCGGCTTGAGTAGGTAATTATCAAACGGCTACCTCGCACGAACGCCGTATCGAAACTGCTGCATCATTTGGAATTGGATTATTGTAATGCTGTCTATTTGTGGATATGTAGCAGTTTTCACTTCGTTTTGCGTAGCGATAAGTACATCATCTAAATATATAAAACTCAAAGGTGACTGACTGACATAGTGATCTATCAACGCACAGCCCAAACCACTGGAGGGATCGGGCTGAAATTTGGCATGCAGGTAGATGTTATGACGTAGGCATCCGCTAAGAAAGGATTTTGATAAATTCTACCCCCAAGGGGATAAAATAGGGGATGAAAGTTTGTATGAAACTTTGTCAATTTTCAACCGATCGGGCTGAGACTTCGCATGCATATAGCTACTATGACGTAGGCTTCCCCTAAGAAAGGATTTTGATAAATTCAACCCCCATGGGGATAAAATAAGGGATGATGGAGGATGTAAATGTATTAGTTTTTTTTTAATAATACTTAACGCGAGCGAAGCCGCGGGCAAAAGCTAGTTCTATCATATATTAGTAATATATTTTCTTATGTTTTTCGATTTAAATGTAATTTATGCCATTCGAATCTTTAAAATATTGGAAGACTGTTCACGCAAACAAGGTGTGAATCTTAGTCCGAGCCAGGAAACGCGCGGAGGGCGCGGCGCGGTGCGGGACTACACCGCGGCAGCAAACTGGCCGCCGCCCGCACCTCACTCCATACCGAGTACGGTCGAAGACGCGCGCGCATACGTCCAAAGTATGTCCATATGTCCAAAGTTTTATTCCCAACATTGTACTGTCTTTTAGAACCGTATTATAAGTGTTCACAGTCCACTTTACTTTCATTTACGAACCTTTAGTTAGGTCCTGAACATTTTGGTCCATCGGCGTTTTTTTTTTAAAAAAAAATCCGTGTAACGTATTTTGTACGAACAAAAACGATGTTTGCGCGGTGGCAGTACGGGCAACGTTGGTGGACTTTGATACGACGAGTTTTCAAAAGCGCCGTGTCACTACAAGCTGCGTTACTTGGCAGACAAATTTGGAGTTGGAGTCGCCTGTAATAAGCGATTAGAGGACGTCTACAAGTTCCCGAGATCTTCACGTCGATGGCGGTCAAGTCTCGACTACGTTGGTCGAATCCGGCGACACATTTATCTACTTACTTCATGGGAATCAACACAGTCCGCCTTGTGGATAAAGATAAGCATATTTGTGTATCGTTCCAAATTCCTTTCTGTTAAAATTCCAGTTTGAATTCAAATTCAAAAATTTCCGTTGCAACCGTTTTCAGTTCAGATTCAAATTAGAGTCATCAAGAAAAATGAATTAGATGATAAATTAGATGTCTACGAAAAATAGTAAACGATAAAGCTACAGGAATAATGGTGGTACCACATTGGCCTAGTCAGCCTTGGTACCCACTCTTTTTGAAGTTATCACAAACCAACCTTGTTTACTTTAAACCCAATATATCTACGAAAACATCATGTATGTAAGAAAACACTTACATATTTTTTGTAAAAGAGGTGAAACACATAATTATAGTACTAGAAATAGGGACCTATTAGTTCAACCAGGTTTCAGACTGGCTAAAGTAGACTCATCTTTTATGGGGTACTGTTTAAAATGTTATAATAAAATACCTCCCCACATTCTTCAACTGAATGAGACAAAATTCAAGTCTTGTATAAAACGCACACTATGCAGTCAGGCATATTCTAAGTTAGGGGATTACATCGCGGATAAAAATGCCTGGCTCAATGCTGGTCCTGCTCCACAACCACAACTAATTGATTAACACTTGAAAATACTGTTGGAGCTGCTGAAGATTGTAAGACTATCTTTGCATTGTATAGATTCAATTTCCTTTGTATTGTATAATTGCATAGCACAGATGTGAGTTCTATGTATGTACTATACCTTATTTACCATTTACAGGGTATGTCTTTCATTGACTTGAATGTGCCCTGGCGGCTGATAGTATGTCATGCTCACACAAACGTCTCGCTGACGGTGGCGTGTGTATTGGATCATTTAGCTCCCTTTAAAATTGTTGAGCTGAATGGTGCTGATCTATGCGTCAAGTCCGTGGATGGGCACCGTCAGTTGGGGCTGGTCATCACTCAGCTGCCTCGGCTTATTTTTAATTATTTTATTTGTGAATTGTTGTTTTCTTACTATTTGCTGTACTCTGGACGCTTTAAACGCGTACGCGTTCCTTTTAACATCGTTCTCACATTTAATTGTAAATTCAACATTAATGATGTAACTAATATTTTTGTAAAAATATAATTTAATAGAGTGTCCATGGAGTTTCTTGCCCGTTCTTCTCCATAGGTACCTACGCTTTGGAATGGGCACCTAGCTTCATATTTTCTGACTGACCGACTTCCTGACAATTCAAAAGTGCCTGTAATGGTTTAATTGAAATAAATGGTTTGAGTTTGACCTGAACCAGACACCCACTCTGGACACGACTTACCCTGGTGGCATCCCTATTATCAGTGATAGGCAAGACAAGACCCGAAACTATCGAAATTATGATTGCATCCTTGGCAAAAAATTCTTTAAAACAATATAGCTGCGCTTATAAAAATGGTGGCATTTTTGTGCCATTAATAATATAAGCTATTATAGTGCAAATATTCCACTAATACTAAAGTTCCTAACGGAGGAATTCGAAGAGGGGGCAAGCTATTCTACCCTTAATTCCATTCGCTCTGCGTTGGCTCTAATATTAGGCAGGCAGTTAAGTGACGATGACCGGGTTTCCCGGTTTTTTAAGGGAGTATTTAAAAAGAACCCTTTTTTCCCTAAATATCAGGCAACTTGGAACCCAAATTTGGTCCTTGATTATATCTCAAACTGGTATCCAAACGATGACTTGCCACTAGAGAAACTTACTAAAAAGCTGGTAGCTCTACTCGCGTTGTCAACTGCACAAAGTGTGCAGGTAATAATAATAATAACCCCGCCGCCGTATCTCTACGTTGACGCCGTGGTGGGGCTTGCGCGCTCCAAACTCTAGGCCTATGCCGGAAGAGTTTACTTTGCTGGAATAGGTCTAAGGTGAGGAGCCAGACCAAGAGAGATACAGAAATCCGCAGGGCAGCATGTGGCGAACTGTTGGGCAGTAGCGACCCCACGGACCCTATCTTCAGGGAGAAGTCTTGTTCCTCACCTCTGGCTTGCCTTTATTGGCCGGCTGGAGTGAACAATGACGAGGAACAGAGCTCCCACCCCATTCTTGCCTTTATTGGCCGGCTTGAGTGGAGATTCGCAAGAGCAAACGTGCTCGGAGGAAGGAAGTATTCCAGTAAGATGCTGGTAGGGATCTTGACCGTACTTCCGGGATTGTCCTGATAGCCGTGGAATACCTCTCCACTCCTCATAAGCACCTCAGGACATATTGCCCCCTTGTTGCTACGTCACTATGTGCTAGCGATCGTTTCCGGGGGCCCATTGTTGAGTGTGCAAGTCACCCCCTGCCATTTTATCCGTGTATATATAAAACATTGATCAGGCAGGGGTCGTAGTTATTCCATAGTTCTTGGTAACCAATCCACTTTAGCCACCCAAACCCATAGTCCAACTTTTTATTTTTCCATATCCTGCAATAGTCCTACACCAACCGGGGGTTATCCTTGGGTGCACTTGCATAGCGCATACAGGGATAATCGTCGGTTGGTGCCGCATTTAATTAAAATTTCCTAAGGGGCCTCTGCGAGTTGGCTTCAGCCCCTCGTACGCCTTCCAAAGGACCGGGACCCAATGGTTCCGAGAAAAAAGAAAAAAAAAAAAATAATCTTTATTGTTCAGAAAAAAATACATAATTTTATCAGATAAATCACTGGTCTCCACACTAGGATTCCCTGTGTCGTAGAGGCCAGTCTCTTTCATCGTGGTTCAAAAAATACAGTATAACATAATATAAGATAATAAAGAAGAGTAAAACAAAAACAATAGTTATAACTACATGGCGGCTTTTGCAGTAAGAGTGTACAAAGGTGATAGTTGTGTGGTGTTGGTGCAGGTATGTATGTGTGTGTTTGTGGTTGTGCGCGTCGTGTCTCCAAAAAACTAAGTGTCGTGGTAGATTGTAATAAGTTGTTTAATAACAAGTATTTAATAGTTTCTCTGTGTCGCCGTAATCCAGACCTTTTAGGTAAGTTTTGATGTGAGATTTGCATAACGATTTTGTCATGAGTAATAGATAATTTTATCGTTAAGTTTACTACAAAGGAATGGCCCCATATAGCAAAAACATCTTTTACCAAAATGAAGTTTACACTTAGGTTTATGCCATGTGGGCTTCCTTCGGGAATACTCTTTAGACACTACTTTGGCTAAAGCCTCTTTATGGAACCTTAGAGCTACAGCCATAATATAGATCTGCCGCACGCGCATTACACCCGTCTCTTGGTACAAAGTATTAGTAGGAAATTGTCTTGGTTTTTTATAAGCGACCTTGAGAACGGCCCGTTGTGCGCGTTCTGCCCTTATCAAATGGGTCTTTAGTGCAACCCCCCATGCGACTATACAATAAGCAAGAAGAGATTCGCACAGAGTGTGGTAAATCATTTTCAAATGATAAATGATAAATGATAAATGATTTTATTTTTGTAAGTAGGTTTGTACAAACACTTACACGTCAATCATGTTTTTTTTAAACTAGATGAGGTCGGCGTTTCCTATCTGACTACTCTGAGAAGAAAGGCCGAAACAAACTCAGAGGTCACAGTCTCTTTTAAAGTCCAGACATAATCTTGGTCAGGTTATATGAAGACCATGTAGATCGATGTCTGAGATGGTCTTTTGAGGAAAGAACCACACAGATTGAGAGGACCTGTCCAGTCAGTGCACGCATTTGTCAGAAATCGTGCAGCTCAACTCAAGACTTAAGGAGCTCAGCGATTCGACGAACAATACCAAAGAAAGGACATTTGGGTAGGCCACATAAATTACTCAAACTGCCAGACCATGAGAGAAAAAAAAAAAAACAAGTAATAGAACAGAGAGAAAAATAAAACATAAAAAAATAATAAAATGACCCACATCGTCTTCACATTCACAAATCACAATGTAAAAAAAAAAAAATTATATATATAATACTTTACAAAGTAAATGTCATTGTTTATAAAAAAAAAATCATTAATGTCAATGTGTATATAAAAAAAAAAAAAAAAAAAAGACATTCAAAATGCAGAAATTTGAAGCAGCTCAATCCCAAGCCTTTTTGTCCTCAATATAATCTTTAACGGTATAAAAGGCTTTCTGGCACAACTTACGTTTAATGAATGATTTGAATTTATTGAGGCTTAGATCTTGAACGTGGCTTGGTAGCTTATTATAAAAGCGTATACATTGGCATCTGAACGAGCCACCTATTTTTTTGAGCCTTGTTGTAGGTACAACAAATTTGTGTTTATTTCTAGTATTTATATTATGGATATCACTGTATTTTTTAAACAATTTTATGTTTTTATGGGCATATAAAAGATTTTCATAAATATACTGAGAAGGCACAGTCATTACATTAATCTCTTTAAATTTGTCTCTGAGAGAGTGTCTCGGACTTAATTTATAAATTGATCGAACAGCTCGCTTCTGTAAAACAAAGATAGTCTGAATATCGGCGGCATTTCCCCACAATAGAATACCGTACGACATTACACTATGAAAATAGCTAAAGTACACTAAAAGGGCAGTCTCTATATCAGTTAAATTACGAATTTTTCTAACAGCATATGCTGCGGAACTTAGCTTTTTTGACAATTTATCTATATGTGGACCCCACTGAAGCTTAGCATCCAAAGTTATGCCCAAGAATACTGTGTTGTCTTCAGGATTCAATTCCTCGCCCTTTATCAACACATTAGTTTTCACCTGCCTAACGTGGGGTAGCGTAAACTTAATGCATTTGGTTTTTTTCTCGTTTAAAAGCAAATTATTAACATTGAACCAGTGGACTACTTTCGAGATCGCGCTATTTACATCGTCAGTAACCAACTGCTGACGTTTAAGTTTAAACAAAAGAGAAGTGTCATCTGCAAACAACACTATATCATGATTATCCTTTATGAGGTACGGCAAGTCATTAATATAAATAAGAAACAAGAAAGGACCAAGAATTGAGCCCTGTGGGACTCCCATTGTTACTATAGATCCGGGTGATCTTTTTCCATTAACGTCAACGCTCTGAATCCTTTTACTCAAGTATGAAGTAAGAAGATCCAGAGCAGTGTTTCGGATCCCGTAGTGGCGGAGTTTCCTGATTAACGTTTCGTGAAGAACGCAATCGAATGCCTTGGACAAATCACAAAAGATGCCCAAGGCATCGCATTTATCTTCCCATGCATTATAAATATGTCCTAAAAGTTCAACACCGGCATCAGTAGTTGAACGACCCCTTGTAAAACCGAACTGTTTGCTATGTAATAATTTATGTTTATTAAAAAATCTTTGCATTTGGTCTAAAATTAATTTCTCAAAAATTTTACTAAAGGTAGGTAGTACAGAAATAGGTCTATAATTTGTGGGGTCTGATGTACTACCTGATTTAAACAAAGGTATTATTTTACTATTTTTCATAAGGTCAGGAAACTCCCCATTGTCAATACAACTATTAAAGATAAGAGCTAGTGTAGGTGCCACAATGTCAATAATAGACTTAGCTACTTCTACAGAATTACCCCACAGATCTGCAGTCTTTTTTACATTTAAAGTGTGAAAGGTTTTAATTATATCTCTACAGGTAATATATTCAAAATTAAATTCCGAATCGCAACCATTAACATTGTCCTTAAGCAAAGACTCAGCAACAGAAGGTGATGAGTTTAGTGATTTAGTAGTTGAAACGGGAATATCTGAAAAGAAATTTTCAAATGCCTCGGCGACTTGTGAGTCTGATTTTATTATGTTGTCATTAATAGACAGGCTGTAGTCAGTATTCCGGTTACTAGATCTTCCCGTTTCACTATTAATAATATTCCAAGTCGTTTTAATTACATTACTGCTGTTTTTAATCTTTGAACCCAAATAGCGTGACTTGGCCATATAACAAACTTTTTTAAATAATTTTGAATAATTTCTAACATACAAATTAAATTCATCAGTGTTAATATAAGTCCTTTCATTGTACAATTCATAAAGCCGTGTTCTACTTTTATGAATACCAATGGTAGCCCAATCACTGAACGATGCATTGCTATTAACTGAGATAGTCTTGGGAATAAAGGTGGAATCAAATTTGTTACGTTGTTTTTTTATACCTATACAGCTGCGTTACTAATAAGTAAAGTAGCATTTACCTGAAAACATATTGTAGAACATTTTGAGGTTACCGAGTAATATATTTCATTGTAGTTTGACTTTGTACTGCACTTGATAGAGGAACTCATTCCTTCAACTGTGTTTTGTCACTAGACTTTTTAGTTATCACTTAATCACAATAAATTACTATTCTAAAACATATTAAATAGGTTTTCATAATAAATTAAAACAAATATTGTTTATTTACACTTCAAATGTCATTCAGTCGAACGTCATTTTCTGACAGTTAGTGCGACATCTGGTGGTCGCCGATTAACAGTTGTATTCTAATCGATATTTTTACATATTGATTTCTAACCATCGAATTAATATCGTATGGAGCAATCCTTCATTATTTTCAGCTTTCAGTAAAAAATTCATAATTAACTAAATGACCGTAAACGGAAATGAAAGTAATTTTTTCATTAGGGACTTATTTCTAGAAACTTCTTTGTCTAGTAATCCGATTTTAATCTGTGCATAGTCTTTGACATAATGTGGCCAGGTGATAGATTAGAAATTTCCCGACTAGCTATTCCAAGATAATTACCCCAAATTAAACTAGATTTAGAATTAGATATTACAAATAATTTGTTTGTTGGTCTGGATCATGAAGATTCTTATAGTTTCAGCGTTTGAACGTCACGTTGTGTGGTTATTAGTGATTTTCAAGAATTAAAGTATCATGGTGTAATGTTTATCTTCCGTGATCTTATAATCATTTTACCTGCATTACGGGAGGTTTTCGAAATGTTCCGTCGAGTTCCGGTCTGCAATCGATGACAATAATAAGGACTGATGTTAGCGTCCTTTTTCGCCCTTGACACGCAGGATTGAAAACACTTAGCTTGTATCGTGTTTTAAAAGGTAAGGATTTTGTGGAAATAGTGTTTGGAAGTGGTCTGTGAGCCTCCCCTGGTTGTTAAAAGGATATTGTCGTGATCCCTGAATATTAATTACAGGATTCCAATTTGCGCATACGCAGACTACTTTACAGCCGGCCAAGGAACTTGCAGTCAAGTGCTTTCTCCATAATTCAACCGTGAGTATTTCATCCGCTGACTATTTATCATAGATTCCTCAGTGTTAACCACGGTATTCAATTATTGTTTACGGGAACGAGCCCTTGTCGTGGAGTTGATGAACGCCACGTGGGTAATCCAGATTCCTAGTGTCAGAAGGCCATGTTAACCGGCTAATGTTTTAGCCTTCTAGATTTCCAAGCTCGGTCACCTCAAGGAATGTTAATTAGTTGATGTTGTGTATCATTGGGTCTCCGTATTGTCGTTTCCAGGAGAGGCACCTCGAGAGATTCGTCTCGCCGCCAGGATCTAGCGGAACGTCTGGGGCCTGGACGCGAGACCCGTTCCTCGAGCACGCTTGAAGCCTCCTGCGGAGACGACTGTGCGGCTGGCTGAGTCCGTCTTGCGATAGCGCAGGCGGGACGGTTTTTTTTTATTCCTAAGAATTTATTAACTAATTTATTCTGGTTTCTATAAGAACCGGTTAGTTACCTTAGTCCGGTTTTCTTCACTTGAAACCGGTCTTCAACCTAATTTAATTGAGGATCTTGGGTTCGACATTATTTGTTCCTCCGGAAGAATATTGGACACCTTCGTCGGCTCCAGGATCCGGGACCTTTATTGTCCCTGGCGCCCATTTACTGTTTAATCTTATTAATAACTGGAAGGTTACTTATTTAAAATCTTTACTTTGAGATTAATAATATTTTATTTAAATTAACTAATTTAAACGGAACAGTAGGTACTGGGTTTATCACCAACTCCCCACGCCCATAGCTCTTTCTGCTGAAATTTTAGCTGGCTGGCATTATTAGGGTAAAATTTAGAAAATTATCTAATATACTCATATATTTAATAACATAAATTAGTTATACGGATACTTTTATATTTTAAATTATAAAGTGTTTGAGATAGTTTGTTGTTTCACTCTACCTCCAACACCTAACCACCTGCATAGGTTGCCATCTGAGGCAACAAATTTTAATTTGTAACAAATTGTTTACAGTATACATTAAAAAAATTATCATAAAGTTGATTAGGATCAGCATGATTAGATAAAACTGGTAGTTTATTAATGAGTTTACCTTTAAAAGCCTCCAAGCGACTTGCAGTTTTGGGGTTAACAGTGATATCCTTTTTAGCCACTTTTTTGTTTAGGTTTTGAATAGTTATCCTTTGCCCGCAATGATCAGAATCTAGTAAAGTTATAATTTCTTTGTGGCTTGGTATAATGTCTGTATAAATATTATCTAGGCATGTGGCACTAGTAGGGGTTATTCTTGTTGGCTCCAAAAATAGGTTTAGAAGATTGTAGGACTGAAACAGACTTAAAATTTTACTACAAGAACCTGAGTTTTCTAATAAATTGACATTAAAATCACCACAAATGATAACGGACTTGTTTGAGTTACAAATCCTGTGTAACACTTCATCCATTACTTTTTCAAAGCAGTCATACAATCCTGAAGGGGGTCTATACACGCTTAATACAATAGAGTGCTCCAATTCTATACAGGCAATTTCAACTGTACGCTCAACAGATAGGCTCACAATATCTTTACGATCTTTAAATTTGAGCTGGTTACTTACTAAAATTAATGAGCCACCGTGTATAGCATTTATTCTGCTAAACGAACTACCAACCTGGTGATTATTAAAATTGAACAAGAACTGGTGGCTTTTCAGCCAATGTTCTGTTATACAATGTAATAATAAAAAAATATATTTTAAAGTGTGTGGATGTTGTTAAAAATGTATATTATGAAATGGGGTTATTAAATGTGTGTGTTGTACTCCAAATAAATAAACAATAAGTAGAAGTGAAAATTCGGGCGCCAGGAGCACACACCAAACTATGCCAAGGATAGACTAACCTGCGGTAACTGGAAACTTTTAATCTTCAAGCGGGGAGTATCAATAAAAATCGACACAAAAGTTATTGAACGATTTTATTACCCGAAGGCTGCTGGTCTCAATATACAAGAAAATTCCTTTCTAATATTAAGTTCTAAGGTGTAAAACTAAGATGGAATAGAAATTAATTCCTGTCCTGTCATTATTGCACTTTTGTCAATTTAAGTTAAGTATTATAAACCATACCATATTCCGGCGAATAAACTAGCAAACCGAATGGGCAAACCCTGGTGATTTTGATCTTCTCGGGGACGTCAGGCGGTCCATGATATATGTCGGTAGGGGCTAGCGTTAAAAATTTAAGTCTTGAAGTAAAAATAAATAAGAAACGCCTCACGGCTGAAATGAAACATGAATAACCGTTAGCTGATGTTCAGCGTCGACAAAAATGCCGATCGGAATGTTTACGACCAAATGCAAATTAACTCACCGTTTCTTTTCCAAAGGAAGTTTTTACATCAGTAGATGAATTAATCCAATATATATAAGGTTCAAAAGATCCTGAAACAAATATCGGAAACTATTAACGTCTGCCATCCAAATAACCACGCGACACGTGAGTAGGTTTGAAACCACGAAGAATTTTACCAACCTTTTACAAAATATGGACAATCCCATTATGATGCCGACAAGGGCAAATCAGCCACAACATAATTAGGACTGGATGTAGTCCATTGGAAGTATCAACTTCCAGATTTTAATTGGAGCTCTAAAATTACTCCATTTTATATAAAGTTCGGCCGGAAAGTGACATATCAAAATCAACTGACAGCATCAAAAAAAATCAGTGTGACCACTACACGACTTCCGATTCAAAAAAATGAATTTTTACATGGCAACACCACCCTGTTGCCTACAAATTAAAGCAAAGAACGCGCTATCATGTAACAGGCTTAAAAGACTCGTTACATTACATCCCCTCCCGAAAATAAAAGAAAGGAACTTTCTTTTATTAGAAAGAAATCTTCAACCAAATAAACCACTTTCTAATAATCAACTTTCTAATTCAAAAAAAAGAAAAAGAATCATATAAGATTCAAAGTGCAAATCAACTCTGAAAATGTCAAACGACAAAATCTCAAGAATTTAATAAAAGTAAAAAAATGTAAATGACAAAAAGTCAAAAACGAAATAGTGAAAAACAAAAAAATTATAAGTTATAAAAACTCATCAAATGAAACGAAGAGAGAAATCTCTTAGCGCTCCAAAACTCCAAAACAGTGCAGTTAGGCACTATAGCCACTGACTAAAAATTTCAAACAAATTCGGACAATTTACCAAAACAAACTACAATTTTTATAGTGCAGTTAGGCACCTATCGCCACTGACTAAAAATTTCAAACCACTTGGAACAGTACGACTTTGAGTGCAGTTAGGCACTATCGCCACTGACTACTATGTCAACCGCTTCCAACACAACCATCTCTATGAGTGCAGTTAGGCTCTATTGCCACTGACTAACTCCGTATTCAACAATCCAAAAAATTTGAAAACTCCGAACAAAAGTTTTTAAATAAAGCTGAAAGACCTTATTTAAAATACTGTTACAGGCACAACCTGCAACGAGACCAAGGAAAGCATATTGTGATCGGCTCATCACCACCGAATTCCCGAGCACAATAGCTGTAAAAGAATGTGAATGCTGTGACTGGCTCAACACTACCAATCTCCCAAACACAGACAAACACAAAAAAACATTGAGATCTCCAATGAGAAATCTCAATAACAAATAGGCGAAAGCCAAAGTTCACAATGCGACCGGCATACCACCACCGAACTTCCGAACGCAAAGGAAAAAGTATGACGAAAGTCAAAACAAAATCCCGCATCGTGATTGGAACAACAATGTCCAACACAATGGAAAAAAGTCGAAATCAAGGTCAAAAATTACACCAAGATCCAAAAAATAATAAGGCATTTTGTAACAAAGGTTACAGAATGACCCTAAAAAGTAAAGTCCAGGATGAACGCGTTACTAACAAAGTCAAATCCGATCATTAAAAAGAATGAAACTCCAGTAAAAATGAGAAACAATTCTGTCAACGAGCAGCACAAAATAGATTTAAAAATCGATTACTATTTATGACGAAGAGGAAATAGAATGATTTTAAACTATGAGAAAAAAGATTACAAAAACTTGAAATTGAATTTAAGTTTTTTAACCTCAAGGTATAAATTACCTGAACTGTAGGGTTGTATAAGATCTTAATAAAATATAAACAGGTAGGTTACCCTTAAAAAAGAAAAATAAGATCTTAGACAATCCAACAAAAACAAACAAAACATAAAATAAGATCCTTCGATGTGAAAAACATTTGGTGTGAGAAAAAAAAATAGTATTAAATTAACCAGAATGACCTAAGTTTTATTTTTAGAATGTTTCAAATTCAACAAATTTATAAGAAGTTACCTAACATACATCTTTCAAATCGCCGATAACCTATCATCCATCCTCTCGTACATCACACTGTCAAAAGCGACCTTCAAACAAAATTATCAAAATCAAGACTAACACTTGGAAACCAAATTAAAATTTAATAATATCTTTAACATGATAACGTCCCACTGAACCTTTATTTAAATCTTTCAAAACATAAACGTTATCTGAAACCTTTTCAGTTATTTTACATTTTACAAACTTAGGTGCAAGTTTAGCTGAAAAATATGCTTGTGCATTAGATTGAAGAAAACTTCTTCTCCACACCACATCACCCACATCAAAAGAAATGACTTTCCGACCCTTATTATAATAAGCGGCATTACGCTTATACCCCTTTAACAAGTAAGCTTGAACTTTAACAAAAATATCACTAAGTGAATTAAGAGAAACTGCATAAGCATTTCTATTTGAAATTTCTAGTTGAGATAAGTTATCAACAGAACTACTAAAGTGATGTAATGACGCATCAAGAATAAGCTCCCTACCAAACATCAGAAAGTTAGGAGTAAACTCAGTAGCAAGGTTTACACTATTATTTAAAGCTAATTGAACATTGGGCAAAAAACTTGACCAAGTTCTATGATCATCTTTAACAAAACACGATATGCAGGTTTCGACCGTTTTATTATATCTCTCAACAGGATTATTTTGAGGCGTATACAAAGTATTATAAAATATTTTGGTTATATTAAAACCTTTCAAAAAATCTACAAAATGTTTTGAAGTAAATTGAGTTCCATTGTCACAAACTACTATTTTTGGACAACCAAATTTGAGAAATATTTCTTTTTCAAAATGTTCACAAATTACTCTAGTGGTAGCATTGATCATTGGAAAGAACCAGCAATATTTAGTAAAAACGTCTACGACCGAAAGTATGTATCTATGACCAGAACAAGTTTTAGGTAGAATTCCTATGATATCAACTGAGAGCATAAGCATGGGACGATCAACCTTTTTAGGATTAATCATCATACCAAAAGGTGGAGATGTAGTATATTTATAAGCTTTACAGGTATCGCAAGACAAAATGTATTGATGAATATCATTAAACATTCCCTTCCAAAAATAATGTTGTTTTAATTTATTTAAAGTTTTATGTATTCCCAAGTGTCCATGATTAACAATCAGCAAGGCGAATAGCAAACGAAAAGCAAAAACTAAGTTTCAAAAAGTTAAATATTTGAAAATAAATTCTCAAGTTTGAGGTTAATTATAAAAGTCAATGTGGGTATTCCCATAAAAAATTACTATGTTAATTTTATCGTTTTAAAAGTGCAATAATCACTTACAAGCAGTTTAAATCTAGATAAATTAAATGCACAATATTGTACTTAACAATTAGATTAAATTATTTACTTAAAAAGTTAAACTTAGTTTTTAAAATAACTTTACTGTTGAGAACAACAAAACGCAGTCTATGCTATACAATTCTGTTGGTTTTGCTAAGAAACAAACATGATATTAAACAAAATCATCAGTTGTAAACACCAAACATTGTTTACAAAGATTCACCAAATTAAGTTAAGTACTACTTATGAGTCAAAAATCAAAATAAACACAAAGTTATTCAAGTAACAATGTAGAACAAACCAATGCAAACAATAGACTCATAAGTTAATTAATTAATAGTGCAATAATGACAGTATAAAGGTACCAGACAAACCTACTTCAAGTCCCTGTTCGCAGAGCGCCAATTGTAATATTAAAAAAATATTATCTAGCGACAATTGTAATAATAAAAAAATATATTTTAAAGTGTGTGGATGTTGTTAAAAATGTATATTATGAAATGGGGTTATTAAATGTGTGTGTTGTACTCCAAATAAATAAACAATAAGTAGAAGTGAAAATTCGGGCGCCAGGAGCACACACCAAACTATGCCAAGGATAGACTAACCTGCGGTAACTGGAAACTTTTAATCTTCAAGCGGGGAGTATCAATAAAAATCGACACAAAAGTTATTGAACGATTTTATTACCCGAAGGCTGCTGGTCTCAATATACAAGAAAATTCCTTTCTAATATTAAGTTCTAAGGTGTAAAACTAAGATGGAATAGAAATTAATTCCTGTCCTGTCATTATTGCACTTTTGTCAATTTAAGTTAAGTATTATAAACCATACCTTATTCCGGCGAATAAACTAGCAAACCGAATGGGCAAACCCTGGTGATTTTGATCTTCTCGGGGACGTCAGGCGGTCCATGATATATGTCGGTAGGGGCTAGCGTTAAAAATTTAAGTCTTGAAGTAAAAATAAATAAGAAACGCCTCACGGCTGAAATGAAACATGAATAACCGTTAGCTGATGTTCAGCGTCGACAAAAATGCCGATCGGAATGTTTACGACCAAATGCAAATTAACTCACCGTTTCTTTTCCAAAGGAAGTTTTTACATCAGTAGATGAATTAATCCAATATATATAAGGTTCAAAAGATCCTGAAACAAATATCGGAAACTATTAACGTCTGCCATCCAAATAACCACGCGACACGTGAGTAGGTTTGAAACCACGAAGAATTTTACCAACCTTTTACAAAATATGGACAATCCCATTATGATGCCGACAAGGGCAAATCAGCCACAACATAATTAGGACTGGATGTAGTCCATTGGAAGTATCAACTTCCAGATTTTAATTGGAGCTCTAAAATTACTCCATTTTATATAAAGTTCGGCCGGAAAGTGACATATCAAAATCAAGTGACAGCATCAAAAAAAATCAGTGTGACCACTACACGACTTCCGATTCAAAAAAATGAATTTTTACATGGCAACACCACCCTGTTGCCTACAAATTAAAGCAAAGAACGCGCTATCATGTAACAGGCTTAAAAGACTCGTTACAACAAAGAATGTCAATACTATTAAAATTCATAAATAATTCTACTTCTAAATCTTTGTTCATAAATCCTTGAATATTTTGATGCACTAGGTTGATACTATTTACTGAGTTTAACTTTTTTTTTGAGTTATTTTTACTATTATAGCTAGAGGTTGCCTCTATTGTCTTAATTTCTAATTTAAATTATTAACAATGTCATTAATAGTGACCAAATTATTGGCAGAAGTATTTATAATATTGTTGCATTGCTCAAAAGAAGCAAGTTGTTTAGCCAAATTTTTGGCTGTAATAGAAAAAAAATAAGATAGCGACACAGCTATCTGTCTTTTATAATAGTCAGAAAGATAGTACATAACATTGTTATATCTATCTTTTGTCAAATAAAAATTATTACTAACATAATTGTTAATATCAACTAAATGGAACATGTTATTATTAAATGTCAAGTTATGTAATGTCATATTCAATTCAAATCTTAAGCTATTTTCTTCCTGTGGCAAACTGTTACTATAAGGAAATGTAAACAACACAACTTTTCTTAAACTAAGGTTGCATAAAGTTCTATGATACTGGAGCAGTTCTCCTTTGTTTAGATTTCCCCTATTACCCATAAAAATTAATAAAGTTGTATCCTGGGTAAAGTTACATTTAATAATTTCTTTCATAATATGAAACAAAGAACAACCAGGCATACAGTAATTTACTATTGAGTGTCCTGGATATTCATCTGTCAATAAGTGACCTAAGTCCTTACCAATCTCATCACAAAATAATACAATATCATTATTTAAAGTTTGTTTACAATGTTTATACGAACTATTAATAGAAGGAATTACCAAATCAACACAGGGCTGCAGTAAGGTGGTATTGCAAGTTGACAATGAATGGTCCGGTGTAAGCACATTAGATGGTGTCTGACAATGCTCACAGTTGTTTTTTTGTGAGTTTACTAGCTCATTCATTGCTAACACATATTCCCTCATTAGGTCTTCAGAGGTATTATATTTGTTGGTCATTGAACTAAGTTTCTCCTGTAGATGGTCAAGTTCAGATTGCAAGGTTTCTGTGTCAATTTTGTACTTCCTAGTACTCTGCTCCAAATTATAAGAATACATGTCTAATTGTTTGAGTAAATTCAACCTTTCTCTATTCAATTTAACGTTTTTGATAAAGAACTTTTGTCTTTTTACCATTTTTTGTGTTTTGACAATGTATTTATTAATTTTAATGTATTTTTTAAGTTTATTTTTACTGGTTACTACCCTCACTGAATTATATGATTTTGATTCATCATCAGCTGTCAAATCAATAGTGTATGTGAGATTTATGGCAGAAACCATTGACGGGGCAATAGGCATCAATTCATTGAACAGACTTTGGTTCAGCGAGGCGGTGATGTTAAGATTGGTTGTCTCAAGTTGTGTTATTTGACTTTAAGCCTCATGTAGCTGCTGTTGTAATGTATGTTTTTGACTAAGAGCTTGTTCATACTCTGTGCTACACTGGCTGAACCCGTCCACAATAAGTTGAAGTCTATCCCGTTCTTCTATGGCATCAGTGTATTGAGTATATATCTGAGCCATTTCAAGTTTTAACTTCCTATTCTTGTCGTGGGCATCAAAGAGCACCCTTTCATTGTCTTCTATTTCCTTAATTAGTTGGTCACAGGACTCCTTTGACGCCTTTAAGGCGCTCAAAGCCTCATTGAGTTTGGACTCTCCGAGGCGAGCACGGGCGCTGCGAGTCATAATCATGATAAAAACTAGTAAGGAAGCGACAAGAAATTAGAAGAGAGAAGGTAGTTGTGGCAGCAGTTGAGAAGATGATTAGTTTTAAGGGAAAAATGAAATTTAGATGCAATTCTAAGGAGTTCTGTCACCAAACCAAAGTAAGGTTATGTTTACGTTCAAAGGTCATTGGCATCAATAAGTAGCCTTACTAAAAATGAACAAACTAATTGCTGTTGAAATTGTAGTACGTAAACTAACTAATACCAAGCAGAATATAGAGTATTGTACCTGATATCGAGATGACAATGCAAAATTCACTTGTGCCGGCAACTGTCACTGATTCACATTGAAATATTTACAATTATTTGCACTAGTTATGTGAATCTAACACAAAATACACATTATTATCCTATTTACTTGAGGAGTAATTGGTAATAGGCCTAAAAAAACAAACGAAATTTAATATTTAAGATTAAAATTACGAGAACAAGTTTTTAACAGCTGTTAGCTGTAGTGTTGCCACAGGAAAAAAAACAAAATCTTCGTGTTTGCAATCTGACCCATTCTCTTAAACACATGTAGCAGTTTCCTTACACGTCCAGTCACATTCTCTATTTGCTTTGTCCATGTGAGGTTTTTGTCAATATATACACCAAGGTATTTTATGTGTGCTACTTGTTCAAAGCACGGACATGCACATTCAGAGACTGGGCCACTACGGCAGGTATGCAATTTAATGGCAAAGTGACTTGGGCAAGTATTTTTTGGGCTGACACTAAAGTTAATTACCTTCGTTTTGGTCACGTTTAGTGTCAGCAAATTGTGATTTAGCCATTGAGCAACCTGCTTTACGCCAGACTCAGCTGCCTCGTAAACAGACTCCCACGTCCTATCATAGAATACTATGGCTGTGTCATCAGCATAGGCGAAAATTTTTGCTTTGCAAAGTGGTAATGAGCAAAGGCTGTTGACATATATAATGAAAGGAGTAGGGCCCAATACACTACCTTGAGGAACACCGTAGTTAAGGCTGGCGTAAGAACTGTAGTTATGACCTAAAAATAACCTCTGTGTGCGATTGCTAAGGTAGGACTGGAACCAGTCAAGAGCAGTGCCACGCACACCTAAGCCTTCAATTTTTCTTAAAAGGATGCTTCTAGAGACGGTATCAAAGGCTTTCGCAAGGTCAAGGAAGATTCCAGTACATTTGTTACCTTTATCTAGTTTGGTGACAACAAAGTCAACTATATCTGTACCTGCATCTTCCGTTGACCTGCTCTTGCGAAAACCATACTGATTGGCTGATAGAATGCCGTTCCTTTCAAGGTAGTTTAATAGTCTGGTATTCATAATCTTTTCTAGGATTTTGGACAACGATGTGAGAAGAGAAATGGGACGATAATTGGATACAACAGTCCTATCACCAGACTTGAAGATTGGACAGACATTTGCCATTTTGAGAGTAGTTGGTACTACTCCAGAGGAAATACTCAAATTACACAAAAAAACAATGGGGGGAATGAGGTGTAGCTTGTTCAGTTTAAGAATTCTGTTTGGAATACCATCCCAGCCGGGTGCTGAAACATCTTTGAGATTTGAGATAATATTATTGACTTCATAATTATCAGTTGGGTTTGCATAAAAGGAGTTAATTGGGGGTGAGTTGGAATATAAACTACTAGTTAGCAGAGCCAGTTCTGATTCGTTAATATTAAATTTTGAAAGTGTTTTTGCAGCAAGCGTCTCACCAACAGATGTGAAAAAATAATTCGCTTTATCTAGAGAGTCATTAGGGTCGGGACAGGCGTGCTATAGTTCTAAGTTGTTAGTCATGTCCTTTTTTAGATTACATATTATGTTTTTTATAGCTGTCCATGTCTTTTTACTATCACCTTTAGAATCTTCTAAAGTCTTGATGTCGTACTCATTTTTTAGATTTTGAGGTGCTATCATTAATTCGTTTGTGTAATGTTAGAGCCAATGGCTCAAACTTTGAAATAATTATTACTGACTAGCTGCGCCCCGCGGTTGCACCCGCGTAAATGTCGATTCCGTAGGAATATCGGGATAGAAAGTAGCCTAAATGTAAATCCACGGTATCAGCTACCTCCACACCAAATTTTATCAAAATTGGTCCAGCCGTTTGAGCGTGAAGAAGTAACAAACATATAAACACACACACAGTCACAAACTTTCGCCTTTATAATATTAGTGTGATGTTACTAAAACTTCAGCACCAGGGCGAAATATGCCACGATTAATCATACCTTTTTTCCCTCATAAAGTAGAAATTTGCCCGGGTCAGACTTTGTCCTCATATCTTGAAGCAACTCAAAAATTTAGACATTCTTCACAGACTGATAAACTCATATTAACTATTAAAAAACCTATACACAACGCGAGTGCCTCTTCTATTAGCCGCTGGATTAAACTAGTACTTACTGAGAGCGGGGTAGATACGACTATATTTTCCGCGCATAGTACGCGTCACGCGTCTACCTCGGCGGCTAAAAGAACGGACATATCTGTAGACCTTATTAAGAAATCAGCAGGTTGGTCTGGGAACTCACTAACCCCTTGTAAATAATGATGATGAGATTTTTGCAACGGCTATTTATAACTGATCGGCCAAACAATCCTAATAGAAAGATAATGTAATTACTGTCATAGATTACATGAAGCTAATTGTTAATTAATAATATTGTTGATTTGAAAACATAGTTGAGAGTTTCTATTTCAAATCCTCCGCGTTCCAGCTCATGTATGCTTCACCTATTTCACTCCAGGTTCTAAACATCTACCAAGTGAATCAAATAAATCTGAAGGATGTGACGTCGTAGTATAATTGATGATTAAACGAACTTACTTGTACGTGAAGTTCGATCATAATTATACGAAGTGCTTCGTTCGAAGAGATTAGTAACCTGAAATAATAAACCTGTTACTTATTTACACATGTAGTATCACCCAGGATTCACCACATAGCACTGTATTTTGAGAGATAAGAGTGTAATTTTTTTTTTTTTTGCCATGTAGGTAGACGTACCCTACAACTCCGCTTGTCATTTAGTTTAGAGTATCTGTAATATCGTTGATATTTTTGGAATGATTTGGGTTGGGCGGGAGGGAGTTACTAATCTCTTCGAACGAAGCACTTCGTATAATTATGATCGAACTTCACGTACAAGTAAGTTCGTTTAATCATCAATTATACTCGTGCTTCGTTCTCGAGATTAGTAACCTGAAATAATAAACCTGTTACTTATTTACACATGTAGACTTTGAGAGGTATAATTCTGAAAATATCAACGCCAATATCAGAATCAATATTATATTTAATCACATCATCAAAATCGTGTTGTATCTATGATAATACATAATTATAAATAAGTTAGTATTTTATATTCACATTATAAATAGGTATACTTAGTACGAAGACGTAATTAACTTTTACATGATAATAGTTATCTTTTAAATCAATTACATAGTTTAATCATCTATATTATTAATAATAGCTCTTGCTAAGACTGACGGATCGTATTTAGTTATATTTCTTTGATAAAATTTGAAAAACGTATCTGAATTGTTACACCAGCCAGCGGTTTTTCTGATCAGGTCAATATTTACGCCTAGCTGGTGGGCCTTAGATGTAGAGGCGTGTCTTGTGCTATGCGCCGAGAATATGGATACGTCGATCCCGCTCGCATGGAGCGTACTCTTTATCCAGCGACACAGCGTCTGTGTGGTCGCCGTTTTATGGGGCTTTTTGCATCCGATAAATAAAGTGTCATCTTTACGTAAAGATGAAGTTTTATTAATGTAATCCACTAATGCTTGTGCAGGACATATTTCTTTTTTCTGTAAAAAGTAAGGCAACACCAAGAGAGGTTGATTGGTTCCTTTTTTTGACGTTTTTATTAAGTCAGGTATTTTTATTATGATTTCGTTAGGTTTGATTTCAATGTTCTTTATATTGATTTTCGAAAAGGTCTGGACCCTATGGGCCGTAACAAGAGCTAATAAGGTTATACATTTTTTTGTCAGTTGATCTAGCATTAATGTTTCATTAGGATAACAAGTAGCTAAGTGAGATAGAACGCATGAGGTATCCCACGTTACATTGTATTTGGGCATGCGTGGACGTAAACGGAACACACCTTTAAAAAACCTTGTTATTCTTTCATTTTTGAGACACTAGGTCCCAATATCAAAGATAGGGCTGCTCTAAAACTATTCAAACTGCTGTATTTAGTACCGGCATCAAAAAACATTGTTAAAAATCTCAGTACATCGGTAATCGATGTGGCATAAAAATCAAGAGAATTCTGGACACAGAAATCGAACCATTTTTTATAACAAACATCATATTGTCTGATAGAACTGTCGGCTAAAGAGGCGAGCATTATATGTTCCGACGACTCCGGGACGCTTCTTCGCGATAAGGCTCCCCTGATAAAATCCCTGCAGCCAGGGTAAGATGGTTTTGAATGTTGCTGTTGCTGGAATGATCAAAAACTATATTGTAACTGTCTGATTTAAAAGTAATTAATTCAGATATTAATAGGTTTTTAAACAAGGGGAACCAAGGCTGCGTAGGCCATAAAGGTACTATTACAATGCCTTTTGCTTGATCATTCATGATTTTTTTTAAAGTTTTTAGAATAACTGGAAAAGGCGGAAAAGCATAGAAATACATCTCAGACCAGTTAATTGTGAAGGCGTTTATTGCGAACGCGTCTGGATCTCTATGCCAAGCAATGTATTTTGTACATTTTCTGTTACAACGACTCGCGAATAAATCAATGAATGGTGTGCCAAACTTTTCAAGTATATAGGAAAACATATTTTCGGTTAAGGACCATTCTATATCTGGATGGTTGCGTCTTGATTCTTTATCAGCTATGGTATTGTCTGCAGATTTAATGTAATACGCATACACAAAAATTTTTCGGGCCTCGCACCATTGCCAAATATCCTTTGCTACCTTGGTTAGGTGTGGATATTGAATTCCACCCATCCGATTGATGTAACTAATAGCAGTTGAGTTATCAATGCGTAGAAGTATTTGGCAATCGTGAAAGTCCCTTGCAAAAACTTTAAGTGCAAAAAAGGCGGCCGAAAGTTCCAGGTAATTTATATGTTGTTTTTGCTCTGACAACGACCACCCGCCACACGCTGTCTGTGAGCCACACGCTGCACCCCACCCAGTAGTTGAGGCGTCAGAGAATATTTCTACCGAGTAGGTATCATCTTTGATACGGTTCTCGGGCTTTACTAAGGCCTGTAGCCACCACCTCAGGTCATCGTGTAGGTGATCGGGGATACTCATGTAACGATTGTAATCGTCGTGACCTTGTAAACTAAGGTACTTACAACGTTCTAATTCTTTGGTATAGAGCCAGCCGTATTCTACGGCTGGACAAACAGAAATTAATAAACCGACTAATTTAGCATAATCTTTTATTTTGATACGCTTTAATCTCATAAACATGTAAATCTCGTTAATTAGGCGTTGTTTCTTAAGATCGGGCAAAATAATTAAAAAATTTTGGGAATCAAGAATAAAACCCAAATATTTGCATCTCATGGAAGGTTGTAAGCAACTCTTTTCATAGTTGATAATAAATCCTAAGGCTGTTAGTAATTTAATGGAAATATTAATATTTTTTAAACAATCGTTATATGAATATCCAATTAAACATAGGTCATCTAGATATATAGTAGATATAAAACCAGCCAATCTGAGCAATCCAATGACGGGTTTCATCAATTTAGTGTAAACATATGGAGCTGTGTTTAAACCGAATGGCAAGACATTAAATTCAAATAACTTACCGTCAAATTGAAAACGGAGATATTTTTTGGAATCTGGATGGATTTTTAATAAAAAATATGCATCTTTGAGATCACAAGTTGCCATATAACAATTTTTTGTAATCAATTTTACTGCTGTGCGTAAATCCTCCAACTTGAAATGGTCAGTCTGTATATGTTTATTTAGATTTTTTAGATTCAGGATAAACCTTTTTTTGCCATTCGGTTTAGGCACAAGAAAAATACTCGATATAAATTGATTGGCACACGGAGCGCATTCGGATATAGCGCCAATTGTCATGAGACTATCAATAACTTTGTAAAAATCATTGATCTCAGTTTGTGTCAAAACAGGAACAGAAGGTACAATTTCTTGTGAGACATGATTAAAGAATTTTATCCTATAGCCTTCAATCCAGGAAAGAACAGTTTTGTCTTGTGTAAAGCGAGACCATTGTCTTGCAAACGACGCTAAACGACCAGCATATTGTACCTCATTTACTGGCGGCGGGTCGGCCGCGGCTGATAGCGCGATGTCCTCGACCAGCTGGCGTGCGGCGGCGGCGGTTGCCGGCTCGGCGGCGGCGGTGGCGGCGGTGGCGCCCTCGCTCCAGCAGGCGGGAAAGGCTGGCGGCTCCTCTGCGGCCCCGACTGCCTGCGAGTCGAAGGGGGAGCCTTCCAGTTTAAACCACGCGAAGTTGATGGCTGAGGTTGAGCGGTCTTCCTATTTTTATCGTAAGCGACTTTTATATCGGCACCAGATTTCGTCACAGCTTTGGCAGTCTTCAATGTTTCAGCCAGGGCCTCTCCGAAAAGATACTTGTCTATCTTTGTCTGCATCAAATGGTCGTTAATGTCTTTCTTTAAAGACGACAAAGCAAAATAGCGCCTTTTGACTGAGTCTGAGTGTAACGTGTCGCACATTAACTTTGCCGCATCCATAAGTTGTTTCAAAAGGGCCTGGTCTTTGTCCTTTTCTTGCATTTTAGTTGTTATGATGTCACTCAAACAGGCCAAGGCAGTACCAACCTGTCTTTGCCTATTTTCTATTCCCTTGTCGCGTTTCACGCTTGCTTCGGGCAAAGCAGCCTTTATTTCCGGATTGAGCATCGGTGGAATTATTCTAGGGCAGTTGGCCAGTGTCAAGTGCTTTTTCCCTAATTCCTTCCGCACGTCGTTGTCCAGTCCATTGACAATTAAATGCTCTAGGCGGTTAGCTAGGCCAACGTGAATATCTTTGCCATACTCGGTGGTTTGTGTGGGATCATCACCTAATATGTCGATCAAGTCCTCATCAGGGGTAATAGTTACATCGCTGACGGTGGCAGCGATTGCGCTAGGCTCAGCGACCGGGCAAGGCTCAGCGGCTTGCGGGTGCGCCGTCGTTGAGGACGGATGCGACAACGGGTTAGGCTGTGGCACCGGCGGCGGCGATGGCGCGCGTGGTTGCGGCGCGGGGGACGGCGCAGGGGGTGGCGCGGGCGCCGGCTCAGGGGGTGGCGCGGGGGACGGCGCAGGTGGCGGCGCCCGCGACTCCGTTGTCTCATCTGACGAGACGGCCCGTCCAATTGATGCCAGTCTAGGTCTTGCCATATTGTCATCGTCCGAGAAGATGTCCATTGAGTTTCTTGCTCCTGCAAGTCAAAGAGAAAGGTTGCAATTCCAGTGAATTGAACGTCTTTCCTAAATGAATGGTAGATGTTGCAATTCCAATGAATTGAACGCACCATAGTAGATAACGATATAAACAGCCCTTTGTACTGTTCGAGTTCGAATAAAGAGTAGGTATGTGTCAAATTCCAGTGAATTCAACGAACCTTTGTTTATGTATTGCACGGCCAAGAGATTTGTTTATGTTACGCCTGTAATTTGTAGCAATAACAAATATTATAACATACCTTCATAGTTATGCTCCGATAGCATGGAGTCCTCTCGGGATGACGGTGATATTGAAAACCGTTGCCGCTCAGCACGTTTTAATTCTTTCTCCAGTTTACGAAACTTCTTTTTTAATTTTTCGATGTTATCACGCTTTTTCTTCGGCATTTTTGTTTTGTTAAAACTTAAAACACACTGGAAAAAAACACTTTTAGTCCGTACCGACGAGAACGGGGTGTGCAGTGGTGAAGCACTGTAACGTGAATGACAAGCGGAGTTGTAGGGTACGTCTACCTACATGGCAAAAAAAAAAAAATTACACTCTTATTTCTCAAAATACAGTGCTATGTGGTGAATCCTGGGTGATACTACATGTGTAAATAAGTAACAGGTTTATTATTTCAGGTTACTAATCTCGAGAACGAAGCACGAGTATAATTGATGGTTAAACGAACTTACCTTAAGTGATGTTCGACCATAATTATACGAGTCGTCACATCCGAAAGATTTATAACCCACCCAAACCCTATGATACCAAGATCAATCATAAATCTCCCCAAGTTATGTCGTGAAATAGGTTATTTCTCTCTGAAAACAACGACAAGAGTTATGGCGGCGCGGGCGCAGGTAACATAGTGGGGGAAGGAACTATTACTTACTTACTTTTAATATATTTTATTTTTTAAGCTCTAAAAATTGTGCGATGCCTAGTACATTAGAAAGTGAACTACCAAGTGAATCAAATAAATCTTTCGGATGTGACTTCTCGTATAATTATTTATATTTTCAACATCAAAGTTTTATTAAGTAACAGATTATTACGTTTTCGTCAAGGAAATATAACAGTAAACTTCTGTGGATGTGTCCTGAACATAATTTCGAAGTATCAGAGATTAAAGAAGATTCAAATTCAAAGCATTTATTTCAAATAGTGTGCCTATTTCAAATAAATTGACTTTGAATCTGCATTTTTGAACGTCAAAATTTGCAATAATTAAATCTAGTTGCGCCTTCCGAAAATTAGTTTTGTATGGAGAAGAACGGGCAAGAAACTCCACTGTAACTCATTTAAAATGTTTTAAAGTAATTTATATACATTAATATATAATTACATGTGGAGACACGATGATAAGAAGACGATGATCGATAGTGTATTGTCGTTTGTAAATAAATAAAAAATATTAAAAGACATTAATAAATTATCCTAATTTAGTTCTCTATCAGATGTAGGCAGGCCTTCAAAGTGACATTCTATCAGCGATAACGACGATGGCATCAAAAATTAATGGGACTGACAAAAACTTATGTCAATCCCATTGAAAAGTGCTGTAGAAATACGAAACGTTTTGAAAGAGATTGCCACGTGTCTGACTCCTCTGGTGTTTCATTGCGCCAACGAGCTTAATATTTACTCCCTACTTAACAGATCTGCATGAAGCTTTGAAATTATCATCATAATTGTTGGCACGCCAGACTTGATCTTGATCTTCGTTCCATCCACTGCTGAGTAAGTTGAAAATTATAATTGTGAATTTTTCAAACTCCTTTTTTTGTAGGTTTTATTTCAGGTGTTTATCACATTTTACGGAAATCTAGTCTTTTTCGACTTATCACTCATTGAGTTAAGAAGAGGTACAGGAATGGAGATCGAAGTAAGTGGAAATGTTTTTCAACGGATCAGGTTCATTGGAAAAATTTGACAGTTTTGGGTAGCTTGATGTGCTGGCGTCTGTACCATAACGTCTTAGAACCATGGTTATTCCAGTGTCAAAGAGATATGAAACTACAGTACGGCTATCATCATCCTTTTCGCACAACGGTTAGAATATTGTCACAGTAAAAAACTACCGAAACAATATTTACGGCAGTACCATTAAGACTTTATGGTACTGCCGTAAATATTGTTTTGGTAGTTTTTTACTGTGACAATATTCTAACCGTTGATAACTAGATAGTTGATCAGTTGAATTCATAGTCTGAAGAAACTGAATATTTCCATCTCTTTAAGTGGTGGCGTTAGTTTGACAGTTGTGCGACAGTGACAGAAATTTTGTGAATACAAGTGTCATTTATTTACCTTTCTTAGAACTTGCCTTCATTGAATGTCTATCATTATTTTTATCAGTGGATGATTGTTTTTCTTTTTTACTTTAGGTGCATCCCATCATTTACAATCTTCAGTCAGAAAGACGTAGTACTAATATCAATACACAGTATTTATAGTGAGAAGTTCTATACAACTGTTGAGGAGGCTAAGACGGTGTGTATACAGCTTATGAAAAAAAAGAATTAATGTGTCGGGGGTTTTTAAATTTTTTAATTAAATTTTTTATATCATTCTTATTGTAGGGACTACTTAATTTTTGTATTTCATTTCTTTTATTTTCTTGCGTTTTAAGATTCAGGTAATTTGGTGTTTAATCAGGTTTTTTATCCGTCAAAAATTTATTATTAATTTATGAAGAATAATTTTTAAGACTAAACAGATTTTTTTGTTTTATTATATACTTTTTCTAGTTCTTCCTTTAGTTATTCAACTTTCGTACAAGTATTTCATAGCTATTAGATATCTTAGGTATTTCAGATCTAGTTTATAAAATGGCACTGCGGTACTATCTGATGTAGAAATACCTACGGTTTTTAAGTAAGGTAATTCCATTCGTAATAAAAATAGTCAAACTCAGTGGTCGTAGGTACCAGTCATCACTCCACTTTCCTCATCATTCTAGAGCATTGATCAGACAAAAAAATATTTTCAAGTTTTAGTTTTCATTTCGTTAGTTAATATTCCTCATTCCCTTTCAATATAGTGTACATTATTCTACTTGTCAAGCCCTTGCATTTGATACCTATATTAAAGGAGTCGTGAAAAAAATATAATTCGCCATTTTGTGGTGGCGGCCATCTTGGATTTGAAATTTGTAATAGCGTATAGTATTCTACTAGTCAAGCCCTTTCATTTGAAACCCATATTGAGGGAGTTGTGAAAAAAAAATGTAATTCGCCACTTTGTGGTGGCGGCCATCTTGGATTTGAAATTTATCATAGGGTTTAGTATTTGACTATTCAAGCCCTTTCATTTGATACCCATATTAAGGGAGTTGTGAAAAAATATGTAATCCACCATTTTGTGGCGGCCATCTTGGACCGATTTTCATCAAACATAGCTAAGAACACTCCCGACTAATTCATCTTTTAAACAAAAAAAAAAACAAAATCAAAATCGGTTCATCCGTTCGGGAGCTACGATGCCACAGACAGACACACACACACACAAGCACGTCAAACTTATAACACCCCGTCGTTTTTAGCTTTAGCGTTTTTCGTTAAAAACAGGAATTGTACAAGTAAGATGGTTTTAAAACTAAATGTATGTACTACATTTCTAGTCCTGAATTTAATTTTTTATAATGGCATCTTTTTTCACAGCGGGTCAACAACATTTTTGCAGGAATGTGATGCACTCGAATCGATTGTTCAGTAAGATGACCGCGTGTGGCCTGTTCTATGTAGACGCTACGCTACCCATAGTATTTATGAAAAAAAATCTTAAAGTTACAGAAAATTCAACACATTTACATTATAAAATTGACATTTTACCATAGATAATGTACGAATTTCACTTCTAGGTCGTTCCGTTTTAAGTTCAGACAAAGTGACGATAAATTTTAGTGGTTTTTATTATGAATACTGTAAGATTTTTAACTTTAATCCATTTTTAACTGGGTAATGAAACGTAATCGAACGAATGACAACTGTCAAACGTCAACGTCCCTCACGTTGACGTTTGACTATTGTCATTCGGCGTTTTAAATTATTTTTGTTTTTTTTTTGTGTTTCCGATTACACTTCACACTAAACCAATATAATATACAAAAGTAACACATTTGAAATGACAACTTAGGATCAAGAGCGAGCGAAGCGAGCTCGGGACTTGTGGCACCCCGACTCGGACAGATTAGGTTCGAAGGGGATGTCATCCCCTTCCCCTTCGTGTTAGGTTCCTTTAAACCCTGTAGACAGAAATAGGGGGGGCCCCGCGAAGCGGGGCTCCGTCGACTACGCTTAACCACATATTTTTGTAGTTAAAAAAAAATCATTGGGATTTTTTTTCTCGGCCGCTATGATTTTGCGAACTTTGCGGTTTTCAAATTTACACTAAAAAGGGTCAATTCTGTCCAAAAAAATAGCTACTATCAAAAAGCGCCGGGTGTGGAAGTAAAGTGGTTCCAAACCCTGTACACTGAAATACCCCGCGAAGCGGGGCTTCGTCGACATAGAATGCAAGAGCGAGCAAAGAGCACCCTTAGGTTAGGTTTGGCTAGGTTACTTTAAACCCTTTACAAAGAAATAGGGGCCCGCGAAGCGGGGCTCCGTCGACATAGAAGGCAAGAGCGAGCGAAGGGCAGAAAATTAGTTAATATGAATGTTAGGTCAAATGAACATTATGTAAAGGGAGCATTATACAATATGAAAATTATTATAATTTATAAATATTATTGTAGTTATGTTTCTAGAAATACGGTATCTATAAACGAACCGTTATCTAATGTTAAACGTTCTAAACCTCACCCAGGGTATCTATTTTGTGTTTAGTTAATTTTCTAAGTAAATAACCCCAATTTAACACAGATAGAAAACTGTATACTCAACCAGGAAGTGGATTCCATGAAGTCCTAGAAATGTTATTAGAAAAATAAATGAATATTGTTTATCAAAATGCCTAGCTTTTATTAAAAACCTCCATTTGATTTCTTAAATAATAACTAACGAAAATCACCTATTAAAGAAACTAACAAAAAGGGTAAATAAATAAGTTATAGGAAATTTAGGTTTTAAAGGCTTTTTATAACTGTAAGTATATTATTAGCCAAGTAGAAAGTCACTAGGAAGGATATGCATCCATCTTTTTATAAAGCTCAAAAAACAAGTGAAGAATATTTGAGATGGCAGTTAGAAGAGATTTTTTTATTTTATTAAATAAGTACCTACATATCGATTATTACAGAATCGACTAAAGATTGATTTTTGTAAATAAGTAAATCAAATAAACTAACACGCCCCCTCAAAAATTAATCTATCAATTGTACAAATAAAATAAATTAAAGTAAATACCTAATTGACCGGAACATATTCACTTCCTAGTGCTTGCTGGGAAATACATATCATGGCCCAACATTCGTTGCTAAGGATTAAGGGAAACCCAGAAAACCTTAATCAGACCATTACTAAATAATAATAAAATTAATCACAGTAAAAAATAATCAGAGTCTTATTCTAAGAGTCTAATTCTATTGGTTGGATTATTTGCAATGCTTATACAGCCATTGTTATCCTCATAGATTATGATAGGTTTATCGATACCTATCTTAATACTAACTGCTAGTGATTTAAACCATAATGCCTCCCTAACAGCTTCATACAATGCCATATATTCCGCCTCTGATGAAGAGGCAGCAACTGACATTTGTTACTTTGTACTCCAGGTTATAGAACAGTGCTCGAACAGCATAAATAAATACCCAGTTGTACTTTTCCTGTCATTTGAATCACTGCCACCCCAATCTGATTCTACGTAACCACATAGAATATTATTGTAGACGCATCTTTTATAACTTAATTTTAAATCAACAGTACCTTTCAAGTACCTAAGCACTCTCTTAAGACATTGCCAGAGATTTTTATTATTTTTGTTCGTATACCTGCTCAGTATATTAACGCTTGTACTTAAATCTGGACGAGTGCATAACATGACATACATTAAACATCCTATAACGTTTCGACATGGGGCGTTATATTTTTCTTCAGAGTTTAATGCGTCATAATAAAGTTTATTTTCAATGGGTGTATTAACAGGTTTACAATCGTGCATATTAAATTTATTTAATATCGTCTTTATGTACGCACTTTGATCTAAGGTAATTTCATTTGCATGCCTTGTAATTTTTATACCAAGAAATAATTTTATCTCTTTCAAATCAGTCATTTTAAATTTTCTCGTTATATACCTTTTAAAATTATTCATTGTATCAATATCAGCGCATACTATAACTGAATCATCTACATAAAGAACGACATAAATATTTTTATGTACATCTCCATTGTCTTACAACCTATCGACTGAAGAACTTTGAAAACCTTCTTCTTTAAGAGATCGTTCGAAAACTTCAAACCAACACCTAGCTGCCTGTTTCAGCCCGAAAAGTGCTTTATTTAATTTACACACATAATTATCTGGACAAGAGATACCCTCAGGGACTTTCGTATAAATATCTTCTTTTAATTCGCCATTTAAAAAGGCAGTTTTGACGTCCTTAAGATGAACTAGCAAATCAAAATGATTCGCAAAACTTAGTATAAATCTGAAACTTAGTAATTCTTGCTACAGGTGCGAAAGTTTAATTATAGTCCGTGAGGTATTTTTGACTGAAACCCCTTGCAACAAGCCGTGCTTTGTATCTTATAGGTTTTCCAAATTCATTTTTTTTTTTTTTTTTTATAGTGAATATCCATTTACAATCGACAATGTTTGTATTTTCAGGTACGAAAACCCAAGTATTATTTAACTTTAGAGAATTTAATTCATCCCTAATTGCGCTTTCCCACTGAGATCTATCGTCTCGAGTTTTGATCTCTTCTAATGAATTAGGTATTTTACATAGATCAGACTGAGCACCCAAAATGTAATCATCATCATCGTCTTCATTATACAAAATAGGTGGACGATTTTTGAGTCTATTATAATAGACCTGAGGCTATCCTCAGGATTATTATCTGTGTTTTGTTTTGGTGAAGACGGGTTATCAGAAAGTATATCAATTATTTGCTCCGATTCAAAATTTTAAATTATCATGGTTCAATTTGCGAATTTTACTAGGACACTCGTGCCTATCAGATTTAGATGTATCTGATTTTAAACTGTCAGAGTTATGAGACCTTACCGGCACTGACTTGGATATTACATCATCAGTTTTGCCGTGAGAATTTTTAATATTCCCTTCAGACTTGAGATATGTGTGTGAGTTAATGTGTACCTGACTTATACATACACCATTGCCATCGTCCAGCTAAAAACTTTACCGAAACCAAGTTATCCATGGCAGCGAGACCAGAGTAAATGGTAAACGAATCTCATTTCATTTACTTATTTACAAAATCATTCACATTGTGTTTGAACATTACATGAATTATGCATGCACAGTTGAATTAGATACTTTTCAAGAATATTATATAACCAATCAAATTACTCGTACTCAATAAAATTCTAATTCATCATCTGCCTAGCCTCTTCCCGGCTATGTTGGGATCGGCTTTCAGTCTAACTGGATGCAGCTGAATACCAGTATTTTACATGGAGCGGCTGCCTGTCTGACCTCCGATATACGCAAAATGAAGTGAAAACTGCTACATATACACAAATAGACAGGATTACAATAATCCTATTCCAAATAGAGTGGTAGAGATCTACCACTGTCACAAATGAAAAACTACCAAACAATATAATTGAACAGGATTTATAATCAGTTTTAAGACCATTAAATTTAATGCAACCTAAAAAAACACGCACTATTGCCGAAGCTTGCATCGACGTTCTGCCGGGGCCTGCTCGATCGTCAGATCTCAACCGAATTGAACACGCTTGGGATATGCTCCAAAGAGGAGATATGTCAAGTATGGATGCCGTGCATACCCCGCAACAAATTTTCGAATTTTTAATGTATTAACCGCATACAGAAAATTCAATTTCATAACATGAAAGGAATCAATTTGAATGTAGTAGTAATTGTACGAGCTACGCTGTACATGTAACTAACCCGCCCTACTATAGGTCTACCAGAATATCATGGCGTAAATAAATTTTCACATTGCCATAAGAAAATCACAATGTTTTTTTTTATGTCATGAGTTTCTGGTAGACCTATAACAGTGAAACGTTGCAGTTTGTTTAATCCATCAATAATTGTACATTATTACCTTATAACATGTTCTTCTTAGCAATAAAACCTTTATACCAATCGGTTGTTTAGTCATTCAATATAACATCCCAATACACAACGTCAACATAACATTTTCACTGTCGGGAGTTACGCCCCAACAATAATTAATCAGGTACTTTAAAAAATTAGACCAAACGTTCCTATTGGGTAGGAACAACTGCTTAGGCTGCTTAGGCTTTTGCTGCTGCTGCACAAGTGCGTCACCAGCTGCCGATAACGCTGAGCAAGCGCCGCTCGCCGCCGCCGTCGCCCGCGCCACAACACCGGCTGCGGAAACGTCACGCGTAGGTACGTCGACCCCTAAACGTGCCTACGCTGCTATTGTCACCAGTGGCAAATCGGATGCGTCGCAGCCTAACCGACAAACCAGAAAAGGGGAAAAACTGGTAAAGGGTGCTCAACCTGCCCTGACTGCGGTCCGTTGCTCTTTGTCAAGAGCCAGACAAGTTGATGAGGAGGGTTTCACGAAAGTAGAAAGGAAGAAGAAGAAGCCCTGTTCTCGTAACCTGTATGGCACCGCACCGAGTGGACCCAACATGCTGCTGCGCCCTGCTGTGCCTACGACGCAGCTGTACCTTTCGCGTCTGCATCACTCCACGACAACTGAGGAAGTCGTGCAGTATTTGAAGGTGAAGACCAACTGGACTCTGAGGGTCGAAAGGTTGGAATCGCGCCACAACATCAACTTTAAGTCATTCGTGGTACGAGTTCCAACCCAACATCTACAGACCTGTCTGAAAGAGGACTTTTGGCCGAAAGGTGTCGTATATCGACGTTTCCGAGGAAGGTTACGCGACACCACGCAGCGAAACACGACGCCGTCAAGGTTACTTGTATAGTTAATAGTTTTAAGGTTTTTTAATATGTATTAGTTTATTATTTTATAAGATTATTTTGTGTATTTTATTTATGGCTCTTATAGTTGCCTGATAATAAAATTATTATTATTATTATTAGGTGTAGTACACTCAGCGTCACAGAAATGGAACCCCCCCAAGACTTAAAAAGATTATCGCCCGAGCTCGCTCGGGCCCGCCGTCGCTCGTCGCTCGAGCGGCGGCGGGCGCGTCACGTGAGCCTTGAGCAGCTCCCTCTCCCACCGTCGCACCTATCTCTGGCTGAGCGCATCCACCGATCCGCCTCAAATATTATTTGCAAGTTTTTAATCATTTTATATGGTATTTTTTCGGCTTCCTTCTGGCCGAACTGTAATACCAAGAATAACTTACAAAAATACACTTTGCGTGCAATTAAGATACGAACCCGCACCATCAGGCGTGATAGACCGTGCCGTATACCACTAGGCTATTGGCTCAGTTATCAACCTCAACGAAAATTTTAATAGCATTACCTATTCCTTTTATCGAACAAGGTTATTAACGGTCTAATCCGGTTAAGGTTACTAACGGTTTAAACCTTAATATCTAGAAAGATATTAAGGTTTAAATTTCAACTTCCGTGTTATATTTAATACCAGCACCTTACTGTCTTGATTTACAAAATGCAATACGATACTTCTTTAACTAAAACATAAGGTTAAAATTAGCATAGATTTCTTGTTTGGTTGAATAGAATGTTTTGATTCCGATTGTTGCACTACCGTCATTTTACTACAGAAACTTAACTGCTGTATGAACTGCAAGTTAAGGTTGAATTTAGAATATTTCTTCGCCTTATTTACTAAACTGTGATTGACGTTATAATTACTTTTCAAATGGTTTCGTTTTCGTGCCGATCCGCTTGTGTGTAATTATCTTCGTCGTAATATTATCCAATTTATTAAGTTTTTGATCAGTTTTGACTATTAACCGATGGTATGGTTTGATTTACAACTTTTTGAAGGCTAAAATTGTTGTTCTCTGGGAACAGGAACAAAGCATAAAGAAAATAACTCGAAATATGGGCATAACGGTAAGATTTACGTTATCATCATCATCAATTCAGCCGAAAGACGTCCACTGCTGAACATAGGCCTCCCCCAAAAGGGGGGGTTTGCCATAATCGCCACGCTTGGCAGGTGGGTTGGCGATCGCAGTATGGTATGGTGGTGGAATGCATAGAGAACGCTGCTGCCCATTCTCCGGTACGCCCCTTAGTCGCCTTTTACGACACCCACGGGAAGTATGGGGTGGTGTTATTCTTTAAGTCCGGCACCACACAGACAGGTTTACGTTATACTTACACATATACCTATTTATTGATGCAATCATGTTGCATTATTACTTACAAGTTGGATTTTTTTATGTATTTCTAATATTATTATTTTCATTACAGAGAAAAACAGTTCGCAGATGGATACAAAGGTACCTTCGCCTTACCTAGCGACGGGTGATGTGAAATGTGATCGCCAAGGCCAGAATAAATACGAATGGAGCGACAACGTAATATTGTGAAAGTTCACTCAGTGGCACCCTTCAAAACTACGTGTTCAAGTGCAGACCTTTTTTTTTTCGGATGGGAAATCATCAAATGACTCCTCCCGCTCTGGGTGGAGCGGAAGGGAGTGTCAGACTCTTACTGACTAAAATCCACCCGTGTTCCTTCCTTGGCCCTTTATGTTTCGGGCCAGCGGTAACCCTTTCGGACAATCCCGCTGGCCCGGCAGACTTCGGCCCTAAGGGGCCCTTTCTCGATCCTGACATCTCTTTGAGTCCGGCACGGGCCTGGTCCTGATCATCGGACGGTGAGCTACCCATTACTCTCCTCCCGCAGGCCCGCGCCTACGGTGGCTGGGAGTCGTCACGCGGCTCCCGACGCCGGGGGCGTCCCCCGCGGCGGCTGAGACGGGAGGCTCTCTCCCTGAACCGTCCCGCCACCTCCTTCGCTAGCATGACTGCTTCGCAGAAGGAGGTGACTGCCTCCCACTCCCTCTCGCCCCGGACCATGGCTTGCACCAGGGCCGGACGCGAAAGGTCGCCGCCGCTGCCGATCGCCTCTACGAGGACACGGCGGTGCTCCCCCCAAGCGGGGCAGACCTCCACCGTTTGCTCCACCGTGTCCTCTGGGCGATTCTGGCAATGATGACACCCGGGCGTTTCCTCCCGCCTGATAATGTGAAGTGCAGACCTGACTTCAAGAAGTGATAGACAATGACATCCTCTCCGTTATTAATAGGCAATTTGCTCGGCGGATTGATTGTGTAACTAATCTGATAAAATCGCATTGGAACATATATGAGCAAGGGGTGTGTAACGTTTGATATAATAACAAAAGTTCTAATGATCAAAAGACCTAATTTCATTTAAGATATTTTTTTATTATTATAACGATCAAATGATATAATGAATTATTGATATAATTTCATTTTACCTAATTTCATATGATATAATGACCAGTTTATATAATGAACATTTGAAATAATATTCACATAATATAGTATTCAGTTGCCATAATATTCAAAATCTATAAGTAACGTTTAGTATAATTAGGAAATGTCTACTTTTATTTTTGTAAAAATCTATTAGATTTGAAACATCTGTCACTTTTGTGGGTAATCCTGGCACCATAAGATCAACCAATATTACAGACAAAAAAAACGCAAACGCATAGTATTTATGAAAAAAAATCTTAAAGTTACAGAAAATTCAACACATTTACATTATAAAATTGACATTTTACCATAGATAATGTACGAATTTCACTTCTAGGTCGTTCCGTTTTAAGTTCAGACAAAGTGACGATAAATTTTAGTGGTTTTTATTATGAATACTGTAAGATTTTTAACTTTAATCCATTTTTAACTGGGTAATGAAACGTAATCGAACGAATGACAACTGTCAAACGTCAACGTCCCTCACGTTGACGTTTGACTATTGTCATTCGGCGTTTTAAATTATTTTTGTTTTTTTTTTGTGTTTCCGATTACACTTCACACTAAACCAATATAATATACAAAAGTAACACATTTGAAATGACAACTTAGGATCAAGAGCGAGCGAAGCGAGCTCGGGACTTGTGGCACCCCGACTCGGACAGATTAGGTTCGAAGGGGATGTCATCCCCTTCCCCTTCGTGTTAGGTTCCTTTAAACCCTGTAGACAGAAATAGGGGGGGCCCCGCGAAGCGGGGCTCCGTCGACTACGCTTAACCACATATTTTTGTAGTTAAAAAAAAATCATTGGGATTTTTTTTCTCGGCCGCTATGATTTTGCGAACTTTGCGGTTTTCAAATTTACACTAAAAAGGGTCAATTCTGTCCAAAAAAATAGCTACTATCAAAAAGCGCCGGGTGTGGAAGTAAAGTGGTTCCAAACCCTGTACACTGAAATACCCCGCGAAGCGGGGCTTCGTCGACATAGAATGCAAGAGCGAGCAAAGAGCACCCTTAGGTTAGGTTTGGCTAGGTTACTTTAAACCCTTTACAAAGAAATAGGGGCCCGCGAAGCGGGGCTCCGTCGACATAGAAGGCAAGAGCGAGCGAAGGGCAGAAAATTAGTTAATATGAATGTTAGGTCAAATGAACATTATGTAAAGGGAGCATTATACAATATGAAAATTATTATAATTTATAAATATTATTGTAGTTATGTTTCTAGAAATACGGTATCTATAAACGAACCGTTATCTAATGTTAAACGTTCTAAACCTCACCCAGGGTATCTATTTTGTGTTTAGTTAATTTTCTAAGTAAATAACCCCAATTTAACACAGATAGAAAACTGTATACTCAACCAGGAAGTGGATTCCATGAAGTCCTAGAAATGTTATTAGAAAAATAAATGAATATTGTTTATCAAAATGCCTAGCTTTTATTAAAAACCTCCATTTGATTTCTTAAATAATAACTAACGAAAATCACCTATTAAAGAAACTAACAAAAAGGGTAAATAAATAAGTTATAGGAAATTTAGGTTATGGCACTTCAATAAAACGAGTTAAAGGCTTTTTATAACTGTAAGTATATTATTAGCCAAGTAGAAAGTCACTAGGAAGGATATGCATCCATCTTTTTATAAAGCTCAAAAAACAAGTGAAGAATATTTGAGATGGCAGTTAGAAGAGATTTTTTTATTTTATTAAATAAGTACCTACATATCGATTATTACAGAATCGACTAAAGATTGATTTTTGTAAATAAGTAAATCAAATAAACTAACACGCCCCCTCAAAAATTAATCTATCAATTGTACAAATAAAATAAATTAAAGTAAATACCTAATTGACCGGAACATATTCACTTCCTAGTGCTTGCTGGGAAATACATATCATGGCCCAACATTCGTTGCTAAGGATTAAGGGAAACCCAGAAAACCTTAATCAGACCATTACTAAATAATAATAAAATTAATCACAGTAAAAAATAATCAGAGTCTTATTCTAAGAGTCTAATTCTATTGGTTGGATTATTTGCAATGCTTATACAGCCATTGTTATCCTCATAGATTATGATAGGTTTATCGATACCTATCTTAATACTAACTGCTAGTGATTTAAACCATAATGCCTCCCTAACAGCTTCATACAATGCCATATATTCCGCCTCTGATGAAGAGGCAGCAACTGACATTTGTTACTTTGTACTCCAGGTTATAGAACAGTGCTCGAACAGCATAAATAAATACCCAGTTGTACTTTTCCTGTCATTTGAATCACTGCCACCCCAATCTGATTCTACGTAACCACATAGAATATTATTGTAGACGCATCTTTTATAACTTAATTTTAAATCAACAGTACCTTTCAAGTACCTAAGCACTCTCTTAAGACATTGCCAGAGATTTTTATTATTTTTGTTCGTATACCTGCTCAGTATATTAACGCTTGTACTTAAATCTGGACGAGTGCATAACATGACATACATTAAACATCCTATAACGTTTCGACATGGGGCGTTATATTTTTCTTCAGAGTTTAATGCGTCATAATAAAGTTTATTTTCAATGGGTGTATTAACAGGTTTACAATCGTGCATATTAAATTTATTTAATATCGTCTTTATGTACGCACTTTGATCTAAGGTAATTTCATTTGCATGCCTTGTAATTTTTATACCAAGAAATAATTTTATCTCTTTCAAATCAGTCATTTTAAATTTTCTCGTTATATACCTTTTAAAATTATTCATTGTATCAATATCAGCGCATACTATAACTGAATCATCTACATAAAGAACGACATAAATATTTTTATGTACATCTCCATTGTCTTACAACCTATCGACTGAAGAACTTTGAAAACCTTCTTCTTTAAGAGATCGTTCGAAAACTTCAAACCAACACCTAGCTGCCTGTTTCAGCCCGAAAAGTGCTTTATTTAATTTACACACATAATTATCTGGACAAGAGATACCCTCAGGGACTTTCGTATAAATATCTTCTTTTAATTCGCCATTTAAAAAGGCAGTTTTGACGTCCTTAAGATGAACTAGCAAATCAAAATGATTCGCAAAACTTAGTATAAATCTGAAACTTAGTAATTCTTGCTACAGGTGCGAAAGTTTAATTATAGTCCGTGAGGTATTTTTGACTGAAACCCCTTGCAACAAGCCGTGCTTTGTATCTTATAGGTTTTCCAAATTCATTTTTTTTTTTTTTTTTATAGTGAATATCCATTTACAATCGACAATGTTTGTATTTTCAGGTACGAAAACCCAAGTATTATTTAACTTTAGAGAATTTAATTCATCCCTAATTGCGCTTTCCCACTGAGATCTATCGTCTCGAGTTTTGATCTCTTCTAATGAATTAGGTATTTTACATAGATCAGACTGAGCACCCAAAATGTAATCATCATCATCGTCTTCATTATACAAAATAGGTGGACGATTTTTGAGTCTATTATAATAGACCTGAGGCTATCCTCAGGATTATTATCTGTGTTTTGTTTTGGTGAAGACGGGTTATCAGAAAGTATATCAATTATTTGCTCCGATTCAAAATTTTAAATTATCATGGTTCAATTTGCGAATTTTACTAGGACACTCGTGCCTATCAGATTTAGATGTATCTGATTTTAAACTGTCAGAGTTATGAGACCTTACCGGCACTGACTTGGATATTACATCATCAGTTTTGCCGTGAGAATTTTTAATATTCCCTTCAGACTTGAGATATGTGTGTAAGTTAATGTGTACCTGACTTATACATACACCATTGCCATCGTCCAGCTAAAAACTTTACCGAAACCAAGTTATCCATGGCAGCGAGACCAGAGTAAATGGTAAACGAATCTCATTTCATTTACTTATTTACAAAATCATTCACATTGTGTTTGAACATTACATGAATTATGCATGCACAGTTGAATTAGATACTTTTCAAGAATATTATATAACCAATCAAATTACTCGTACTCAATAAAATTCTAATTCATCATCTGCCTAGCCTCTTCCCGGCTATGTTGGGATCGGCTTTCAGTCTAACTGGATGCAGCTGAATACCAGTATTTTACATGGAGCGGCTGCCTGTCTGACCTCCGATATACGCAAAATGAAGTGAAAACTGCTACATATACACAAATAGACAGGATTACAATAATCCTATTCCAAATAGAGTGGTAGAGATCTACCACTGTCACAAATGAAAAACTACCAAACAATATAATTGAACAGGATTTATAATCAGTTTTAAGACCATTAAATTTAATGCAACCTAAAAAAACACGCACTATTGCCGAAGCTTGCATCGACGTTCTGCCGGGGCCTGCTCGATCGTCAGATCTCAACCGAATTGAACACGCTTGGGATATGCTCCAAAGAGGAGATATGTCAAGTATGGATGCCGTGCATACCCCGCAACAAATTTTCGAATTTTTAATGTATTAACCGCATACAGAAAATTCAATTTCATAACATGAAAGGAATCAATTTGAATGTAGTAGTAATTGTACGAGCTACGCTGTACATGTAACTAACCCGCCCTACTATAGGTCTACCAGAATATCATGGCGTAAATAAATTTTCACATTGCCATAAGAAAATCACAATGTTTTTTTTTATGTCATGAGTTTCTGGTAGACCTATAACAGTGAAACGTTGCAGTTTGTTTAATCCATCAATAATTGTACATTATTACCTTATAACATGTTCTTCTTAGCAATAAAACCTTTATACCAATCGGTTGTTTAGTCATTCAATATAACATCCCAATACACAACGTCAACATAACATTTTCACTGTCGGGAGTTACGCCCCAACAATAATTAATCAGGTACTTTAAAAAATTAGACCAAACGTTCCTATTGGGTAGGAACAACTGCTTAGGCTGCTTAGGCTTTTGCTGCTGCTGCACAAGTGCGTCACCAGCTGCCGATAACGCTGAGCAAGCGCCGCCCGCCGCCGCCGTCGCCCGCGCCACAACACCGGCTGCGGAAACGTCACGCGTAGGTACGTCGACCCCTAAACGTGCCTACGCTGCTATTGTCACCAGTGGCAAATCGGATGCGTCGCAGCCTAACCGACAAACCAGAAAAGGGGAAAAACTGGTAAAGGGTGCTCAACCTGCCCTGACTGCGGTCCGTTGCTCTTTGTCAAGAGCCAGACAAGTTGATGAGGAGGGTTTCACGAAAGTAGAAAGGAAGAAGAAGAAGCCCTGTTCTCGTAACCTGTATGGCACCGCACCGAGTGGACCCAACATGCTGCTGCGCCCTGCTGTGCCTACGACGCAGCTGTACCTTTCGCGTCTGCATCACTCCACGACAACTGAGGAAGTCGTGCAGTATTTGAAGGTGAAGACCAACTGGACTCTGAGGGTCGAAAGGTTGGAATCGCGCCACAACATCAACTTTAAGTCATTCGTGGTACGAGTTCCAACCCAACATCTACAGACCTGTCTGAAAGAGGACTTTTGGCCGAAAGGTGTCGTATATCGACGTTTCCGAGGAAGGTTACGCGACACCACGCAGCGAAACACGACGCCGTCAAGGTTACTTGTATAGTTAATAGTTTTAAGGTTTTTTAATATGTATTAGTTTATTATTTTATAAGATTATTTTGTGTATTTTATTTATGGCTCTTATAGTTGCCTGATAATAAAATTATTATTATTATTATTATTAGGTGTAGTACACTCAGCGTCACAGAAATGGAACCCCCCCAAGACTTAAAAAGATTATCGCCCGAGCTCGCTCGGGCCCGCCGTCGCTCGTCGCTCGAGCGGCGGCGGGCGCGTCACGTGAGCCTTGAGCAGCTCCCTCTCCCACCGTCGCACCTATCTCTGGCTGAGCGCATCCACCGATCCGCCTCAAATATTATTTGCAAGTTTTTAATCATTTTATATGGTATTTTTTCGGCTTCCTTCTGGCCGAACTGTAATACCAAGAATAACTTACAAAAATACACTTTGCGTGCAATTAAGATACGAACCCGCACCATCAGGCGTGATAGACCGTGCCGTATACCACTAGGCTATTGGCTCAGTTATCAACCTCAACGAAAATTTTAATAGCATTACCTATTCCTTTTATCGAACAAGGTTATTAACGGTCTAATCCGGTTAAGGTTACTAACGGTTTAAACCTTAATATCTAGAAAGATATTAAGGTTTAAATTTCAACTTCCGTGTTATATTTAATACCAGCACCTTACTGTCTTGATTTACAAAATGCAATACGATACTTCTTTAACTAAAACATAAGGTTAAAATTAGCATAGATTTCTTGTTTGGTTGAATAGAATGTTTTGATTCCGATTGTTGCACTACCGTCATTTTACTACAGAAACTTAACTGCTGTATGAACTGCAAGTTAAGGTTGAATTTAGAATATTTCTTCGCCTTATTTACTAAACTGTGATTGACGTTATAATTACTTTTCAAATGGTTTCGTTTTCGTGCCGATCCGCTTGTGTGTAATTATCTTCGTCGTAATATTATCCAATTTATCAAGTTTTTGATCAGTTTTGACTATTAACCGATGGTATGGTTTGATTTACAACTTTTTGAAGGCTAAAATTGTTGTTCTCTGGGAACAGGAACAAAGCATAAAGAAAATAACTCGAAATATGGGCATAGGGGAGACTGGGTACACTTGATCCCTCTGGGACACATGGTACACTAATTTTATAAACCAACCACGCTTGCTAGATTATTAATAACTAGCAACCGTGTTTGTTTATTGTACGGTATGACTTTTAGGAAACACCACAAATGTCAAAACTATCAATTTGTGACATAGCGACCGGTAAGTGATTTTCGTGTAGAGAAACCTTATTTTGGTAAGTTTATATTTGTTTGTAAAATAATCGAATAATATGTTTTAGAGTTTGAGTATTAATTATTAGAACTGCTATTTTATGTGCAATGATTGCGCTAAAAGTTCAAACACACAAGATAATAAGGCTAAGAAAGAGGTTATCTTTTTCATTTTTTCGGTTACTGGGGAGAGATGATACAGAGCGTTGTGGGAGACTTGATCCGGGGGATCAAGTCTCCCATAGCGGGATCAAGTCTATTTGAAGAATGTGTTCATTATTAAAATTTGTGAAAGATACAGTTTTCAATTACTTAACGTTATTATTGCAGGTCAAAAAATGCCGCGAATATAATACAAGGCGAAGCAGGGTGCTAAAAAAAGGGGAAAAAATTGACCCCCAAAGTCAAGAAAAAAACAGATGGTATTGTTGTTGTGATATAAATTTAGTTTTGTTAGTAAGTTGAGATAATTGAAGCTATTTGAGACCGATTATTTTGATTACCTAAATGAGACTGAGACTGCCTGCAGGAAGGCCTAAACAGTTCCAGACTAATTGTTATGTTCAGTTCATACTAGATTTTTCTATAATAAAGAATTATATTTAAAGAAATTGAATTCATTGTTTTATTTCTTATTTTAACAAGTATGTAAAGTTGATTAAACTTGATCGCCTAGAATGTATCAAGTGCACCTTTAGATATGGGAGACTTGATCCCCCCCGTATCAAGTCTCCCTTTGGGCGGGATCAAGTCTCCCATACACGGGGACACTTGGTGCAAACCTGTGTTTTTCGTTATAGTCCTTTATTTTGTACAAATATTGAACTACCCTGTTTTACTTTTTTCGAAGCGTGGGCTATTAACTTCCCAACATTTTGGCTCAAATACATCCCCAATGTAGGACTTAAAACTAATTTTATGAACCAAAATAAAAAGGGGGGATCAAGTGTACCCAGTTTCCCCTAACGGTAAGATTTACGTTATCATCATCATCAATTCAGCCGAAAGACGTCCACTGCTGAACATAGGCCTCCCCCAAAAGGGGGGGTTTGCCATAATCGCCACGCTTGGCAGGTGGGTTGGCGATCGCAGTATGGTATGGTGGTGGAATGCATAGAGAACGCTGCTGCCCATTCTCCGGTACGCCCCTTAGTCGCCTTTTACGACACCCACGGGAAGTATGGGGTGGTGTTATTCTTTAAGTCCGGCACCACACAGACAGGTTTACGTTATACTTACACATATACCTATTTATTGATGCAATCATGTTGCATTATTACTTACAAGTTGGATTTTTTTATGTATTTCTAATATTATTATTTTCATTACAGAGAAAAACAGTTCGCAGATGGATACAAAGGTACCTTCGCCTTACCTAGCGACGGGTGATGTGAAATGTGATCGCCAAGGCCAGAATAAATACGAATGGAGCGACAACGTAATATTGTGAAAGTTCACTCAGTGGCACCCTTCAAAACTACGTGTTCAAGTGCAGACCTTTTTTTTTTCGGATGGGAAATCATCAAATGACTCCTCCCGCTCTGGGTGGAGCGGAAGGGAGTGTCAGACTCTTACTGACTAAAATCCACCCGTGTTCCTTCCTTGGCCCTTTATGTTTCGGGCCAGCGGTAACCCTTTCGGACAATCCCGCTGGCCCGGCAGACTTCGGCCCTAAGGGGCCCTTTCTCGATCCTGACATCTCTTTGAGTCCGGCACGGGCCTGGTCCTGATCATCGGACGGTGAGCTACCCATTACTCTCCTCCCGCAGGCCCGCGCCTACGGTGGCTGGGAGTCGTCACGCGGCTCCCGACGCCGGGGGCGTCCCCCGCGGCGGCTGAGACGGGAGGCTCTCTCCCTGAACCGTCCCGCCACCTCCTTCGCTAGCATGACTGCTTCGCAGAAGGAGGTGACTGCCTCCCACTCCCTCTCGCCCCGGACCATGGCTTGCACCAGGGCCGGACGCGAAAGGTCGCCGCCGCTGCCGATCGCCTCTACGAGGACACGGCGGTGCTCCCCCCAAGCGGGGCAGACCTCCACCGTTTGCTCCACCGTGTCCTCTGGGCGATTCTGGCAATGATGACACCCGGGCGTTTCCTCCCGCCTGATAATGTGAAGTGCAGACCTGACTTCAAGAAGTGATAGACAATGACATCCTCTCCGTTATTAATAGGCAATTTGCTCGGCGGATTGATTGTGTAACTAATCTGATAAAATCGCATTGGAACATATATGAGCAAGGGGTGTGTAACGTTTGATATAATAACAAAAGTTCTAATGATCAAAAGACCTAATTTCATTTAAGATATTTTTTTATTATTATAACGATCAAATGATATAATGAATTATTGATATAATTTCATTTTACCTAATTTCATATGATATAATGACCAGTTTATATAATGAACATTTGAAATAATATTCACATAATATAGTATTCAGTTGCCATAATATTCAAAATCTATAAGTAACGTTTAGTATAATTAGGAAATGTCTACTTTTATTTTTGTAAAAATCTATTAGATTTGAAACATCTGTCACTTTTGTGGGTAATCCTGGCACCATAAGATCAACCAATATTACAGACAAAAAAAACGCAAACGCATAGTATTTATGAAAAAAAATCTTAAAGTTACAGAAAATTCAACACATTTACATTATAAAATTGACATTTTACCATAGATAATGTACGAATTTCACTTCTAGGTCGTTCCGTTTTAAGTTCAGACAAAGTGACGATAAATTTTAGTGGTTTTTATTATGAATACTGTAAGATTTTTAACTTTAATCCATTTTTAACTGGGTAATGAAACGTAATCGAACGAATGACAACTGTCAAACGTCAACGTCCCTCACGTTGACGTTTGACTATTGTCATTCGGCGTTTTAAATTATTTTTGTTTTTTTTTTGTGTTTCCGATTACACTTCACACTAAACCAATATAATATACAAAAGTAACACATTTGAAATGACAACTTAGGATCAAGAGCGAGCGAAGCGAGCTCGGGACTTGTGGCACCCCGACTCGGACAGATTAGGTTCGAAGGGGATGTCATCCCCTTCCCCTTCGTGTTAGGTTCCTTTAAACCCTGTAGACAGAAATAGGGGGGGCCCCGCGAAGCGGGGCTCCGTCGACTACGCTTAACCACATATTTTTGTAGTTAAAAAAAAATCATTGGGATTTTTTTTCTCGGCCGCTATGATTTTGCGAACTTTGCGGTTTTCAAATTTACACTAAAAAGGGTCAATTCTGTCCAAAAAAATAGCTACTATCAAAAAGCGCCGGGTGTGGAAGTAAAGTGGTTCCAAACCCTGTACACTGAAATACCCCGCGAAGCGGGGCTTCGTCGACATAGAATGCAAGAGCGAGCAAAGAGCACCCTTAGGTTAGGTTTGGCTAGGTTACTTTAAACCCTTTACAAAGAAATAGGGGCCCGCGAAGCGGGGCTCCGTCGACATAGAAGGCAAGAGCGAGCGAAGGGCAGAAAATTAGTTAATATGAATGTTAGGTCAAATGAACATTATGTAAAGGGAGCATTATACAATATGAAAATTATTATAATTTATAAATATTATTGTAGTTATGTTTCTAGAAATACGGTATCTATAAACGAACCGTTATCTAATGTTAAACGTTCTAAACCTCACCCAGGGTATCTATTTTGTATTTAGTTAATATTCTAAGTAAATAACCCCAATTAAACACAGATAGAAAACTGTATACTCAACCAGGAAGTGGATTCCATGAAGTCCTAGAAATGTTATTAGAAAAATAAATGAATATTGTTTATCAAAATGCCTAGCTTTTATTAAAAACCTCCATTTGATTTCTTAAATAATAACTAACGAAAATCACCTATTAAAGAAACTAACAAAAAGGGTAAATAAATAAGTTATAGGAAATTTAGGTTATGGCACTTCAATAAAACGAGTTAAAGGCTTTTTATAACTGTAAGTATATTATTAGCCAAGTAGAAAGTCACTAGGAAGGATATGCATCCATCTTTTTATAAAGCTCAAAAAACAAGTGAAGAATATTTGAGATGGCAGTTAGAAGAGATTTTTTTATTTTATTAAATAAGTACCTACATATCGATTATTACAGAATCGACTAAAGATTGATTTTTGTAAATAAGTAAATCAAATAAACTAACACGCCCCCTCAAAAATTAATCTATCAATTGTACAAATAAAATAAATTAAAGTAAATACCTAATTGACCGGAACATATTCACTTCCTAGTGCTTGCTGGGAAATACATATCATGGCCCAACATTCGTTGCTAAGGATTAAGGGAAACCCAGAAAACCTTAATCAGACCATTACTAAATAATAATAAAATTAATCACAGTAAAAAATAATCAGAGTCTTATTCTAAGAGTCTAATTCTATTGGTTGGATTATTTGCAATGCTTATACAGCCATTGTTATCCTCATAGATTATGATAGGTTTATCGATACCTATCTTAATACTAACTGCTAGTGATTTAAACCATAATGCCTCCCTAACAGCTTCATACAATGCCATATATTCCGCCTCTGATGAAGAGGCAGCAACTGACATTTGTTACTTTGTACTCCAGGTTATAGAACAGTGCTCGAACAGCATAAATAAATACCCAGTTGTACTTTTCCTGTCATTTGAATCACTGCCACCCCAATCTGATTCTACGTAACCACATAGAATATTATTGTAGACGCATCTTTTATAACTTAATTTTAAATCAACAGTACCTTTCAAGTACCTAAGCACTCTCTTAAGACATTGCCAGAGATTTTTATTATTTTTGTTCGTATACCTGCTCAGTATATTAACGCTTGTACTTAAATCTGGACGAGTGCATAACATGACATACATTAAACATCCTATAACGTTTCGACATGGGGCGTTATATTTTTCTTCAGAGTTTAATGCGTCATAATAAAGTTTATTTTCAATGGGTGTATTAACAGGTTTACAATCGTGCATATTAAATTTATTTAATATCGTCTTTATGTACGCACTTTGATCTAAGGTAATTTCATTTGCATGCCTTGTAATTTTTATACCAAGAAATAATTTTATCTCTTTCAAATCAGTCATTTTAAATTTTCTCGTTATATACCTTTTAAAATTATTCATTGTATCAATATCAGCGCATACTATAACTGAATCATCTACATAAAGAACGACATAAATATTTTTATGTACATCTCCATTGTCTTACAACCTATCGACTGAAGAACTTTGAAAACCTTCTTCTTTAAGAGATCGTTCGAAAACTTCAAACCAACACCTAGCTGCCTGTTTCAGCCCGAAAAGTGCTTTATTTAATTTACACACATAATTATCTGGACAAGAGATACCCTCAGGGACTTTCGTATAAATATCTTCTTTTAATTCGCCATTTAAAAAGGCAGTTTTGACGTCCTTAAGATGAACTAGCAAATCAAAATGATTCGCAAAACTTAGTATAAATCTGAAACTTAGTAATTCTTGCTACAGGTGCGAAAGTTTAATTATAGTCCGTGAGGTATTTTTGACTGAAACCCCTTGCAACAAGCCGTGCTTTGTATCTTATAGGTTTTCCAAATTCATTTTTTTTTTTTTTTATATTGAATATCCATTTACAATCGACAATGTTTGTATTTTCAGGTACGAAAACCCAAGTATTATTTAACTTTAGAGAATTTAATTCATCCCTAATTGCGCTTTCCCACTGAGATCTATCGTCTCGAGTTTTGATCTCTTCTAATGAATTAGGTATTTTACATAGATCAGACTGAGTACCCAAAATGTAATCATCATCATCGTCTTCATTATACAAAATAGGTGGACGATTTTTGAGTCTATTATAATAGACCTGAGGCTATCCTCAGGATTATTATCTGTGTTTTGTTTTGGTGAAGACGGGTTATCAGAAAGTATATCAATTATTTGCTCCGATTCAAAATTTTAAATTATCATGGTTCAATTTGCGAATTTTACTAGGACACTCGTGCCTATCAGATTTAGATGTATCTGATTTTAAACTGTCAGAGTTATGAGACCTTACCGGCACTGACTTGGATATTACATCATCAGTTTTGCCGTGAGAATTTTTAATATTCCCTTCAGACTTGAGGTCTGGCCTGGATTGAAGAAAACCAGTCTCATCAACAATAACATCCCTGACTACTACGTATTTTTTCGCATTCTGGGTTCCAAACTTTATAGCCATTTGGTTCATAACCCACTAGTATCCCTTTCCATGATTTTTCATCAAACTTGGTCTTACTGATCTTATTATGAACGTAAGCAGTTGAACCAAATACCTTCAAATATTTAATTTGAGGTTTTTTTTTTTTCATCATGCCACATTTCGAATGGTGTTTTTGAATGTTTCAAAGCTTTAGTTGGGGTCAAATTAATTAAATAAACAGCAGTCAGTACTGCATCGCCCCAAAACACTTTGTCTAATTGAGCACCGCTTATGATGGAACGAGCTTTTTCAGTAATGGTTCTGACCATACGTTCAGAAACGCCATTCAACTGTGGTGTTCTCGGAACTGTTAAATGATAAGATATCCCTCTCTTTACACAATAACTTTTCATTTCAGTCGATAGTTATTCGCCACCATTATCACAGTTTAAGTTGACTAATTTTAAATTAAACTTAGCTTCACTTTTAGCCACAAAATCTTTAAAAGCAGCAAACACGTCTTATTTATAGGTTAATTAAGTAACGCAATAATGCGCATACTCATCAACAAAAAGCACAAAGTAGTGTTTGTTGTCATTAGTTGGGGGGGAGTGTGAGTGAGTGTAATAGGTCCACAAACATCTGAGTGCACAATAAATAATGGCCGTTTAACCTGACCTTTATCTTTAACCTGATTGAATGGAAGTCGACTCTGTTTCCCATCCATTTACACAGGCCTCACACAACTCATCATCTGGCATTATAGTTTCAATTTGGCTGGTGTCATCAACCATTATATTATTTTTAATTTCAATGAAATTATTTTTACTAATATGACCATAGCGATGATGCCATAATTTGTACAGACGCCAGCACATCAACGTAAACTGTATACATATCTATAACTACGACGCGGCGTATAGTGTTAGAAATAAAGTATCCTTGGTATGATTGGTGGAGTTTTCAACGTTTCAAAAATTGCCCAATGGTAGCACGTACTAATAATTGGAAGCCAATTACCATGTCTCACTAGGAATAAGCCACACCCACGCGCCCCTGCGCGTCCGCCACCGCTCCCGAGTTTCCCCGAACCTTCACGAAGTTAAACGAATGTCACATCACATCGTTCATTTGACATTTATATTTTATTCAGTACGTTACTTGGAGTCGTGCTGAGTGCCGCCAGGCGGGATCTCTAGTCCTCAGACATTTGTGACTGTGCGTTTTAATTATTTTTTATCAAAGTTTAGTTCTTTAAATATCAAAATCAAGAATGCCGCCTCAGTTAACGCAAATTGTAAGGGAGCGCATCATAGCTTTCGACATCCACTCAGATGTGATGTGATTGATATTTGTCGGCAGACGGGCATAACGGTGAGTAATATTTTTTGTAGTTATAAATTTTAAATAATAATAAACAAAGGTTGTATTGTTAAAAATGTGTCAATGGTGTTTTTCTATAAAATTTTCGAATTAATAGAAGGGATAGATCTATATTTGTGGATAGGTATATCTTCTTTGTGTTCTTTCATAATGGGGGCGCGCTGTTTCGTGAAAGCTTAAATTCAGAGTTATACCTCCGTAAGCATAATTCGATGAACTATTGTTTTTGATTCCATTTAGGGCTGATTTTTCCAACGTCAATTAATTTTTTAGCCAGCCAATTTATTACTATCGGAGGAATAATTTTGAATTTTTGACAATTCTTCCAAACAAAAACTGTCAGATGTCAATTTTATTCCAATACTTAGTAAAAAATATGTGTCGATTGAAAAATCAGCCCAATAAGTTAGAATAGTGTAAAAATGATAGAATAGCCCCCCCCCCTTTTTCCCCCCCAAATCCCCCCCAAAATTGGGGGAGGCCTATGTCCAGCAGTGGACGTCTATCGGCTGAAACGACGATAGAATAGTAATATCGTTTTAATTATTAGCTTTCGTATTAGTTTCTAACAGGATTTTTTGAGAATTTTAATGTGAAGAAAAATTATAGGCAGAATAATTACGTAACTTGAAAACGTGATTCTTTCTTTATATGAATATTTGCGTGATTTTAGTGTCAAATGAGAGGATTATGTTTAAAACTGATATTCCCGTTTGAACTATGTAAATCGGTCCACGGGTTCTAGAGATAGAAAGAATTATGTCCTATAATGAAAACATGCCAAAGTTCGATTTTAGTAAGTTAATGTTCTAGAAAGTTTTTATTGTATAGAGATAGGATAAATGTTGATACGTAATACGAAAGAAGATTACATAGACCAATATAATGAAATTGTAACGATCGCCTAGGCATAAAGAACATAAAAACAGGGCTTTTAAGTGTCAGACCCAAGAGAAAATTACATGTAAAAATGGCTTAAAATCAAGGGTCTCTTTGCCTATAGTAATTGAGTAATAATAGGCAAATAAACTACAGCTATTTGTTTCGTTCCAGAAAAAAACAGTTTACTTCTGGCTTCGGCAGTGGGAAGAAAGCGGAAGCATAGAACCGCCAGCTCTACGCGAGAGCCACGCGGCTGCAGACGAGACGATGTGGAGTAACCTCAACTTCGTACAGCGTGAGTAATGACACTTACCTATCACATTAACTTATATCATCACAGTTAACATAAAACATGGTTTTCCTAAAAAGTGAATAACAAAATAGATTAAAAAATTAAATTTAAAATTTAAAAAACCCCCGTCACAAAAAAATAATAAAATTAAATGTAAGTAATTGGAAAAGGATCAAATAATTAAAAAACCCCCAACTTAAAGAATCTAGGTAACGAAACTAAAACAGATAAATTCATTTGGCAGTCGGGGGACCTGTTAGCATAGAGAAGGTGTTCCACAGAACGGTCCCCCGACTTCCAAATGAATTGTTTAGTGTAATGGGTTTTTAAATTATTTGATCCTTTTCCAATTACTTACATTTAATTTTATAATTTTTTTGTGTCGGGGGTTTTTTAAAATTTTAATTTAATTTTTTATTTTATGCTTTTTGTAGGGATTCCTTAATTTTTGTATTTCATTTCTTTTATTTTCTTGCGTTTTAAGATTCAGGTAATTTGGTGTTTAATCAGGTTTTTTATCCGTCAAAAAATAATTATTAATTTATAGTTGAAGAATAATTTTGACTAAACAGACTTTTTTGTTTTATTATATCCTTTTTCTAGTTCTTCCTTTAGTTATTCAACTTTCGTATAAGTATTTCATAGCTATTAGATATCTTAGGTATTTCAGATCTAGTTTATAAAATGGGACTGCAACACTATCTGATGTAGAAATACCTACGCTTTTTAAGTAGGATAATTCCATTCGTAATAAAAATAGTCAAACTCAGTGGTTGTATCACTTATTATATTACTCTATTAGATAAAAATATCTTCAGTCCTTTACAACCATATTTTACAACCCACCTCAACACAGGTGGAAGTTCTCAATTCGACAGATTATTTGTGTATGTTTGTTTATATTTGGAAGAATATTTTTTAACCGTTCCATACTCATTTAAAGTTTATTCAAACTTCTTTCAAATTAATATTATTTCAAGTTAAACAAATATCAACTTTATTGTAATGGCAATTAAGTTGATTTCAGAGTGACTAGCACTATTGAAAAAGTTAAAGTTGTAGCGTAAACTGAACTTTCTTGTGTACGATTTAAAGTTATTTTTCTGTAAAGTCATTTTTGTTTACGATTTTTGGCAAATTAATCGCGAATGCAGATTAGTTAAGTTAGCCCCTACAATTTCTCATAACAAAGAATCCTATGTAAGTATTGAAAATGACAAAATTTTCTTTGTTTTAGATATCAATGGACACAGTCAGGAGACGCCGCCGGATTGAGAAAAGACGCCAGACATGTCGTTCGTTGATGTTATGTCATAATAAACTATATTCCTCGCATGTCCTTCCCCAGGCTTCAAACTATCTCCTATCTATTTTTCATCACAATTGCCCACCGGCTTGGCCGCGAAGGCATAACACACAAAGTTCTTTCGCATTTATAATATTAGTATGGATCATTCTTCTAATATCGTGATAATTAATACTGTAAATTGAAATTTTATATTTATTTTCGCACTACTGTTATATTCTTGAGAATTTTTCTTTACTATTGTTGGTGACAATTTAAGATAGGGCCGTCACCCACTGGCGGTATGGCATGACAAGGGATTTTAAAAGCTTACTTTTGTTTGGCGGCAGCATTTTTCTTAGCAGCCATTGGTAGTTGTAACTGTATAATTAATCTGTTACAAATATCAATAAAAATAAAAGCTTGTAAAAATAAATATTATTTACTTGTTTTTAATCAGTTTTTTGTGTGAAATGTTTGTGTTAACAGTGTTAAATTAGATTCGAAATCATCTGTAAGTATTACAAAAATCCCTTGTCGTGCCGTGCCTCCAGTGTGTGCCGGACCTTATACAGCCCAGTCAAATTATACTAATCTAGGTAAAAGCTTATTTTTGTTTGGCAATCAAATGCTTCCGCATTTGATTTTGCTTGGCAGCCATTGGTGGTCTGTTACAAATAAAATTCTAATCTATATACCTAATAATAATAACGCCTTCGAAAGGTCCGCGAGATATGTCAGACATTTTAAAAATAAAAATTCTTTATTGACATAGGTAATGGTTACAGAAACTTTTATGTAAGTATGAAGCATGTAGGACTGTAGGTATATTATAAATTACCTAATGTATAAAAATATTAAACTGTAGGTTATTCAAAACTAAACTATATAGGTAGATGGCTGAATGAAAATAATTTCTATAATATTAAGGATTTTTTTGAACATAAATTATAATGTTTTTAAATTCAATTTTGTTTATTTGTGCATTTTTTTTTCATTTATTGCAAAACTGTATGATCTCATATGCTTTAATAACACCTGTGTATACCATGTTTTACGCAAATAAATTATCTTAATCTATGGTATAGTTTGGTTTTATAACTTTTGTTGTAAGTATTGTAATAATAAAAAAATATATATATTATGTAAAGAGTGGATGTTATTATAAATGTTTATTATGAAATGGGATTATTGAATGTATGTGTAGTACTCCAAATAAATAAACAATAAGTAGAAGTGAAAATTCGGGCGCCAGGAGCACACACCAAACTATGCCAAGGATAGACTAACCTGCGGGAACTGGAAACTTTTAATCTTCAAGCGGGGAGTATCAATAAAAATCGACACAAAAGTTATTGAACGATTTTATTACCCGAAGGCTGCTGGTCTCAATATACAAGAAAATTCCTTTCTAATATTAACAGTTGGTGTAAAACTAAGATGGAATAGAAATTAATTTTTGTCCTGTCATTATTGCACTTTTGTCAATTTAAGTTAAGTTTTTATAAACCATACCACATTCCGGCGAATAAACTAACAAACCACGCTCATTTTGGTGATTTTGATCTTCGCGGGGACGTCAAGGCGGTCCATGATATATGTCGGTAGGGGCTAGCGTTAAAAATTTAAGTCTTGAAATAACAAGAAACTTAGAGAGAAGAAACGCCTTGCGGCTGAAATCAAACATGAATAACTGTTAGCTGATGTCCAGCGTGGATAAAAATGGCGATCTAAATGGCTACGACCAATCACAAATTGACTTACCGTTTCTTTTCCAAAAAAAGCTTTTACATCAGTAGATGAATTAATCCAAAAAATATATAAGGTTCAAAAGATCCTGAAACAAATATCGAAAACTATTAACGTCCGCCATCTAAATAGCCACGCAACAACGTGAATACGAAACCACGAAGAATTTTACCAACCTTTTTAAAAAATATGGGCAATCCCATTATGATGCCGACAAGGGCAAATCAGCTACCACATAATTAGGACTTGATGTCGTCCATAGGAAGTAATAACTTCCAGCTTTACATCGGAGCTCTCAAATTACTCCATTCTATGCAAAGCCCGGGTCGGAAAGTGACCTGTCAAAATCAACTGACAGCATCAAAAGAAAAAATCTGTGTGACCACTACACGAATTCCGATTCAAAAAAATGAAATTTTTACATGGCAACACCACCATGTTGCCTTCAAATTAAAGCAAAGAACGCGATATCATGTAACAGGCTTAAAAGACTCGTTACATTACATCCCCTCCCGAAAATAAAAGAAAGGAACTTTCTTTTATTAGAAAGAAATCTTCAACCAAATAAACCAGTCTTAACAACTTTCTAATTCAAAAAAAGAAAAAGAATCATATAAGATTCAAAGTGCAAATCAACTCTGAAAATGTCAAACGACAAAATCTCAAGAATTTAATAAAAGTAAAAAAATGTAAATGACAAAAAGTCAAAAACGAAATAGTGAAAAACAAAAAATTATAAGTTATAAAAACTCATCAAATGAAACGAAGAGAGAAATCTCTTAGCGCTCCAAAACTCCAAAACAGTGCAGTTAGGCACTATAGCTACTGACTAAAAATTTCAAACAAATTCGGACAATTTACCAAAACAAACTACAATTTTTATAGTGCAGTTAGGCACCTATCGCCACTGACTAAAAATTTCAAACCACTTGGAACAGTACAACTATGAGTGCAGTTAGGCACTATCGCCACTGACTACTATGTCGACCGCTTCCAACTCAACCATCTCTATGAGTGCAGTTAGGCTCTATTGCCACTGACTAACTCCGTATTCAACAATCCAAAAAAATTGAAAACTCCGAACAAAAGTTTTTAAATAAAGCTGAAAGACCTTATTTAAAATACTGTTACAGGCACAACCTGCAACGAGACCAAGGAAAGCATATTGTGATCGGCTCATCACCACCGAATTCCCGAGCACAATAGCTGTAAAAGAATGTGAATGCTGTGACTGGCTCAACACTACCAATCTCCCAAACACAGACAAACACAAAAAAACATTGAGATCTCCAATGAGAAATCTCAATAACAAATAGGCGAAAGCCAAAGTTTCACAATGCGACCGGCATACCACCACCGAACTTCCGAACGCAAAGGAAAAGGAATGACGAAAGTCAAAACAAAATCTCGCATCGTGATTGGAACAACAAAGTCCAACACAATGGAAAAGAGTCGAAATCAAGGTCAAAAGCTACACCAAGATCCAAAAAATAATAAGGCATTTTGTAACAAAGGTTACCGAATGACCCCCAAAAAGTAAAGTCCAGGATGAACGCGTTACTAACAAAGTCAAATCCGATCATTAAAAAGAATGAAACTCCAGTAAAAATGAGAAACAATTCTGTCAACGAACAGCACAAAATAGGTTTAAAAATCGATTACTATTTATGACGAAGAGGAAATAGAATGATTTTAAACTATGAGAAAAAAAAAAGATTACAAAAACTTGAAATTGAATTTAAGTTTTTTAACCTCAAGGTAGAAATTACCTAAACTGTAGGGTTGTATAAGATCCTAATAAAATATAAACAGGTAGGTTACCCTTAAAAAAGAAAAATAAGATATTAGACAATCCAACAAAAACAAACAAAACATAAAATAAGATCCTTCGATGTGAAAAATATTTGGTGTGAAAAAAAATAGTATTAAATTAACCAGAATGACCTAAGTTTTATTTTTAGAATGTCTCAAATTCAACAAATTTATAAGAAGTTACCTAACATACATCTTTCAAATCACCGATAACCTATCATCCATTAACCTATCATCCATCCTCTCGTACATCACACTGTCAAAAGTGACCTTCAAACAAAATTATCAAAATCAAGACTAACACTTGGAAACCAAATTAAAATTTAATAATATCTTTAACATGATAACGTCCCACTGAACCTTTATTTAAATCTTTCAAAACATAAACGTTATCTGAAACCTTTTCAGTTATTTTACATTTTACAAACTTAGGTGCAAGTTTAGCTGAAAAATATGCTTGTGCATTAGATTGAAGAAAACTTCTTCTCCACACCACATCACCCACACCAAAAGAAATGACTTTCCGATCCTTATTATAATAAGCGGCATTACGCTTATACCCCTTTAACAAGTAAGCTTGAACTTTAACAAAAATATCACTAAGTGAATTAAGAGAAACTGCATAAGCATTTCTATTTGAAATTTCTAGTTGAGATAAGTTATCAACAGAACTACTAAAGTGATGTAATGACGCATCAAGAATAAGCTCCCTACCAAACATCAGAAAGTTAGGAGTAAACTCAGTAGCAAGGTTTACACTATTATTTAAAGCTAATTGAACATTGGGCAAAAAACTTGACCAAGTTCTATGATCATCTTTAACAAAACACGATATGCAGGTTTCGACCGTTTTATTATATCTCTCAACAGGATTATTTTGAGGCGTATACAAAGTATTATAAAATATTTTGGTTATATTAAAACCTTTCAAAAAATCTACAAAATGTTTTGAAGTAATTTGAGTTCCATTGTCACAAACTACTATTTTTGGACAACCAAATTTGAGAAATATTTCCTTTTCAAAATGTTTACAAATTACTCTAGTGGTAGCATTGATCATTGGAAAGAACCAGCAATATTTAGTAAAAACGTCTACGACCGAAAGTATGTATCTATGACCAGAATAAGTTTTAGGTAGAATTCCTATGATATCAACTGAGAGCATAAGCATGGGACGATCAACCTTTTTAGGATTAATCATAATACCAAAAGGTGGAGATGACAAAATGTATTGATGAATATCATTAAACATTCCCTTCCATAAATAATGTTGTTTTAATTTCTCTAAAGTTTTATGTATTCCCAAGTGTCCATGATGAACAAACAGCAAGGCGAATAGCAAACGAAAAGCAAAAACTAAGTTTCAAAAAGTTAAATGTTTGAAAATGAATTCTCAAGTTTGAGGTTAATTGTAAAAGTCAATATGGGTATTCCCATAAAAAATTACTATGTTAATTTTATCGTTTTAAAAGTGCAATAATCACTTACAAGCAGCTTAAATCTAGATAAATTAAATGCACAATATTGTACTTAACAATTAGATTAAATTATTTACTTAAAAAGTTAAACTTAGTTTTTAAAATAACTTTACTGTTGAGAACAACAAAACGCAGTCTATGCTATACAATTCTGTTGGTTTTGCTAAGAAAAAACATCATATTAAACAAAATCATCAATTGTAAACACCAAACATTGTTTACAAAGATTCACCAAATTAAGTTAAGTACTACTTATGAGTCAAAAATCAAAATAAACACAAAGTTATTAAAGTAACAATGTAGAACAAACCAATGCAAACAATAGACTCATAAGTTAATTAATTAATAGTGCAATAATGACAGTATAAAGGTACCAGACAAACCTACTTCAAGTCCCTGTTCGGGCGCCAATTGTAATAATAAAAAAAAAAATATTATTTAAAGAGTGGATGTTATTATAAATGTTTATTATGAAATGGGATTATTGAATGTATGTGTAGTACTCCAAATAAATAAACAATAAGTAGAAGTGAAAATTCGGGCGCCAGGAGCACACACCAAACTATGCCAAGGATAGACTAACCTGCGGGAACTGGAAACTTTTAATCTTCAAGCGGGGAGTATCAATAAAAATCGACACAAAAGTTATTGAACGATTTTATTACCCGAAGGCTGCTGGTCTCAATATACAAGAAAATTCCTTTCTAATATTAACAGTTGGTGTAAAACTAAGATGGAATAGAAATTAATTTTTGTCCTGTCATTATTGCACTTTTGTCAATTTAAGTTAAGTTTTTATAAACCATACCACATTCCGGCGAATAAACTAACAAACCACGCTCATTTTGGTGATTTTGATCTTCGCGGGGACGTCAAGGCGGTCCATGATATATGTCGGTAGGGGCTAGCGTTAAAAATTTAAGTCTTGAAATAACAAGAAACTTAGAGAGAAGAAACGCCTTGCGGCTGAAATCAAACATGAATAACTGTTAGCTGATGTCCAGCGTGGATAAAAATGGCGATCTAAATGGCTACGACCAATCACAAATTGACTTACCGTTTCTTTTCCAAAAAAAGCTTTTACATCAGTAGATGAATTAATCCAAAAAATATATAAGGTTCAAAAGATCCTGAAACAAATATCGAAAACTATTAACGTCCGCCATCTAAATAGCCACGCGACAACGTGAATACGAAACCACGAAGAATTTTACCAACCTTTTTAAAAAATATGGGCAATCCCATTATGATGCCGACAAGGGCAAATCAGCTACCACATAATTAGGACTTGATGTCGTCCATAGGAAGTAATAACTTCCAGCTTTACATCGGAGCTCTCAAATTACTCCATTCTATGCAAAGCCCGGGTCGGAAAGTGACCTGTCAAAATCAACTGACAGCATCAAAAGAAAAAATCAGTGTGACCACTACACGAATTCCGATTCAAAAAAATGAAATTTTTACATGGCAACACCACCATGTTGCCTTCAAATTAAAGCAAAGAACGCGATATCATGTAACAGGCTTAAAAGACTCGTTACAGTATATTTTAATTTAAAGTAGGTAGTTGTTATAATGTTTTCAATTATATTAATGTTTAAAAATAAAAAGATTTGATTGTTATTCCGCATTTTATTTTAATATTTTTCCCGCGGTTTCACACGCGTTCCTGTAGGAACCTATCCTATGTCCTTTTCTGATTGGTAGGTATGCATAATTTCATGATGATCGGTTGTGTAGTTATAGTGCCAAAAGCAGGGGGTTAGCTACCGCCGTATCTGTTATACAGTGGGCCCCGACGGCATATTTATTTACTTAAAAAAACGTCACCGTCTTTTTTGCTAAAGACCCCGCCAAGATATTTTGGGGGCCCCTGGGGTTAGATCACACAGCCCTTTCGACTGCAGTCACTGCGTCTTCAGGTCATGACCGGCCGCCTTGCGGAGTTGTTTTAAAACTATGATATTTCCTAAGATATTCATTGAAATCAAATTTGTCAAGGGCAATTTTGTTCAAAATTAAATACTTGTGATGAGTAACGTGTTTATTTGGATAAGGATTAATATCATGTTTATAAAAACACCTTTGCAAATAATGCATTATTTTAGAACTTTGATTACGATAAAAAACAGGCCAAGTGCGAGTCGGACTCGCATACGAAGGGTTCCGTACCACAAGGCAAAAACGCCTATAAAAACACGTTTGTTGAATGGGAGCCCCCCTTAAATATTTATTTTATTTTTATTTTATTATTAAAGTAAAAATACAACTGAGTATTTTGTGAATTTTTCAAGTGCCTACCTGTTGCCTTTTTGATATCGAGCAAAACAGGGAAAAAAATCGCGTTTGTTCTAAGGGAGCCTTATATATTTATTTTATTTTGTTTTTAGTATTTGTTACCTGTTGCCTTTTTGATATCGAGCAAAACAGGGAAAAAAATCGCGTTTGTTCTAAGGGAGCCTTAAATATTTATTTTATTTTGTTTTTAGTATTTGTTGTTATAGCGGCAACAGAAATACATAATTTGTGAAAATTTCAACTGTCTAGCTATCGCGGTTCTTGAGATACAGCCTGGTGACAGACAGGCGGACGGACGGACGGACAGACAGCGAAGTCTTAGTAATAGGTAGGGTTCCGTTTTTACCCTTTGGGTACGGAACCCTAAAAACGTTATAGTGAATCAAGTAGAGAAGAATTTTTCAATTCGAACCAGCAGTTCCTGAGATTAGCGCGTTCAAACAAACTTATCAGCTTTATAATATTATAGTATAGATTTACGGTCTTATTCATAATAAGTTATAGAACATCTAAAGGCTTGCTAAAGTCTCGTTGTCAAAAATTGTTATTCATAAACGCATTTTAGCACCAAAACGTTCGATAAACCTACTTTATAGTTATGAAACCCAGACCCCTACTATAACAGTACTATAAAAATGGCCGACTCTACATCAGCTGATAGAAAATGACGTTTGACCTACAAATGTAACATGTGCAGTTGTATTTAATTTATGTTGCACTTCTGTTTAACCAATTTAGTTTATTATTATATACCTACCTAAAATGCAAAATAGAAGCAAGGAAAAATATAACGCAAGGAAAAAGCACATAAATTATTGCAACAAGAATTACTGTAGAACGCTGCTGCTTTGGGCTGTGGAAACAACGCTTTTCAATGTCTTTTACATGGCATACATGCAAACTAGGAAATGTGAAAACAACCATAGTGGCTAGAGCAGTACCTTACAATATTGCAGTTGACCATGGAGACATGCAGTTAGTAGTTAGGGTAGCAATATCAATGAATATCATACAAAGTCAGCCCAAGAAGCCTAGGTGCAAGGGGAAATGCAAATGCTATTTTACAAACTTTTGAGGAAACATTCCGCCGAGATAGCCTCACTTTACCAGGTTAGAGGTACATCTTCCCACTTGTGTCGGGAGACGGTACAGGGACTTCTGTGTGGATAACGGAAGTTTACACCCTGCAGGGAGATGCTCCACTAAGATGCGGTAGTAGGGAGTGGTTGTGAAGCTATGTAGCAAACCATGTTCCTCCTCCTATCCTACCCTATGCGTCCCTAAACATGCAGTCAAAGTGACCTCTGCGCTGCCACTGACGACGTTGTGGAAGTGGCAAAGTTTTGGGCCAACAATATCTGAAATACTGTCGACCCCGCGACACAAGAGGAGACATTTTAGCGAGTAATGCATTAATAAAAAGCTTTTATACAGATATCAGTTTAATTGATTTATTTTTATAATACTCTAAACTTTAATTCGGCTTCTAGAACTTGTGCTAGCAGATCAACATTTTTAAAATGTTTCTAATCATTTGCCATTTATGCCGCCACCTCTTCTGTAGGCCGTTTCAGTTTCTGCTATTTGTAGTGAAGCACCATCCTTCCTACTGTCCTGAAATACAAAATGAATGTTATAATTCTTTCTCTTCATCAAACGAAATTCTTGACATGCTTACTCAGGAACTTTGTAACTTATAAGTAAATGGGATAGGCACCTAATTCGTAAATCATGCCATGCCGCCTTTTTCGCGTTGGTGTCAGTCAGTTTAGAATATCATTGCAGTTATGTGTTTTTATTTTCTATCTTCTTCTTCTTAGCGTGCCCAGAATTCGGCTACTTGTTTGGCGCCATCACTAGCGTCCACCTTCATTTTATGTTATGGAAACCCTCTTCCTGACCAATTCTTCTAAAAGATCTAAGGAAAAGCAAAAGCAAGCTTAAGTATAAGAAATTAAGAATGTTTACAAAACAAAACTTACTTTGAACATAACTGTTTGAACACATTTTAGTTCTAGGTAACATTACACACCTTATCGTCCTCCTTGTCCGTCCGTCTTTCTTGGAACTAGTCTGCGGTCATATTTCCATTTCTTTTAAATACAAAAAAATATTCAAAGGTTTTCGCTCTCCAGACAATAAAATAGCAATATCAAATTCATTGACTTAAAAAACCATGGTTACCATGGTAACGCGGCAAAACTGTCGAAACTGTAGACAGTAAATTAGTTTTCAGTACGTCATAATGTCTATGGTCACAATTATTCGGTGCGTAGGCAGATATTCTCGTTTGACAACTCAATGTGTTGGCCAATTTGTTGGATGACTTCAATAAAATGGCAACATTTATATTTATATTGAAGTTATAGGACACTCTAACTATAGAAGGTTTATGAAGCGTTTATGAATACAAAATTTTATCGAACGTTTTAAATGCTTATCGAGCATTTTAACTAATGAACGTTTTAAACCTTCTATAAGCTTTTTTTATGAATAAGACCGTTAGGATGTAAAGTAACGATAATAATATATTAGAATTTTATTTGAAAATTCATAACCTTTGAAATCGTATCTTATTACTAGCGCAATAAGGTTGAACATCATGTCAAAGCAAACTTCGGTAGGTATTGGTAATTTCGTTACAAGGTTCAACCTGATTGTTTTTGTAATAAGATCATGCTGCGGACGAAACGTTAATCTTAAACACGGCGGACTGACAAAAGGCTTTTTGTAGGTATAATTAATTGGCTAAACTTCACACACGTTCGTGATGGGGTAAGAAGTAGGTGACCATATTTCTTTCAAAATTTCAAGCAGATTACCTATGTTATGGGTTTTCAGCATTTAATTTCGTGAAAATAAATAAAAATCTTTTATTTTGGAACAATAACAGATATAATAGGTATTATAAAAATAGTTAAAGGATGATAACTACAAAAGTTTATAACTGTGGCGTATGGCGCAGCTATCAATAATAGAATAGAAGAGCAAGGAACGCGCTAAGACAGGTGACCGCCAGCCCGTCAGTAAGTAGGTAACAAAACCCGGAAAAGGTCATTAAAACCTGCTTGAAATTTAAAAACTGGCCAAGTGCGAGTCGGACTCGCACACGAAGGGTTCCGTACCACAAGGCGAAAACGCCGAAAAAAACACGTTTGTTGTATGGGAGCCCTCCTTAAATATTCATTTTATTTTGTTTTTAGTATTTGTTGTTATAGCGGCAACAGAAATACATAATTTGTGAAAATTTTAACTGTCTAGCTATCGCGGTTCTTGAGATACAGCCTGGTGATAGACAGACGGATAGACAGCGAAGTCTTAGGTCTCGTTTTTAGGGTTCCGTACCCAAAGGGTACAAAACGGAACCCTATTACTAAGACTTCGCTGTCTGTCCGTCTGTCCGTCTGTCTGTCACCAGGCTGTATCTCAAGAACCGCGATAGCTAGACATTTGAAATTTTCACAGATGATGTATTTCTGTTGCCGCTATAACAACGAATACTAAAAACAACATAAAATAAATATTTAAGGGGGGCTCCCATACAACAAACGCAATTTTTTTGCCCTTTTTTGCTCGATATCAAAAATGGCAACAGGTAGGCACTTGAAATATTCACAAAATACTGAGTTGTATTTTAACTTTAATAATAAAATTAAAATAAATATTTAAGGGGGGCCCCGATACAACAAACATGTTTTTTTCGGCGTTTTTGCCTTGTGGTACTATTGTATTTCCAGGGTTCTTGTTGTAAATTATACTCACGAAGACTAGTAGATATAAAGTTTATTCATAGACAGTAGACACATTACTCCAGAATTATTAAAAATACAAAACTGCAATACGACTTATCTATCTGACAGCTAGTCGACGACCTCTCGCGCCAAGCCCGCGCTTTCTTTTTCAACGACACCCACATGACATTATACTTTTTTTTTTTCTTATTTGATGAAACTGGAACCAAAATTACAGAATGTATTAAATCACTAACAGACGGCCATTCTGCCGTGGGGATGACCCTATCCCCAACTCAGTTCGGCCATTCACTGTAAGGTATGACCTCATACCTTGACTTGTTATAAACAATAAATTGAAATATGTTGGAAAGCATTGGTTATCATACAATTTTTTTTTTTTTTGTTTTATATAGTACAAGATAGATCCACAACAGTAAGTCTGACATATAAATGATTTCTACTTATTTTAAATTCCATTTTTAACTGTACATATTTATCTTATTCTAGGATAACCTGTATAACACAAATCTAAGTACACATGATGATTGATATTTTTAAGACTTCAAGAGAACAGCTAGTAGTAACTCCAATAACTAATCTATAAACTTAATAAAAATTATAATTATCATTCACAGCTTATAATAATATAACACTAGAGCCACCCTAGGGGCACACAAATTATAACCTAAGCCTATTTTAACTGTACATATTTATCTTATTCTGGTATAACCTGTATAACACAAATCTAAGTACACATAATGATTGATATTTTTAAGACTTCAAGAGAACAGCTAGTAGGAACGTAGACATTTTTCTGGTGAATTAACAAATAGATCAATATTTAGGTCACCACAAACAAAAACAAATTTACTATCTTTAAAAAGTTTACTTAGTATTTCTTCCATTATGATAAAAAATTATGACAAATTTGAGGTTGGTGGTCTATAAACACATAAGAAAGTATGGCCTTCACCTTCTGCACATGCTACCTCACATATTAAAACCCACCCGTGTTCCTTCCTTAGCCCTTTATGTTCCGGGCCAGCGGTAACCCTTTCGGACAATCCCGCTGACCAATTTAAGTAGGGTGTCAATACCATTAACTATGTCCCATTTTGTTAAGCTCAGACTGTTTCCAATTAAAAGAATCACAGAAGTCTGCTCATTCATTTGTGTATGTTTTATTTTATGAACAAGCTCATTCAAATGCAGGTTATGATAACACCAGTTAACTATATATGTTTAGAGCGGTTAATTAATAATGATCCAAAACCAGATCCTAATCTATCAGAAAATACCAAAACATTACTTTGAGTGGGATAGATAGTTTCTATAGTATGAGTTGAAATGGATGAAGTAGCAGGTACAACATGCTGTGACATCTGAGGTGAATCGGGTGGTGAGGTGGTGGTGTGAGTGAGAGCACAACTACAAGTTAGATTGTTGGTCAGTGACTCGTACCTCTCTGCATTGTACTTGACAAGGTCCACCAAGTCACAGGCCTCCTGCAAGCGCTCGCTTAATATTAGTTGACTAGACTCATACTTACAGGATATTTCCTTAATTGTATTTTCCCTGCTCAGTAATTCCTTTTGAAGGTTTGTACGTCAACATAATACATTTGTCTGCTATTTTCCAACTTATTATTACATACATTTAGTTGGCTTGATTAATGTTAAACTTGTGAACACTTTGTGTCTTCAAGAGTTTTTTTTTTTATGTACCTCTTAATGTTTTTACTAATTTTAATATGTTTCTTAATTTTATTATGACTAGTTGGATTTGGTCATCTAGTTAAAGTATCGTTCCCAGTCAGGTCTATTGTAATGGTGGGCTTCTCATATTCCAGTCTAGATAAACTGCAAACCAGCTTGTTGAAAAGGTTCGTCAGCTGCGGTCATAGACTTAAGCCATAACGTACCTATACAAATAAAGCCCAGAACCCAATCGTGTATTCAATTGTTAATAATTCTTCTAGTGCTCTCGGCAGGGGATCGAACCCAGGCTCTCTTAAACACGCATGCCACCAGGTGTACTAGGTGCGTAGTCTTTATTATCATAAACATAGAAAGCAAAAGAAACCGATACAAGACCGGTACCCTACTTCCGATGGCTGTGGGTAGGTGGTACGCTTTGCGATGACCTTAATTTACCCGCTTACAACTTTTGTTCGAAGATGCCTACTTACACAATATAGTTTGTATGTACTTACAGTACACCCAGACGCACTATACAACTACTTAATTACCACACCCGCCGTAAATATGTTTGTAAAATAATAAGTGGGCTAATCATTTCAGTGAGATCAAACTGCCTGACAGTAACTAAATCAGACACCTATTATGTTTAGTTCTAGAGGTGATTACACTTGTTTATAACAAGGCAGGTACCTACCTACTTGCTGTTTTGTGAGTATCACCATTGCTCGTCGCCTATTAGGGCAAGTGACGTACCTATAGCATACTGCATCCGCCCCTAAGACGACCCACTGACCAACTTAGATTGTAAAATAATGTAAGTAACATCTTTGTAAGTATACATACCGATTATGTAGTGATTTACATTATACTATAGAGGTTACATACCAGCAGATTTTCTCCAACGGTTCTTACCACTTCTGAAGTATTGTATTTCCAGGGTTCTTGTTGTAAATTATACTCACGAAGACTAGTAGATATAAAGTTTATTCATAGACAGTAGCCACATTACTACAGAATTATTAAAAATACAAAACTGCAATACGACTTATCTATCTGACAGCTAGTCGACGACCTCTCGCGCCAAGCCCGCGCTTTCTTTTTCAACGACACCCACATGACATTATACTTTTTTTTTTTTCTTATTTGATGAAAATGGAACCAAAATTACAGGATGTATTAAATTACTAACAGTACGGAACCCTTCGTGTGCGAGTCCGACTCGCACTTGGCCAGTTTTTTACCCTTTGGGTACGGAACCCTAATAATAGGGTCCCGTTTTTACCCTTTGGATACGGAACCCTAATAAAAAAGGAAATTTTTTTCTGATATGAGATTATACCTACTTACCTACCTACTTGTCTACTTAACAATATTCATCGAGAGCGTGAAATTTCGCTAATTCATTGTGTAACGAACGGTGTATACCGTACTACCTACCTGTTTAAATGTAATATGAGTAGGTAGTTACTACTTAATACTCTAAGTAATTTTCCAACAAATATGTAAAAATTAAGGATTAAGTAAAAGAAGACTATAAACTTTCATAGGTATTTTAAGCATTGCGCTGGGCGTTTCGATTCAATTATTCAACCTGCTACCATAGAACTATTATTACTTAGTGCTCAGAACCGACGACGCGACGCCGCAAAACCAGTTTTTGCGCTAGGCCGGGGGCCTTCCGAATTGCGTCAAAAGCGATTACTTATATCGCGAATCCGACCAACGCGCAACGTCACAAATAGTAGTCAATAGTCCTTATATTTTGTGACTATTAAATTTGGTTGGTTTCGCGATATAATCGCTTTTGACGCAATTCGGAACGCGGGGTATGTTACCGACCGGTAACAACTCATTTATTTAGTCTTGCATGAAACGTATAAGCGCCATGAAATTCCCGGCGCTTATGACGTTTTGGTCGCGAGAAAACTATACGTTTTAAGCGGTCTAGCGCTGCATGTTTTATAGTTTGGTGAGACGACACCTACTGTTTAAGCGCTGCAGCAAATACGCTCGCCCCACTGTCATCCTGTTGTGACACTGTATTTGATTCGGATAGCTACGCTATTTCTTATCACACAGTATCTTATTCACACCACGACGACCATACGCACACACTCTCACGTACGCACTGCAGCACGGCACATTACTAGTAAGAACAGACAAAAGCTATATGTCTCTTTCGCACGATTCTCGCTGTAGTTGCTCATAACGCGTTCAAGGCCAAAGTGGGGTAAGTTGATGTGCTGGCGACTGTACATGTTTTTATTACTGCATGCTTGAGAAACAGATTGACACTTATTTACAGATGCCATTAAGTCTACAGCAATTAAATTATTTTTCAACATACCTTGCATAATGGTTTTATTATCCTTATGTATTTGGGCTCCTTGCTGGTCAAAAATAACTGTCAACCCAGCACGCTGCATTTTTGATACAGATAGCAGGTTGTATGGTACCTCAGCACAGAAGAGCACGTCCTCTAAAACTCCTTGAACGCCCATGTTGCTGGTCACATACATTGTTCCCTTTTTGGTACCTGAAATATATTCACCATTTTTAGCAATACAAGCGTTTGCAAGACGGTGTGACTAATGAAAAGATCTTCCCAGTTTATAATATGGTCCGAAGCTCCAGAATCTATAGGAAAGTAACTTTGCTTCCATCATCATCCGCTTGATAGTCTCCCATCATAAAAGCAAATCCAGAAAAATTGTTTGATTTGGATGGTCCACTCCACTGATTTCAACTGCCTGGACCGTCCTCGTCCTTTCCGTATTTTTTGCTGCTGCTGTTGAGCTCTTTTGAAGTAGAAACAGTCGTTTTTCACATGCCCCTTGCGGCCACAGTGATGACACTACTTCTTCTTCTACTTGTTATCCTTCTGGTTGTAGCTATTATTCCCTTTATAATTTTGAAAATTATTGAATTTTCTTTTTCGAAATTCCTGTCCATTTTTCCGCTCAACTTGCAACACTTTGACACTGGTATCACTGGACTCATTTTTCAACTTGACTTCATGATCCAAAAGCCTTGTTTTAGAGTGTGACGTCACCTTGCAGTTTTAAAAACAATGTTTCTTCGTAAAGCCAATTGAGTAGCAATACTTTTCCGTTCATACAAAACATCCAAACTTTTTCAAAACAAAATTTCTCTCGCCGTACAGTCTTCCTTCGCAAAATCGAGGTAGGAATCCGATAAATACTCAATGATAACACTTTTTGCTATCCGATTATTTATCTCCCACAAGTTGAATTGAATTATCAGGTCGTCAATAACTTGTATCACATCCATTTCACTTAACAATGCCCGTATTCTAAACTTCCAGACACTGTATTTTTCCCCATCGAATGGCTTGATATTACGTTTGGTTTTTAAATTGTCAATTTTAAAAAGTTCGTAACGGACTTACTTTTAACCACTTATATTACAGTAAAAACGTAACCTGGGCCCATAACCTATAAGAAATTTAGGTTATGGTACTTCAATAAAACGAGTTAAAGGCTTTTTATATCTGTAAGTATATTATTAGCCAAGTAGAAAGTCACTAGGAAGGATATGCATCCATCTTTTTATAAAGCTCAAAAAACAAGTGAAGAATATTTGAGATGGCGGTTAGAAGAGATTTTTTTTTTATTAAATAAGTACCTACATATCGATTATTACAGAATCGACTAAAGATTGATTTTTGTAAATAAGTAAATCAAATAAACTAACATAAGTAAAATAAAGAATTCTTCCCATCCGCGGATTTGAACTCGCGACCATCGCATTGCCATGCTGCAGTGTTAACTATTAGACCGACACGCCATTTACGTTACGTTGTAAAAAACTTAACAAGATGATATCAATACTAAGGGAGGGAAGGTAGGGATTAAGCTGACTGTACAAATACAAAGTAGTTGGCGCAGCGCAAGTTTTTTTTACCTACTAAAGGAGAAGTTTCTCAAGTCAACGCAAAACAAACAAAAACGCGTGAAGTAAAATAATGGCAGCTTGATTGTTTGGCGACAACGCAAAATAAGTAACTAATTTAGGAGAGGAGGATAGATAGATAGAATTTAGGAGAAACTAAAAGGATTTTTTCGTTGTTTCATCGTCGGTTTTTTTTTTTTTTGGGAAGAAGGTATTTTTACTTGACTATAGAAAAGGGAGGCGTATGAATTCATCATTAAACGTATGCATGTATGTATGTACCTATTTATAAATGTTCGATTAAAACTCATAAAGTACTAAGCCAAAATGAAATGTCGATTATTTCGTCCTTATTATGTCTTTATAATAAATTCTAACATTAGTCATCGACTTGACGGTTGGAGTTAATATTAAGTAATGGTTGCAGGACAGGTCGATGTTTCAAAGTAATTGTGATACTATCAACAGGAAGTTGTATTTCGTTGCCTCATCAATGTGACTTATTGTAACAATAAAACTACTTTATAAATTCACTCCTTATCAGTGGCCGTTGATACATGTAACAAAAAAAATAAAATGGCGACTTCATTTCACGTGTTCCTAAATAATCGCCTGGAAAAAGATGTGCAAAGAATAGCGTTTTCTTTTAACTCTGTACTCAATCTTCTTTTGAATTCAAAATATAGCATACGACAAAATCATATTTATCCATGCGGAAAAAAATATCGTACATTTGCGTTTTGTCGTATCTTAATAATTATCGTGCTTTGTATGTATCAAATTATAAGTGTAGACTTCACAGATGTAAATACGAAACAGATAGAAAATGCTGTCTTAAAATTATTTTTGACTATTAATTATATCTGCTTTTTGATCGGGATCATAATGATGTTCATGCTAGATATAATACATAAGGACAAAAACGTCTTACTTATTTTGAAGATCCAAACTATACACAGGAGCATTGTTTTCAGTAAAAGTATCCGGAGTTTTATTAATTGGAACTGGATCTCAATAGCAACTTTTGTCTTTATCGATATTTGTTTATATATTGCAACTTATTTAAAAATGAAATACTTTTATGGTATCGTTTCTATTATTGACAATATTATTGACATAATGTGTATCCCATTGGATATCAATTTCGTTGTAGCCTTTCGAATTATAATATTGCTAAGAAAATATCTCGAAGAGTGGATTAAAGATGTCCTTTTGATGAAAGGAGAACACGAAAATGATGAACATTGTATGAGATTGCTTGGAATATTTCAAAATATAATGGAAGCTTACAGTTTGTTCAAGAAAATTTTCCAAGTAGCGGTAAGTTTGCAATTATTTTCTACATCGAAGTTTTATTAAGTAACAGAATAATACGTTTTCGTCTAGAAAATATAACAGTACGCTTCTTTGAATTTGCCCTGAACATAATTTCGTAGTATCAGACATTAAAGACGATTCAATGTCAACCATTTATTTCAAATACTAATATTATAAATGCGGAAGTAAGTTTGTTTGTTACCATTTCACGCCTAAACCATCGAACCGATCATCCTGAAAATTTGCATATACGTTGTCATGTGTACAGAAACGGACATAGGGTACCTTTTATCCCGAATAAAAGTGCTGTTCTCAAAAAAAACAACAATAACATTATTATGATAATAGATAGCGCTACTTGTCTTTCGAATCAAAAACAGGACAACGTCTGTCAGGTCAGCTAGTAATCACATAAAATACACTTTTGAACGTCAATATTAACAATAATATAGAATTAAATCGCCCCTTCCGAAAAGTAGTTTCGTATGGAGAAGAATAGGAAAGAAGCCCACCGCTAGCTCCACCGTTACTCTTTTAAAATGTTTTAAAATAATTTGTAACCATTATTTATACAGGGTATAAGGAGAACGCTTCCCAAGCCAGAACGTAGATTATATACAACCTATATGCAAACGGATACCACTAACCTTTCGCTTTAAATTGATTATTTTCAAGACTTCATATTTCTTAAACACGCAATGGAAACAGTACAAAACGTAAGGATACTGACAAGCAAGACAACGTCGCGCCACCGCGCGCCCGCGCGTCGCGGGCGCCGAGCGCTACGTATGGCCGAGTCACAGGATTTATACGGAATTTAAAAACATCACTTTGAAAATCCCAACCCCTACAACACCTCACAAAATTTTGAATTTTAATCGCATTCGTAGCCCACTGTTAAACATTAAAGTGTACAGAGGCATTTTACGTACCTGTCTAAATCCTGTGCGATCTTATGAGGTTTTGCTCGAACTGCGCTCCACCCATTTCAATACATAGCCGGGCCCGTCGCTGTGTCGAGCCGTGAACACGAGGCATTAGAGTCGGATCCTCAACACATTCTGCACGTAGATAATTAAACACGCTCACTATTCTGCCCCGCATTTCATCAGCACTGTCACATTCCCGATCAAACATTCTTTCTTTCACATATCCCCCACAAAAAGAAGTCTAAAGGTGTTAAGTCGGGTGAACGAGCTGGCCAGGTGTGCGGCCCCAGCCCTCCGATCCAGCGGTCATCAAAAAGCTCAGTGAGACGCTCGCGGACGGGGCGCGTAACATGCGGTGGAGCGCCATCGTACTGGAACCATGTTCGACGAAATTCAGCCAGCGATACATTATCTAGCATATCATCTAAATGTCCATTTATAAAATTTAGATATGCTGGTCCATTGAGGCGCTGCGGTAGAAACACTGGTCCTAGGATTCGTCCATTAAAAATACCAGCCCATACGTTCACGGAGCATCTGGTCTGATGGCCGGTTTCTTGAGTGGCGGACGGGTTATTTTAGGATATTTATTGTTAAGTTTGCCGATATGAAGTCATCGACGCCAGGTCTAGAGATAATGTGACCGTGATGTAGGTAGGTAAACATTTTTATTTTGTTGCTTTGCAAGATTTTCATGAACGAATTAACAAAGTTGCCAGTAAAGTCAATGTCTTTCATAATCAACTTTTTATACTTTTCTTTCCCAATCAGTATCACAGTACCTACTGTGATACTGATTGGGATCTAAGTACGTACGTAAGCTCTAAGTACCTTCGATATGGGTCTTAAGGTTAAGCAAAGTAAACTGGATTTTTCTGATTTGTAAGCTAAATTTGCGAACATTCGGATCAAAATAGAATTGTAACCCTGTTCAAGGGTAAAGTCATTACGATCCTTGCATGAAGGGATTCCAAAAGCAGATGCCACACGCAAAATAAAATAAGCCAAATATTTTGTACCGTCGGGGCCCCTATTTATTTATTTATTAAAATTTTATGCACAAGTAAAAACTGTGCAGAGGCGGACTTAAGGACGCTATCACATTTTGAACTCGCTCAAGTTTAGGTATTTGAAACGCAACACAACAACATTACGCGCACGCACACATTGAACCCATTGTCCGCTCGATTTTATACGTAACTTAACTAATCTTGGTACTTGAAGGTATTATTTTTTAATTTTACTGGTATTTATTGAGTAAAGTTAGTTGTTAGTTAAAACTTAAAAAAAAAACAACCGACCGACTTCCAAAAAATACTACAAAGTGAAAAATAACTTTAATTTCGGAACTCACACCGAGTTCCGAAATTAAAGTTATTTTTCACCTAAGTGTTTTTTTTTTGTTAAAAAGTTTTTATTTCTCGCTTTTTAGTCGGGTCTGTTTATAATGTATCTAACTTACAATAACCTAATGTCAGCTTGCTCATCGCCTTTTACAAAATATAGCTTTTCTCAATGCAGGGACGTTAATTGTTGAGGAGTTCTCCTGGTATTTACCTATCAGCTCCATTTTACTATTCTCATTGTGACGAGCATAAGTTGCTTAGCAACCATATTAAAGTAATCGAATCGCAACCCGTGAAATACTTATTATTGAGTAGTTCCGGTGGCCATCTGTGGTCTTCATCATCAGTTCCACTTCACTAAACGGTGCTTTCCGAGATTCCGAATCCACGAATTACTATAAAAAATACCCAAATTGCTATAGGTATGTGTGCCTATAATATTTGAAGAGTTCCTTCGATTTCTCCAGGATCCCATCATTAGATCCTGACTTAATGACAATTTACCTGACCACCTGGAAAGTATATCCATTTAAACAAAAAAGAACAAGAAACAAACATTTATTTTTCATTTTGTGGTTTTTTTTTTTGGAAATCGTTTTTTTTTTTGTAAAAAAGTTTTTATTATTCACTTTTTAGTTGTACCCAGCTACTGCACACAAATGCATATAACACTACTTGCTATGTGAATATCAGTGACAGGAAGCTACTGAACACATCCGCGTATCCCTTTAGAGGGTAGAGGCGTGATGTTATGATGTGTGATTGCGTAAACAATGCATAGATATGCGATAGCAGCAATCGCGGTTGATTTGTTGAAGAGTTCCGTTGTCTGTCTCCGAAAATCATCATCAGATCTTTACGAAATTTATATGGGACTATTTTGAAATAAACCTCTTTCGAACAAAGAAAGAATTTTGCTAATCCGTCCGTCCGTATATGTCCTCCTTTTTTGAGGTCGGTTAAAAATACACTCGCCATCTTGAATAAAAAAATGGATGTCATATTCGTAATCACCACCCCAAAATCGACTATAGTATCGAATATCTAAAAAAAATAATTTCCGAGATTTTTATTTGATTATAATTTTTTAACACAAATATTTATACAGTCTTTATCCGTCATCTACATCCATTAAACAAAAAATTACAACTAAGTATTTATTTCTAAAACAAATTCCAAAATTCGTACTTACTTAATTTTATTTCGGTTCGAAAAAGTATCAACATCGTACTGTGGAGTACACAAAACGGAACTCACTTTTTAACGTAATTATTTTTTGCGAAAAAGCTACATAGACGTGCTTCCACGGGCGCGTCTGAGCGCGGAATGACCGACCGGCAAGTGTCCGCGGGTAGAAAATGTATGGAGAAATTTGAGAGCGTTTCTTATTTTTCTCATAAATGAAATGTTATTTATTTATCTACAAAATATTTAGCTTATCTTTATAGAATTATATATAGGCAACAATATCTTCTTATTTTTAAGTTAAAATATGCATTGGATTTAGCTATATTGAGTCCTATTCAGACCCGAGTAAAAACGTATTTGTGTGAAAATTTTGTATGGGGCTATTTAAGAGCGTTTACGCCGTATGGCATTTCATACAATCTTTCAAGCTCTTATTTTTCGCAATGAATGAACCGATTTTAATGAAACTTCATACGCATAAGCAGGATACGAAGGTCTAAAAAGTTAGTAGAAAACATTTTCGAAAAATAGTGTTACAGGCAAATTAGACCGATTAAAAATTTTCCATAGAAACAGAGATTTCCAGTTATCTTTTTTTAAATAAGGCATTTCAAAAATGTTTTCTACTAACTTTTTAGACCCTGGTATCCTGCTTATGCGTATGAAGTTTCATTAAAATCGGTTCATTGATTTCGAAAAATAAGGGCTTGAAAGTTTGTATGAAATGCCGTACGGTGTAAACGCTCTTAATTGCTTTGGGCCCAGTCTGGAGATGAATACATTATCTTTAATTTGAAACCAAGATATCCACGCAGTTGTGACTCCAATTTGTTAAAATGGTACCTGAAAAACACTGTTATTCGTGGAAAAATGTTATAGCGTCCTTAATGCCTTGGGCATTTTCTATTAGTCTACCTTAGGGTGATGCAGAGACAATACACAGTAGGTGCAATACCAGAAAACAACTTAGAAAAACAAAATATAACTAGAATATAAGAATAAATACATATATACATACATACAACAAAATATAAAACAAAAAAAATAAAAATAAAAAAAGTTAGGAGAGATAAACAAGAAAACCTGCAACAACTTAATTCTGAGACGAATCAGCCAACTTCTTGTGTATGTGTTCTCGAGCGTGCTGTTCGCGATCGATGTGCAGATACATGATCATACTTGCGGAGATAGAAAACGAATCGAATGCAGCTATTAAGAAGTCGGTCAAGTTTATTGAAGAGATTTGCATTCAGGTCATAGTAGCACACATCGCCAAAGTCAATTATCGCTATCGCTATTATTTTTAGTGATTGATTGATTTTTTTTGGATTTTGCATCCAATGTCGAGAGAGCCCCTCTACGCGGGTCTCCTATTTCTGTGAAAAGGGTTTAAAGTAACCTAACAAAACCAAACCTCGGGGTGCCCTTTGCTCGCTCTTGCATCCTACGTCGCTTATCAACCGACCGCAACCATGCTATGTAATTAAAAAAGAAATTTTGTAAGTAAAACCAAGTAATTCCCAAAAACAAATATTTTTGTCTATGTATTTTTTTCATAACAAATCATTTGACTAAATGTTTATTGTCTAAAGATTGTTTGCTGCAATAAATCATTTGATTAAAGACCAAATGCCTAAATGATATTATCCTTGATAATATTTTGCCAAGTAAAAATTTGACTAAATGAAAATGTGCGTACTAAAATCAATCCAAACATTGCATTGGTATAAAAAAAGGTTGCTAAAATTTGTTTCGGTAGTGAAAGGAGAATGGCAGAAGTTCATAGAACGCTGGTATTAAACTTTTTTAGTTACTACAAAAATAAAAGTGGCATGGTTTGAAAGGGAATATTATGAGCTTTTGTTAAAAAAATAAATAAAAAATAATAACAATGGGGTTCAAGAGAAATCTTAATTTTTGTAAAAGTGAGGTTAAGTGCATTCATTTTAGGTTCTTTTACCTCTATTACTATTTTAACGCATAAATGTTTATTGTATACATAACATATTGCTAATTATGCTTAGTAATGACTTGAAAAATGATAACTAGTTGTTGAAGTTTGTTTAAATCAAAGATTTACTCACTGATCATATATAGACCTAATGGCAGTCTAAGGCTGCGTTTCCACCAGAAATGTGCGAGGATGCGTAGCGAGGGATGTGTGTGAAACAAACCAATAGTAGGGTAGAATTGGGGGTTCTGGATCACTTCTTCCTCGCTCCGCTCGGAATGTGATCCAAAACCCCCAATTCTCCACACATATGATCCAGAACCCCCAATTTTCTACACATACACGAATCGGTCTACAATACAGTTGTAGATTGAATATTGTATTTCATTATACAGCGTCGAACTGATACAGTGAAACAATATCGCTTATAATCAGATTCCAAGCGAGGCAGAAGTGATCCAGAACCCCCAATTCTCCACACATACAAAATATGATCCAGAACCCCCAATGTTCTACACATAAACGAATCGGTCTACAATACAGTTGTAGATTGAATATTATATTTTATTCTAAAGCGTCGAACTGATACAGTGGAACAATATCGCTTAAGGCAAGTTTAACGATTGATCACTGCTGCCATCAGTTTCTAACTAATAAAAATCTGTGTACTGTTTCAGACACTTATTAATATAATCTCTCCCTCTCACAGCATTCAAATAAAAACATCGAGGAAAATATATTGCATGTTGCATCCAAGGATCATCGTAAGTCTCCCAATCTTCGATAACACCTCCACATGAAAAACATGCTGCCTTATCATTTATACTATTTCCACAATAGAAGAATCCGGCATCAGCCATTTCCGTTACCACGGCTTTCTTTGAATCAGCTGTCGCCCAATAATGGTTGAATGAAAATAAGCGCACTTTATATCTATGATATGTGTCATAACGAGGATTGTATTTATTTTGAGACATATTATATACGCTCGAGTTCTTGATATTGATGTTTATGAAAGTATAATGAAGTCACATAGGCGTTGCTAGCAACTTATAAACATGTAAATGTGGATGAGTTGGAGGGGTGGCTGGGGATGGGACGTTAAATTTAATAAATAAAATAGTAAAATATTTAATGCAAAACTTTATTTTCAAAGCACCATTTATTTATACATAAAACATTTTTTAAAGCACATATTGAGTCATGATAAATACAACTATACATTTCATGAGAATGTTCATATTTTTTGTGCAAACTTAATAAACTAGGACAACCTTTATCTTCTAAATTATTTACATTATGATTATTTAGAATATCTTTTAACCATAACACTTTTTCAATACCTTTAGTGTAAACATATTTATCTCTTAAAATATCTGCAATCAAATTCCGATGATTTGAATAAGGCACAATTCCTTCACACCAGTATATATTTCTATTACGCTCAATCCAACTAACTTGGCGTCTTTCTGGTCTCGTCAAATTATAAAATGGAAATGGTGGTTTAATTAAAAACACTTGAATTTTTTTATTGTATAATACAGCAATTTCTTTTAAGATAAATTCATTTGCTTCTGTTTTAAAACCTTGAACATCTACAATGGCAGTCATGATAGCCTGCGCACTATGTTGCTCAAAGGTTTATATTCCAGAAGTCTATCGTTAATAATTAAGCAATATCCAGTCGTGTTATCTGGTATTGGTTCTAAGAATTCAATCTCAAGACGCACATCTACGGGACCTGTCTTTAAACTATCATTTTGTCTTGAACAGTCTATAATAAAGAGAGGCGCCTTCTCCTTGAAACTAGCTAAATCAAGTAAGGGGTCCGCAGGGCAGTTGTAATACGACTGACGAAATTTCACATACATTTCGTATAATATATTGTATTTGTTCTCGGCAAAATTTAAGCAAAGAGGCTCATACGGATAATACTGTGAATTCAAAAACAGCGTTATGTTTGTAACTCCACAGTGATCGAACAGAGAACTATCTTTGGTTTTATTATTTTTTCTATTAGTTTGTAAACAAAATATTAAATAGCGAGGTTTCTCTAATTGTGATGCAGTCTTAACTGACCAAGAATGTTTTGTGGTTTTAGGGAGTAACGGATACTCATATAAATCCCAATTTCTGAACGCCATTTGAATAGGTTTATCTCTTTCTAAATGTTTAAGGAGAGTCAACCGTTCGCGATCTGATACTTTTATATGCGGTACACGCCATTGCACTTTTTGTATATCTATTTGAAAATATGTAACGTCATCAGTTACTAAGATACTGTTTAAGTTAGAGTTACTCCTATTCAGTATAAGTTCATGTTTACAATTTATTACAATTTTGCTGTAATCTTCAGCAAATCCTAAAATCTTATTAAGGGGTACAATAGCACTAAAATATCCATCGTTTTTAAATCCGCCTATATTCCAACCCCACAAAGCAGCGACCTTATTATCTCCATCATTCATGGAAACGTATGATTTTATTGTCGATGTTATTCCAGAATTTTTAATACGATCTATTTCAATACCATTCATTTCGTATCTGATATCTTGAAACAAAAACATAATAGGGTTGTTACTGAACGTAATAGTTTTCTTAATTGCTTTTCCATCTTTGTCGAAAAACTTTGCTTGACCTTCGACATAAATTGAACTGCCTGACGGTAACACGTATATATCTTGCTGGTGTATGGGAATTCTGATTTCATCGTTTTCTCTAAAGCTGTTATTGTAGGGATTGTAAGAATGGACTTCGTAGCTTTCAATCGAAGTATCGAAGTGCGGTGATTCAGCAATTTGTAGCATATTCATAGTATAAAACCAAGAGCTTTAAGAAAATCTTTATTCGTTTTGGTCAATTTCTTAAGCTTTTTCTTACGTCTTTGCACCTTAGCGGTCGTATAAGAAATAGGACGCTTTATGTTGACGGTAGGGTTTTTATAAAACAAAATCATTGTGTTTTTCTTAAATGAAGTCGTAGTTGAATATTATGTTCTTCTCCAAAGTTAATACAGTAACCAAATTGATCAACAATCTTAACAAGTATAGATGGAATTATATTTTTGTTCACTGGAAAGTAAATAATGTTTTGTGGTATTTCTATGTACCGATGACCTGTATCAGTATTTGACACAAATTCGTGTATAATATGAGTTGGTAATCCGTTGGAATATGAACCATGCACTAGATCACATTCGATTCTGATCACAGGCGGAATGCTATCGTTAACGTACAGATTTGGTATAGAATTTAATACTGAAAAGTATAACAAACCACACTCATACTGATCGGATAAATGCAGAGGTGGTTGAAAGTATGAAACTAATTCTGATTTATTTCCAGAGATGGTGACCGTAATAGACATGCTTGTATACTGAACGTTCCTGGAACATCCTGCTTATTTTATTCCTTTACTACACCAAAAATTCTTTAAAAAATGTAAACATAGGTGTCCGCAATTGAAAGGGTGGTCGCGTTGTATATTGTCATAATTATAGTGTACTTTAGCACCTAAGTATTTTATAAATTCCTTTGGCGGTTTAAGATTTCCATAACTATCAAAATATTCAATATAATCATTGTATTTTGCATAGGCTACCCAATGAGAACCTGGATTTTTAGAACTATCTAAATTAACAACTCCACACTCTTTTTTAAAAGGTTGTTTAGGGAGCTCATCTCTCATAAATACACCTCGAAAATAAGGAATATTATTTCCATACTTCAAAATGTCAAAGTTAGTTAAGGCTCGTTTGGGTAGCCGATATCTTAGTTTTTTTTATTCGATACAAAAATTCCAAGCCCGTCTTTATGCGGTTTAAGGTGTAAGCCTTTTCCAATGCAAAGAGCTTCCATTTTTTCATTGTGTCTCTTCGATTCAGCCAACAGCTTTTTAGCTATCTTGAATTCATTTATGGTTTTGGCAATACCAGCTGCACCGCCTGCTAACGCTCCCGCCGCTGATAATCCAGCAAAAATAGGAATCAAAGGTAATACACCACCAGTTTTTGGTATAGGAATAACCCGAGGAAGTTTAATGGATGAATCATCAGCTAATTCTCTGGCTGCAGCCATAGCTAATTCTATTGCCACTTTTTTGCATTTTGGTTTTAATTTTTTCATGTGTCTTTTCGTTTTACTAATAACATTTTTGAATTTATTTTTTAACCCTTTTCCCGATGTAACTTTCCGAGAGCACTTTATGCTGCTTTTTTTCAGGCCAGAGCCAGTTTTAATTTTTGTAGACATTGCCTTGCTTACTAATCGTGCCATGATTTTTTCACATACACTTGCGTCCGAGGCAACTGCTCGCTCTTTTGCCATTTTTAACAAAATTAAATCAGCTTTGTGTCGATCCTTTAAGTTTGATGATTTATGATAGGCAATATCGTGTTCTTTGCAATATTCGTCTAATTTATTAATACCTTTATCACCATGTGAAAGTCTTTTAATTAATTTTGTGCCAGGACCACAATAATTGTATCCTGGTAAGTGTAATTCAACTGGTAAATTGTTTATAAGCCAATTGAGAAGACTACTCTCTCCAATACACATCATAAGACTAATGAATCTGAACCGAGCGCTATAATAAATACTTAAAAGCTTCATCAATGACTTTGTTGTTGAGTTAATGTTATTTTTATTTAAAATAATATATTCGATTTATCAATCCAACTGTTTTCAGCAGAAGACAAACCTAACCATTTTACTAAAACCCTGTTTCCTTTTCTTCTAAGAACTTTCTCGACTAAATATACATTGTGATGTTTTGTCTTTTGAAGCTCTTGCACATAAAATGCTCCTAAAATAGGTTGACCTCTGATTGTATCTTCAATTAAGTAGGTGATAGGAGTTGTATTTTGTATTTTTCTAATTTTAAATATTTCCGATGACCAGTTGGGGGTATACCCTTTTTCAAATGTTCCTTTGTACTTACTGATACGTACATAATCACCTACTTTAAACTTGCTTCTTTTATTATAATTTTTTACCAACCGTACGTATCTTTCTAATATTCGTTTTTTATTAATGTTATCCACGTTAGAGGGGATTTCATCAATCGTCCGATGGTAAGTGTGATTGTATTTATAAATAACATCATCAAGGGTATTATCTACCCAATTATAGTTGCCTTTTAAACTAAATTCCTTATAAAGTTTAGATTTCAATGTTCTGATAAATCGTTCAACTATTGAAGCCTTTTTTGTTGAGAAGGTTGAATAGTGGTTAATTTGATTAGATTTCATAAGCTTTTGGAATTTATTATTATAAAATTCTGCTCCATTATCCGTTTGCACATTTTTAGGAACACGTCCTATAGTCAACAAAATTTTGAAAGAGTTACATACATCATCTTTGGTTTTACTTTTCAGAGGAAAGGCCCAAGCATATTTCGAAAAAGTGTCAATAACAGCAAGAATAAATCTGTAATTATTATTTTCTTTTGAAATTGATTGCATATCAATTAAATCTGCTTGCCACAGGTCGTCTATATCTTTCATAATAACATGTCTTCGCGGAAAGTTCACCCTCGCATTTTTATGAATTTCGTTTACCACGTCGGCTTTGCTCATGTTCAGAATTCAGTACATTTGTCTTGAATCTTTGTATAATACTGAATGTAAAGCATATTATTACGACTATTTATTCTTAATTATGTCAGCTTCTTTTAATTCTTCAATTATCGATAAAATTTCATTGTCATGGTTGGTATTGCCAGCATCTCTTGAAGCAACTAATAGTTTCAATCTGTCAACTAATTCATTAGGGTCATCCCAATATACAAAGTCAGTGTTGTTTTTATATTTTTTTAGTGTTGGCAAGTTTCCTCCAAGTTTAGTGTGAGCAAGTTTATCATCATAGGAAAACAGTGGTTTGATTATTTCACGATATTTTATTCCTTTATCGCCTCTTATTTGCCCATTAGGATTAAAATCTCTCTTATGAGCATTTGTAAAATGTAGCATATCCTTATAGACAAGTTTATCTTTACTCGAAATTAATTTTAAATCAGGTTTTCTTCGAAGCAAAAGTTCTTTCAGGCCAGGGGTTAAATTATAGGCTTTGTCATCGACTTTAACTAAAATGTTATTATCATCATTTAAACTATCAATTTTAGAAAATGATACTACTGAATTACCCAACAATAAAGTTTTGTTTACACTTCTTATTCCAAATGGTATATTTACACCATCATAAATATCATGGATATCACGACCCTCTAATGAAATTTCTAAATCAATTGGTGATTCAATTTTATTACACTTTGTAGGTGTTTTGGCAGAATTTAGTTTTGGATCGTAGCAGTCTTCAAACTTTGTAGATGAGCTAGTATTGATTTCGTTCAAGTCAATGTCTTCAGAATTAGTGAGGGTTGTATTTTCTAAATGTTTTATTTTTTCCATGGACATATTCGAATCAATTATGGTTTTAAGTGGATCTGTGACAGGTTTTAGCATTTTGTCGAGTGACAAGTTCATTGAGTGTTCCTGGTTCTTCATTTGTTTTATTTTATTCTTTATAGAGTCTACAGACTTCACTAATTCTAATTTAATATTTTTCTCCATGTTGTAACAACTGTGTTCAGTTGAAGAACAAACAATACTAATCTTGTCTTTGCGTGTTATTTCCTTATACCTTCAGTCAAATTTAAAAAAAAAATCAAAATTCTGTCTGTACCTTCCATTATTTAATGGTGACTCTTTGTTAATAAGAAGAAATTGGTGCGGATTACTCCAAACAGTTTTACAAATATCTTTGAACTGATTCCATGATAGATCGGAGTTGACATGTTCTCCATAGATATGCTTTAAGTTTACATCATCTTGTTTAAATATTATAAGAAAGTTGGCGTTATCACGTAACAGCTGTTTTGGTATTTTTGAGTAGGTTTGCGATAAGTAAAAGCAATCAATTTGTTTATGTCTACCCATAGAGAAATAATTACGAATATTTATTTGTTTCTCACATGCAACATCATCAAATATAAATATAGAATTTGGTAAAGCTTCACTGGGAGATATGACTTCTTTATCGTCATTGAACTCGTTGAAGTTAATCTGAGGCACTCTTCTTAATACTTCACTTAAGAAACGATATTTTGGTTGGAAAGTAGTTTTCGAGTAAAGATAAAGATTTTGAAATTTAAGACCATTTTCATGCAACAATAAACTGATCATAACGTTTGTTTTGCCACAGTTGGAGGGTCCGCATATTATGCAGCGAATCGTATTAGGCAATAAAGCACTGTGTCTAATCTGCCGAACAGAGTCATTGAAATTGATATTATTTACGTTTAGGGATATGGGTTGTTTGATCAACTTCATCTTGCCTATTATTTATTTTCATTACTTACTATCCTTTATATATGAATATGCGAGCGCAGTATTCAAAGAGCAGGTTTGGACCTGTCCTTATTATGATTATCTGCATAAATGTATTTGTGACTAATAACTGAAAGGAGTACATATTGTCGGTAGGTCAAAGTAATTAAACATCACACTTCATTGCAGTAGCTGATCGAAGTAGGACCTTACGCCGTTGGTCGCGATTTAAATAATATTTTCAGTCTAAAGGTAAGTGTATGAATAATAACCAATCAAATAATAATAATAAATTAAATATTCGTTTAATGTTTAGGTCAGTAGGTCATCTTAAGAGCGTTTTTTATTTTTTTTTAAATTACTTGGTTTTGTTTTTTTCAGAATCATGTCTCGAGCACCGTCACCATCCTACAGCCCCAGCATTTTGGACAGTGAAAATGTGGTTTCTGTAGAACAGGAACAATCCAGATTACGTGAGGTAATCTTTCTTTTTATATTTTATACGGGTAGATTTTTTTTCTCATGCTGTTATTATTTTTTACATGCAAATTTTGTTTTTTTCAGTGGAGCTCTGAGGTCCTCAATGGCAATCCTGTAATGAGCTCATTTTTCTACTCCCAGGGCAACTATGAACCATATTTCGGAGGTTTAAATCAGAATGCTAATATTGAAAAGCTGCTCAATGAAAACGATCAAGCTCCAACCACTAAACATTCTTCAAAAAAGAGAAAATGTACAATAAAATCATCATCAACATCATACATTGCTCGCCGAGGGGAAAGCAGTAACGGAGGTCATCTAATTAAATTAGAAGTGCATAAAATTAAAAACTCTAAGAATGAAAATGATTATAGAGATAGTGACAGTGCATGTGTAAGTGTACAATATGTGGTGCGTGAAACTTATGACGAAGTGATGGAAGCAGCAGAGACACTTATTAAAAAAATTGGGAAGAAGTTGAGTGAGCCGGAGCAGTTTTAGGTAATTTTTGTATACTTAGTTAATAATAAATAGTCGTAGTTTGTACTGTCAAAAATGTATAGGTTCTAGATTTAATAAGTCAATAATAATAATTATATTTTATTACTTATTGTTTTATAACTGTTTCAAGATTTGATTTTATTATTTTATACGTATATATGTATGGTCGACTGTAAAAATATTCTAAAAATAATTATGATGTAAAACAATCACAAGATTACGTTTCTGTAAATAAATATTATGACTATCAACTATTCTGGAGTTTTTTTTACTATTTAGTTTATGTGCGTGTGGTGTGAGGGCCACTTTGTTAAAACTCTTTGAAAATGTGCTTACGATTTAGTGAACATTCCCAAAGAATTGTGAAAGTTGGTATCAGATTTTGTGAAAGTCTAATAACCGAGTTATAGACTGTAAAGTTGGGCCCTCAGTTCTCACATAGAGGATTGAGGGCCCACCTAAAACTGATAAACTATGGACACTACAGAAAAAGTCTTAATGCCAAAATCTAAGCTAATGCCAAACAAAATTTGTGAAAACAAGATATTATCGCAAAACACTGTCCTACTTTGTATATCTTCGTACAAAATGGGCCCTCAATTCTCATACACGTAAAAGTTTATTACGCAATTATAATGAAATCATTAACTTACAGTTACTGTTTGAAATCCTATATGCTACTAAATAAATTGTGAAAATTTATGAAAGCAAGAACAGTTCACCACCTTTTGTTGTTTTAAAGTTATGACCTTGATAAAATTCGGGCCCTCAGTCCTCCATTTTATTTTGTTTTCGATTTATTACGCTTATCGTATGAAAGACAAGACAAATACAAAATTGTCTCTTTTTGTGAAAAAAATTGTGCAACAAATGCGATACCAGAAAGAAATTAAAAGAACCTTTATTGTATAAGTAAACCGAGTTTTATTTTTATTCTCTGTATTAGGAAATAGGGTGACCATAATTTCTTTTAGATTGCAGTAAAGATTAATAAATGTAGAGCCATAGGTTTTAATAAACTTTCTTCGATTTTTCGCTTATTATCGTCATAGCATTTGTACTCAAGTTTCGTGATAAAAAAAAAATATTTCGGAAATTGAACGATCACATAGAAAAATACTGTTCCCCAAACCATTTTTGCTTGAAAAATCGTTCGTTCCGAAATAACTAATGACAATAATCAAATAATTTATTTATTCTTTTTATAAAGGCTTTTGCCCAGCAATGGGACAATGTAGGCTAAATAGAATCCTAACTAATATTATAAATGCGAAAGTAAGTTTGTTGGTTAGCTTTTCACGCCTAAACCACTGTACCTTTCATCCCGAAAAAAGTGCTATTCCCGAGGAAAACAATAATAACGTTATTATGGTAATAGATGGAGCCATATGACTTTTGAATGTCACGTGAATGCGGGCAGAAGCTAGTACCTAATAAAGCAGTGCGTTCCTGGATGTTTTTTTTATTCCTAGGTAGGTACTTGCATAATAACAAAGATGTTTTCTGGAGTATGAAATAATTTTATTTTTATTTTAAAAAATGTACAATTTATAAATAGGTGAAATTGAATTACCTAAACAATTCATAGAGTGACTATCTAAGTACTATTTAGTAAAATATTACGAACTTATAAAATTATGAGTACCTAGGTATCAAAACAAACTTACCTTGAATGTTTGATATCTTGACCGAAGATGATTGAGTGTCTTGACCGAAGATGTGTTTGCGTATTAAAAAATTATTATTATTTTTGTTCTTCACTACAACTGTTTCATAAAACTCGCCTTAATGCTTTATTACCTACAACTTCCGCTGCACTATCATAAACTATTGTTTAGTAACTACACTAAATATTACAACTATTGTGCATATATGTAAACAATAATTATATAATACATGTAATAATATTTTTAATATAATATTAACTAGTTATTAGTTTTATTTATAATATTAGTTAGGATTATATTGAGCCTACATTGTCCCATGGCTGGGCAAAAGCCTTTATAAAAATCATAAATAAATTATTTGATTATTGTCATCAGAACGAACGGTATTTCAAGCAAAAATGATTTCGTCGTTTCAGCCGATAGACGTCCACTGCTGGACACAGGCCTCCCCCAATTTTGGGAGGTTTTGCCATAATCGCCACGCTTGGCAGGTGGGTTGGCGATCGCAGTATGGTATGATGGTGGAATACATAGAGAACGCTGCTGCCCATTCTCCGGTACGATCCTTAGTCGCCTTTTACGACACCCACGGGAAGTAAGGGGTGGTGGTATTCTTTAAGTCCGGCACCACACAGACAACGACACCCACGGGAAGTAAGGGGTAAAAAATGATTTGGGTAACAGTATTTTTTTTTTGTGATCATTCGAATTCCGAAATAATATTTTTTTTATCACGAAACTTGAGTACAAATGCTATGACGATAATAAGCGAAAAATCTAAGAAAGTTTATTAAAACTTATACTCTACATTTACTAATCTGCACTGCAATCTAAAAGAAATTGTGGTCACCCTATTTGCAAATTCAGATAATAAAAATAAAACTCGATTTTCTTATATAATAAAGGGTCTTTTAATTTCTTTCTGGTATCGAATTTGTTGCACAATTTTGACACAAAAAGAGACAATTTTGTATTTGTCTTATCTTTCATATGATAAGCGTAATAAATCGAAAACAAAAGCAATGGAGGACTGAGGGATAACTTTCAAACAACAAAAAGTGGTGACCTGTTCTTGCTTTTATAAATTTTCACAATTTATTTAGTAGCATATAGGATTTCAAACAGTAGCTGTAAGTTAATGATTTCATTATAATTACGTAATAAACTTTTACGTGTATGAGAATTGAGGGCCCATTTTGTACGAAGATATACAAAGTAGGACAGTGTTTTGCGATAATATCTTGTTTTCACAAATTTTGTTTGGCATTTGCTTAGATTTTAGCATAAAGACTTTTTCTGTAGTGTCCATAGTTTATCAGTTTCAGGTGGGCCCTCAATCCTCTATGTGAGAACTGAGGGCCCAACTTTACAGTCTATAACTCGGTTATTAGACTTTCACAAAATCTGATACCAACTTTCACAATTCTTTGGGAATATTCACTAAATCCTAAGCACATTTTCAAAGAGTTTTAACAAAGTGGCCCTCACACCACACGCACATTTTAGTTTAAATACGAAGTAGGTATAGAATATCACATTTAAACACATTTATTTGATTACAAATGATTCATTTTATATAATACTAGCTGCGCCCCGCACGGTTTCACCCGCATAAGTTTTGATCCCGTGGGAATATCGGAATAAAAAGTAGCCTACATGTTAATTCAGAGTGTCAGCTACCTCCGTACCAAATTTTATCAAAATAATTATTAAACAAGTTACAAACATATAAACACACACACACACACACGCCCCGTCACACACTCACAAACTTTCGCCTTTAGAATATTAGTGTGATTTCAATACATTTTACTTTATTCATTTTTGCTTAAATAGACACCTTAAATTAATGCATTGTAATCTTTTTAAGGCAACACTTAATTCAGATATTGTACTAGTTTATCGGTCCTCTGAAAATATTATCACATTATGATGATTGGTCTATTAACACTACTTCATAAAATAATAACTTTACTAAGGATTTCAGAGGAAAATTTGGAAATTTAATTGGGCTGAGAATTGAACTCAGACTCGGGTTATAGGTACTTCTTTAGACAAATGAGTAGGTACCTATATTTATTAAAGAGGGACATAAAGTAAAAAATGAAACAAGATTGTCGTATCGTGAGATTTTATTGTTCAAGCAATAATATTTTATATTATAAACATAAAAGAAAGTAAAATATAAATATTAAAAATGAACAATATAATTAATAATAACATTTCTCAAATTAATAATATAATTAATAATAAAATTAGGTAGGTACATAGTCAAAATAACAGCTTAAAACATAGTACGATGATGACCCCAAGGCGCAGTACAATTATTATTTTTTTTAATTTGACGTTTGTCATCATTTCCATTAAGTACTAATTTATTAATTTTCTGTGTATACAACTTATGATTTTTGGATCGAATGACATACATAGTATCTCTGAGATTTATGTCATTATTCAAAGTATTTTTATATTTTTCAATTGTGAGTTTATTAGAAACAGACTTTTTAACTCCTTTAGCTTTTTTAATTGTATTGCTTAAACTATTTATACAGTATAATTTAGCCCTCAAACCAATAAACTCAGTAATGACATCTCCACTCATCTCATCCTTAAAATAGCCAGGTATTTGTTTATTCGCTTTCGGAATACCATAAATATTATTTTCTTCAAAGTTGCTAGTATCAAAATATTTTATATTTTGTTTCATGTCTTTATAAAAATCATCAGTATGTATTAAATACAAGAGACTATCAGTATCAGTATAACAAAGGTTTATGCCATCTTTATATATTTTCTTCATAACAGAATAGTGAAATTGATATAAATGACACTTTGCTAATTCCAGAATTGTAAAACCAATGTATATTGGTCGATCTAAAACAACTTTAGCAGGCTTTAATTGAATAGCAACAAGGTTCTCTGAAATAATAGCCATATTTTTAAAATTAGGGGCGCTCACATATTTTTCTGCCCCTTTTATTTTATTGGTCTTATTAAAGCAATCTTTCCACACATTAACTAATTTAACATCCACTTGTTTCCTTTTGTTTTCAATCGTTTTACCAAATATTGAATTATTTTGCTTTTTGAAAAAATCTCTTTCGAAATCTGAGTTAGCTTTTTGTCTGAGTACTGTATTAAGATTTATGTATGGTTCTAAGATATTTTTTTGGGTAAATGCTAGAATTTTGTGGATATTCAATAATATAAGACCATTCTTTAAACATTCTTGTAAGTGAACAAAGTGGATGACATATCTATATTTATCATACAGATTAGCAATTAGTTTTGTGTTTTTGCTATCACATGGAATAGGAACGGATAATTTTTCTGGCGCAAATGGCAAATCAGAATGTCCGTCATGTATATCAGGAGGATAATGAATATCAACTTCAAGTATGTACCCTTCGTCACTATCAGCGGAAACGGATGCAATTTCAAATAAAGCCATTTCAGACTTTGTTAAAAATCTAAAATTTCCAGTGGGAAGTCTTTGTGTCATAGCATGACCATATAAATTTACACAATCTAAGTAAACTAAAAATGTGCTGGGTTCTTTTTCGTTGTAGTCTGACATATATTTATTATTAGCCTTTGCATATCGCAGCGAACATTGAGCAAGACCTCCTCTGATACCTTTTTCTAGCATTTGATATATTTCTATATCAGATATTAAATCTAATTCTACTTTAGTTAACAAGAGCATAGCGTCCCAGCTTAATGACGGTGATGAAACATAATGACAAGGGTCAAGTTCATAATGACATAAACTCATAGATCTGAATTTCTCAAATATGTCACACAATAGTAAGACATCACATTTCAAATATAAATCAGTATATTCGCCTAAATTCTTAATACCAAATTTAGCCCACACATTTAGAGCGTGATTGTAATCGTCAGTAGAAGCTGTAGCGGATGTGAGTTTATTATAAAAATTTGAACGATCTGGTAACCGAGTTTCCGCATATCGTTCCCAGGAGTCTATATAATCATAGCAATACACACCTTTCCTAAGGCATAGTCGAAATAAATTTTCATCAGTGAAAAATGATTGTAAATGCTTTAAATCATTGGAGTCCAACGTCTTTACTAAGTTGTCTAAGCTCGAACTTAAGAAATTAAAAGAATCTATAAATTTTAATTGGGCTACTTTCTGTGAATTAAATGGGAAAAATTTTGTAAAAGAAATATATTTTTCCTTGGTTCTTGGAATTAAATTGATTCGACCGCAAACACTTGAAAGTTCTTTTATAAATAAATGACAGTCATATCCTGAAAGATTATGAAATATTATGGGAATAAATTTTACAGACTTATTATTTAAGTTGCATGAATTATGAGCTGGACCACGATATTTACCTGAGAAATGATCGTGGTCATAAACGATTCGGTCATTATTAGAAAATTTTTCTTTACAAATATGACATACTGTAGCAGTCTTAAATGAAAGTAACTCTTCATCATTCAACGGGGACATGTCTCTAGGCAAAGATAAAATGTCATATAAACTTTCTAAATCTTTAGCAATAGATTCTACAAATTTTTTCGAACAATTTGGGCCTCGATAAGATACTAAATTATTAAGTTCTGGATTAGTCTCGCAGCATATATAATAGGCGAAACAAGTTGCTTCATGAATTTGAATATTTTCGACATATTGACTTTTATTTTTATCTGAATATTCTCGAAGTAAGCTTTCAAAGTCTCCATAAATAACAATAGGAATTCTTTGAGTCCTTATATAATTAGAAAACCGCAGTTTGCTATTCTCTTCTGGGAGCACTGTTTGCATTCGTGCGCAATTATGATTATCTAATTTTGCCTCTGAATCAAAGTATATAAAACATTCATCACATAAGTGAATTTTAGATTTGTGTTTTGTTAGTTGATCATGAACTAGTCGCGCAAAATTTTTTATTAAACAGAAATGATTTTTGTCTCCTCTTTCAATCAATAATAAATTAACGTGGGTCAGTTTCCGTTGTAAAGTTTTGTATAATGGTCCAGTAACAGTGTTTTTTTTTTCTAAACCATAAACATTTACACTTATATGCGGATTTTCTTTTTCGAATTGTTTTATGTCATCAAATGTTGGTGGGAAAGATATACCATTTATATTTAATAATTGAGAGTAATGTGGATATGATGAAACTCTATTACTGTTATACCGTGCTGGATACATATGTGCTACAATACACCAGAGAAAGCAATGTCTATCTTTGTTGCAAATGTTAAGACATGACTTTGTTTTAAGAATTTTTATCGGTAAAGATATGTAACTGCCAGCTTTTAAGGGATTATACTTAACTATATTCATTTCCAAATGATTAATCGACTCTATAGCCCAACCAGACTCTGATAATTCAAATTCTGTGCACTTATACAGCATTATTTGGATGCATTCTTCAAAAAATAATTTTATATTAGTATTCTGAACTATCACATAATACTTTGTATTGAAAGATTTCAAAGACAATTCTTCATTTTTAGGTAACTTGTACAATACAAAAAGCTCAAATTGAATCTTAATCGCTCGATGTTTTAGTCGCAATGTCTCAATAATCTTGTAAATCGTGCTAGAAATATTTGATAAAAATATCTCTGGTGATATGTTATCTGAACTTATTGGATCAACAAATCTGTAGCTAGCAATTCTATTTTTGAAAGCAGTAGCTATTATTTGCACATTATCAAATTCAGTATTCAACAAACAGTTTGATTTATGTATATTACTTTTCTTATGTGATGAATATTTTTGGACATAAACCTTACAATCTGGGCAAAATTTCATGTTTGGTTATATTGAATACAACAAAGTTAGCAATAATCCATAAATGTAAAAAATAGATTCACCGAAACAAATCTTTTATATATTTATTTTGTCATAAAGTTGTTTTAAGTTTTGACTTAAGTACTTCAAGGTCAAAATTACTGGTCTAGAATTTTTAACTATGTACTTCAAGATTAAGGTTCAAGGTCAGAATTACTGATCTGGATTTTTTAAGTATTTACTTAAAGGATAAGATTCAAGGCCATAATTACTGGTCTTTGATTTTAAGCTTTGAGATTCATTAATTCGAGTTTATTGACTTTTGGTTTTTAGTTTTTTGGTTTTTGGTTTTTGGTTTACTGAAAGAAATCACACAAATTATGATTAAAAAAATATAAATAAGTAAGTACTTATGCAAGATTATATTTCATTACAATTATCTTAGGGAACAAAAATTAAAAAGAAAGATCAATTATTGTAGACTTCATGCATTATGTACTTACTCAAATTCAAAAAATATAGATTAGACTGATAAAGTGATCGTTAAAAATGTTTGTCTATAAAAAATGTAACAAACAAAATATTATAATAATCAAAAGAGCATTTAAAAAAAAAAAGGAAAACATTAACAAATATAGTTACCTATGCCATTATATTATAGGTTAAAGGTATAATAATCAAAAAGAGCAAAAAATATTAAGGGTCCTTTACAGTAGGACGCTTACCTAATTTTAAAATACGTTAGACTGATAGAGTATCGGTCGTATCTTCCGATACTCTTCTTTAGCAGCGGTCACAACTTTTGTGACTGCTTTCCATACCGGGCTGTTGTCATCAACAGCCGATTTGAAGGTAAATAGTGCCCGTTTCCAGCGGTCGGTGCTGAGCGCCTCCGCTTCCCGAGCGTTGTAAACACGCAGTTCCACGTAGTAGTTGCCCTGCCGGGTCGGATCCCGCTGGAGTGTGTAACCGGAACCGCTACGTCTTGACAAGAAGCTCCGCAGCGCAGCCGCTTGGATGGGTTCACCGTCAAGTTCTGGGTCGTTCTGAAATTAAAATCATTATCATTAGAAAATTAAAAAGAAAAAGCATGAAAGAACCTTCAAAAAAAGAATTTTGCAAATCAGCTTATAAATAACGGAGTTCTTAGGTAACACACATAAAAAAAAATATTCAACCGAATTGATAACCTCCCCTTTTTTGAAGTCCGTTAAAAATATACTGACCCATAAGTTTTAAGTGACACATGAATCGTAAGTATTTAGAATATCTTAGTCAGTAGGTATGGGAACTAAGTAATATGTAAAAAAAAGGAAAAATAAAAAAAAATACAACCGAATTGATAACCTACTCCTTTTTCGAAGTAGTTTAAAAATGAAATTCGTTGTGAATTAAATAGGAAGAGTTCAAAAAGGACCTATGTTTATAAATAAAAAAACTTCAGCGTACCTCTGAATCCGATAGTTTCCTTTTTTTGGCCGATCTTGACGGCGTCGGCAAATCAACGTCCGACTCCGTGTCGGACCCAAAAAAGCTAGATTTTACCACCCGAGCACTGGCAATTTTCTTTAATGCAGGTTTATTTGTTTTGCCAGCAGTCTTTTTCCTCGCCTTCTTTTTCTCTACCGACGGTCCTGGCTGAGATGCTGGTATTTCACAATCAGAATCGAAGGGATTAGTTGACCTAAAATATTAAGAACATCATTATTAATTATTTTCACTCATAAGTTTAATTAACTATTATTCGATATAAAATCTAATAATTGTAGAGTTATACGTACATACTTGTTGTTTTATTGTTTGCAATAATATTGAAAAAGAAAGAAAAGTCACAAGTACCCGGGATGGGCGCTAATTAAAATGAAATTATTGAATGCAGTCATATTTATAGATTTACATTTTTAAAGCGGTGGTTACAGTAACTAATCGCGAGCAAAGTGAGAAAGCGATTTTGATATGTTTGCTGTAAATTATATTTACAGCACTGCTTAAATAAGGTCTATAATCATTTGTTCTTTATTAGACACTATGCACACAGTCTCCAAATTCCGTTTTCGGGCGGGTGGCGACGCGACGCCGCGGGTGGCCGCGGTAATTCGACGCCTTGCAGCTGTCGCTGCAATTTGTGACGAAATTTTTATAAGGTAAACGTATGTACCTACTCGCTAGTAAATTAAATATTAATGTAAGACGTAATTTAACTTAAAATTGAATTTATTAATATAATCCATTATACATAGATCTTTAATTAACATCATAAAATCCTAATAAACAAACTAATCTGCATTCGCGATTTATTTGCCAAAAATGTGAACAAATTTGAGTTTATGGAAAAATAACTTTAAATCCTACACAATAAAGTTCAGTTTAGACCCATCTTCAAATATTTAACTTTTATAACTTTTTCATTAGTGCTAGTCACTCTGAAATCAACTTAATTGTCATTATATTAAAGTTGATATTTGTGTAACTTGTATTAGGTAATATTAATTTGAATCATAACAAAAGTTTGAATAGACTTTATATAAAAACTTGTTTAAAAAACATACTTACACCCAAAGATCAAGCGATATTGTTCCACTGTACCAGTTCGACATCGTAGAATGAAATACAATATTCACCCCCTTACTAATAAAGGTTGTATAGCGTCTGTATAGTTACACAGGGCTTTGTCTTCTTTTTTCGAAAGTCTAATTACTGACGACTGAAAGAGAGAAATCGGTGTGATTCGTGGTTAAACTTGCCTTAAGCGATATTGTTCCACTGTATCGGTTTGACGCTGTAGAATAAAATACAATATTCAATCTACAACTGTATTGTAGACCGATTCGTGTATGTGCAGAAAATTGGGGGTTCTGGATCATATTTTGTGTGTGGAGAATTGGGGGTTCTGGATCATTTCTGCCTCGCTTGGAATCTGATTATAAGCGATATTGTTTCACTGTATCAGTTCGACGCTGTAGAATGAAATACAATATTCAATCTACAACTGTATTGTAGACCGATTCGTGTATGTGTAGAAAATTGGGGGTTCTGGATCATATGTGTGGAGAATTGGGGGTTCTGGATCACATTCCGAGCGGAGCGAGGAAGAAGTGATCCAGAACCCCCAATTCTACCCTACTACCAATAACATCGCTTCATTTTCATAGCTTGAACTAAGTTAGCGTTGTTATTGGTTAGTTTTAACCTACGCATTATCGCTCATCTCTGGTGGAAACGCAGCCTAAGTGTACTCTGTCAGTTTTAATTATACATAGTAGGTAGTCACAGAAAACTCAGGAGACTTTAAAGACTCACTTATCGGAATCTAAGCATATAATATTGTTAATGGTAATTACCTAAGGATGACAGGATTATTGTAGGTACAATAAAAAACCAGTAGGTATTTAATCATAATATTTTATTCATGCACATCAACATATATTAGCAATATATTATCTAAGAAAGGTGCAGGGGGAGACAGGCTATCTTGATGCCGTGCCCATGCCAAGTACCATTCCATTCTCGAATCACTTTATATACGCCTCGTTCTCTGTCCGAGTCAGTCCGTAATTGGTGATTTCTGGAACGTGCTGTAGAAGATCCACAATTGACACACACCTGTCGGTGCCCAACGGTACAAGAAGGTAGATAGTATAGTTATAGTCAACGTAATGTTAAACACACAAACACATAGAGGTCAAAGTCTCGCAACGGTTGTTCAGAAAGGTAGGAGTCCTCGAAATCCAAAAGCAAGCCAGGTCGTTGAAAAGATCCACGTAAAACTTTGGGAGCACAAAACAGTTACACCAGCACAAAACAGTAGCGAGCGAGCGAATGTGACTTGTACATTTAGTATTTTTATCTATGAATGTGACTTGTGAAGTTGTCGAAATAAAATAAATAACATGACGTGAAATGTCATCTTCTAAAGAGTCATGTTTATGGGTTTTAGTGGGTGTTCATGTTTAGGGTAAGGAGGTTGAAACAAAGATTACAATATAATGCGGTGTAAAACCTCCTTTTTTTGAAGTCAGTAAAAAAATAAAAAAAAAACCTAGTATCCGACCGCTCTGTGTTCGATCAAATCAAGTTACCTACTCATATTTATCGAAATTTTATCCACATTGTCAATAATAAAGTTAATCTGGCTATCAGTACATAAAAATAAGCACTTTTTTTTTAAATAGCTTTGAATTCTGTAGCTTTCTAAAATTAGAAATGCTAAAAAATGCCATCTCCTTTTGGCAAAATCTTTTCGGAAAATCGGCAGGATCCCAGAAATACGAAACGCTTAGAAAGAGATTGCCACGTGTCTGAATCCGTGTCTGGTGTTTCATCGGGCCAGATCCCTTTCTGACATGTCGGATTTACTTGTCTTGACCTTGGCTTTTTTAGCTAAACCTTTCGGCATCAACGGCATAATATTTACTCCCTACTGAACAGCTCTGCTTGAGGCTTTGAAAATTATCATCATAATCATTGGCACGCCAGACTTGAACTCGATCTTTGTTCCACCCACTGCTTAAGTAAGTTGAAAAATTATAACTTATAACTTCTTTTTTTGCAGGTTTTATTTCAGGTGTTTAACACATTTTACGCAAATCTAGTCTATTTTGACATAACACTCATTGAGTTAAAAAGAGGTACAGGAATGGAGATCGAAGTAAGTGGAAATGTTTTTCAACGGATCAGAAATTTTCCATGACGTCTTAGAATCATGATTATTCCAGTGTAAAAGAGAGATGAAACTACAGTACGGATATCATCATTTTTTTTTGCACAATGCAACAAAAGTGGCTTTAAAACTGCATGATTCTGCCGTAAATATTGTTTTAGTAGTTTTTTACTGTGACAATATTCTAGCTGTTGATAACCAGATAGTTTATCAGTTGAATTCATAGTAACTGAATATTTATCTCTATAAGTGGTGGCGTTACAGCAGCAGCGTGACAGTTGTGCGACAGTGACAGAAATTATGCTAATACAAGTGTCATTTATTTATATTTCTTAGAACTTTCCTTCATTGAATGTCGATCGTTATTTTTATCAGTGGATGATTGTTTTTTTTTTTTTTTTTACTTTAGGTGCATCCCATCATTTACATTTTTCCGTCAGTTACATGGATAGTAAAAGGCGTAGTACTAATATCATTACTCAGTATTTATAGTGAGAAGTTCTATACAACTGTTGAGGAGGCAAAGACGGTGTGTATACAGCTTATAAAAAACAAGAATTGTCCAAGTAAGATGGTTTTAAAAGTAAATGTATGTACGACATTTTTAGTCCTGAATTTAAATTTTAATAATGGCATCTTTCACAGCGAGTCAACAACACCTTTGCAGGAATGTGATACACTCGAATCGATCATTCAGTAAGATGACCGCGTGTGGCCTGTTCTATGTAGACGCTACGCTACCCACAAGTTTGGTGGGAGTTATCACTCACTACATTTTAATTCTGCTACAGTTTAAATTTCTGTAAATAAATAAATAAATATTTCTGAGAGTTAATGTGTACCTGACTTATACTTACACCATTGTCATCGTCTAGCAAAAACTTTATCGAAACTAAGTTACCCATGGCAGCGAGACCAGAGTAAATGGTAAACGAATCTTATTTGCAAAATCATCCACATTGTGTTTGAACATTACATGAATAATATGCATGCAAAGTTGAATTAGATACTTTTCAAGAATATTTTATAATCAATAAAATTTGATATTCGTACTCAATGAAATTCTAATTTATCATCTGCCTAGCCTTTTCCCGACTATGTTGGGATCGGCTTCCAGTCTAACCGGATGCAGCTGAATACTAGTATTTTACATGGAGCGGCCGCCTATCTGACCTCCACAACCCAGTTACCGGGCAATACGATACACCTTGGTAAGGGTGGTTGTCAGACTTTCTGGCTTCTGACTAAGTACCCGTAACGACTGACAAAGATTAACGAATGACAGCCGGGACCAACAGCTTAACGTGCTTTTCGAGGCACGGAGGGGTCTCGCTATGTAAAGAGGTCACCCATCCACAGACCAACGCGGCAGGCGTAGCTTAAATTGTCAAAGTCAAAGTCAAAACATTTATTTCAAGTAGGCACTTAAAAGGCACTTTTGAACGTCAAAACTTACGAAAAAATAGAATTGATTCTAGTCGCCCATTCCAAAAGGTAGTTTTCGTATGGAGAAGAATGGGCAAGAAACTCCACCGTTACTCTTTTAAAATGTTTTACATTATTTTGTATACATTAATTATATAATAATATGTGAAAACGATGCACCTAAAATAAAATAAAATTACTATACCAAAATAGGTAAAAGAATTAAAAATGAAAACATGACATAAATTAATTATCTAATAGATACATGGTGCTCACATATTTACAAACATGGTAAAAATAAACGATTATCATTAAAATAAGAAATTACAAGTAATAAGTCAGCGTGTGAGTTTAAGTAATTACAGAATATAAATCAACGTCAAAAAAAAAAAGAAGAAAGAATCAATTTTACAATTAAATTAGCAACCAGTTTGATTTTGTCTAGACTCTAGATTGTCCTATGGAGCAGGACCAGCATGTTTCCAAGCGTTCTTATCTTGGATATAATCTTCTAATTTATAGTATGCTTGTTTACAAAGTGTACGTTTAATGTGAGTTTTAAATTTTCTTTCATTTAATTGTAATATATCACAAGGTATTTTATTGTAACATTTATTTTTATTTCTAGTATTAAAATTAAGTCTATCGCTCATTTTATTAAAAAGATGTAGATTTTTTCTAACATACATAATATTTTCATAAATAAATTGGCAAGGTACCGTCATTATATTTATCTTTTTAAAACGTTCCCTGAGAGATTCGCGGCGACGTAGATTATAAATGGCTCTGACAGCTCTCTTTTGCAAAATAAAGATGGATTCAATGTCAGCAGCTCGACCCCATAGTAAAATGCCGTACGATATTAAGCTGTGAAACTAGCTAAAATAGACTAAACGCGCGGTTTCTACATCAGTTAATTGTCTAATCTTTCTAACAGCATAAGCGGCCGAGCTAAGCCGCCCCGCAAGAGATGTTATGTGAGATCCCCATTGTAATTTCTCGTCTAGCGTGATTCCCAGAAAAACCGTTCGATCAACTAATTCCAGTTTTTCTCCATTAAGTATGATGTCACATTCGCTACTTCTAACATTAGGTAATTTAAATCTAATGCATTTGGTTTTCTTTTCATTCAGAACCAAATTATTTACCGTGAACCAATCTTGGACCTGAAGAATAGAGTTATTCACATCGTCAAGATTTTGTGCCCGTCTGTCTATCTTAAAGATCAATGATGTATCATCTGCAAATAACACCATCTTCGGTTGATTTTGAAGTAATTGGGGTAAATCATTAATGTAAACTAAAAAGAGGAATAGACCCAATATCGAACCTTGAGGAACACCCATTGTCATTTCAGACCCTAATGAGTTTACGCCGTTTACTTGAACTTTAACCTTTCTATCTTTCAGGTATGATCTTAGCAAATCAAATGCTGTTTTTCTAATTCCATAGTGCTCTAGTTTCATCAGAAGTGTTTCATGGTTTACGCAATCGAACGCCTTAGAGAGGTCGCAAAAGATTCCAATGGCATCTTTTGCTTCTTCCCAGGCATTAAAAATGTTCTTTATTAGGGTAACACCGGCGTCAGTATTGCAACGCCCTTTGGTGAAACCGTAGTTGTGTTCATGAAAGATGGAATTTTTATTAAAGTGACGTAACATTTGATTGAGCATCAACTTTTCAAACACCTTACTGAGAACTGGCAGAATTGAGACAGGTCTATAATTGTTAGGTTGTTTACTACCACCGGATTTGAACAATGGTACAACTTTACTATGTTTCATAAGATCCGGAAAGACTCCTTGATCAACACTGGTGTTAAATATGAAAGCTAAATAGGGCGCAATGGTTTCGATGAAAGATCTACATACTTTTACAGACATTCCCCAGAGATCTTCTGTTGATTTAATGTTAAGATCTTTAAAAGCTTTTATAACAGCCTGAGGGTCTGTATGCTGAAACCTAAACTCCAAAGGGCATGCCTTTACATTCTTTTTAAGTAAGGCAGCTGAAAGCGTGGGGGATGAATTTAAAGCTTCAGTAGTTTTAAGGGGAATATTAGAAAAAAAGTTTTCAAATTTCTGAGCTATTTCTACATCTGAGTTGATGGGGCCATGTGCAGTATCTAAATTAAATTCAGTATTACGCTGTTTTTTCCTACCTGTTTCATTATTTATTATTTGCCAAGTAGTTTTTATTTTATCATCAGCTGATTTTATTTTATTGCTAATATAAAGAGCTTTAGCAATTTGACACACACTTTTAAAGTTTTTGAATATTTAGCAACATACTTTTTTTTTTTTTTTTTTTTTTTATTTATTTATTTGAATACATAATGCATATTTATAATATTAAGCCTTATACTAAAGTGGTAGGTATATAATAATGGGATCGACCTGAACTAGGATAAACCTGTATCTCAGGTATCACTATGTGCAAATTAGCTTATTACAATAATATTCCAAAGATTGTAATTAGTATCAACCTAGTGCATCAAAATATTCAAGGATTTATGAACAAAGATTTAGAAGTAGAATTATTTATGAATTTTAATAGTATTGACATTCTTTGTATAACAGAACATTGGCTGAAAAGCCACCAGTTCTTGTTCAATTTTAATAATCACCAGGTTGGTAGTTCGTTTAGCAGAATAAATGCTATACACGGTGGCTCATTAATTTTAGTAAGTAACCAGCTCAAATTTAAAGATCGTAAAGATATTGTGAGCCTATCTGTTGAGCGTACAGTTGAAATTGCCTGTATAGAATTGGAGCACTCTATTGTATTAAGTGTGTATAGACCCCCTTCAGGATTGTATGACTGCTTTGAAAAAGTAATGGATGAAGTGTTACACAGGATTTGTAACTCAAACAAGTCCGTTATCATTTGTGGTGATTTTAATGTCAATTTATTAGAAAACTCAGGTTCTTGTAGTAAAATTTTAAGTCTGTTTCAGTCCTACAATCTTCTAAACCTATTTTTGGAGCCAACAAGAATAACCCCTACTAGTGCCACATGCCTAGATAATATTTATACAGACATTATACCAAGCCACAAAGAAATTATAACTTTACTAGATTCTGATCATTGCGGGCAAAGGATAACTATTCAAAACCTAAACAAAAAAGTGGCTAAAAAGGATATCACTGTTAACCCCAAAACTGCAAGTCGCTTGGAGGCTTTTAAAGGTAAACTCATTAATAAACTACCAGTTTTATCTAATCATGCTGATCCTAATCAACTTTATGATAATTTTTTTAATGTATACTGTAAACAATTTGATTCCACCTTTATTCCCAAGACTATCTCAGTTAATAGCAATGCATCGTTCAGTGATTGGGCTACCATTGGTATTCATAAAAGTAGAACACGGCTTTATGAATTGTACAATGAAAGGACTTATATTAACACTGATGAATTTAATTTGTATGTTAGAAATTATTCAAAATTATTTAAAAAAGTTTGTTATATGGCCAAGTCACGCTATTTGGGTTCAAAGATTAAAAACAGCAGTAATGTAATTAAAACGACTTGGAATATTATTAATAGTGAAACGGGAAGATCTAGTAACCGAAATACTGACTACAGCCTGTCTATTAATGACAACATAATAAAATCAGACTCACAAGTCGCCGAGGCATTTGAAAATTTCTTTTCAGATATTCCCGTTTCAACTACTAAATCACTAAACTCATCACCTTCTGTTGCTGAGTCTTTGCTTAAGGACAATGTTAATGGTTGCGATTCGGAATTTAATTTTGAATATATTACCTGTAGAGATATAATTAAAACCTTTCACACTTTAAATGTAAAAAAGACTGCAGATCTGTGGGGTAATTCTGTAGAAGTAGCTAAGTCTATTATTGACATTGTGGCACCTACTCTAGCTCTTATCTTTAATAGTTGTATTGACAATGGGGAGTTTCCTGACCTTATGAAAAATAGTAAAATAATACCTTTGTTTAAATCAGGTAGTACATCAGACCCCACAAATTATAGACCTATTTCTGTACTACCTACCTTTAGTAAAATTTTTGAGAAATTAATTTTAGACCAAATGCAAAGATTTTTTAATAAACATAAATTATTACATAGCAAACAGTTCGGTTTTACAAGGGGTCGTTCAACTACTGATGCCGGTGTTGAACTTTTAGGACATATTTATAATGCATGGGAAGATAAATGCGATGCCTTGGGCATCTTTTGTGATTTGTCCAAGGCATTCGATTGCGTTCTTCACGAAACGTTAATCAGGAAACTCCGCCACTACGGGATCCGAAACACTGCTCTGGATCTTCTTACTTCATACTTGAGTAAAAGGATTCAGAGCGTTGACGTTAATGGAAAAAGATCACCCGGATCTATAGTAACAATGGGAGTCCCACAGGGCTCAATTCTTGGTCCTTTCTTGTTTCTTATTTATATTAATGACTTGCCGTACCTCATAAAGGATAATCATGATATAGTGTTGTTTGCAGATGACACTTCTCTTTTGTTTAAACTTAAACGTCAGCAGTTGGTTACTGACGATGTAAATAGCGCGATCTCGAAAGTAGTCCACTGGTTCAATGTTAATAATTTGCTTTTAAACGAGAAAAAAACCAAATGCATTAAGTTTACGCTACCCCACGTTAGGCAGGTGAAAACTAATGTGTTGATAAAGGGCGAGGAATTGAATCCTGAAGACAACACAGTATTCTTGGGCATAACTTTGGATGCTAAGCTTCAGTGGGGTCCACATATAGATAAATTGTCAAAAAAGCTAAGTTCCGCAGCATATGCTGTTAGAAAAATTCGTAATTTAACTGATATAGAGACTGCCCGTTTAGTGTACTTTAGCTATTTTCATAGTGTAATGTCGTACGGTATTCTATTGTGGGGAAATGCCGCCGATATTCAGACTATCTTTGTTTTACAGAAGCGAGCTGTTCGATCAATTTATAAATTAAGTCCGAGACACTCTCTCAGAGACAAATTTAAAGAGATTAATGTTATGACTGTGCCTTCTCAGTATATTTATGAAAATCTTTTATATGCCCATAAAAACATAAAATTGTTTAAAAAATACAGTGATATCCATAATATAAATACTAGAAATAAACACAAATTTGTTGTACCTACAACAAGGCTCAAAAAAATAGGTGGCTCGTTCAGATGCCAATGTATACGCTTTTATAATAAGCTACCAAGCCACGTTCAAGATCTAAGCCTCAATAAATTCAAATCATTCATTAAACGTAAGTTGTGCCAGAAAGCCTTTTATACCGTTAAAGATTATATTGAGGACAAAAAGGCTTGGGATTGAGCTGCTTCAAATTTCTGCATTTTGAATGACTTTTTTTTTTTTTTTATATATACACATTGACATTAATGATTTTTTTTATAAACAATGACATTTACTTACTTTGTAAAGTATTATATATATAATTTTTTTTATTACATTGTGATTTGTGAATGTGAAGACGATGTGGGTCATTTTATTAATTTTTTATGTTTTATTTTTCTCTCTGTTCTATTACTTGTTTTTTTTTTTCTCTCATGGTCTGGCAGTTTGAGTAATTTATGTGGCCTACCCAAATGTCCTTTCTTTGGTATTGTTCGTCGAATCGTTGAGCTCCTTAAGTCTTGAGTTGAGCTGCACGATTTCTGACAAATGCGTGCACTGACTGGACAGGTCCTCTCAATCTGTGTGGTTCTTTCCTCAAAAGACCATCTCAGACATCGATCTACATGGTCTTCATATAACCTGACCAAGATTATGTCTGGACTTTAAAAGAGACTGTGACCTCTGAGTTTGTTTCGGCCTTTCTTCTCAGAGTAGTCAGATAGGAAACGCCGACCTCATCTAGTTTAAAAAAAACATGATTGACGTGTAAAAGTGTTTGTACAAACCTACTTACAAAAATAAAATCATTTATCATTTATCATTGATAGTATATATAAATAGTGGGTAACTTAGCAGACTAATGCTAGGACAATACAGAAATAAAAATAGTATTTAACTTAAAACAACCAGTAACTTTTCAGTGTCATCATAGGACAGATTTTGCAACCAAGTTGTAATAACATTTTTGCAATGTACCGTTTTTAATGTAGACATAGACAAAATTGCGTTTACTTTATTATACAGAAATGGGCCTAGGAATATAAAAAATCTATACATAAACGAATGCCTTAATCTATAATTATCCATACAGATGTCTTTTCGTCTCTTATCTGTGACAACTCTATTATACGGCAATTTAGAGTGCTGTTTTAGTAAAGCATTCATAATAAATAACTGCCGCACTGTCAGAACATTGCAAGATTTATATAAATCTTGGGTCGGGAACAGGATAGGCCGGAATGTGGATACTTTCAATACTGCTCTTTGAGCGCGCTCCAGTGGTAGCAAAACTGTTTTAGCCGCTCCTCCCCATGCGGTAATACAATATGTAATTATTGATTGACACAAAGCATAGTAGACCTGTTTTATTACCTTAGAGTTGGCAAAATGACGATTTTTTTTGAAAATGAACATCAGTTTACGTACTCTGCTGCATAATAGATCTATGTGATTTTTAAATGTAAGAGTAGCGTCAATAATTACTCCAAGATATTTTATATTGTTCGTATTATGGATAATTGGACAATTACATTTTGAATTTGCAAGCGTGTTACAAACGTGTGCATAAATATCTGGAATAATTATAGATGGTTTTGAGCTGCGTAAAGAAAAGCGTATGTATTTAGTTTTGTCAGCATTTAATGTCAATAAGTTATGTTTTAACCATCTATTAACTATATCGAAACCTTGCTGTGCACATAAACCAACATCTTGTAATGTATTTGCGGAGAACAGGAGTACGGTATCATCAGCATACGATATAATTCTACCCGAATTAAGTTGTAGACTGCAGAGGTCATTTATATAAATAAGAAATAAGGTTGGTCCTAATATACTTCCTTGCGGGACCCCAAAAGAGGTATTTTTTAGTTCTGAGCTGGTAATATTATCAATTTTCACACATTGACAACGGTTGTTTAAATAGTCTGCAAAAAGCTTAAGCTGCTTACCTCGAATACCTATTTTTTCGAGCTTGTTCAATAAGATAGGAACAGATACGGTATCAAACGCTTTTGCTAGGTCAAGAAATATACCGATTGAATGATTTCCTTTGTCTAGTTCTTGAGATATATAATCGGTCATATTTTGTACAGCATCAGTTGTAGATAATTTTGGTCTGAAACCAAACTGTTTATCCGAGAGGATAGCTTTAGACTCTAAGTACTTCATTAACCTAATATTAATTATTTTTTCCAGTATTTTAGATGTAGATGATAGTATAGAAATAGGTCGGTAATTTGAAGCTACTTTTTTGTCACCTCCTTTATGCACTGGGACAACTAAAGCTTTTTTCAGATAGTCGGGAAAAATGCCTTCAGCGAGGCAAATTTGGAAAATATGAGTTAACGGCGGAACCAAAATGTGTCTGAAATTCTTTAATACACTATTTGAGATACCGTCCCATCCAACCGCACAGACTTCTTTCAACCCCATAATAACCCTTTCGACTTCGTCTTTGTCTGTATCTAGTAAAACAAATGAAGTTAATTGCTGATATTGCGATGACACAAAGTCCCTGTTTACGTGAGTGTTGTAATTTGAGTTATAATTACGTTTTATTTGCTCAGCAAGTTTTTGACCCACATTAGAAAAGTAACTATTAACATGATTTGCTGATGTAAGCGGCGAAGCGTGCGTTTTTAATAATTCTGCCGATGATTCATGTTGTTTTGATACAAAAGCTAGATTTTTTATATGGCGCCACAATTTTTTATTGTCTTTTCCTGATTCTTCAAGTAAATTTCTGTTATACGTATTTTTCAACTTTTTTAGTAGATTGTTACAGAAATTTCTATATCTTTTATATGATGTTTGTAAAATGGTATTACCTGGAGAGACTTTTACCTGCATGTGAAGTTTATCCCTGTGCTGAATGCACTTTATTAGCCCGGGTGTTATCCATGGTTTTAAGTTATTGTTTTTCTTAGTTAGTTTTATGCTCGAAGTATTATTTATAATTGCATATTGCCCTTTGTTAATAAAGTAAGGCAAAGAAATGTTCACATCATCAGTTTTGTAAACTGGATTAAAGTCAATATGACATAATGCGTGTTCAAGGTGTTTCATATTGATTTTAGTAATGGTGTTAGTGCACTTAGATCTAGGGGTATTTACTTTTAAACTAAGCAGGACTGCTCCATGATCGGAAACTGTGGGATCTGTTACAAGGGTAATGGATGAGAGGTTAGTTTTAAGCAAGGTGTGGTCTAAACAGGATCCACTCAAATGTGTTGGAAGCAAATGGGCCGGAAGCAATCCTTTGCATGCGCACATGTTAAGGTAGTCTTTGGAAACTCTATTACTGTCTTCTGGGTTAATATCTATGTTCATATCACCGGTTAGTACTACATTTTTGTATATGGATAGTTTTTGGAGTGCAGCATCCAACGACGCAATAAAAGTATCGGTTTGCTTAAAAGCACACGGCCTATAAATAGCTAGGATAGCAGTTTCTAAGCCCACTTTTATCAATAATCTGCTACAGTCTTGTATCGGTGGTTCTTCTACCGATATGTTCAGACTTTGTTTGGCAAAAACAACTACCCCGTCATTTTGATTATGAACAGTCTTACTACTAAACATTTGGTAGCCTGAGAGAGATGGAAGGTACTGTTGACATTTAGATAGCCAACATTCTGTCAATACAATAATGTCACATTCCGTATCCAGCCGTTTCAACAGAATGTGAAGGTTGTCCATGTTTTTATTTATACTACGAATATTTTGCGTAAGAATAGTAAGCGATGTGGAGGGATCAGGGAGATAAAGTTTACATTTTTCAATCTCGCATGATTTTGCCACTGATAATGAGACCACATCAATATCAGTAAGTAACTTATCCATAGTTTTATTTACTTTTACTTACTATAGACTACTAGTATAAAATTAAAAATGTACAAGTAAATTAATACGACTTATTGACTAATGCAGGAAATAAAAGATTAGGGGCGACGCTCTTAGGCGCCTTCATTATAATTTATAGAGTTAATATACCTGCTTTCAACAATTTTCTTTGCCGGGCATTCCAGAACACCTGTTTTGTGGTTGCTGGGTTTTGTGAAACGCAAACATGTTGCACACTGCGATGGTTCAGCACTCTTTGCGCAATCATTAGTCTGGTGACCTTGTTGTCCACAATGTCCACACGTGTGGGTTTCCTCCCGACAGGTCTTTGCAGCATGCCCGTACTGTTGGCATTTAAAGCACCTCGTCACAAGTGTGAAATCCTTAACTGGGCAGGAAGTCCAATTTATAAATACTCGATCTTGGTTAATAAGGGCTTTTCTTATGTTGGCAGGAACTTCTAAAATAAAATTGCACGTTGGTCCTTCTTTCTTTCCCGACTTGTGACTTAGTTTTAAAGAGGATAGGACAGATTCACGAGGCAGATTAGGTAGATGTCGGCTAGGTTTTGCTCATATATGCAGTCGTAGACTTCTTGGTCAGTTAGGGCTGAGGGTACTCCAATCACTATAATTCTAGGTCTTTTCTTGTGGGGCTCTTCAACTTTCAGGCCGGAACTACTTAGCTGTGACGAGTTTCGTAGTTTCTCTATGTCATCCTTGGTTTGAGTGCTGATGATAACTCCTCCATTTTTGGTTTTACGCAAACCTCTGACGTGCAGTTTCAGTTGTTCTGGGCATATTATTTTTTGAACCAGAGATTTTGTGTCGTCACTAGTTTTCAATTTATCATCAGGATAAATTGCGATAGAGCTTAGGTTACTGGGGCGCAAGTAGTTATTTTTGTTCATCTTTACCATATCAGCAAAGGAAGCATTTTTTGTCTTTGTTGGTTGGGCGCAGTTTTCTACAATGCTGTCTTGGATTGTTTTACGGAAATTGTCCAGGCAATCTGTGAGGTCTCGTTTTTCTCTCAGTGCTTGTAGTGAGATTTGCATTTCTCTGGCCTTTTGTTTTAAGTCCTGGTAGAATAATGCCATCTGGGATACGCCATTTCCTAGAGCTTAGGTTACTGGGGCGCAAGTAGTTATTTTTGTTCATCTTTACCATATCAGCAAAGGACGCATTTTGTGTCTTTGTTGGTTGGGCGCAGTTTTCTACAATGCTGTCTTGGATTGTTTTACGGAAATTGTCCAGGCAATCTGTGAGGTCTCGTTTTTCTCTCAGTGCTTGTAGTGAGATTTGCATTTCTCTGACCTTTTGTTTTAAGTCCTGGTAGAATAATGCCATCTGGGATACGCCATTTCCTACCCTGCGCGAAAGGGAATTGATCCTCAGCTTCTGTTCGGAGTTCAGTTTTCCGTCCTGAGCAATGGAACAAACTTCATTCAGACATTTTTCTATAGTAATCATCCAGTTGCTTATTTCATTGGTGTCCAAGGTCTCAATTTTTTTTTCAGCCGTGTGATGTTGGTCCTGTCCTGGTTGTTGGGGTGATGAAAGAGCCTGTGTCGGTATCGGGGTTGGTGTTGGTTGTTGGGGCGATGTAGGAGCCGGAGTTGGTACCGGGGTCGGTGTTGGTGGAGGGCTACGTCGAATCATTGTGCTCCGATTAAAAGGGGCTGCCTTCAATATATCACTTTAAAAAATATATTACGTAATCAGTCCATTCTTTTAACTTTTCACTATAGTATTTATTTGTATAACACGCAAAATCACTATAACTAGGTCACTGATTATACAAGCGTAATTTATTTATTAATATTTCGCAATGATGAGCACGTCTGCAAGCGTTGAATGCCAATCCGCGTATCAATACTGATGAAAGTTTGTATTATTCATATGTTGCTTTAAGCCATAGAGTTCAAAAAGTTTTTCCCTGCTTTTACGAATACCTGGAGTCGCCCAGTCATTAAATAAAAACTTAGTGTAAATACTTTTAGTTTTTAGTGGAAAAGTGTTATTAAACTGCGCGTTCAATATTGAAAAGAACTCGGCGTAGAACTCATTTCGGTCACCTATATTATTAAAATTCTGATCACATAATTTACTGGCCAAAGAATTATTAAATTTCTCTAACTTTTTACATGTAATTGTCCTAAACCTTATTTGAATTTTTTGTAAAGGCATGTAGGAGCTAAATGTTATTGTTTGTCCACTGTGATCAGATGGCAACTTATTTACAATTTCTTTGCGTAAGTAATCACAATTACAAAAAACATTATCAATACAAGTGGCAGAAGAAGCTGTCACTCGGGTTGGTTCAATAAAAACGTTTGACAAATCAAATGACTTAAAAAGACTTAACAATCTGACAGTATTCGAGTTATTTTCCAATAACTTAATATTAAAATCTCCACATACGATTATTGACTTACTACTAGTACTAAGTTTCTTTAACACATCTTCCATTACAGAATCAATCAAGGAGTTGGTAAGGATCATAGCGGGTGGCATTTTGTAGTTCCTGCCTACCTCCAAGGAAAGGTGTGAGTTTATGTATGTATGTACTCGTATGTATGATAAGTACAGTATTTAAGTCAATAGTTCATTTAACCTTCAAGCGGGCGCGCGGTCATTTGTAACGCCAGCGGTCGCGAGTAACCTAAAAGACCTATGGGATATTTCAGGGATTTAAAACACTAATTATTTAATAATCATTTTTTACTATGTATTTACATTATCATTACGTTATGACATAAAACAAAATTATAACATCAAATTAATATTCTAATTTTCTTTGGATTAGTAAGCAATTTGGCATCATACATTTTCTTATATCTTAACTTTCGCGTGCTTGCGTACTTTCGACGCCTGCGTTGCTAAGTACTAAAACAAATGCGATCTATGCACTCCGGAGGGTGTGGGGAGGTACACAGTTTATTTAGTGCACAATGAAACAATGACAAGCTACTAGGGATGGGAAACACATGCGACAAGAAATAACAATATTAAGAACGAAAATTTATCGAGTGCGGTCGATTCGACGCCGCGCGCCTGCTTGAAGGTAAATTGAAAGTTTTTTAGTAACTATGGATATGTAGGCACATAATTTCCATTTATGAAGTTGATCGCTACACCACTGGCACTTCCTAGATCCCAGTAGTGCAAGTGTATGGAAACTTTGGTTACTCGAACACTCCAACAACATCGTCTTCAATATAAATTAGACCCTCTTCTGGTTCTGATTCCTATTGGAGGGGTCTCCCTTGTTTCATCGAAAAGAAATTGCCAAATTATCACTTCCCAAACAATTTTTCGCATTATTTCATTTGCCAAATCATTACTTACAAATTTTCACAAAAAATTGTAACGCAAACCTAATGTTTGGCAAGTGAACGTTTAAACAATAACTTGCTCACTAACTAGTACTTTTACCAATTTTAATTTAGTCAAATATTTTACGCTAAATAAAATAAGCCGAATATTTAGTACCGTCGGGGCCCCTATTTCTGTGTGCCCATGATTTCCATTGGCCCTGTTGTAAAGGTATTTGTATTCTCATTCGCTCGCTCTTACATCCAATGTGAAAAGGGAAAAGGGTTTAAAGTAACATAACAAATCCAAACCTCGGGGTGCCCTTCACTCGCTCTTACATTCTACGTCGCCTATCGACCAACCGCAACCATGCAACGTAATTAAATTGTCTAAAGATTGTTTGCTGTAAAAAATAATTTGATTAAACACCAAATGCCTAAATGAAATTACCCTTGATAATATTCTGCCAAGTAAAAATTTTACCAAATGAAAATGTGCCTACTAAAATCATTCCAAACATTGCATTGGTATAAAAAAAGGTTGCTATATTTGTTTGGATAGTGAAATTTTGGCAAAATCTTTTCGGAAAAACGGCAGGATGGTATTGGAGAGAGTGTTGTTCAGAATTGATTGGCAAGGTAGTCTCGGAGCTCCGACATGGTCCTTCTGATGTAGGTATTTAAAAATTACTGTAACTCAACTACTTAACTTATATACACTACGTAATGCCAGCACATCAAGCTACTACAATCTGTCAAATTTCTTTAATAGATTTTCAACTTTATCGCTAAAGTATAAGGTTCAAATTTGATTGGGAAAATTTGACAGTTTCGGGTAGCTTGAGGTGCTGGCGTCTGTACAACAAAATAATAATTTAAGTTTTTTTTTAATATTTAGTGTTAAATATTGTACGATGGTACTGAGCTCTTCGTGTGCGAGTCCAACTCACACTGGGCCGCTTTTTTAAAGTTCTGTGTTGCTTTTGATTTCTGCGCGACAGAATTTATTTAATTCACAGCAGTCTGGTCGGTTATCGACGTATTTAGTTGCTATAGGTACCTACTCGTATATCGCTGTATCTAATCCGTCATGAATGGTGTTTTACTTCTTCAAATACTTTGCAGCTTGATCACGCGTTATTTTAGGAATTTTTCGATGTGAGCAGAGGAACACTGACAGTGGCGCGCCGCGTACGCGGTACGCATCACGGAGACACCCTATTTCTGAAAACCTTATCTACGAACGGACTCTGTTGTCACGAAGCATTCTAGGAAAAACGTCTCTCTACGTACTCAATATACTTTTGATATAATCGCCGAAAATTAAAATAGGTGTCGTACACATTGTCCCCACTCATTTCTCCTTAATGCTACGCCGACCGCCTAGTAGCGCCCTCATCGTTTGTTTGGTTATTTCTTTTATTTTAGAATGAAAATGCAGAAAATAAGCACGTTAAGTTGTGCTCCACAAGATTATACGTTAATATTATTATAAACGGTAGTTTTACATTGTTTAGTTTTATTATAATCACTAAAACGCATGATAGCGCCAAAACCAAACAAACGATGAGGGCGCCACTCGGTCGGCGTTTGGTCGGCGCCCGTTTTTAGGGTTCCATAGTCAACAAGGAACCCTCAAAATTTCACCATGTCCGTCTGTCCGTCCGCAGCTTAGCTCAGAGACTATTAGTACTAGAAAACTATAATTTGGAATGGATATAATATTAATCACGTCGACAAAGTGGTAAAATAAAATCATTTTTTTTTTTTTAGTTTACCTTTTTTATCTCGTCTGCCCCGTAGTGTGGGGTATCGTTGAATAGGTCTTTAAAAAATATTGCGGGTTTGTGCAAACTATTTTTCGATTGAGGGATTTGTTTGTGAAATATTAAGCTTTAAAGTGCAAATTTTTGTTAGTCAAGAGTCTCAAGAATGGTTGTTTTTGGATATGTGAAAAAAATCATGGCAGTAGTAAGTACATGTAGTTTACGAGTAATAGCCGACAAACTTAATTTTGCAGTTGCAATGTATGGGAGAACATCATTTTCAACAACAATGTTAAGTTTGTTCTTGGGATAAATTATTCCAACTACGAAACCCTTCATTTTGCGTGGTCCGACACGCACTTGACCGGTTTATTTTTAGAATTCCATTCCATAAATTAAGATGTTCATTCGGTGTCATTAATAATAAAATGTATATTTACTGAATTTTTACTAAATTAAATGACTATCGACTATAGATTAACTAGTCCGGACGAGGTCTTTCACAAATTAACATTTATAGGTTAACAAATGTGTTTTCGTCTTTCAAAAACAAATTAAAGTCAAAAAGAAACATGGCTATAACCACGAATATATCTACCACTCTCACAATTGAAACGCTACCAAACAATATAATTGAACACGATTTACAATCAGTTTTAAGACCATTAAATTTAATGCAAACTCCTTTTTTCTGCTCGAAGTATACAATCCGCAATAACCGTATTTTTGCTAATAGTTGGTTGTACAACTTATTAGGAGTAGTTTGCATGTTAATACTGCGAGTAGTCAATGTGTCTATCTTATTAGTTAGATCGTTTTCCAATGTCTGGACGAGTGTATCCTATTTCATTTATTTGAGCAACTTTTGTGATACGCTTTTCCACTCAGCTAACTTCATACTGAATAGCTGTATTAATATCATCGAGAGTAAAAACAATATTTTGTTTGTCTTAAAGATCCAGTACGCGCACAGAGGCCTCAAGATTAACCGCGTTCACCTCAGAAATTTGATAATATATAACTGGATCTCAGTCATTTCTTTGTACATTTTCTATATATGTTTTATCATTTATGTCTGCATTAACTACTCCGACATCAGTGCTTTTGGTGTAATATCAACATTCGCCACGATATCTTTTGATATGAATATTGTTTATACTTTGCAACTCATGAAATTACTAAAACAAACGCTGAGAATGTTTATTATAGAAGTTCAAGTATCAAGAAACTTAGAAACATATCCGGACAGTGACTCTTACTGGAATGCAATGTTTGATATATACCAGAATATATTGGAGGCTTATAAGGTTACAGAGAAGGTATTCAACTTGATGGTAAGTAACTGTTTTAATTAAACGCATAAAGGATAGGATTTAACAGATGGTCATCATTATATTATTATAGAAAGAGGTCACCAAAAGAGATAAGTATGCAGTACTTATCTCTATTGTAGACTGTACGTATCTTTAAGTCAGTCTGAAAGTTGCACCTGTAACTGAAAATTTGTGTGGAAATCGATTATCATGGTATGCATGTGGTATGGAGGAATGAGGAAAATGTCGTGAGAAAAGTTTTGAGTATGAATGTCGATGGCTATAAGAGTAAGAGAATACTAAAGAAACGATGGATGGATTGTGTGAATGACGATATAGTTAGAAAGGGGCTGACTACCGAGGTGACGATTAATAGAGAAGTATGGAAAAAAAGACATGTTGCGCCGACCCCAAATAAATTGGAATAAGGGCAGGAGAATGATAATCTTTAATTTATGATCAACTAGCAGCGCCCCGCGGTTTCACCCGCATTAGTGTCTATCCCGTGGGAATACCTATCCGGATAAAACTATCCTATGTCCTTTCCTGGGACTGGAACTATCTCTATACCAAATTTCATCCAAACCGGTTCAGTGGTTTAAGCGTGAAGAGGTAGCAAACAGACAGGCACACTTTCGCATTTATAATATTAGTATGGATTAGTATGCACAAAGGCTTTCATATGCCCATAGCTGCTAAAACTCTAAATTCTACCTTTTTTGTTTTATTCATCGTCTTCCTTCTCATCATCATCATTCTCTTTGCCATTTAATAAAAGTTTCTCTATAAAGTCACATGCTATGTTTTTCATCTTCCTGCCTTGCTCCTATGTCACTTGAGGTCGAAGCAACGTTATTTGTCGCATTTCTCCCCTGTTGATCGTCACGCTACCATTTACATTCGTTTCTTTCAAATCATCCTTGACACAATCCATCCATTTTTTGGCCTTTTTCTCCCTCTCCATTCATGATTTATATTTTCCACGCTTTTAGTCATATACGTTTCACGTGCCAGCTTAGATTTTAAGGCCGCTGGCAGTTTGGTTGTCGGAAATGCCTGAAACAAACTTGTGAATATTAATTTTGGTTGTTATTTTCAGATTGCATTTTATGTGAGCAACACAGATTTTCACAGTTTGGCAAACATTAAGGCAATATTATCAATCAAGAATGATATAGCTAGCTGTGGAACTAGAGTAAGTAAAATGAGTAGTGAAGTTTTATTTTAAAACCACCTAAATCCTCTTGAATTCCAGCACTTAATGCTGACTTTGTTAATTGTTCTAACATTGAAAGTAACTTTATTACGTGCAGGACTTAATCTACATGCACGGAGAAAACGGTAGTTCCATAATTGACACTGTTCTTTTGATAGTAGTACATAAATGGTGAAATTTAAAGTGACCCCTGAAGGGGAGTAACGTGGGAGTAACCTTTATTAAATTTCATGCAAACTTTCAAGCCCTTGTTTTTCGAAATGAATGAACCGATTTTAAAGCAATTTCATACGCATAAGCAGGATACAAAGGTCTAAAAAGTTACTTAAGAACATTTTAGAAATGTCATAGTTAAAAAAAGATAACTGGCAATCTCTGTTTCTATGGAAAATTTAAGATCGGTCTTATTAGGCTGTAACACTATATTTCGAAAATGTTCTGAAGTAACTTTTTAGACCTTTGTAACCCGCTTATGCATATGAAGTTTTAATAAAACCGGTTCATTAATTTCGAAAAACAAGGGCTTGAAAGTTTATATGAAACGCCGTACGTCGTAAACGCTGATAATGCCAATAATTTTAGACTCAAAGGAAACATTCGATATTTCCCCTCCGCATCCCGCTTTGACTTTCCACTCTGTATATTAAACGGACACTTCAGGCTCTTTGAATCCGTAATATTATCCTAAACGTATTCTATTTCAGTGTATCGTGGAAACAGTAATGTCTCAATTTTGGATACTAAAGAACATATTATTACTTATCTGTTTGAGCTTGAAATGTGAACAATTTTATACAGCAATAAGAGATGTTCTCAATACTTGTGTACTGCAGCAGAAATCAGAAAACTTTGCAGGTACTGACTCGATTTATTATTGTTTGCCTATTGTTTGTTTATATATTTTGTGTGATCTATTTGTGGTCGATGGGATATTGGCTTCTTTCTTATTCTTTAGTCAAAAAGTAGTTTTCGTAAGAAATATCCATTTGTTAAGTTGAGTTGAGTACTAGCTACAGTTAAAGATCAAAATAAATGACTAGAAATATTTAAGGGGATTACAGGACCTAAACGCAAAAAAAACGCAAGTTTTAGAAGCAATAAAAGTATATGATCGACTACAGTAAACAAAATCAGAAAAATATCTGATATTCTTCAGGATGTATGCTAGGTAGACTGTGTGTTGAAAACATAATACAAATAATTTGATACGATAGAAAAAAACCATAAAGACACATTTAAAAACCTTCTTTTTCAATAAAACCTTACTAATGTACAAACAATCATTCTGATTTTTTGCTAGATTATTCTACAAGCAACATACAATCTCTATTGTTTTAATTTTTTAGTCCAAACAATAGATATGTGCACCGCCGGCATATACGTATGTTGGACCGGTTCCACCTTCGATGTCTTAGGAGAACTCTTAAGATCCGATGGTCTGACCGCATGCGGAACAGCGAAGTGCTACGCAGGGTTCGCAGTACGCAGGGAACCGATCACTTTCCGATTTTTTTTTGTTCGAATTTAATTTTACCGTAAACTACGTTTTTATTGAGCGACGTCTTTTTTGCTATATGCATTATTTGACATATTTTTAGATCATCGAAGTATCATGTGTCACATGTATTATTTTACCGAACTATATTTCGCCGATTAACAAAATAATTTTTTGCTATTGGCCGAAGCCTCTTCTGAACTTTTTCATTTGTCAAATGATTTATTTGCCATATTTTAACCACACCGAAACAACATTTTACGGAATATTTGGTCACAAATATATAGCCGGTTACTTGGGGTCCTGCCATTTTGGCTAAAAGATTTTGGCAAAATTTCATTATCCAAACAAATTTTACTAACCTTTTTTGTACCCATGCAATATTTGGAATGATTTTAGTACGCACATTTTCATTTGGTTAAATTTTCACTCGGCAAAATATTACCAAGGATAATTATGTCATTAAGGCATTTGGTCTTTAATCAAATGTACAATATTTAGACAATAAACATTTTAGTCAAATGATTTGTTATGAAAAAAAAAAATATAGACAAAAATATTTTTTCTTGGGAATTACTTACATAATTACTTTTTTAATCACATTGCATGGTTGCGGTCGGTCGATAGGCGACGTAGGATGCAAGAACGAGCGAAGGTCACCCCGAGGTTTGGATTTGTTAGGTTACTTTAAACCCTTTTCACAGAAATAGGGGGGCCCCGCGATGTGGGGCTCCGTCGACATAGGATGCAAGAGCGAGTGAAGGGCACCCCGAGGTTCGGTTTTATCAGGTTACTGTTAACCCTTTTCAATGTCGACGGAGCCCCGCTTCGACATTGGATAAAAGAGATGCTGCATGTTGCATGCCTGCTTGCATCTTGCATGCTTGTTTGCACGCTGTATGCTTGCTTGCAAGCTGCATGCCTGCTTGCACGCTGCATGCCTTCTTGCATGCTGCATGCCTGCTTGCATGCTGCATGCTTGAAGCAAAGATCCTTGTTTGCATGCTGATAGATGAAATAGTGTTGCACAAACTTTCTATGCGTTTGGTGAAATGAAAATATGGTAATTAAAACAGTGGTATAATGAATGTTCGGAAACATAATATTTCGAACAAATGTTACTTCGGGTAAATGTAACTTCGGTAAAAAGTTTTTCGACCAAATGAAACGTCGGAGTAACGAAAAAAATCGAATTGATAATAGGTTAACTGATACAGTGGCAGACGTGACTTCGATGAAGTAAACAAAAACGAAACGTAAATAGTTGAAAAGTTTTAGGTGAAATGAAATTCAGTCAAATATTTTTCGAACTTATGATAGGTAACCATCCGACAGTGACCGCGCTTTAGATCGGGAACACCCAAATATTCCGAAATTTTTTATTCCGAATTTCGATGTTCCGATTTTCAAAAGTCCGAATTTCATAATACCTAAGAATGATAATGTCTATTATTAAAAATCACGAAATTTATGTTACCGAAAGTCATAAATGCGATTTGTTTGTTTTCCGATTTTCATATGTTCGAAGAATCAAATGCTCGATGGGTTCTCGGTCCGAAAAACGTCATTCCGATTTTCAATTTTCCCCCTTTCTTCTCCTAAAATTGTTTCTCCGAAAGTCATTATCCATAACACGTTTGCTATAAACTTCAGTAACCATAATGTTCAAAAGCTCGAAATTTTGTGTTACATAATTATCTTTACTTCTAAATCTATTCTGTTATAATATCGAGTACTATAATAATTGAATCTCCTAATTTTGCATGAAATAAAGTCATATGTCCTAAGTAGTGTATTATATAATGTGTATTATTCCGAATGTTCATTTATAATAAAATTGTTAACTGTAAAACATTTGCTAAAAATTAGGTTTTAGTGACAAACGAATCGCTGTAAATCCGACTCCACGCAGTCTTGTCTGCCCTACCCCTAGAGTGTAATTTAAAATCGCGTAGGCGCGTGGGACCGCTGGAGACCCGCAGCGCCGGAGCCGTGACAGAAACCATACCTGCTGCATGTTGCATGCTCGATTGCATGCTGCATGCTTGCTTGCATGCTGCATGCTGCGTGTTTGCTTCCATGCTGCATGCTGCATGCTTGCTGCATGCTGCGTGTTTGCTTCCATGCTGCATGCTTGCTGCATGCTTGCTTGCTTGTTGCATGCTGCGCGTTTGCTTCCATGCTGCATCCTTGCTGGATGCCTGCTGGCATGCTGCATGCTGCGTGTTTGCTTCCATGCTGCATGCTTGCTGCATGCATGTTACATTAAACCCTTTACACAGAAATAGGGGCCCCGCGAAGCGGGTCTCCGTCGACACTAGGATGCAAGAGCGAGCGAATGACTGTAAATACCTTTACCGTGCATCGAAGTCTAGTAGTATCGCAGTGAAGATCTATCGCGGTAACGTGCATGGAAGTGTAGTGGCATCGCAGTGACGGCTCTTTCGCAGTTACGTGCATCGCAATTTTGTAGCATCGTATTAGCATTTATCGATATTTTGTGCTTCGATATTCCGCATTCTACTCGTATACTTGTCTTGCTATTCAGTTTTACAATGCGTTTTTATTTCAGAATGCTAATTAATCGGAATTCATATTTTTGATGTTTCGAATTTTCATTAATTCGGACTTTTTGTTATTCGATCTATTAAACTCGGTATTTTGAGAATAGTAATTATAAACGTTAAGAATATTGAAATTTCGGAATGATAAAAATAGGATGAATGATAAATCGGAGTTGTTATATTAGGAATTTTGAACCATTCGGAATTATGAAAATTGGTATTTTGAAATTCGTATTTGTGACTGTCGGAGTAAAGTTTTTCGTATTTATGTAGTGTACCCCTAAGATCATGTAGTCCCCTTAACAACAACAAAAAGTTTTTCCTTTTATTTGTTATTGCACAAGTTCAAAGAATCGTTTGTTTCTGTAGCCAAAAATTTGAATACTATTTGATTCGATGATCATTTATTTGAGAGGAATGTTTTACTGTTAACTTTACTAGCTGGTGCCCGCGGCTTTGTCGGCGTGTATTTTTTATTTTAATAAAAATATTCAGGATGTAAGTGTGATGTAGGTAATTCTATATTTGTTATTTCTATATTTTATATTCTTAGTAATAAGTGGGTATGTACAACTTTGCATGTGTGATCCAGTCTCTCAATAAATCTGTTACGCGATTGACGTGGTTTTACTGCCGCCGATTCCCCGGGGTTCCCAGTGTCTGGAGACTCTGCAGTGGCGACGATTAAGTGATTTCACGCGTGTAAATTTTATGTTGCGACCAGAAAACTCTGAAGGTGCGGTGTAAAGTTAAATAACGGACTTAAAATGGCGGTTGGAAAGATCGGTGCGTTTGACCTAACAAAAGACAATTGGGACACGTATGTGGATCGATTAGATCAATACTTTATTGCCAACAGTGTAAAAAGTGAATTAAAAGTCGCAACTTTAATTACTGTCGTTGGTAATAGTGCATATGAGTTAATGGTTAATTTATGCACACCCGTTAAACCATCCACAAAGACTTATTCGGAGTTAATAGCGGTAATGAAAGGACACTTAAACCCCAAACCGTGTATGCTCGCTGAGAGGTTCAAATTTCGGCAACGGATTCAAAAACCTGGTGAAAATATCGCGACGTACTTTTCGGAGCTTAAAAGACTGAGTAAAGATTGTTCTTTTACGGCGGACAGTTTAAAAGAAAATATGAGAGATCAATTTGTGTGCGGCTTAGTAAACGATGACATTCGGCAGAAGTTGTTTACTGAAGACGACAGCATCAGTATCGACCAGGCGTATAAGCTGGCCTTATCGATGGAGGCGGCTGAGACAAACGCGGCAATAGTGGAAGACGGTACGAGAAGAAGGACCGGCGGCAGTGCAGCGGACGCGGAGTCCATACCCGTTCATAAGATCGGGCATGACGGCGGTGGAGGAAGGCGCGGGGCGTTGGCAGGCGGCGGCGGCGGCGGTGGCTACCGGCCGGCCGCGAGGCGAAACACTCGCTCGACGCGTGACTCACGACAATCCGGCGACGGCGGTCCAAGTACCATAGGCGGAGCGGGTTACAACTTACTTCGAGCGGGCACTAAAAATGAGGAATGCAAAGTCTGTGGAGGCAAACACAATTCGAATACGTGTAAATTCAAACTGTATGTGTGTAGAATTTGTACCCAGGAGGGACATTTGAAGAGGATGTGTCCGAAGTTGACCAAGAATAATTTCTTAAATAACATACAAGAAGACGGGCATGGCAGCGACGACAGGTGTGGCGCTTACTCGACGGGGAGCGACAGTGACGAGGTAATAGTACCTATTAATCGCTTATCACTTGGACAGTGTGAACCTATTATGATTTCTGTAAGTGTGCACGGTTGTGACTTAAGAATGGAATGTGACACGGGGAGTGCAATCTCGTGCATTAATTACCAATTATATCAGCAAATGTTTTCCAGTTTAAGTATTAAACCCACTAAGTTGGTTTTAAGATATTACACGGTTGAACTAGTTAGGCCTGTAGGTGTTATTAAACCCGTTGTTAAATATAATAATACTGAAAAGATATTGGATTTATATGTTATTGACAATGGAAATACCGTTTTAATAGGTAGACAATGGTTAGCGGAGCTAAATATATGGGTGTCGACTATGTATTATAATAAAGTCAATAATAATTTGGATTTTAATTTCTCGGAATTCAGATCCAGATACTGTGAGGTGTTTGCGGATGGCCTGGGGCGGTTCACGGGAGGACAAGTGAGCATCCACGTGCGCGAGGGGGTGCGGCCGATGTTCCTGCGCGCGCGCCCGTTGGCGTACGCGCTGCGGGAGCCGGTTGAGCGCGCACTGGAACAGCTGGTGCGCGACGACATCCTCACTCCCGTCCACCACTCAGACTGGGCAACACCAATCGTGCCGGTCATCAAGAAAGACGGTACCATTAGAATCTGCGCCGATTTTAAACTAACCTTGAATAAAGTGTTAGAAGTCGACCGTTATCCAGTACCTAAGGTAGAAGATCTTTTGTCTCGGTTGCACGGAGGCGAAAGATTTAGTAAAATCGATTTGTCACAGGCCTACGCTCAGTTTGAACTGGATGATACTAGGAGATACGCGGTAATTAACACACATAAGGGGCTTTTCATGTATAAACGATTAGTGTATGGGCTGTCGTCGAGCCCAGGAATATTTCAACGATGTTTAGAACAATTGTTTGCAGATATACCCCACGTAGGAGTTTTTTTAGATGATATTATTATAACAGGAAAGGACACACCCCAACACTTAAGTAGCCTACATAAAGTATTTGAACGCCTGAAGTCGAGCGGCTTGAAAGTAAAAAAAGAAAAATGTTCTTTCTTTGTGGAATCGCTCGAATATTTAGGGTATGTAATAAGTAAGGAAGGTGTTCACACGTGCAAAGATAAAGTGGAAGCAATTGTTAAAACTCCGATACCGAGGAACGTATCGGAGTTGAAAGCTTTCATTGGGATGGTCATGTATTATGGTAAGTTTATAAAAAATGTAAGTTCGATCCTTACACCATTGTATAATTTGTTGCGTGCCGGGGTGAAGTACGTATGGAGCGAAGCTTGTGAGGTAGCCTTTGCTCGGGTTAAGCGGGCACTGAGCACGAGTGAAGTGCTTGTGCATTACTCCCTGGAGCTACCGCTTGTGCTGACGACAGACGCTAGCGCCACGGGGATAGGCGCCGTCATCTCGCACATCACGCCGGAAGGCGAACGCCCAATCGCATACGCGTCACGCACACTTAACTCCGCGGAGAGATCGTATGCTCAAATAGACAGGGAGGCATTAGCGATTATATACGGTGTTAAAAAATTCCATCAGTACTTGTACGGTAGGAAGTTTACTTTAAGAACAGACCACAAACCCTTAACATACATTTTTGGGAATAAAGTAGGCATTCCGGTAATGGCAGCATCCAGGTTACAAAGGTGGGCAATAATATTAACAGGTTATTCGTATGATATAGAATATGTTGCGTCGGCTAAAAACTGTGCCGACGCATTGTCGCGACTGCCTCAACCAACAGATAAGAATAAAATCGGGCGTGAATATACCTATTTAAATTTTGCAGAAAGTTTTTTACCGGTGACGAATGATGATGTACGTCTAGCAACAGCGCGGGATCAGGTGCTTAGTAGAGTGATGGTGAGCGTACAGTCAGGGTGGCCGTCGCATTGCACAGACGAACTGATGAAACCGTACTTTAATAGGCGACACGAATTATATGTGGAACGGGGTTGTATTATGTGGGGCTATAGAATTGTTGTACCACCAACGCTTCGGGACATAATACTAAAAGAGCTTCATGTTAGCCATATGGGCATAGTTAAGACCAAGTCGATGGCTCGAAGTTTTGTGTGGTGGCCCAATATAGACGCAGACATCGAATCGATATGCCGCTCTTGCGAAACATGTGCGATGGAAGCAGCTGCGCCGCCACAGGCTGCACCACGTAGTTGGCCGTATCTAGCCCAGCCGTGGAGTAGATTACATGTAGACTTTTTAGGCCCATACCAGGGAAAAACGTTTTTCGTAATTATAGATTCCAGTACAAAGTGGATTGAAATTTTTGAAATGAATAAAACAAATGCTTCGGCAGTCATTAAGGTTATGAGGTCATTATTTGCGCGATTCGGTTTGCCTTTGGAGGTTGTATCCGACCAGGGCCCACCATTTACTAGTACGGAGTTGGGAGAATTCTTAAAATTAAACGGTATTAAGCAGTCGTATTCTCCAGTATATCATCCAGCTTCAAACGGGGCAGCAGAAAATGCCGTCAAATTATGTAAGCGAACAATAAAAAAGGCAGTCCGAGAGGCAGTAGACATCGACACAGCTTTACAGACATACCTACTAGCGTATAGAAATAGTATTCAAAGCACTACAGGGGAAAGTCCCGCCATGCTGTTGCAACGTAGGCCCTTGCGTTCCCGGTTAGACCTTTTGGGCGCAGACCGCGCGCGTCAGGACCGGGTGGAAGGGGTGCAGCGTCAGCAGTCGACGAGTTCGGGCACTGAACCATTGCAACACACCGTTGGTGATACGATTTGGGCCAGGAACTACGGTAGCAAAGACAAGTGGTTAAAAGGAACGGTAGTAAACCAACAAGGTTCACGTAGGTATGTAGTAAACAGCGAGGATGGTCGACTTCTCACACGGCATAGCGATCAAATTAGGCATAGAACTCGACGTTCAAGTATAATGTACCCAGACGTAATGTCCGAGGGACAAGTCAGTGGGGATGTCGTTGAACCGCAACAGCAACAGCTGTCTCCAAGTATATCAGAGCCAAGGGTTCGTGAGGGGACGAGTAGGGTCGAAGTCGGGGGCGACGGCCCAGTAGTGAGTGACGCGATGGATACAGCAGTCGCTAAGACCTCACCAACCCGTAGGGCACCATCGTCAGTAAATCATCGCCGACGGCCGCGACCGTTCCGGATTCCGTGAACCGTCCCATCCGTATTCGCAAGAAACCGGTTAGATATGGATTTGAGTTCGATTAGATGTAAGAATATATTGTTATTATTATTATAGTTCATAGAGTAAAAGTCTAGTTATAATTAGGTTAAGTTAGTGTGTTAGTTAATGTTAACGTTTAGTTTTATATCTTCCTATATTAGTTATATAGGTACTAGAAGTTTAAGTGTGGAGGTGTGATGTAGGTAATTCTATATTTGTTATTTCTATATTTTATATTCTTAGTAATAAGTGGGTATGTACAACTTTGCATGTGTGAGCCAGTCACTCAATAAATCTGTTACGCGATTGACGTGGTTTTACTGCCGCCGATTCCCCGGGGTTCCCAGTGTCCGGAGACTCTTCAGTATTGTAATAATAAAAAAAAATATATATTATTTAAAGAGTGGATGTTATTATAAACTAGCTTCCGCCCGCGACTCCGTCCGCGCGGATGTCGGTCTTCGCGTGGATGGTTTATTTCTCCATTTTGAGTAACTCTGACAATGACATCTTATAAATATCTATTGGACCCAAATACGGCTAAGCCTATAATAATTAAGGAGATCCCTCTATTGAGCTACTGCTGTTGAGCTCGCGTTCTGTAGTAAGTATTTTTTTCATAGTAATTCCGACCTTGATAAGTAGCATGTAGCAGTAAATTACTGACAATGACGAAAAGTTTGCAATAATAAAAAAGTGATCGTGACAATGCGACAGAAAGTTAATTGAGAGCTTCAGCATACACAACATTGTTAGTGAGCTCGTCCGGAATATGAACATGAAGATTTCTTGGACTGCTCACATGGGAAAGAGCTACGTAAAGTTGCCCGTGTGAAAAACAACTCGCGGTAAGATCTACGCCAGCAACTCCTAGGGTCTGACCATGAGCCTTATTTATTGTCATGGCGTAACACAAAGCTACAGGAAACTGTATTCTCATAAATTGAAATGGAAAATTATCCACTACGGGTAATGCAACGTGTGTTCGCGGTTCTACAGAACAACGTCTATGAATAAAACCGAAAAATAAGATTTTTTTTCTACGTATTTTTCCAGGATAAAAAGTATCCTATTTTATGCCCAGGATAATAAGGTATAATTATACCAAGTTTCATCGAAATGGAACCGTTAGTTGTCACGTGATGCCTGCATATACAGACAGACAGACAGACAGACAGACAGACAGACAGACAAAAATTTTTTTAATCACATATTTGGGTTTGGTATCGATCCAGCAACACCCCCCGCTATTTATTTTTTCAATATTTTCAATGTACAGAATTGACCCTTCTACAGATTTATTATATGTATAGATGTTTATTATGAAATGGGATTATTGAATGTATGTGTAGTACTCCAAATAAATAAACAATAAGTAGAAGTGAAAATTCGGGCGCCAGGAGCACACACCAAACTATGCCAAGGATAGACTAACCTGCGGGAACTGGAAACTTTTAATCTTCAAGCGGGGAGTATCAATAAAAATCGACACAAAAGTTATTGAACGATTTTATTACCCGAAGGCTGCTGGTCTCAATATACAAGAAAATTCCTTTCTAATATTAACAGTTGGTGTAAAACTAAGATGGAATAGAAATTAATTTTTGTCCTGTCATTATTGCACTTTTGTCAATTTAAGTTAAGTTTTTATAAACCATACCACATTCCGGCGAATAAACTAACAAACCACGCTCATTTTGGTGATTTTGATCTTCGCGGGGACGTCAAGGCGGTCCATGATATATGTCGGTAGGGGCTAGCGTTAAAAATTTAAGTCTTGAAATAACAAGAAACTTAGAGAGAAGAAACGCCTTGCGGCTGAAATCAAACATGAATAACTGTTAGCTGATGTCCAGCGTGGATAAAAATGGCGATCTAAATGGCTACGACCAATCACAAATTGACTTACCGTTTCTTTTCCAAAAAAAGCTTTTACATCAGTAGATGAATTAATCCAAAAAATATATAAGGTTCAAAAGATCCTGAAACAAATATCGAAAACTATTAACGTCCGCCATCTAAATAGCCACGCGACAACGTGAATACGAAACCACGAAGAATTTTACCAACCTTTTTAAAAAATATGGGCAATCCCATTATGATGCCGACAAGGGCAAATCAGCTACCACATAATTAGGACTTGATGTCGTCCATAGGAAGTAATAACTTCCAGCTTTACATCGGAGCTCTCAAATTACTCCATTCTATGCAAAGCCCGGGTCGGAAAGTGACCTGTCAAAATCAACTGACAGCTTCAAAAGAAAAAATCAGTGTGACCACTACACGAATTCCGATTCAAAAAAATGAAATTTTTACATGGCAACACCACCATGTTGCCTTCAAATTAAAGCAAAGAACACGATATCATGTAACAGGCTTAAAAGACTCGTTACATTACATCCCCTCCCGAAAATAAAAGAAAGGAACTTTCTTTTATTAGAAAGAAATCTTCAACCAAATAAACCAGTCTTAACAACTTTCTAATTCAAAAAAAGAAAAAGAATCATATAAGATTCAAAGTGCAAATCAACTCTGAAAATGTCAAACGACAAAATCTCAAGAATTTAATAAAAGTAAAAAAATGTAAATGACAAAAAGTCAAAAACGAAATAGTGAAAAACAAAAAATTATAAGTTATAAAAACTCATCAAATGAAACGAAGAGAGAAATCTCTTAGCGCTCCAAAACTCCAAAACAGTGCAGTTAGGCACTATAGCCACTGACTAAAAATTTCAAACAAATTCGGACAATTTACCAAAACAAACTACAATTTTTATAGTGCAGTTAGGCACCTATCGCCACTGACTAAAAATTTCAAACCACTTGGAACAGTACAACTATGAGTGCAGTTAGACACTATCGCCACTGACTACTATGTCGACCGCTTCCAACTCAACCATCTCTATGAGTGCAGTTAGGCTCTATTGCCACTGACTAACTCCGTATTCAACAATCCAAAAAAATTGAAAACTCCGAACAAAAGTTTTTAAATAAAGCTGAAAGACCTTATTTAAAATACTGTTACAGGCACAACCTGCAACGAGACCAAGGAAAGCATATTGTGATCGGCTCATCACCACCGAATTCCCGAGCACAATAGCTGTAAAAGAATGTGAATGCTGTGACTGGCTCAACACTACCAATCTCCCAAACACAGACAAACATAAAAAAACATTGAGATCTCCAATGAGAAATCTCAATAACAAATAGGCGAAAGCCAAAGTTTCACAATGCGACCGGCATACCACCACCGAACTTCCGAACGCAAAGGAAAAGGAATGACGAAAGTCAAAACAAAATCTCGCATCGTGATTGGAACAACAAAGTCCAACACAATGGAAAAGAGTCGAAATCAAGGTCAAAAGCTACACCAAGATCCAAAAAATAATAAGGCATTTTGTAACAAAGGTTACCGAATGACCCCCAAAAAGTAAAGTCCAGGATGAACGCGTTACTAACAAAGTCAAATCCGATCATTAAAAAGAATGAAACTCCAGTAAAAATGAGAAACAATTCTGTCAACGAACAGCACAAAATAGGTTTAAAAATCGATTACTATTTATGACGAAGAGGAAATAGAATGATTTTAAACTATGAGAAAAAAAAAAGATTACAAAAACTTGAAATTGAATTTAAGTTTTTTAACCTCAAGGTAGAAATTACCTGAACTGTAGGGTTGTATAAGATCCTAATAAAATATAAACAGGTAGGTTACCCTTAAAAAAGAAAAATAAGATCTTAGACAATCCAACAAAAACAAACAAAACATAAAATAAGATCCTTCGATGTGAAAAATATTTGGTGTGAAAAAAAATAGTATTAAATTAACCAGAATGACCTAAGTTTTATTTTTAGAATGTCTCAAATTCAACAAATTTATAAGAAGTTACCTAACATACATCTTTCAAATCACCGATAACCTATCATCCATTAACCTATCATCCATCCTCTCGTACATCACACTGTCAAAAGTGACCTTCAAACAAAATTATCAAAATCAAGACTAACACTTGGAAACCAAATTAAAATTTAATAATATCTTTAACATGATAACGTCCCACTGAACCTTTATTTAAATCTTTCAAAACATAAACGTTATCTGAAACCTTTTCAGTTATTTTACATTTTACAAACTTAGGTGCAAGTTTAGCTGAAAAATATGCTTGTGCATTAGATTGAAGAAAACTTCTTCTCCACACCACATCACCCACACCAAAAGAAATGACTTTCCGATCCTTATTATAATAAGCGGTATTACGCTTATACCCCTTTAACAAGTAAGCTTGAACTTTAACAAAAATATCACTAAGTGAATTAAGAGAAACTGCATAAGCATTTCTATTTGAAATTTCTAGTTGAGATAAGTTATCAACAGAACTACTAAAGTGATGTAATGACGCATCAAGAATAAGCTCCCTACCAAACATCAGAAAGTTAGGAGTAAACTCAGTAGCAAGGTTTACACTATTATTTAAAGCTAATTGAACATTGGGCAAAAAACTTGACCAAGTTCTATGATCATCTTTAACAAAACACGATATGCAGGTTTCGACCGTTTTATTATATCTCTCAACAGGATTATTTTGAGGCGTATACAAAGTATTATAAAATATTTTGGTTATATTAAAACCTTTCAAAAAATCTACAAAATGTTTTGAAGTAAATTGAGTTCCATTGTCACAAACTACTATTTTTGGACAACCAAATTTGAGAAATATTTCCTTTTCAAAATGTTTACAAATTACTCTAGTGGTAGCATTGATCATTGGAAAGAACCAGCAATATTTAGTAAAAACGTCTACGACCGAAAGTATGTATCTATGACCAGAATAAGTTTTAGGTAGAATTCCTATGATATCAACTGAGAGCATAAGCATGGGACGATCAACCTTTTTAGGATTAATCATAATACCAAAAGGTGGAGATGACAAAATGTATTGATGAATATCATTAAACATTCCCTTCCATAAATAATGTTGTTTTAATTTCTCTAAAGTTTTATGTATTCCCAAGTGTCCATGATGAACAAACAGAAAGGCGAATAGCAAACGAAAAGCAAAAACTAAGTTTCAAAAAGTTAAATGTTTGAAAATGAATTCTCAAGTTTGAGGTTAATTGTAAAAGTCAATGTGGGTATTCCCATAAAAAATTACTATGTTAATTTTATCGTTTTAAAAGTGCAATAATCACTTACAAGCAGCTTAAATCTAGATAAATTAAATGCACAATATTGTACTTAACAATTAGATTAAATTATTTACTTAAAAAGTTAAACTTAGTTTTTAAAATAACTTTACTGTTGAGAACAACAAAACGCAGTCTATGCTATACAATTCTGTTGGTTTTGCTAAGAAAAAACATCATATTAAACAAAATCATCAATTGTAAACACCAAACATTGTTTACAAAGATTCACCAAATTAAGTTAAGTACTACTTATGAGTCAAAAATCAAAATAAACACAAAGTTATTAAAGTAACAATGTAGAACAAACCAATGCAAACAATAGACTCATAAGTTAATTAATTAATAGTGCAATAATGACAGTATAAAGGTACCAGACAAACCTACTTCAAGTCCCTGTTCGGGCGCCAATTGTAATAATAAAAAAAATATATATTATTTAAAGAGTGGATGTTATTATAAATGTTTATTATGAAATGGGATTATTGAATGTATGTGTAGTACTCCAAATAAATAAACAATAAGTAGAAGTGAAAATTCGGGCGCCAGGAGCACACACCAAACTATGCCAAGGATAGACTAACCTGCGGGAACTGGAAACTTTTAATCTTCAAGCGGGGAGTATCAATAAAAATCGACACAAAAGTTATTGAACGATTTTATTACCCGAAGGCTGCTGGTCTCAATATACAAGAAAATTCCTTTCTAATATTAACAGTTGGTGTAAAACTAAGATGGAATAGAAATTAATTTTTGTCCTGTCATTATTGCACTTTTGTCAATTTAAGTTAAGTTTTTATAAACCATACCACATTCCGGCGAATAAACTAACAAACCACGCTCATTTTGGTGATTTTGATCTTCGCGGGGACGTCAAGGCGGTCCATGATATATGTCGGTAGGGGCTAGCGTTAAAAATTTAAGTCTTGAAATAACAAGAAACTTAGAGAGAAGAAACGCCTTGCGGCTGAAATCAAACATGAATAACTGTTAGCTGATGTCCAGCGTGGATAAAAATGGCGATCTAAATGGCTACGACCAATCACAAATTGACTTACCGTTTCTTTTCCAAAAAAAGCTTTTACATCAGTAGATGAATTAATCCAAAAAATATATAAGGTTCAAAAGATCCTGAAACAAATATCGAAAACTATTAACGTCCGCCATCTAAATAGCCACGCGACAACGTGAATACGAAACCACGAAGAATTTTACCAACCTTTTTAAAAAATATGGGCAATCCCATTATGATGCCGACAAGGGCAAATCAGCTACCACATAATTAGGACTTGATGTCGTCCATAGGAAGTAATAACTTCCAGCTTTACATCGGAGCTCTCAAATTACTCCATTCTATGCAAAGCCCGGGTCGGAAAGTGACCTGTCAAAATCAACTGACAGCATCAAAAGAAAAAATCAGTGTGACCACTACACGAATTCCGATTCAAAAAAATGAAATTTTTACATGGCAACACCACCATGTTGCCTTCAAATTAAAGCAAAGAACGCGATATCATGTAACAGGCTTAAAAGACTCGTTACAGTATATTTTAATTTAAAGTAGGTAGTTGTTATAATGTTTTCAATTATATTAATGTTTAAAAATAAAAAGATTTGATTGTTATTCCGCATTTTATTTTAATATTTTTCCCGCGGTTTCACACGCGTTCCTGTAGGAACCTATCCTATGTCCTTTTCTGATTGGTAGGTATGCATAATTTCATGATGATCGGTTGTGTAGTTATAGTGCCAAAAGCAGGGGGTTAGCTACCGCCGTATCTGTTATACAGTGGGCCCCGACGGCATATTTATTTACTTAAAAAAACGTCACCGTCCTTTTTGCTAAAGACCCCGCCAAGATATTTTGGGGGCCCCTGGGGTTAGATCACACAGCCCTTTCGACTGCAGTCACTGCGTCTTCAGGTCATGACCGGCCGCTTTGCGGAGTTGTTTTAAAACTATGATATTTCCTAAGATATTCATTGAAATCAAATTTGTCAAGGGCAATTTTGTTCAAAATTAAATACTTGTGATGAGTAACGTGTTTATTTGGATAAGGATTAATATCATGTTTATAAAAACACCTTTGCAAATAATGCATTATTTTAGAACTTTGATTACGATAAAAAACAGGCCAAGTGCGAGTCGGACTCGCATACGAAGGGTTCCGTACCACAAGGCAAAAACGCCTATAAAAACACGTTTGTTGAATGGGAGCCCCCCTTAAATATTTATTTTATTTTTATTTTATTATTAAAGTAAAAATACAACTGAGTATTTTGTGAATTTTTCAAGTGCCTACCTGTTGCCTTTTTGATATCGAGCAAAACAGGGAAAAAAATCGCGTTTGTTCTAAGGGAGCCTTATATATTTATTTTATTTTGTTTTTAGTATTTGTTACCTGTTGCCTTTTTGATATCGAGCAAAACAGGGAAAAAAATCGCGTTTGTTCTAAGGGAGCCTTAAATATTTATTTTATTTTGTTTTTAGTATTTGTTGTTATAGCGGCAACAGAAATACATAATTTGTGAAAATTTCAACTGTCTAGCTATCGCGGTTCTTGAGATACAGCCTGGTGACAGACAGGCGGACGGACGGACGGACAGACAGCGAAGTCTTAGTAATAGGTAGGGTTCCGTTTTTACCCTTTGGGTACGGAACCCTAAAAACGTTATAGTGAATCAAGTAGAGAAGAATTTTTCAATTCGAACCAGCAGTTCCTGAGATTAGCGCGTTCAAACAAACTTATCAGCTTTATAATATTATAGTATAGATTTACGGTCTTATTCATAATAAGTTATAGAACATCTAAAGGCTTGCTAAAGTCTCGTTGTCAAAAATTGTTATTCATAAACGCATTTTAGCACCAAAACGTTCGATAAACCTACTTTATAGTTATGAAACCCAGACCCCTACTATAACAGTACTATAAAAATGGCCGACTCTACATCAGCTGATAGAAAATGACGTTTGACCTACAAATGTAACATGTGCAGTTGTATTTAATTTATGTTGCACTTCTGTTTAACCAATTTAGTTTATTATTATATACCTACCTAAAATGCAAAATAGAAGCAAGGAAAAATATAACGCAAGGAAAAAGCACATAAATTATTGCAACAAGAATTACTGTAGAACGCTGCTGCTTTGGGCTGTGGAAACAACGCTTTTCAATGTCTTTTACATGGCATACATGCAAACTAGGAAATGTGAAAACAACCATAGTGGCTAGAGCAGTACCTTACAATATTGCAGTTGACCATGGAGACATGCAGTTAGTAGTTAGGGTAGCAATATCAATGAATATCATACAAAGTCAGCCCAAGAAGCCTAGGTGCAAGGGGAAATGCAAATGCTATTTTACAAACTTTTGAGGAAACATTCCGCCGAGATAGCCTCACTTTACCAGGTTAGAGGTACATCTTCCCACTTGTGTCGGGAGACGGTACAGGGACTTCTGTGTGGATAACGGAAGTTTACACCCTGCAGGGAGATGCTCCACTAAGATGCGGTAGTAGGGAGTGGTTGTGAAGCTATGTAGCAAACCATGTTCCTCCTCCTATCCTACCCTATGCGTCCCTAAACATGCAGTCAAAGTGACCTCTGCGCTGCCACTGACGACGTTGTGGAAGTGGCAAAGTTTTGGGCCAACAAGATCTGAAATACTGTCGACCCCGCGACACAAGAGGAGACATTTTAGCGAGTAATGCATTAATAAAAAGCTTTTATACAGATATCAGTTTAATTGATTTATTTTTATAATACTCTAAACTTTAATTCGGCTTCTAGAACTTGTGCTAGCAGATCAACATTTTTAAAATGTTTCTAATCATTTGCCATTTATGCCGCCACCTCTTCTGTAGGCCGTTTCAGTTTCTGCTATTTGTAGTGAAGCACCATCCTTCCTACTGTCCTGAAATACAAAATGAATGTTATAATTCTTTCTCTTCATCAAACGAAATTCTTGACATGCTTACTCAGGAACTTTGTAACTTATAAGTAAATGGGATAGGCACCTAATTCGTAAATCATGCCATGCCGCCTTTTTCGCGTTGGTGTCAGTCAGTTATGTGTTTTTATTTTCTATCTTCTTCTTCTTAGCGTGCCCAGAATTCGGCTACTTGTTTGGCGCCATCACTAGCGTCCACCTTCATTTTATGTTATGGAAACCCTCTTCCTGACCAATTCTTCTAAAAGATCTAAGGAAAAGCAAAAGCAAGCTTAAGTATAAGAAATTAAGAATGTTTACAAAACAAAACTTACTTTGAACATAACTGTTTGAACACATTTTAGTTCTAGGTAACATTACACACCTTATCGTCCTCCTTGTCCGTCCGTCTTTCTTGGAACTAGTCTGCGGTCATATTTCCATTTCTTTTAAATACAAAAAAATATTCAAAGGTTTTCGCTCTCCAGACAATAAAATAGCAATATCAAATTCATTGACTTAAAAAACCATGGTTACCATGGTAACGCGGCAAAACTGTCGAAACTGTAGACAATAAATTAGTTTTCAGTACGTCATAATGTCTATGGTCACAATTATTCGGTGCGTAGGCAGATATTCTCGTTTGACAACTCAATGTGTTGGCCAATTTGTTGGATGACTTCAATAAAATGGCAACATTTATATTTATATTGAAGTTATAGGACACTCTAACTATAGAAGGTTTATGAAGCGTTTATGAATACAAAATTTTATCGAACGTTTTAAATGCTTATCGAGCATTTTAACTAATGAACGTTTTAAACCTTCTATAAGCTTTTTTTATGAATAAGACCGTTAGGATGTAAAGTAACGATAATAATATATTAGAATTTTATTTGAAAATTCATAACCTTTGAAATCGTATCTTATTACTAGCGCAATAAGGTTGAACATCATGTCAAAGCAAACTTCGGTAGGTATTGGTAATTTCGTTACAAGGTTCAACCTGATTGTTTTTGTAATAAGATCATGCTGCGGACGAAACGTTAATCTTAAACACGGCGGACTGACAAAAGGCTTTTTGTAGGTATAATTAATTGGCTAAACTTCACACACGTTCGTGATGGGGTAAGAAGTAGGTGACCATATTTCTTTCAAAATTTCAAGCAGATTACCTATGTTATGGGTTTTCAGCATTTAATTTCGTGAAAATAAATAAAAATCTTTTATTTTGGAACAATAACAGATATAATAGGTATTATAAAAATAGTTAAAGGATGATAACTACAAAAGTTTATAACTGTGGCGTATGGCGCAGCTATCAATAATAGAATAGAAGAGCAAGGAACGCGCTAAGACAGGTGACCGCCAGCCCGTCAGTAAGTAGGTAACAAAACCCGGAAAAGGTCATTAAAACCTGCTTGAAATTTAAAAACTGGCCAAGTGCGAGTCGGACTCGCACACGAAGGGTTCCGTACCACAAGGCGAAAACGCCGAAAAAAACATGTTTGTTGTATGGGAGCCCCCCTTAAATATTCATTTTATTTTGTTTTTAGTATTTGTTGTTATAGCGGCAACAGAAATACATAATTTGTGAAAATTTTAACTGTCTAGCTATCGCGGTTCTTGAGATACAGCCTGGTGATAGACAGACGGATAGACAGCGAAGTCTTAGGTCTCGTTTTTAGGGTTCCGTACCCAAAGGGTACAAAACGGAACCCTATTACTAAGACTTCGCTGTCTGTCCGTCTGTCCGTCTGTCTGTCACCAGGCTGTATCTCAAGAACCGCGATAGCTAGACATTTGAAATTTTCACAGATGATGTATTTCTGTTGCCGCTATAACAACGAATACTAAAAACAACATAAAATAAATATTTAAGGGGGGCTCCCATACAACAAACGCAATTTTTTTGCCCTTTTTTGCTCGATATCAAAAATGGCAACAGGTAGGCACTTGAAATATTCACAAAATACTGAGTTGTATTTTAACTTTAATAATAAAATTAAACTAAATATTTAAGGGGGGCCCCGATACAACAAACATGTTTTTTTCGGCGTTTTTGCCTTGTGGTACTATTGTATTTCCAGGGTTCTTGTTGTAAATTATACTCACGAAGACTAGTAGATATAAAGTTTATTCATAGACAGTAGACACATTACTCCAGAATTATTAAAAATACAAAACTGCAATACGACTTATCTATCTGACAGCTAGTCGACGACCTCTCGCGCCAAGCCCGCGCTTTCTTTTTCAACGACACCCACATGACATTATACTTTTTTTTTTTCTTATTTGATGAAACTGGAACCAAAATTACAGAATGTATTAAATTACTAACAGACGGCCATTCTGCCGTGGGGATGACCCTATCCCCAACTCAGTTCGGCCATTCACTGTAAGGTATGACCTCATACCTTGACTTGTTATAAACAATAAATTGAAATATGTTGGAAAGCATTGGTTATCATACAATTTTTTTTTTTTTTTGTTTTATATAGTACAAGATAGATCCACAACAGTAAGTCTGACATATAAATGATTTCTACTTATTTTAAATTCCATTTTTAACTGTACATATTTATCTTATTCTAGTATAACCTGTATAACACAAATCTAAGTACACATGATGATTGATATTTTTAAGACTTCAAGAGAACAGCTAGTAGTAACTCCAATAACTAATCTATAAGCTTAATAAAAATTATAATTATCATTCACAGCTTATAATAATATAACACTAGAGCCACCCTAGGGGCACACAAATTATAACCTAAGCCTATTTTAACTGTACATATTTATCTTATTCTGGTATAACCTGTATAACACAAATCTAAGTACACATAATGATTGATATTTTTAAGACTTCAAGAGAACAGCTAGTAGTAACTCCAATAACTAATCTATAAACTTAATAAAAATTATAATTATCATTCACAGCTTATAATAATATAACACTAGAGCCACCCTAGGGGCATACAAATTATAACCTAAGCCTATTTTAACTGTACATATTTATCTTATTCTAGTATAACCTGTATAACACAAATCTAAGTAGGTACACATGATGATTGATATTTTTAAGACTTCAAGAGAACAGCTAGTAGTAACTCCAATAACTAATCTATAAACTTAATAAAAATTATAATTATCATTCACAGCTTATAATAATATAACACTAGAGCCACCCTAGGGGCACACAAATTAAAACCTAAGCCTATTATATTATATTATTTATTATACCTACCACACTGGGGGTAGATTTGATTAACTGCAGCCACACTTGGGGATTCTCATTAATTTCAGTGGACAATCATCATTATTGTTCACACTTGGGAACTTCATTAGGTACCACACTTGGGGTCCATTGTTATCTATTTGTATTTGTCATTGTCTATTTGTCATTGTTATCTATTTGTATTGGCCACACTAGGGGCTAACAGTCACACTCATGGTCGTAATTCATAATTTTCTCACTGGTATCTATGCTGTAAGGGTCATAATACGGAAAATAGTGGTAAGTGTATAAGATGTCAGTCAGTTAATTAATAAAGATAATAGATGCATTAAATTACTCTGGAAGAGAATCGTCAGTTATGGAACTTATTTCGACAATAGCAGAAAGTGCCCCCATCGTTATCCAAGGTTACTCTTCTTAAAAATAATTGGCTCTCACAATGTTTTCAAATTACAGTAAGTATGGGAGGACAGCGTAGGCCTGTCAACAAGTGGTCTACAGATCTAAAGTCTACAAGGCCTACAAAGTCCTCACCTTTACAAAATAAGAATCTATCAAAAGGATAAATAAAAAATAAAATATATAAAAACCTACTAAAACCAAGTGATATGATTCCCATTACAACCACTAATAAAGAGGTGAATAATTACAATTGTCTCTATATAATGTCAAATAATAAAGAGATTATGTCAAAAAAATTTGTAAAACAATAAACAAAAAATAAACATCGTAATTTGAGAGCAGATACTAGACATTTACATAGTTTTGCCTTTAATGAGGAGTCAGGAAAGCCACATGTCATAATACTGTGGAAATGAGAACCTAGCTGTGGCTATATCTGTCAACTGCCTTATTTTTCTTACTGCATAATGCAGCTGAACTTAATCTACCTGAAAGAGCTCTAATGTGTGCGCCCCGCCCCATTGTAATTTGGAATATAAAGTAATTCCCAGAAATACAGTTTCCGTAACAGCATCTAGTTGTTTTTTTTTTTTTTTTGACATTCTAAATTTAGACCCAATTGAGGTACATTTCAAAATGAGAACTTAAGACATTTAGTTTTGTTCGCATTAAGTAAAAGATTATTAGCTTCAAACCATTTCGAAAGAACAGCCAGACTATCGTTAACATGTAAGACAACCGTATCTTTTCTATCTATTTTAAAAATAAGAGAAGTGTCAACCGCGAATAAAATTATATCTGACAAGTTAGCCATCATGTAAGGAAGGTCATTAATATAAACTAGAAATAGGAAAGGGCCAAGAATTGAGCCTTGAGGCACGCCAATCTTAACTAGAGACCCTGATGACGTCGCCCCGTTAACGTTTACTTTTTGCTGTCGCTTTGACAGATAGGAAAGAACAAGATCAGCAGCTTGTCCACGAATTCCGTAATGGTATAATTTACAGATCAGTGTATTATGGTCAACGCAGTCAAACGCTTTTGAGAGATCACAGAAAATGCCAACTGCATTCTGGGACTTCTCCCAGGGTTCTAAAATGTGACTGATGAGTTTTACTCTCGCGGCCGTCGTCGACCTATCTTTCGTGAAACCCAACTGGCGACTATGTAAAATCCAATTTGAATTAAAATGTGATAACATCCCAACTAGCAAAATAATCCTGGAATGCGATTTTATAATGCTACATGGACTTATAAAGCTCCGATGAAGGTTTTGGTGGTTGCTACTACGCTTTTAACAGCATAAATACATGCTGTTTTTACTCAAGTACGTTGTATCCTATAATTTTTACTTATATTCGTATATAGGATCATATTTCCTGACAAATATAGGATCAAGACTCCTATAAAAGCATGAAATAAGAGTGATTACACTCAAGAGTAATTACTCCGGTAAGTCAGACTTATATGCGCCTATAAGATAACATATGCGGGCCATTTAAATCTTAATACTCCTGTAGGAGCATGTACCAGGAAGACATGCACTGAGGAGCAATTGCTCTTGTTATTTGTACTTATAGCCTCATATAAACAAATATTTTGTGGCCAATATAAGTAAATTAAAGTTAAATTACTGTAAGTCATTTATGTATCTGGTTTGGTTTAACATAAGCTTAGAAGTAACTGTTAAATGGATTTCATATCCACGTTTTAAAAATAATTAATCACCAAGATTATAACAGCAGTCGGTAGGATAAAATGTTCTCTATATTTTTTTTTTTAGATTTATCGTATGCCGTTTTAAACCTAGACATACTTATATAGGCATTCCACAGTAGTGTTATTGTCTAAGTAATCTCAAACAATCCTGGTTAAAACCCTTAAGAATCCACTTTTGCTTGTAACGACCAGTACAGTAATCGGTAACAATGGCGAATCTTCTTCGGTTTTGAGATAACCCAATATAGAACCAATATACTTATATTGGTACTATGTCACACTTGGAAATGCTAAAAATACTTATTTTAGCACTATGTCACACTTGGAAATGCTTACTAAGAAAATGTCAGCTGCCTTCATAATATTAATTTGATATTAATTAATACTAAAATGTAAATAAGCAAATTTCAAGAGGCGCTTTAAAATTGGAGTTCTAACCATGATAGATTTCACAGAAAATTCATGTTCCCCTACGAATAAGCTATAAGACTAACAATTTGAAAACAATAACATTTTGTTTTTCTACTATGGTTGACATTAATAAATTCTGATTCATATAAATACTTATCCTCAAGATGTTAAAAATATATTTTTTACAGAGCACAACAATGTCCGATAAACTCACTTCGACTGTTCACAATATATGAGCTTAAGTAAGCAATTTCTAGGCGCTTATTAATCTAATTTTTTACTATAACTTACTTATATTGAGATTAACAGGAGTATTTGCATTGACGTAATTCAATTACAGGAGCAATATAGGCGTATATGGCATTTCAGCGGTCTAATATAAATACGTTATAAGTAAAAGTAGACTTATAAAGTGGGCCCTTTTCCCGACTTATATGTGGATATAAGTCTCATATAGTCCTCGATAAATGATGGTTCTAGGATAGTATAAAAACCACTTTTTGCTAGTTGGGATCTGCTACACCATAATTTTTTTTTTTTTTCATTGATTTTGCTCAATGCTGGTAGCACAGATATAGGTATATAATTGGAGGGATCAAACTTACTACCCGATTTGAAAATTGGTACTACTTTACTATGTTTCATTAAGTCAGGAAACGTACTGCTGTCTAAACATTGATTAAATATGCAGCGTTAGGGCAGTGGCACCTGTGTCAATAATATTGTAAGAACTTTAACAGAAATCCCCCATAAGTCTTCAGTGTTTTATTTTTTATTTTAAGACTTTTAAATGCTTTTTTTTTTTTTTTTTTTTTTTTATTGTGGCAACAAAAATGGGCTTGAATTCAATGCTTCGAATATCCTTATTACTAACTACCTGCCACACAGCTTTTATTTTATTATTAAACATACTAATTTTGTTACTTATTAATTGAGATTTAGCCTCAGCGCATATCTACTCTTTTGAATATTTTAGAATAGTTTCTTACATAAATATGAAGGGCTTGATCAGAAGCTAATGATTTCTCGTGATACAGATTATATAAAATATCTCTGCTTTTTCTAATGCCAGCAGTGGCTCATTCACAAAATTTTGGTTTAGTATTGATAGTAACTTTTTTTTTTTTTTTTACGGACATGCTTTATTGAATTCTTGGCTTACTGTAGAAAATAATGTACCATAGTTTATGTGGGGGTCTTGTGAACCAAAACTAGCTGTTGAAAGATTGCTAAGAACATTATTATTAAACATTTTCAATTTATTTTTAGTTAGAGGTCTTAATTGAATGGATTTATCTATGTGTAATCTTTTACCTAAGTCAAATGATACAAGTTGACCAGTATGGTCAGACCTGCCGCCACTAATTAAGAACGAGTCTTTTATTTTACAATTAGTAAATACATTGTCGATGCATGAAGCTGAAGTTGCTGTTATTCTAGTCGCTTCATTCATCATCATCTGCCTAGCCTTTTCCCAACTATGTTGGGGTCGGCTTCCAGTCTAACCGGATGCAGCTGAATACCAGTATTTTACATGGAGCGACTGCCTATCTGACCTCCACAACCCAGTTACTGGGTAATACGATACCCCTTGGTAAGACTGGTTGTCAGACTTTCGGGCTTCTGACTACCCGTAACGACTGTCAAAGATCCACGAATGACAGCCGGGACCAACAGCTTAACGTGCTTTCCGAGGCACGGAGGGGTCACGGTATGTAAAGATGGTCACCCATCCACAGACCAACCGCGGCAAGCGTAGCTTAACCTGATCGATCGACCTGTGCGGCAGTTATTATTTAGCCACGGGCCCCTCTAAATATACATTTTAAATTAAATGATTTAGACAATGATATTAGCTTACATTTTTCTGGTGAATTAACAAATAGATCAATATTTAGGTCACCACAAACAAAAACAAATTTACTATCTTTAAAAAGTTTACTTAGTATTTCTTCCATTATGATAAAAAATGATGACAAATTTGAGGTTGGTGGTCTATAAACACATAAGAAAGTATGGCCTTCACCTTCTGCACATGCTACCTCACATATTGATCAACAGAGCAAGCAGTGATATTCTTTTATTTCTTTATATCTAAAACAACTGTTACATAATATCAAAGTACCACCTCTTATTGAGGACCTGTTGTATGCACTGGCAAGTTAAAAAATGTTCACATTAAACAACATTCTATCCGGTTTGAACCAGGTTTCACAAAAACAAGATATCCATATGATATTTATCTATTAACATTTCCACGTCTAGGATTTTGCCAGAGAAGCGATTTATATTTTGGTGAAATTGTAAAATATTCTATTATGCTTCTCTTTTGAAATTTTAGGGATGAATTACAGTATTATTAGAAGTACTAGATAATACTGTTTCGTCACTTAACCTAGTCTCAGTTAAATTATCAATAACTGCGTGTATATTGTAAGCTAACAAAGTAGTCAATACATGTTGACTTTTCTTGGAAAGAAACATATGTTCCTGAACTAATACAAAATCCCTAACAAAATAGTTTGTATCAAAATACAATAAACTATGATGACATGTCAAAATATGCATTAAGTTGTTTAAACTTTAAATGTAATCGTTTTCTGCATCATACAAATTATTAGAATATGGTAATGCACATAATATTAATTTACCTAGTTTTAATTTAAGTAGGGTCTTTTTTTTTTTTTTTTTTTTTGCGGATGGGAAATCATCAAATGACTCCTCCCGCTCTGGGTGGAGCGGAAGGGAGTGTCAGACTCTTACTGACTAAAACCCACCCGTGTTCCTTCCTTAGCCCTTTATGTTCCGGGCCAGCGGTAACCCTTTCGGACAATCCCGCTGACCAATTTAAGTAGGGTGTCAATACCATTAACTATGTCCCATTTTGTTAAGCTCAGACTGTTTCCAATTAAAAGAATCACAGAAGTCTGCTCATTCATTTGTGTATGTTTTATTTTATGAACAAGCTCATTCAAATGCAGGTTATGATAACACCAGTTAATAATGATTATTACAATTAATAATGATCCAAAACCAGATCCTAATCTATCAGAAAATACCAAAACATTACTTTGAGTGGGATAGATAGTTTCTATAGTATGAGTTGAAATGGATGAAGTAGCAGGTACAACATTCTGTGACATCTGAGGTGAATCGGGTGGTGAGGTGGTGGTGTGAGTGAGAGCACAACTACAAGTTAGATTGTTGGTCAGTGACTCGTACCTCTCTGCATTGTACTTGACAAGGTCCACCAAGTCACAGGCCTCCTGCAAGCGCTCGCTTAATATTAGTTGACTAGACTCATACTTACAGGATATTTCCTTAATTGTATTTTCCCTGCTCAGTAATTCCTTTTGAAGGTTTGTACGTCAACATAATACATTTGTCTGCTATTTTCCAACTTATTATTACATACATTTAGTTGGCTTGATTAATGTTAAACTTGTGAACACTTTGTGTCTTCAAGAGTTTTTTTTTTTATGTACCTCTTAATGTTTTTACTAATTTTAATATGTTTCTTAATTTTATTATGACTAGTTGGATTTGGTCATCTAGTTAAAGTATCGTTCCCAGTCAGGTCTATGGTAATGGTGGGCTTCTCATATTCCAGTCTAGATAAACTGCAAACCAGCTTGTTGAAAAGGTTCGTCAGCTGCGGTCATAGACTTAAGCCATAACGTACCTATAAAAATAAAGCCCAGAACCCAATCGTGTATTCAATTGTTAATAATTCTTCTAGTGCTCTCGGCAGGGGATCGAACCCAGGCTCTCTTAAACACGCATGCCACCAGGTGTACTAGGTGCGTAGTCTTTATTATCATAAACATAGAAAGCAAAAGAAACCGATACAAGACCGGTACCCTACTTCCGATGGCTGTGGGTAGGTGGTACGCTTTGCGATGACCTTAATTTACCCGCTTACAACTTTTGTTCGAAGATGCCTACTTACACAATATAGTTTGTATGTACTTACAGTACACCCAGACGCACTATACAACTACTTAATTACCACACCCGCCGTAAATATGTTTGTAAAATAATAAGTGGGCTAATCATTTCAGTGAGATCAAACTGCCTGACAGTAACTAAATCAGACACCTATTATGTTTAGTTCTAGAGGTGATTACACTTGTTTATAACAAGGCAGGTACCTACCTACTTGCTGTTTTGTGAGTATCACCATTGCTCGTCGCCTATTAGGGCAAGTGACGTACCTATAGCATACTGCATCCGCCCCTAAGACGACCCACTGACCAACTTAGATTGTAAAATAATGTAAGTAACATCTTTGTAAGTATACATACCGATTATGTAGTGATTTACATTATACTATAGAGGTTACATACCAGCAGATTTTCTCCAACGGTTCTTACCACTTCTGAAGTATTGTATTTCCAGGGTTCTTGTTGTAAATTATACTCACGAAGACTAGTAGATATAAAGTTTATTCATAGACAGTAGCCACATTACTACAGAATTATTAAAAATACAAAACTGCAATACGACTTATCTATCTGACAGCTAGTCGACGACCTCTCGCGCCAAGCCCGCGCTTTCTTTTTCAACGACACCCACATGACATTATACTTTTTTTTTTTTCTTATTTGATGAAAATGGAACCAAAATTACAGAATGTATTAAATTACTAACAGTACGGAACCCTTCGTGTGCGAGTCCGACTCGCACTTGGCCAGTTTTTTACCCTTTGGGTACGGAACCCTAATAATAGGGTCCCGTTTTTACCCTTTGGATACGGAACCCTAATAAAAAAGGAAATGTTTTTCTGATATGAGATTATACCTACTTACCTACCTACTTGTCTACTTAACAATATTCATCGAGAGCGTGAAATTTCGCTAATTCATTGTGTAACGAACGGTGTATACCGTACTACCTACCTGTTTAAATGTAATATGAGTAGGTAGTTACTACTTAATACTCTAAGTAATTTTCCAACAAATATGTAAAAATTAAGGATTAAGTAAAAGAAGACTATAAACTTTCATAGGTATTTTAAGCATTGCGCTGGGCGTTTCGATTCAATTATTCAACCTGCTACCATAGAACTATTATTACTTAGTGCTCAGAACCGACGACGCGACCACAGTATAAAGATCATACAGTATTGTAACTTGGCCGTAACCTTGAAATAAATGCCTACAGCCGCGCGGTACGTGAACATGCGATAGGGCTGCCCGCCTCCAGCATTTTAATTACATTTGCCTACTTTGTGTTTCCATTTAGTTTTGTTATTGTATTTTACTGTGTGTAGATACATAAATAATAAAATAAATAAATAAATATATTTTTTTATATACTTAAAAAAATAAAATACTTTGTGAATTGAATAGGAAGTGTTTAATAAAAATGCGTGTTGTTTTTTGATTGGTAGATTTAATTAAAAATCCATGTTTATGTTTGAATAACAAATCTTATAAATTTGCGACCGAAAAATATTTGCGCCTCGACTAAGACGTACGAAATGCTTTATTATTCAATTTCAAAGTATAAAAAATCCGCATTATATTATGTATAAAGCTTAATTAAAAATTGTTGTGGGAAACATGGACAAGGTGGAGAAAAAGGAATATCTTTTACTTGGTTATAGATACCTGCAGCTACTTTACAATTTATATGTTTGGTTTTAAATGAAGTTCGGAATATTTCCTACATTTTTTCTATATATTCCACAAAATCATCGCTGGGTACAATAAAAAAAGGTTGCGAATTAATCTTATTGTAGTCCGTATATCTTAATCATAGTATAATCTTATTGTAGTCTTATTGTAGCACAATATAGCCTACTCGTCATATTAAATATGTACTTGAACTTATTCTTAGTGAAAAAATCGCGCGGTTATTGTTAGAAAAAACAACACACCGTCCGTTCGTCACTGCGGCACAGTCGCAACTGTCTGCATGCCGAGCGCATGCCGAGGTCGACGCGCGTAGGTATAGCTCGCGTTTCGTCCGTTTGTATGAAGTCGAAATACTGTATGATCTTTATTCTGTGACGCGACGCCGCAAAACCAGTTTTTGCGCTAGGCCGGGGGCCTTCCGAATTGCGTCAAAAGCGATTACTTATATCGCGAATCCGACCAACGCGCAACGTCACAAATAGTAGTCAATAGTCCTTATATTTTGTGACTATTAAATTTGGTTGGTTTCGCGATATAATCGCTTTTGACGCAATTCGGAACGCGGGGTATGTTACCGACCGGTAACAACTCATTTATTTAGTCTTGCATGAAACGTGTAAGCGCCATGAAATTCCCGGCGCTTATGACGTTTTGGTTGCGAGAAAACTATACGTTTTAAGCGGTCTAGCGCTGCATGTTTTATAGTTTGGTGAGACGACACCTACTGTTTAAGCGCTGCAGCAAATACGCTCGCCCCACTGTCATCCTGTTGTGACACTGTATTTGATTCGGATAGCTACGCTATTTCTTATCACACAGTATCTTATTCACACCACGACGACCATACGCACACACTCTCACGTACGCACTGCAGCACGACACATTACTAGTAAGAACAGACAAAAGCTATATGTCTCTTTCGCACGATTCTCGCTGTAGTTGCTCATAACGCGTTCAAGGCCAAAGTGGGGTAAGTTGATGTGCTGGCGACTGTACATGTTTTTATTACTGCATGCTTGAGAAACAGATTGACACTTATTTACAGATGCCATTAAGTCTACAGCAATTAAATTATTTTTCAACATACCTTGCATAATGGTTTTATTATCCTTATGTATTTGGGCTCCTTGCTGGTCAAAAATAACTGTCAACCCAGCACGCTGCATTTTTGATACAGATAGCAGGTTGTATGGTACCTCAGCACAGAAGAGCACGTCCTCTAAAACTCCTTGAACGCCCATGTTGCTGGTCACATACATTGTTCCCTTTTTGGTACCTGAAATATATTCACCATTTTTAGCAATACAAGCGTTTGCAAGACGGTGTGACTAATGAAAAGATCTTCCCAGTTTATAATATGGTCCGAAGCTCCAGAATCTATAGGAAAGTAACTTTGCTTCCATCATCATCCGCTTGATAGTCTCCCATCATAAAAGCAAATCCAGAAAAATTGTTTGATTTGGATGGTCCACTCCACTGATTTCAACTGCCTGGACCGTCCTCGTCCTTTCCGTATTTTTTGCTGCTGCTGTTGAGCTCTTTTGAAGTAGAAACAGTCGTTTTTCACATGCCCCTTGCGGCCACAGTGATGACACTACTTCTTCTTCTGCTTGTTATCCTTCTGGTTGTAGCTATTATTCCCTTTATAATTTTGAAAATTATTGAATTTTCTTTTTCGAAATTCCTGTCCATTTTTCCGCTCAACTTGCAACACTTTGACACTGGTATCACTGGACTCATTTTTCAACTTGACTTCATGATCCAAAAGCCTTGTTTTAGAGTGTGACGTCACCTTGCAGTTTTAAAAACAATGTTTCTTCGTAAAGCCAATTGAGTAGCAATACTTTTCCGTTCATACAAAACATCCAAACTTTTTCAAAACAAAATTTCTCTCGCCGTACAGTCTTCCTTCGCAAAATCGAGGTAGGAATCCGATAAATACTCAATGATAACACTTTTTGCTATCCGATTATTTATCTCCCACAAGTTGAATTGAATTATCAGGTCGTCAATAACTTGTATCACATCCATTTCACTTAACAATGCCCGTATTCTAAACTTCCAGACACTGTATTTTTCCCCATCGAATGGCTTGATATTACGTTTGGTTTTTAAATTGTCCATTTTAAAAAGTTCGTAACGGACTTACTTTTAACCACTTATATTACAGTAAAAACGTAACCTGGGCCCATAACCTATAAGAAATTTAGGTTATGGTACTTCAATAAAACGAGTTAAAGGCTTTTTATATCTGTAAGTATATTATTAGCCAAGTAGAAAGTCACTAGGAAGGATATGCATCCATCTTTTTATAAAGCTCAAAAAACAAGTGAAGAATATTTGAGATGGCGGTTAGAAGAGATTTTTTTATTTTTATTAAATAAGTACCTACATATCGATTATTACAGAATCGACTAAAGATTGATTTTTGTAAATAAGTAAATCAAATAAACTAACATAAGTAAAATAAAGAATTCTTCCCATCCGCGGATTTGAACTCGCGACCATCGCATTGCCATGCTGCAGTGTTAACTATTAGACCGACACGCCATTTACGTTACGTTGTAAAAAACTTAACAAGATGATATCAATACTAAGGGAGGGAAGGTAGGGATTAAGCTGACTGTACAAATACAAAGTAGTTGGCGCAGCGCAAGTTTTTTTTACCTACTAAAGGAGAAGTTTCTCAAGTCAACGCAAAGCAAACAAAAACGCGTGAAGTAAAATAATGGCAGCTTGATTTTTTGGCGACAACGCAAAATAAGTAATTTACACTAATTTAGGAGAGGAGGATAGATAGATAGAATTTAGGAGAAACTAAAAGGATTTTTTCGTTGTTTCATCGTCGGTTTTTTTTTTTTTTGGGAAGAAGGTATTTTTACTTGACTATAGAAAAGGGAGGCGTATGAATTCATCATTAAACGTATGCATGTATGTATGTACCTATTTATAAATGTTCGATTAAAACTCATAAAGTACTAAGCCAAAATGAAATGTCGATTATTTCGTCCTTATTATGTCTTTATAATAAATTCTAACATTAGTCATCGACTTGACGGTTGGAGTTAATATTAAGTAATGGTTGCAGGACAGGTCGATGTTTCAAAGTAATTGTGATACTATCAACAGGAAGTTGTATTTCGTTGCCTCATCAATGTGACTTATTGTAACAATAAAACTACTTTATAAATTCACTCCTTATCAGTGGCCGTTGATACATGTAACAAAAAAAATAAAATGGCGACTTCATTTCACGTGTTCCTAAATAATCGCCTGGAAAAAGATGTGCAAAGAATAGCGTTTTCTTTTAACTCTGTACTCAATCTTCTTTTGAATTCAAAATATAGCATACGACAAAATCATATTTATCCATGCGGAAAAAAATATCGTACATTTGCGTTTTGTCGTATCTTAATAATTATCGTGCTTTGTATGTATCAAATTATAAGTGTAGACTTCACAGATGTAAATACGAAACAGATAGAAAATGCTGTCTTAAAATTATTTTTGACTATTAATTATATCTGCTTTTTGATCGGGATCATAATGATGTTCATGCTAGATATAATACATAAGGACAAAAACGTCTTACTTATTTTGAAGATCCAAACTATACACAGGAGCATTGTTTTCAGTAAAAGTATCCGGAGTTTTATTAATTGGAACTGGATCTCAATAGCAACTTTTGTCTTTATCGATATTTGTTTATATATTGCAACTTATTTAAAAATGAAATACTTTTATGGTATCGTTTCTATTATTGACAATATTATTGACATAATGTGTATCCCATTGGATATCAATTTCGTTGTAGCCTTTCGAATTATAATATTGCTAAGAAAATATCTCGAAGAGTGGATTAAAGATGTCCTTTTGATGAAAGGAGAACACGAAAATGATGAACATTGTATGAGATTGCTTGGAATATTTCAAAATATAATGGAAGCTTACAGTTTGTTCAAGAAAATTTTCCAAGTAGCGGTAAGTTTGCAATTATTTTCTACATCGAAGTTTTATTAAGTAACAGAATAATACGTTTTCGTCTAGAAAATATAACAGTACGCTTCTTTGAATTTGCCCTGAACATAATTTCGTAGTATCAGACATTAAAGACGATTCAATGTCAACCATTTATTTCAAATACTAATATTATAAATGCGGAAGTAAGTTTGTTTGTTACCATTTCACGCCTAAACCATCGAACCGATCATCCTGAAAATTTGCATATACGTTGTCATGTGTACAGAAACGGACATAGGGTACCTTTTATCCCGAATAAAAGTGCTGTTCTCAAAAAAAACAACAATAACATTATTATGATAATAGATAGCGCTACTTGTCTTTCGAATCAAAAACAGGACAACGTCTGTCAGGTCAGCTAGTAATCACATAAAATACACTTTTGAACGTCAATATTAACAATAATATAGAATTAAATCGCCCCTTCCGAAAAGTAGTTTCGTATGGAGAAGAATAGGAAAGAAGCGCACCGCTAGCTCCACCGTTACTCTTTTAAAATGTTTTAAAATAATTTGTAACCATTATTTATACAGGGTATAAGGAGAACGCTTCCCAAGCCAGAACGTAGATTATATACAACCTATATGCAAACGGATACCACTAACCTTTCGCTTTAAATTGATTATTTTCAAGACTTCATATTTCTTAAACACGCAATGGAAACAGTACAAAACGTAAGGATACTGACAAGCAAGACAACGTCGCGCCACCGCGCGCCCGCGCCTCGCGGGCGCCGAGCGCTACGTATGGCCGAGTCACAGGATTTATACGGAATTTAAAAACATCACTTTCAAAATCCCAACCCCTACAACACCTCACAAAATTTTGAATTTTAATCGCATTCGTAGCCCACTGTTAAACATTAAAGTGTACAGAGGCATTTTACGTACCTGTCTAAATCCTGTGCGATCTTATGAGGTTTTGCTCGAACTGCGCTCCACCCATTTCAATACATAGCCGGGCCCGTCGCTGTGTCGAGCCGTGAACACGAGGCATTAGAGTCGGATCCTCAACACATTCTGCACGTAGATAATTAAACACGCTCACTATTCTGCCCCGCATTTCATCAGCACTGTCACATTCCCGATCAAACATTCTTTCTTTCACATATCCCCCACAAAAAGAAGTCTAAAGGTGTTAAGTCGGGTGAACGAGCTGGCCAGGTGTGCGGCCCCAGCCCTCCGATCCAGCGGTCATCAAAAAGCTCAGTGAGACGCTCGCGGACGGGGCGCGTAACATGCGGTGGAGCGCCATCGTACTGAAACCATGTTCGACGAAATTCAGCCAGCGATACATTATCTAGCATATCATCTAAATGTCCATTTATAAAATTTAGATATGCTGGTCCATTGAGGCGCTGCGGTAGAAACACTGGTCCTAGGATTCGTCCATTAAAAATACCAGCCCATACGTTCACGGACCATCTGGTCTGATGGCCGGTTTCTTGAGTGGCGGACGGGTTATTTTAGGATATTTATTGTTAAGTTTGCCGATATGAAGTCATCGACGCCAGGTCTAGAGATAATGTGACCGTGATGTAGGTAGGTAAACATTTTTATTTTGTTGCTTTGCAAGATTTTCATGAACGAATTAACAAAGTTGCCAGTAAAGTCAATGTCTTTCATAATCAACTTTTTATACTTTTCTTTCCCAATCAGTATCACAGTACCTACTGTGATACTGATTGGGATCTAAGCACGTACATAAGATCTAAGTACCTTCGATATGGGTCTTAAGGTTAAGCAAAGTAAACTGGATTTTTCTGATTTGTAAGCTAAATTTGCGAACATTCGGATCAAAATAGAATTGTAACCCTGTTCAAGAATAAAGTCATTACGATCCTTGCATGAAGGGAATCCAAAAGCAGATGCCACACGCAAAATAAAATAAGCCAAATATTTATTTATTAAAATTGTATGCACAAGTAAAAACTGTACAGAGGCGGACTTAATGCCTTGGGCATTTTCTATTAGTCTACCTTAGGGTGATGCAGAGACAATACACAGTAGGTGCAATACCAGAAAACAACTTAGAAAAACAAATATAACTAGAATATAAGAAAAAATACATACATACATACATACAACAAAATATAAAACAAAAAAAATAAAAATAAAAAAAGTTAGGAGAGATAAACAAGAAAACCTACAACAACTAAATTCTGAGACGAATCAGCCAACTTCTTGTGTAGGTATGTGTTCTCGAGCGAAAGTTCGAATTAAGTTGAGTTAGACGGTAACCAATCTAATAACTGATTGGTTACCGTCCTGATATTCTAAGGGAGCGCACTCCAAAGGAAAACCGCCTGGAGAAAGAAAGAAGACTTTATAAAACCAGAGCGATGTGAAGGACAACGAAGCCAGCAAAAAGTAAACGTTAACGGGGCGATGTCTTCGGGGTCTCTAGTTAAGATGGGCGTGCCTCAAGGCTTAATTCTTGGCCCTTTTCTATTTCTAGTTTATAATAATGACCTTCCTTACATGATGGCTAACTTGTCGGATATCATTTTATTCGCTGATGACACTTCCCTTATTTTTAAAATAGAAAGAAAAGATACGGATGTCTTACATGTTAACGATAGTCTGGCTGTTCTCTCGAAATGGTTTGCAGCTAATAATCTTTTACTTAATGCGAACAAAACTAAATGTCTTAAGTTTTCATTACCAAATGTACCTCAAGTGGGTCTGAATTTAGAACTTGATGGCAAAAGACTAGATGCTGTTACGGAAACTGTATTTCTAGGAATTACTTTAGATTCAATATTACAATGGGTCGCACACATTAGAGCTCTATCAAGTAGATTAAGTTCAGCTGCATATGCAGTAAGAAAAATAAGGCAGTTGACAGATATAACCACAGGTAGGTTAGTATACTTTGCTTATTTCCACAGTATTATGTCTTATGGTGTTCTGCTGTGGGGATCGGCAGCTGACGTAGATTCAATTTTCATTTTACAGAAGAGGGCAATCCGCGCAATCTATAAAATGGGTCCTCGCGAGTCTCTTAGAAACAAATTCAAAGAAATTGATATACTAACTCTGCCTTCTCTTTATATTTTAGAAAGTATTTTGTATGTTCGCAAAAACTTAGGACTCTTCAAAATAAGAAGCGATTTCCATAATATAAATACACGTAGTAAATGCTACAATGAAATTGTGTTACCTAAATTTAGGTTAACTAAAACTAGCAAGTCATTTCTTGTAAATAGCATCCGTTTTTATAACAAGTTGCCAAAGCCGGTTACAGAACTTAGCGATGGAAAGTTCAAAACCCTCATCAAACGTGTCCTTATCAAAACAGCATATTATAAGATTAAAAACTACTTTGATGACAAGGTAGTCTGGCAATGATTCCTTCTGCACATATGGCTTCCCTGGCTTCTCATTAACGGCATAACTGTGTAAATGTCTATTAACTGCTCTCAAATTACGATGTTTAATTTTTATTTTATTTTTTTTTTTTACATACTTTTTGACATAATTTCTTTATTATTTGACATTATATACTTTTTGACATAATTTCTTTATTAATTGACATTATATACAGACACTTGAAATTTTTCACCTCTTTATTAGTGGTTTTAATGAGAATCATAACACTTGGTTTTAGTAGGTTTTTATTATTATTTTTCTTTTTTTATTATCTATCCTTTTGATAGATTCTTATTTTGTAAATGTGAGGACTTTGTAGCTTATAGACTTTAGATCTGTGGACCATTTTCTATTTTATCAAGTACTTGGTACTTGTTGACAGGCCTGCGTTGTCCTCCCATACCTACTGTAATCTGGAAACATTGTAAAAGCCAATTATTTTTAAAAAGAGTAACCATGGAGTTTCTTGCCGGTTCTTCTCCATAGGAAACGACCAATTGGAACCGTGCACCTAGCTTCTGACGTTTCATATGTGCCAATGTAGGTTTATGTGAAATAAAACATTTTGATTTTGATTATGAAGAAGACGATTATTCTCGGACCGAAGATTCTTGCTGTGTGCAGAGCATAAATATTGACAAAGAGAAGTCAGATAAGAAGGAGAAGTCAGATAAGAAGGAGAAATGGGTTTGTGAAGGAGAGAAAACAGCGTTGTCAAAGCCCTCAATGTTCTGCGCTGTCGGATAGGTAACCACTTTAAAAACGATCGATGTGCAGATACATGATCATACTTGCGGAGATTGAAAACGAATCGAATGCAGCTATTAAGGAGTCGGTCACGTTTATTGAAGAGATTTGCATTCAGGTCATAGTAGCACACATCGCCTTAGTCAATTATCGCCCTATTTCTGTCTGCCTATGATTGATTTTTGATGATTGATTGATTTTTTTTGGATTTTGCATCCAATGTCGAGGGAGCCCCTATACGCGGGTCTCCTATTTCTGTGAAAAGGGTTTAAAGTAACCTAACAAAACCGAACCTCGGGGTGCCCTTTGCTCGCTCTTGCATCCTACGTCGCTTATCAACCGACCGCAACCATGCAATGTAATTAAAAAAGAAATTTTGTAAGTAAAACCAAGTAATTCCCAAAAACAAATATTTTTGTCTATGTATTTTTTTCATAACAAATCATTTGACTACTTAAATGTTTATTGTCTAAAGATTGTTTGCTGCAATAAATCATTTGATTAAAGACCAAATGCCTAAATGATATGAATGATAATGAATGATGATCCTTGATAATATTTTGCCAAGTAAAAATTTGACTAAATGAAAATGTGCGTACTAAAATCATTCCAAACATTGCATTGGTATAAAAAAAGGTTGCTAAAATTTGTTTCGGTAGTGAAATTTTGGCAAAATCTTTTCGGAAAATTGGCAGGATCCCAGAAATACGAAACGCTTTGAAAGAGATTGCCACGTGTCTGAATCCGTGTTTGGTGTTTCATCGGGCCAGCTCCCTTTCTGACATGTCGGACTTACTTATCTTGACCTTGGCTTTTTTAGCTAAACCTTTCGGCATCAACCAGCTTAATATTTACTCCCTACTGAACAGCTCTGCTTGAGGCTTTGAAAATTATCATCATAATCATTGGCACGCCAGACTTGAACTCGATCTTTGTTCCACCCACTGCTTAAGTAAGTTGAAAAATTATAACTTATAACTTCTTTTTTTGTAGGTTTTATTTCAGGTGTTTAACACATTTTACGCAAATCTAGTTTATTTTGACATAACACTCATTGAGTTAAAAAGAGGTACAGGAATGGAGATCGAAGTAAGTGGAAATGTTTTTCAACGGATCACAAATTTTCCATGACGTCTTAGAATCATGATTATTCCAGTGTCAAAGAGGTATGAAACTAGAGTACGGATATCATCATCTTTTTTGCACAATGCAACAAAGGTGGCTTTAACACTGCATGGTTCTGCCGTAAATATTGTTTTAGTAGTTTTTTACTGTGAAAATATTCTAGCTGTTGATAACCAGATAGTTTATCAGTTGAATTCATAGTAACTGAATATTTATCTCTATAAGTGGTGGCGTTACAGCAGCAGCGTGACAGTTGTGCGACAGTGACAGAAATTATGCTAATACAAGTGTCATTTATTTATCTTTCTTAGAACTTTTCTTCATTGAATGTTGATTATTATTTTTATCAGTGGATGATTGTTCTTTTTTTTTATTTAGGTGCATCCCATCATTTACATTTTTCCGTCAGTAACATGGATATTAAAAGGCGTAGTACTAATATCATTACTCAGTATTTATAGTGAGAAGTTCTATACAACTGTTGAGGAGGCTAAGACGGTGTGTATACAGCTTATGAAAAACAAGAATTGTCCAAGTAAGATGGTTTTAAAACTAAATGTATGTACGACATTTTTAGTCCTGAATTAAAAATTTTATAATGGCATCTTTTTTCACAGCGAGTCAACAACATCTTTGCAGGAATGTGATACACTCGAATCGATCGTTCAGTAAGATGACCGCGTGTGGCCTGTTCTATGTAGACGCTACGCTACCCACAAGTTTGGTGGGAGTTATCACTCACTACATTTTAATTCTGCTACAGTTTAAGTTTCTGTAAATAAATAAATAAATATTTCTGCGTGTTAATGTGTACCTGACTTATACTTACACCATTGTCATCGTCTAGCAAAAACTTTATCGAAGCTAAGTTACCCATGGCAGCGGGACCAGAGTAAATGGTAAACGAATCCCATTTCATTTACTTATTTACAAAATCATTCACATTGTGTTTAAACATTACATGAATAATATGCATGCAAAGTTTAATTAGATACTTGGCAAGAATATTTTATAATCAATAAAATTTGATATTCGTACTCAATGAAATTCTAATTTATCATCTGCCTAGCCTTTTCCCGACTATGTTGGGATCGGCTTCCAGTCTAACCGGATGCAGCTGAATACTAGTATTTTATATGGAGCGGCCGCCTATCTGACCTCCACAACCCAGTTACCGGGAAATACGATACACCTTGGTAAGACTGGTTGTCAGACTTTCTGGCTTCTGACTAGGTACCCGTAACGACTGACAAAGATTAACGAATGACAGCCGGGACCAACAGCTTAACGTGCTTTCCGAGGCACGGAGGGGTCTCGCTATGTAAAGAGGTCACCCATCCACAGACCAACCGCGGCAGGCGTAGCTTAAATTGATCAATCGACCTGTGCGGCTGTTATCATTTAGCCACGGACCATCCAATAAAATTCTAGTTATAACAGGTACCTATAAAGTCAAGTGATTTCAAATTGAATGTTCATCATAGTTACATTAGTGCCATTTTTGTTAAAAAAAAAGCCAAATGATGTAAGATAGTATAAACTTCATCGAAATATTTGTTTATTTTTGTAAATTATGACATCTCTGTAATATTGTGTTGTCCCAACGCTGGGACGGGAGCACCTAGAAGGAAAAGTCTCTTAGGACCTTACTGGTGATGTTCTTCTGAAAGGCTGTGTAGTACTCGCAATCAACGTTCGTGTATGACGAGATGTGTGAATGTAAATGGAGCCAAAGGAGTTGGTAAGGATCATAGCGGGTGGCATTTTGTAGTTCCTGCCTACCTCCATGGAAAGGTGTGAGTTTATGTATGTATATACTCGTATGTATGATGAGTACAGTATTTAAGTCAATAGTTCATTTAACCTCAAGCGGGCGCGCGGTCATTTGTAACGCCAGCGGTCGCGAGTAACCTAAAAGACCTATGGGATATTTCAGGGATTTAAAACACTAATTATTTAATAATCATTTTTTACTATGTATTTATCACATTATCATTACGTTATGACATAAAACAAAATTATAACATCAAATTAATATTCTAATTTTCTTTGGATTAGTAAGCAATTTGGCATCATACATTTTCTTATATCTTAAGTTTCGCGTGCTTGCGTACTTGCGACGCCTGCGCTGCTACTAAAACAAATGCGATCTATGCACTCCGGAGGGTGTGGGGAGGTACACAGTTTATTTAGTGCACAATGAAACAATGACAAGCTACTAGGGATGGGAAACACATGCGACAAGAAATAACAATATTAAGAACGAAAATTTATCGAGTGCGGTGGATTCGACGCCGCGCGCCTGCTTGAAGTTAAATTGAAAGTTTTTTAGTAACTATGGATATGTAGGCACATAATTTCCAATTATGAAGTTGATCGCTACACCACTGGCGCTTCCTAAATCCCAGTAGTGCAAGTGTATGGAAACTTTGGTTACTCGAACACTCCAACAACATCATCTTCAATATAAATTAGTCCCTCTTCTGGTTCTGATTCCTATTGGAGAGGTCTCCCTTGTTTCATTGAAAAGAAATTGCCAAATTATCACTTCCCAAACAATTTTCCGCATAATTTCATTTGCCAAATCATTACTTAGCAAATAAACTTTTCACAAAAAATTGTAACGCAAACCTAATGTTTGGCAAGTGAACGTTTAAACAATAACTTGCTCACTAACTAGTACTTTTACCAATTTTTAAATAGTCAAATATTTTACGCTAAATAAAATAAGCCAAATATTTAGTACCGTCGGGGCCCCTATTTCTGTGTGTCTATGATTTCCATTGGCCCTGTTGTAATGGTATTTGTATTCTCATTCGCTCGCTCTTACATCCAATGTGAAAGGGGAAAAGGGTTTAAAGTAACATAACAAATCCAAACCTCGGGGTGCCCTTCACTCGCTCTTGCATTCTACGTCGCCTATCGACCGACCGCAACCATGCAACGTAATTAAATTGTCTAAAGATTGTTTGCTGTAATAAATCATTTGATTAAACACCAAATGCCTAAATGAAATTTCCCTTGATAATATTCTGCCAAGTAAAAATTTTACCAATTGAAAATGTGCCTAATAAAATCATTCCAAACATTGCATTGGTATAAAAAAAGGTTGCTAAAATTTGTTTGGGTAGTGAAATTTTGGCAAAATCTTTTCGGCAAAACGACAGGATCCCCTATTGGAGAGAGTGTTGTTCAGAATTGATTGGCAAGGTAGTCTCGGAGTTCCGACATGGTCCTTCTGATGTAGGTATTTAAAAATTACTCTAACTCAACTACTTAACTTACATACACTACGTACTGCCAGCACATCAAGCTACTACAATCCGTTGCCTAACTGCCCTTTGATACTATTAGTGCTATGTCTCAAAATATCGGCGTACCCGCTTCCCGCTCTTGTCAAATGGCGTGTAAATATGCACGTATGTCAGTCCCAACAAATAAGCGCTTGATAGCCTGAAGTACGTCTAACCGTCAGTTCGTCAGTTAGTCAGTATTAGCGTGAGACAAAAAGAAGAATGTTTTCCCACTTATTATATCATAAACGTTACTATTAAAGTACCGATTCAACAAAATACGCTGGTTATTTTTTTACAAACTCGAAGGACCAAAATGTACACACTGGGCTTCACAGCTTAGTACGGCCGTTATCCCAATTGCGTACAGTGTGGCTAAGTTTGACACAGTAGAGCCTGGTACCTATGATTACCAAAACCCTACTGAATATAAACCTAGCCCTACAGCAACTGCCTAGCACCCTAGTTACCCTAACGCCCTACCCTATCATACAAACCACACCAAACGTGAGTTACGCTGGTTTTACGTGAGGGATGTCTGTTTCCAGGAGACCTACGGAAACAGACGGAATTTGGGTAGGAATAGGGGTTTGTGTACGTCGTGCAATGTACACAGGAAATGGTTTTCTCACTGCCGATCCCACAGACTCATAGGACCGATGATGGCTAAAGGTGTCTTGGCCACAGTGAGAGGAGTTATGGTAGGTGAATCAAACTCGACTCCAGCTTGATGACTAATTTATTACAATAGTTAACTTAATTATATACAATTTTAGTGCTCAATACACATTGATACCTATTTGTATGTGTGTTGTGTGTGTATTGAGCCGATGAAGCGAAGATCTCAGTAGGTCACTTCTTAGCGCTGACGGTGTGCCTGTTTGTGGAATAACTGTTGCTTTGATGCTGACGCTGCTGTGATGCTGGCGCGTGGAACTTTCATGGTTCATGGTTGAACATTCTGGCGCCTCTCAGGACTGGGGCTCCAGTTGGTATAACTCAATTGACTCGTGTTGATGTGGTAAACTGTACATCGGTTCCGTTGTGGTAGTTGGTTGGCCAGTTGTTCTTTGGGTAGATGTCTTGTTGGCAGCGAGCGAGGTTGGTTCTTTTGCTGGTTTGTTAGCTGTCTCGATACTTGTCCTTCTGGTCTTGTGTTGCACTGTGACTCTAATCCATCTCAGTATGGCTGGACCGTAGCAAGCTAAAAATACAAATATTAAGAACATGATTATACAAGATATTGCAGTTGTTAAGTATGTGTGAGAACTAATTTGACTCCAGACAGTACTATCTAATTCGGTTTGTAAGACATTTTCTTTATTAATTAAATGCTGAAAGATCTCTTTTGAGTTATCAATTACTTCTTCTTTGGTAATGTTTAGCATGGGTTTAATCACCATGTGCGTATTTATGGGAAAATCTATTTGTTTTGAGTATGATGTTACAATCGGTACTGAAATAATTCTTTTGGCAGTTAATATGTTATTAATTGTTTTAATTACGCAGTTATCTGCGATTCGTATTACACCAACATTTTGAAGCTCAAATTCTTCTCTTTGTCCATCACAAATTATTGAAGTCGTAACCCGATCTCTTACAATGAATAACCAAGTGTTTGGCATGTGAAGTCGTTTCCATATTATTGTATTGGATAAATAAAATGTTTTGGTAGGACATTTCGTATGTGTTTGGTTTTTGAACAGTTGGTTTACAATGCAATTTTCATTTAATTGCATGTTTTTCACGGCCCCAGGAAAGCATATGAAGTGGTTAGTCCATTCTAAACAACGTTTGAACTCCTCATAGTTCAAGTCAAAGTATAGTTCGTTGTTGTAATCTAACCCTATGTAAGTTTTAGATACTTCTAGACTTTGGGCAGACTTATCTGAATTTATCTTTGGGACTGGTGTGATATACATTAAAGTATATTTAGTTATCTCTTGTATAGGAAAATAGCAGTATACTTTTATATGAGTATTGTTTTCAGATATCTTAGTGTCCAGTAACTGTTGTTGAACGATTCTTAAATTTGAAGGTAATTTTTGGTTTGCTGATGATATCAGGTCACTGACGTTCTTTGGTGTTAATACACTATATACTGTTGCCTTGGTTAAGTATATTTCTACTAATCCGTTATAGTAATCCATGATTTCTTCCATGTAATTGTATGCTAATTGGTAAGTCTGCATAATATGTATGTTTATACTGTTGTGGTCGACCGTAATAAACCAATGGTTGTAACTCTCCATGTAATCTATAACTTGGTTAAGTTTAGTTTGAAATCCTATAAGTTTCTGGTTTATTCTTTCTTCAGTTTTGTTGACTTGTGAGATTGTTGATATCATAAATTTGGTTTGATGGTTGGCAGCTTCAATTAATCTTTTTTGATTTAAATTTAATGACTCTATATCTCGGTATGCCTCATCATTTACTCCAAAGATAGATGTTAGTAACTGTCCCAATATGCCCCTTTTCTTCCTAGTTTGGTTTACTTCTGTTAAATATTCTTTAATCCGCTCAAATTTTGCCTCTTCTTCTAACAAATGGTGGTGCAATTGCTTGCAAATTGTGGAATCTGTTATTTTTTCTGCATTTTTACATAGTTGACTATATTGTGACGTCACTGTTTTCATTTTGACAAACTCTTGCTCTAGGTGTTGTTTTTCATAATTTATTTCTATCCTAAATAGTCCTCTGTCAATGCTTGCTGTTCCTATTTGTTCTACATAAAGTCCTGGTGGTACCGTTTTTACAGAATATGTCGTAATAGTCGATTTTGCTGACCCCAATATTTGTAAAATGATGAAAAGCAATGTGAACCATTTGGATACTTTATTACATCGTTTGGCTTGGTTAGTTTTGTTATTTCTTAGGATTGTAGCGGTATTTGTTTGTATTGTTTCCATGGTCTCATTACTACTACTACTACTACACATATTTGTTTCAATTGGCAATGGTATTAATGTGTGGATTGATCGTTTTTGAGTTGTTCCTGATGATTTTTGAAGTGTCACTACTCGCGATAAGTGGTCGTTCCCCGTATGTATTTCCTTTATCTTTGCAAGTGGCCACTTACTGGGTGAAACTTTTTCATCTTTTATAATTACTAGAGTTCCAACTGACAAGTTTCCTTGAGTAGTTTTCCATTTGTACCTCTGTTGTAGTTGGTGTAAATAATCTTTAGTCCAGGTTTTCCAGAAATCCCTTTTCATTTTTTGGATCTGTTTCCATCTGTTTATGTTATCTGTATTAGTTTCCGATAGCGGGTCTGGTATCCCTACTGCTTCTCTTCCTATTAGGAAATGACTTGGTGTTAACACTATATTGTCGTTTATATCTTCACTCAGTGCACATAATGGTCTCGAGTTTAAACATGCTTCAGTTTGTTGTAAAAACGTGCTCATCTCTTCATAAGTGAGTTTCTGCTCTCCTATCACTCTACGCAAATGGTGTTTCATAGATTTTACTCCTGCTTCCCAAATTCCTCCGAAGTGGGGAGATGATGGGGGAATGAAGTGCCATTGTGTTCCAATGTTGGTCAACGTGTTTTGAAAGTCGTCAGACTGGGTTATGTCTAACATTTCTTTATACAAAAAATTGGCAGTGCCTACAAAATTTGTCGCGTTGTCACTATACATGTGTGATACTGGACCTCTGCGTGCCATAAACCTTCGTAGTGCGGCTATGAACGTTTCTGTTGATAAGTCGCCTACCAACTCCAAATGTACCGCTTTCGTGGATAGGCAAACAAATATCGCAATGTAGCCTTTGTAAGATTTATGACCCCTACCTTTCATTGTTCTCACTGATATTGGTCCAGCATAATCCACGCCTGTGTGACTGAATGGGTACGATTCCGTCACTCTTGGTTTCGGTAATGAGCCCATTTTTTGTGAGGCGGTGATTGATCTGTACCTAGTACACTTTACACATTTTCTAATGCTATTTTTCACTGTTCGCTTTCCTCCAAGTATCCAATATTTCTGTCGTATATATGCTAAGGTCATATTATTACCCCCATGTAATGTCGTTAAATGTGCATCACGAACTATGATTAATGTTACATAATGGTCATGAGATAACAGAATTGGGTGTTTTTGATCATATGGTAGACTAGAGTTTTGAAGTCTTCCTCCTACTCGTAGTAATCCTTCATTATCAATGAACGGATCAAGGCATATTAACCTGTTTCCTTTTTTTAATTTTTGTCCGGTTTTAATGGTTCTGTACTCCTCAGGAAATACTTCTTGTTGTACTAAAAAGAGGACTTTTCTAGTCGTTAAATTTATTTCCATACAACTTAATGGTTTTTTGTATCCTTGTTTATTTACGAACCTATAGCAATATGATAACACTCGTATCATCCTCTGGAAGCTTGAGAACCTTATCCAGATTTCGTTCTTCGGTATAATAGTTATATGATAACATCGTTTAATCTCCTCACATATCTCTGGTATGGTTTTTGTACTAGGAATGTTATCACTTTTTAACCACTCTGGCCCCTTCCACCACAGTGTTAAGTTTTGTAATTTATTTGGCGCGATCCCTCGTGTGATTAGGTCAGCTGGATTTTGTAATGTGTTTACATAATTCCATTTTGCTTGTGGTATTATTCTTTGTATTTCGGATACCCTGTTAGCTACGAACGTCTTCCATCGCTCAGCTTCACCTTTGATCCAGCCGAGAGTAATCATTGAGTCAGTCCAGCAATAAATGTTTGCGATTTGCATTTCCATTCCAGTAATAACTTTCTCCATCAGTTGGGTTAGTAATAATGCAGCACATAACTCTAATTTTGGTAACGTAGTTTTATGCTTTTTCGGCGCTACCTTTGATTTAGCTTGTAATAGAGTTACATTAAATGTATTATTACTTTGTATCCGACAGTATATCACTGCACCGTAGGCTTTTTCTGAAGCATCACTGAACCCATGCATCTCGACTCTCGAATCGCTTGAAAAATTACACCATCTTGGGACGGAAATCTTCTCAATTGTTTTTAGTTGTTCTTGTAATTCAATCCATCTTGTCTTAATAGTTTCCTCTACGGGCTGATCCCACTCTGTGCCATTTGTCCAAAGTTCCTGAATCATGAGTTTCATATTTATGACAACAGGTGCTAGCCATCCCAGAGGATCAAATATTTTAGCGATTTCCGACAAAATAAAACGTTTTGTTGGTTTTTCATTTGGATTAATAGTAATTTGAAAACAGAAACTATCCTCCAATGGCGACCATAGTACCCCTAAGGATTTTCTAGTTTCATCTAACGGTATTTTCATCACTTGGTCGTCTTTGTTTTCATTAGGTATATTTTCTAACAATTGAGTACTATTAGACGACCATTTCCGCAAATTGAACCCGCCTTTTCGTAGCATCTTTATCAAGTTTCCTTGTAGTATTAGTGCTGACTCAACATCAGTATGACCTGACAAAATATCGTCCACATAGAAGTCCTGGAGAGCTCTTTGACTGGCTATTGGGTAGTTTTCTTTCTCATCAATAGCAAGTTGTTGCAGAGTCTTAATCGCTAGATACGGGGCTGCTGCAGTTCCATACGTTACAGTTGTTAATTCGTATTCGTCGATCATATGTTTCGGAGATTTCCTCCATACTATTCGTTGATATGTGAAGTCTTGTTCGTTAACACGTATGTATCGGTACATTTTTTCGATGTCAGCCATGAATGCTATTTTGTGTTTACGCCAACGTAACAGTATGACTGCTAAATCTTGCTGTAATCTTGGCCCCGTAAACATATTATCGTTCAGACTTATGTTAGGACTTGATTTGCTTGACGCATCAAAAACTACTCGTAGCTTAGTCGTTAGTGAGTCTTCCCTGATTACTGGTTGATGTGGTATATAGTATTTACCTTGGTAATAATCAGTCCTAGTAACTTTCCTCATATGGCCCATTTCCAAATATTCATTGAGGAAGTCTTGGTATTTTTTCCGTAAGTTTTCATCTTTGTCGAACTTCCGTTCTAATTGTAAAAGTCTTGCAATAGCTTTTTTGCGTGAATTCCCGTAATCTACGTTACGATTCTTGAATGGGAGTTTCACTGTGTATGTTCCATCTGGATTTCGTCTAGTAGTGTTTTGGTAATAGTTTTCACAAGCCTGATCCTCGTTGGATAATTGGTATTTTTCAGGAATTTCCTCTAACTCCCAAAACTTGTTCAGCTGTTGAACTTCCGTAGTACGTGTCATCATACTAATAACTGTATTAGTATTAGTAGTAGTGCCGCAAATACCTGACAAAATCCACCCAAATTCGCTATTTTGAGCGATTATTCCGTCTTGCATCTTGTGTAACCCGTTAAGCAGCAAGCTACCATATTCTTGAGCCCCCAATATTATATCTATCGGTCCTCTTCTGTAGTACGTAGGATCGGCTAACAGTTTGTTTTGTAAACAATCTGCTTCTAGTTCTGGTAAATCTTTCTCTGGTAAACAGCCAGTTAATTTTGGTAGTATTATAAGTGTGACTGGTAACCTATATTCACTCGGAAATCTTGGCTGTAGCACGACATTGATAGAGTTCTTCGAAGTCTTAGGTTTTTCGTCAGCAATCCCGATTACTTCGGTATGTATCTTTATACGGGGGTATGACAATATCTGGGCAACCTCTTCTGTGCAAAATGATGCCTCTGAGCCTTGATCACAAAGAACCCTTAGTAACTGCGATGCTCCATCTGACGAGTGGGTTTTTATTAAGGCCGTCGCCAGTAGTGTGGTTTTTGGTATATTGGTTTTGTTAATAGTAGACATATTAGATACAGTTTTTGTCGTGGATTTACTTGTAGATGGGGTAGAGAAGTCATCCTTTTTTGACTCACTTTTTGTGTGTCTAGTAGTAATATGATTGTTGCTCTGGTGTAAATAGGAATGATGACCTCTTTTCCCACAGTATCCACAACTTTTGTTGCTATGACATTTTATCGACGTTTCATGACTTAAGCAATTTTTGCACATCTGTTTTTCGTTTACGACCTTATTGCGATCTTGCACTGATAGCGTTTTAAAACTAGCACATTGGTAAATGCTATGTTCGTGACTTTGGCAAAACCAGCATATTACATGTTTATCCACTTGTTTGGCTGTCGATTTCGATGACTCATGGCGCATTCTATGAACAAAAGATTCTTCCCTCAATGAGCTTGAGGTTTCAAGACACTTAAACCTTTTTTCTAAGAATTGCATCATTGCCGAAAATTCTTGTAGTTTATTAGGCTCTTTTAATTGTTGTTCGTATTTTTCATCGGTTTCCGAGTCCCATAATCTACTGAGTATTCTTGTCAAAATTGGATCCCAAGTTGAAATGTTGACGTTTTGACTTTTTAGTGCTTCTAGGTTCTCGTTGATTGTATCATGGAGATCTCTTAAGTTCGAGGCGTTACTTTTCTTTATTTTCGACATACTCAGAATATTATCGATATGCTTAGTAATGATTATTCTTTCATTTTTGTACCGTCTTGTTAGCAAATTCCATGCAGTTATGTAATTAGCGTCACAAACTGTTAAATGCTTGATCAGCTTAGCGGCGTCCCCTGACACATGCGTTTTTAAATACTGCAATTTTTCTGTGTCACTTAGAGATTTATCCTCGTGTACTATTTTCACGAATAAATCATAAAAGGAACTCCATGACTCATAACTTCCACTAAATGTTGGAATTATTAATTTTGGTAACTTAACCGAAGTTCTTTGGTTGTTGTGTGCCGATTTTTGACCAATTGTTGCAAATAATTTTCCCATTACAACATCGTATTCCGTTTGTGTTTTCTCAAACATATTTTCGTGAAAATAGCTGTGTTCCAACGTACTATCTTCCATCAGAATGAGTAGATGTGTTTCTTCAATTTCTTGCCACTGTTTTTGTAACGTAGCCAGTAACGATTCAAAATACCAATTCGTTTTCTCTTCAGTCATCGATTGTTCTGCTGACTGTAACTTCCTCTGCATCTGATTAATTCGAAACAGTTGAATAAATAGTTTAGGTGAGCTAGTGTTCTCTTCCTCTTCTGGCTTTACATCTTCTGGCTCGTACAGTTGGTTTACTACTTGTAGTCTTTTCTCACACATCAACAGGTATTCAATAGCCTGCGTGTACTGCGTATTGATAGCACTGAAGTAATTGGTAGTGATATATTTGTGATCACACAACACATCTTGGTCTTTTAATCGTGAATGGTTCCTGGATGCTCTAGTAAATATTTCTGTAAGTCGAGTTCTTCTTTCCGTGATATATTTGTGAGTTTTTCTTGAAGCTGAGTCTTTCTTGATGTTGGTGAATATCTGTCTCAGTTCATTGTAATCTGCTTCTTGGCTTCTTATAACTTCGTTTATTTCTTGTATGTCCATTTTTCTTTACTGTCCCTACAACCGTTGCCTAACTGCCCTTTGATACTATTAGTGCTATGTCTCAAAATATCGGCGTACCCGCTTCCCGCTCTTGTCAAATGGCGTGTAAATATGCACGTATGTCAGTCCCAACAAATAAGCGCTTGATAGCCTGAAGTACGTCTAACCGTCAGTTCGTCAGTTAGTCAGTATTAGCGTGAGACAAAAAGAAGAATGTTTTCCCACTTATTATATCATAAACGTTACTATTAAAGTACCGATTCAACAAAATACGCTGGTTATTTTTTTACAAACTCGAAGGACCAAAATGTACACACTGGGCTTCACAGCTTAGTACGGCCGTTATCCCAATTGCGTACAGTGTGGCTAAGTTTGACACAGTAGAGCCTGGTACCTATGATTACCAAAACCCTACTGAATATAAACCTAGCCCTACAGCAACTGCCTAGCACCCTAGTTACCCTAACGCCCTACCCTATCATACAAACCACACCAAACGTGAGTTACGCTGGTTTTACGTGAGGGATGTCTGTTTCCAGGAGACCTACGGAAACAGACGGAATTTGGGTAGGAATAGGGGTTTGTGTACGTCGTGCAATGTACACAGGAAATGGTTTTCTCACTGCCGATCCCACAGACTCATAGGACCGATGATGGCTAAAGGTGTCTTGGCCACAGTGAGAGGAGTTATGGTAGGTGAATCAAACTCGACTCCAGCTTGATGACTAATTTATTACAATAGTTAACTTAATTATATACAATTTTAGTGCTCAATACACATTGATACCTATTTGTATGTGTGTTGTGTGTGTATTGAGCCGATGAAGCGAAGATCTCAGTAGGTCACTTCTTAGCGCTGACGGTGTGCCTGTTTGTGGAATAACTGTTGCTTTGATGCTGACGCTGCTGTGATGCTGGCGCGTGGAACTTTCATGGTTCATGGTTGAACAGTGATTAAGAAATAACCAAACAAACGATGAGGGCGTCACTCGGTCGGCGTTTGGTCGGCACCCTCTTAAGTTATCTATGTTTTTAGGGTACCGTAGTCAACAAGGAACCCTCAAAATTTCACCATGTCCGTCTGTCCGTCCGCAGCTTAGCTCAGAGACTATTAGTACTAGAAAACTATAATTTGGAATGGATATAATATTAACCACGTCGACAAAGTGGTAAAATAAAAACAAAAAAAAATTTTTTTGTGTAATTTTTTTGGATCTCGTCTGCCCCATAGTGTGGGGTATCGTTAAATAGGTGTTTAAAAAAATATTGCGGGTTTGTGCAAACTATTTTTCGATTGAGGGATTTGTTTGTGAAATATTAAGCTTTAAAGTGCAAATTTTTGTTAGTCAAGAGTCTCAAGAATGGTTGTTTTTGGATATGTGAAAAACATCATGGCAGTAGTAAGTACATGTAGTTTACGAGTAATAGCCGACAAACTTAATTTTGCAGTTGCAATGTATGGGAGAACATGATTTTCAACTACAATGTTAAGTTTGTTCTTGGGATAAATTCATTCCGACTACGAAACCCTTCATTTTGCGTGGTCCGACACGCACTTGGCCGGTTTATTTTTAGAATTCCATTCCATAAATTAAGATGTTCATTCGGTGTCATTAATAATAAAATGTATATTTACTGAATTTTTACTAAATTAAATGACTATCGACTATAGATTAACTAGTCCGGACGAGGTCTTTCACAAATTAACATTTATAGGTTAACAAATGTGTTTTCGTCTTTCAAAAACAAATTAAAGTCAAAAAGAAACATGGCTATAAACACGAATATATCTACCACTTTCACAATTGAAACGCTACCAAACAATATAATTGAACACGATTTACAATCAGTTTTAAGACCATTAAATTTAATGCAAACTCCTTTTTTCTGCTCGAAGTATACAATCCGCAATAACCGTATTTTTGCTAATAGTTGGTTGTACAACTTATTAGGAGTAGTTTGCATGTTAATACTGCGAGTAGTCAATGTGTCTATCTTATTAGTTAGATCGTTTTCCAATGTCTGGACGAGTGTATCCTATTTCATTTATTTGAGCAACATTTGTGATACGCTCTTCCACTCAGCTAACTTCATACTGAATAGCTGTATTAATATCATCGAGACTAAAAACAATATTTTGTTTGTCTTAAAGATCCAGTACGCGCACAGAGGCCTCAAGATTAACCGCGTTCACCTCAGAAATTTGATAATATATAACTGGATCTCAGTCATTTCTTTGTACATTTTCTATATATGTTTTATCATTTATGTCTGCATTAACTACTCCGACATCAGTGCTTTTGGTGTAATATCAACATTCGCCACGATATCTTTTGATATGAATATTGTTTATACTTTGCAACTCATGAAATTACTAAAACAAACGCTGAGAATGTTTATTATAGAAGTTCAAGTATCAAGAAACTTAGAAACATATCCGGACTGTGACTCTTACTGGAATGCAATGTTTGATGTATACCAGAATATATTGGAGGCTTATAAGGTTACAGAGAAGGTATTCAACTTGATGGTAAGCAACTGTTTTAATTAAACGCATAATGGATAGGATTTAACAGATGGTCATCATTATATTATAGGTAGAGTCAACAAAAGAGATAAGTTGCAGTACTAAAATAAACATTATTATTATATTATTATTTCCTGTATTAAACCGAATACTTACATATAAATTATATTTTTAAATATTATTATAAAAAAATATAAAAACATTTAAAAATATAAAAAGTAGTAGCCCACCAGTATCGGGAACAGGGTCCAAGCTACCGGCGGGTCAGGGCTCCAGAGAGAGGAACCTCCTGACAATGCGAGCCGTGTCCAGAAGTACTGCTTTCTGAATCAAGCCCTTGGTCCAGCTGCCCAACGAGAGCCTCTTCAGGTGTTGGTCGAGGCTCTTGGCTATTAATCCATTGGCTGTCACGATTATCGGCGCAATGATTGCTGAGTCCACATCCCACATGTCGACAACCTCGCGAGCCAAGTCAAGATACTTAATTTGTTTATCTTTCTCGGCTTTCACGAGGTTCTCATCATGCGGGACGGTTATGTCAACAATCATTGCGCGACGCTCTGATCGATCCACCACCACAATCGGAGGTACCCTACGGTACCTCCGATTCAACAAGGCTGTATTTCAGAGCAAGTTGCTATGGATTATCTTGGCTACAAGGTTGTGTCTATGCAAATACTCTCCGTTAGCTAGACGAGAACACCCGGAGATAATATGCCTGATTGATTCCCCCGGCCGGTGGCATGCCCGACAGATGTCAACCGTGCCATCTTTCACAATAAATCTCCGTTAATTGTTCGTCATCATAACTTCGTCCATAATTGCACAGACAAAACCTTCGGTTTTTCCAAAGAGGTCACCGAAACGCAGCCAGGCTGTGGACGCTAGTAGATCGAAATCGGGTGGGGCCCGGAAAAAGTGTCCGTGAAGCTCCTTACTCTGCTATGGCAGAGTGCGATCATTAGTGCCTCCATGCGATCATTAGTGTCAAGCACTACTGGCTTGCGCCAGTTCTCTTTAGCCAACGAGAGCGGTGTGAGGCCCTTGTTGTCCACGGTGATTACATCTCGATGCATCCTCACGTCAGTTTCTAGGAAATATTCCCTGATGCTGCATATCTCGCGATTGTGGAGGGTCTTAGCGATTAAAAACCCTCAACCTCCACACTTTCACGGGACATACAGCCTCATTACCGATGATCGTGGGTGATGCATTCGATTTGCAGTCAGCAGCGTACGGACTGTCCTATCCAGGGCGTCGAGTTCGGTCTGAGTCCATTTGAGTATGCCAAAAGAGTACATCAAAACCGGCATGACCCAACTGTTGAAGGCGCGCACCTTGTTTCCGCCTGAAAGGAGACTATTAAATACTTTTTTCAGGCGGCCAAAGAAGCGCTCCTTCAACGATTGCTTCATGTCAGTAACATTGATACCCACCGCTTCTGACATACCCAAATACTTATAGGTTTCGGATGCGGAGAGGGCTCTAAGGTTTGTGGAATCCGAGAGTTGGGTTCCCACGGATTCCACAATCTCCCCTCGCTTTACATGCATGACCGCACATTTGTCCACACCAAATTCCATCCTGATGGCGCTACGGAAAGTTTCAGTAATTTTCAGTAGCTCCATCAGGTGCAAATTGTTGGGGGCAAAGAGTTTTAGGTCATCCATGTAAAGGAGGAAGGAGGAGGAGGAGGAGGAGGAGATATAACCTGACCACCTCTCCTCAGCCGATAGCCTAGACCTGAATCCTCCAGCAGTGTGCTTAGAGGATTCAAGGCTAAGCAGAACCAAAGCGAACTCAAACTGTCGCCCTGAAATATGCCTCGCTCGATCCTTATCGGCTCGCTATTCCTCTGCATATTTCGACATCCTGGATAGCGAAGGACCGTCCTCCATTGCCACACGACACACGACATCATCATCATTACGCACCTTGCGTAGAGTTGTATCTACTTTATACAACTCCAGCACCCTCATGAGCCATGTATGCGGCACCGAGTCATAGGCCTTCTTATAATCTATCCAACATGTCGACAGATCCTTTCGGAAACGACGAACCTGTTGGCTAATGGCCATATCAATGAGGTGTGGATGAATATTATTATAGTACTTATCTCTATTGTTGACTGTACCTTTTTTTAAGTCAGTCTGAAAGTTGCACCTGTAACTGAAAAGTTGTGTGAAAATCGGTTGTCATGGTATGCATGTGGTATGGAGGAATGAGGAAAATGTCGTGAGGAAAGTTTTGAGTATGAATGTCGATGGCTATAAGAGTAAGAGAATACTAAAGAGACGATGGATGGATTGTGTGAATGACGATATGGTTAGAAAGGGGGTGCCTACCGAGATGACGATTAATAGAGAAGTATGGAAAAAAAGACATGTTGCGCCGACCCCAAATAAATTGGAATAAGGGCAGGAAAATGATAAGCTGTAAACCACATTTTCAACAGTTCCAGCTATACCATTTTTCAAATAAACTTGCGATAAATTTCATTCAACCGCCCTGTACCAAAAAGTCCAAATAACTTACGATAGATATCGTTCGTCATACAAAACTGTCGCTAACATTGCATCGGTTGAGTTTCATAATACCAAACACGGAGTAAGTCAATCTTTTGATCGTGTTACCGACACTGCCCATACATTTTTTTCGTATGGTTTGGAAATATTGGGATACATTAGTAGAAGGAGGTGAACAAACTTTATCGCAAGTTTATTTGAAATGAACTTTACTAACATTCCCGTGTCTTTATATATGTTACGGGCAACGTGATTAACTGGGCATTATTAATAAGGACCGGCCATTATTAATAATGCCCAAGAGCGATGGGCAAAGTGATTAATTTATCACTTTGACCGGCCATTATTAATAATGCCCGACGGCCCGTGGTCCATGTAATAAGTCAGTGTTTAAGATAGCTTGAATTTATCACTTGGACCGGGCAGTATGAATAATTCCGTACTTGTAGCCGGGCAATATGATAACCCCTGACCAGACGATCAACAGCCTTCTTCTGAACTGGAACAACATTCTGCCGATAGTCTACCAGAAAATTAGCAACCCACTGTGAGTGTGGACATAATAAATGAAAACCCGCGAACAGCCGATCAACAGCCTTCTGCCGATATGAGCAATCATTCTCCTGCCCTTATCCCAAATTATTTGGGGTCGGCGCAACATGTATTTTTCTTCCATACTTCTCTATTAGCCGTCATCTCGGTAGTCACCCCCTTTCTAACCATATCATCATTCACACATTCCATCCATCGTTTCTTTGGTCTTCCCCTACTCTTATAGCCATCGACATCCATACTCAAAACTCTCCTCACGACATTTTCCCCATTTCTTCGTAACACATGCCCATACCATGACAACCGATTCCCACGCAACTTTTCAGTTACCGGTGCCACTTTCAAACTTCCTCCTATGTACTCATTTCTTATTCTATCCATTCGTGTAACACCACACATCCCTCTTAGCATTCTCATCTCTGCTGCATGCAATTGCCTTTCATTCATCCCTTTTGTGGCCCATGGTTTTATATATCTTCCCCTTACGTTTAAGGGGAATGCGGGAGTCGCAGATTGTTCCCGTGACCTGCCGCCATTTCATCCATCCAGTGTTAATTCTGTGCTTAACCGTCCGATCTACTTCGCCATCGCTTTGCACGAGTGAACCGAGATACCGAAAGTCGGAACAGACTGGAAGAAGTGCACCATCAAGTGCTATAGCTCCAGAACTAGAGACCGCCGAAATCGCAGAACATATATTCGGTTTTGGTTCTGCTGATTTCCAAGCCAACATTCTCCAGCTTCTGTTGCCGTTTCTATAATCTGCTCTGGATCTCAGGTCCATCTTCACCGACAAGGATAATGTCATCGGCAAACAACATGCACCAGGGTGCCTCCTCCTGGATGTCCGACGTAAGAGCGTCCATAATCAACAGGAAGAGGTAAGGACTTAAAGCCGATCCCTGGTGCAAGCCTACAGCCACACTGAACTCGTCGGTATTGCCGGCAGCCGACCGCACGTAGGTACGAGATTGACTGTACATAGCATTTTTAATAAACAAAAACACTACAGTTCACCTATTTTATTACTTTGTCCAAGATTGGGTGGGCATTATTCATAATGACCGGGAAAAGTGATTAATCATGCTGTTTTAATCACATTGCCCAATTGAGTCGTGCATTATGAATACAGACTGGCCATTATTAATAGTGCCCGGACTTATCAAATTGCCCGTAACATATATATGAAGTGGCGATCTTTGTCAAAGCGAATCTACATCTTTATTCCCATCCGTCATAAAAAAGCAGTCTATAATAAAAACATTTTGGGCATGGCACCCAAAGTATACAATAAGTTGCCAAAAAGTATCACAGACCTACACAAAATGAACCAATTCAAATTATGTTTGCACGAATTCTTAGTCACAAAATGTTACTATTCAATTAATGATTATTTAAATGAAAGATGAGTCGGTTTTATATGTAATGGCACCACAAATATAATGATTACTTATTGAGATGTTGATCTGACTTATGTATAATAATTTGACATTTTACTGAATTTAACATTTCTATTTTTGAATGTAACTGAATTTAAAATTTATTTTTAGGGTTCCGTACCCAAAGGGTAAAAACGGGACCCTATTACTAAGACTTCGCTGTCTGTCCGTCTGTCCGTCTGTCCGTCTGTCCGTCTGTCCGTCTGTCTGTCACCAGGCTGTATCTCAAGAACCGCGATAGCTAGACAGTTGAAATTTTCACAGATGATGTATTTCTGTTGCCGCTATAACAACAAATACTAAAAACAAAATAAAATAAATATTTAAGGGGGGCTCCCATACAACAAACGCGATTTTTTTGCCCTTTTTTGCTCGATATCAAAAATGGTAATAGGTAGGCCCTTGAAATATTCACAAAATACTCAGTTGTATTTTAACTTTAATAATAAATAATAAAATTAAAATAAAATAAATATTTAAGGGGGGCTCCCATACAACAAACATGTTTTTTTCGGCGTTATTGCCTTGTGGTACGGAACCCTTCGTGTGCGAGTCCGACTCGCACTTGGCCAGTTTTTAGATTTAATGTTTCTATTAGTACCTAATATATTAATTTGCACACCTCAGTAGGTTATAATACAATGTACCTTTTATACCTTTTTCACATGTATTATGCAAATAAATTACTTGATTTGATTTGATTTAATTTATGATCAACTAGCAGCGCCCCGCGGTTTCACCCGCATTAGTGTCGATCCCGTGGGAATACCTATCGGGATAAAACTATCCTATGTCCTTTCCTGGGACTGAAACTATCTCTAGACCAAATTTCATCCAAACCAGTTCAGCGGTTTAAGCGTGAAGAGGTAATAGATAGACAGACACACTTTCGCATTTATAATATTAGTATGGATTAGTATGCACAAAGGCTTTCATATTCCCATGGCTGCTAAAACTCTAAATTCTACCTTTTTTGTTTTATTCATCGGCTTCCTTCTCATCAACATCATTCTTTTTGCCATTTCATAAAAGTTTCTTTATAAAGTCACATGCTATGATTTTCATCTTCCTGCCTTGCTCCTATGTCACTTGAGGTCGACGCAACGTTATTTGTTGCATTTCTGCCCTGTCGACCGTCACGCTACCATTTACATTCGTTTCTTTCAAATCATGCCTGACACAATCCATCCATTTCTTGGCCTTTTTCTCCCTCTCCATTCATGATTTATATTTTCCACGCTTTTAGTCACATGCGTTTCACGTGCCAGCTTAGATTTTAAGGCCGCTGGCAGTTTGGTTGTCGGAAATGCCTGAAACAAACTTGTGAATATTAATTTTGGTTGTTATTTTCAGATTGCATTTTATGTGAGCAACACAGCTTTTCACAGTTTGTTAAGCATTAAGGCAATATTATCAATCAAGAATGATATAGCTAGCTGTGGAACTAGAGTAAGTAAAATGAGTAGTGAAGTTTTATTTTAAAACCACCTAAATCCTCTTGAATTCCAGCACTTAATGCTGACTTTGTTAATTGTTCTAACATTGAAAGTAACTTTATTACGTGCAGGACTTAATCAACATGCACGGAGAAAACGGTAGTTCCATAATTGACACTGTTCTTTTGATAGTAGTACATAAATGGTGAAATTTAAAGTGACCCCTGAAGGGGAGTAACGTGGGAGTAACCTTTATTAAATTTCATGCAAACTTTCAAACCTTGTTTTTCGAAATAAATGAACCGATTTTAAAGCAATTTCATACGCATAAGCAGGATACAAAGGTCTAAAAAGTTACTTAAGAACATTTTAGAAATGTCATAGTTAAAAAAAGATAACTGGCAATCTCTGTTTCTATGGAAAATTTAAGATCGGTCTTATTAGGCTGTAACACTATATTTCGAAAATGTTCTGAAGTAACTTTTTAGACCTTTGTAACCCGCTTATGCATATGAAGTTTCAATAAAACCGGTTCATTAATTTCGAAAAACAAGGGCTTGAAAGTTTATATGAAACGCCGTACGTCGTAAACGCTGATAATGCCAATAATTTTAGACTCAAAGGAAACATTCGATATTTCCCCTCCGCAACCCGCTTCGACTTTCCACTCTGTATATTAAACGGACACTTCAGGCTCTTTGAATCCGTAATATTATCCTAAACGTATTCTATTTCAGTGTATCGTGGAAACAGTAATGTCTCAATTTTGGATACTAAATGATAAATGATAAATGATTTTATTTTTGTAAGTAGGTTTGTACAAACACTTTTACACGTCAATCATGTTTTTTTAAAACTAGATGAGGTCGGCGTTTCCTATCTGACTACTCTGAGAAGAAAGGCCGAAACAAACTCAGAGGTCACAGTCTCTTTTAAAGTCCAGACATAATCTTGGTCAGGTTATATGAAGACCATGTAGATCGATGTCTGAGATGGTCTTTTGAGGAAAGAACCACACAGATTGAGAGGACCTGTCCAGTCAGTGCACGCATTTGTCAGAAATCGTGCAGCTCAACTCAAGACTTAAGGAACTCAACGATTCGACGAACAATACCAAAGAAAGGACATTTGGGTAGGCCACATAAATTACTCAAACTGCCAGACCATGAGAGAAAAAAAAAAAAACAAGTAATAGAACAGAGAGAAAAATAAAACATAAAAAATAATAAAATGACCCACATCGTCTTCACATTCACAAATCACAATGTAAAAAAAAAATATATATAATACTTTACAAAGTAAGCAAATGTCATTGTTTATAAAAAAATCATTAATGTCAATGTGTATATAAAAAAAAAGTCATTCAAAATGCAGAAATTTGAAGCAGCTCAATCCCAAGCCTTTTTGTCCTCAATATAATCTTTAACGGTATAAAAGGCTTTCTGGCACAACTTACGTTTAATGAATGATTTGAATTTATTGAGGCTTAGATCTTGAACGTGGCTTGGTAGCTTATTATAAAAGCGTATACATTGGCATCTGAACGAGCCACCTATTTTTTTGAGCCTTGTTGTAGGTACAACAAATTTGTGTTTATTTCTAGTATTTATATTATGGATATCACTGTATTTTTTAAACAATTTTATGTTTTTATGGGCATATAAAATATTTTCATAAATATACTGAGAAGGCACAGTCATTACATTAATCTCTTTAAATTTGTCTCTGAGTGTCTCGGACTTAATTTATAAATTGATCGAACAGTTCGCTTCTGTAAAACAAAGATAGTCTGAATATCGGCGGCATTTCCCCACAATAGAATACCGTACGACATTACACTATGAAAATAGCTAAAGTACACTAAACGGGCAGTCTCTATATCAGTTAAATTACGAATTTTTCTAACAGCATATGCTGCGGAACTTAGCTTTTTTGACAATTTATCTATATGTGGACCCCACTGAAGCTTAGCATCCAAAGTTATGCCCAAGAATACTGTGTTGTCTTCAGGATTCAATTCCTCGCCCTTTATCAACACATTAGTTTTCACCTGCCTAACGTGGGGTAGCGTAAACTTAATGTATTTGGTTTTTTTCTCGTTTAAAAGCAAATTATTAACATTGAACCAGTGGACTACTTTCGAGATCGCGCTATTTACATCGTCAGTAACCAACTGCTGACGTTTAAGTTTAAAAAAAAGAGAAGTGTCATCTGCAAACAACACTATATCATGATTATCCTTTATGAGGTACGGCAAGTCATTAATATAAATAAGAAACAAGAAAGGACCAAGAATTGAGCCCTGTGGGACTCCCATTGTTACTATAGATCCGGGTGATCTTTTTCCATTAACGTCAACGCTCTGAATCCTTTTACTCAAGTATGAAGTAAGAAGATCCAGAGCAGTGTTTCGGATCCCGTAGTGGCGGAGTTTCCTGATTAACGTTTCGTGAAGAACGCAATCGAATGCCTTGGACAAATCACAAAAGATGCCCAAGGCATCGCATTTATCTTCCCATGCATTATAAATATCTCCTAAAAGTTCAACACCGGCATCAGTAGTTGAACGACCCCTTGTAAAACCGAACTGTTTGCTATGTAATAATTTATGTTTATTAAAAAATCTTTGCATTTGGTCTAAAATTAATTTCTCAAAAATTTTACTAAAGGTAGGTAGTACAGAAATAGGTCTATAATTTGTGGGGTCTGATGTACTACCTGATTTAAGAACATATTCTTACTTATATGTTTGAGCTTGAAATGTGAACAATTTTATACAGCGATAAAAGATGTTCTCAATACTTGTGTACTGCAGCAGAAATCAGAAAACTTTGCAGGTACTGACTCGATTTATTATTGTTTGCCTATTGTTTGTTTATATTAATCTACTAGCTTCTGCCCGCGACTTCGTCCGCGTGAAATTCGTACTTTCTACCTATAATTTCGAAAATGTATGTTTATGATTTTTATCATTTATTTAGATATAAATAAGTATTCGGGCCAATTTTTCAGTTTATAGCTCAAAGGGATCAGATTTTTCAAATAAACTGTATCCCAGCTTTTTACCCCCCAGGAGAGTAATTTTAAAAAATCGTTTGGGATGTGTTCATGACTTGCGACAGCGGGTTAAATATTTTTCTAATCCATCAACTTTGTCACCAATTCCTCTGTGAGAGATTTTTTAAACTAAAAGTGACAAACTTTATTATTTACTGACCCAAATATTGCCAAGTTTCTAATTTATTAACCAAATGAATAAGATTTTTCATATAAACTGTATCCCCTCTTTCTATCCCCATAAGGGGTGGAATTTCGAAACATAATCTAGATTATTTATACCAATTTTCCAGTTAATCAAGCCTTGTAATAAAATTTTGCCCTGTGAAATTGACTACCCCTCTTCACCCCATTAGCGGTAGATTTTCGAAAAACCCTGAACCACTTTATTATTTATTTTGGTCTTAGATAGGTACTGAGTTTCGAGTTAATTGGAACGCGCATTAAAAAATTTCCATACTAAATTTGACAACCCCAATCTCCCCTTTGGGTTAGTTTAGGATTCCAAAAAAAATCGAACTTTATAATTATTTGTGCCAAGTTTCAAGTCCAAATTTAATTGTACCATTTTTTTTGAGTTTATCAAGGCACTCATTAAAATCCCCTTATAAATCGAATTACCACTTTTTGTCCCGTCAAGGGTCAATCATTTTCGAAAACCCCATACACTTACTATTGATTCTTCATCTGCCTAGCCTTTTCCAAACTATGTTGGGGTCGGCTTCCAGTCCAACGGGATGCAGCTGAGTACCAGTATTTTACATGGAGCGACTGCCTATCTGACCTCCACAACCCAAATACGATACCCCTTGATAAGACTGTTTGTCAAACTTTCGGGCTTCTGACCACCCCTAGAGACTGTCAAAGATCCACGAATGACAGCCGGGACCAACGGCTTAGCGTGCTTTCCGAGGCACGGAGAGGTCACGGTATGTAAAGATGGACACCTATCCACAGACCAACCGCGGCAAGCGTAGCCTGCGTAACCTGATCGATCGATCTGTGCGGCTGTTATTATTGATTATTTTCTGTCAAAAGTATTAATACTGAGTTTCGAGTAAATCGGACTGCGCGTTGAAATTCTTCCACACACACTTTAACACCCCAACACAAGGAGTGTTGGGGTGTTTTGATAAACGAATAATGATTAACTTTATTACTTGCTTAGGCAAGTATTCTTGCCAAGTTTATTAACCAAATGAATAAGATTTTTCTTATAAACTGTATCCCCGTATTTCACCCCCACAGGGGTGGAACTTCGTAAAATTGTTTGGGATATGTTCATTACTTGAACAAAAAAAAAGATTGTTTATACCAATTTTCGAGTTAATCAAGCCACACAGTAAAGTCTTCCCCTATAAAATTAACTTTTCACCCCGTTAGGGGTAAATCTTCGAAAAACGATGACACACGTTATTCTTTATTTTCGGTCTTAAGTATAAATACTGAGTTTTGAGTTAATCGGACCACGCGTTAAAATTCTTCCATACAAACTTTGACACCTCCCAATCCCCCTGGGGGTAGTTTAGAAAAAAAAGCCAAACTTCATAATTTATTTAGATAAGTATTCGTGCCAAGTTTCATGGTTATTCATGGTTATACCGACCAGCGTTTTAGGCTGTGCGTTGATATATCAGTCAGTCAGGACAAAATTTCATCACCCTTTTCACCCCCTTAATGGATGAAATTCTAACAACACCGTTGTGTTAGCTTCCAATCATAAGCCTTAATAATAAATTTAGTGATTTTTACGTCGAAAATTAATGACTTTCTATACACAACTTTATCCCCTTTTTTAACCCTTCGGGGGTGGAATTATCAAAAACGCTGAGACACGTGTAAATTAATTTTCAATTGTCAGCCTAAATACAAAATTAGAAGATCCTAACTTCAAAACTGTCGGACTTTCATATAAACTTCCATCCCCTACTTTAACCCTTTAGGGGTTGAATTTTCAAAAATCCTTTCTTAGTGGATACTTACTCCTCCCAAAGAACACACCTTCTAAGTTTCAAGTCTCTAGGTCCAGCGGTTTGGGCTGTGCGTTGATATATCAGTCAGTCAGTCAATCAGTCAGGACTTTGAATTTTATATTTATAGATTTGTGGTCGATGGGATATTCGCTTCTTTCTTTTTCTTTAGTCAAAAAGTAGTTTTTGTAAGAAATATCCATTTGTTAAGTTGAGTTGAGTACTAGCTACAGTTAAAGATCAAAATAAATGACTAGAAATATTTAAGAGGATTACAGGACCTAAACGCAAAAAAACGCAAGTTTTAGAAGCAATAAAAGTATAAGATCGACTACAGTAAACAAAATCAGAAAAATATGTGATATTCTTCAGGATATATGCTAGGTAGACAGTGTGTTGAAAACATAATACAAATAATTTGATACGATAGAAAAAAACCATGAAGACACCTCTAAAAACCTTCTTTTTACAATAAAACCTTACTAATGTACAAACAATCATTCTGATTTTTTGCTAGATTATTCTACAAGCAACATACAATCTCTATTGTTTTAATTTTTTAGTCCAAACAATAGATATGTGTACCGCCGGCATATCCGTATGTTGTACCGGTTCCACCTTCGATGTCTTAGGAGAACTCTTAAGATCCGATGGTCTGACCGCATGCGGAACAGCGAAGTGCTACGCAGGGCTAATGTTGGTGGCATTCAGTCTTATCTCATGCGGCGGGGAACCGATCACTTACCGATTTTTTTTTTTGTTCGAATTTAATTTTACCGAAAACTATTGACCGATGTCTTTTTTGCTATATGCATTATTTGACATATTTTTAGATCATCGAAGTATCATGTGGCACAGGTATTATTTTACCGAACTATATTTCGCCGATTTACAAAATAATTTTTGCTATTGGCCGAAGCCTCTTTTGAACTTTTTTCATTTGCCAAATAATTTATTTGCCATATTTTCACCACACTGAAACAACATTTTACGGAATATTTGGTCACAAATATATAGCCGGTTACTTGGGGTCCTGCCATTTTGGCTAAAGGATTTTGGCAAAATTTCATTATCCAAACAAATTTTAGCAACCTTTTTTTGTACCCATGCAATATTTGGAATGATTTTAGTATGCACGCAGTACATCAATGTAAACTCTATACATATCTATACCTACGACGCGCCGTATAGTGTTAGAAAGAAAGTATCCTTGGTATGATTGGTGGAGTTTTCAACGTTTCAAAAATTGCCCAATGGTTGCACGTACTAATAATTGGCAGCCAATTATCATGTCTCACTAGGAATAAGCCACACCCACGCGCCCCTGCGCGTCCGCCACCGCTCCCGAGTTTCCCCGAACCTTCACGAAGTTAAACGAATGTCACATCACATCGTTCGTTTGACATTTATTCAGTACGTCATTTGGAGTCGTGCTGAGTGCCCGGCGGGGTCTCTAGTCCCCAGAAATTTTAGACTGTGCGTTTTAATTATTTTTATCAAAGTTTATTTAAATATCAAAGTTAAGAATGCCGCCTCAGTTAACGCAAATTGAAACGGAGCGCATCATAGCCCTTCGATTGAGTGGATGTGATTGATGTTTGTCGGCAGACGGGCAACGTCATTGGAGGCCACTACCAGTCAGATAGGGTATTCTCTTCCTGCTGGAACTCATACAGGCTCACTAGACACTTCAGTCGTAGTTGTGGTCACGGAGGTCACTCCGGATAACTCTTTAAATTAGTTAGTAAGACAACAGAAGTTACCCCTGCAAATAACCAATTACTATTAGAGAATAATAAAAAAGTATCTTCTGGCAATATTACTCAGAATAATAAAAAACTAAAGGGAAGGCAACATATTTTAAAATTATTTAATCAAAATATGCAAGGTTGTTCTACTAAATTACTGGAAATAGAATTGTTTTTAGAAAATACCAAGTTTGATATCATTTGCTTAACAGAACATTGGTTAAAAGCCCATCAAGTAATGTCAATTAACTATGAAAATTATTGTGTAGTTAGCCATTTCAGCCGAACATGTATGATACATGGCGGATCATTGTTGTTGTCGTTGTTTCAGCCGATAGACGTCCACTGCTGGACATAGGCCTCCCCCAATTTTGGGGGGGGTTTGCCATAATCGCCACGCTTGGCAGGCGGGTTGGCGATCGCAGTATGGTATGATGGTGGAATAAATAGAGAACGCTGCTGCCCATTCTCCGGTAAGACCCTTAGTCGCCTTTTACGACACCCACGGGAAGTAAGTGGTGGTGCAATTCTTTAAGTCCGGCACCACACAGACAATCGACAGCGGATCATTAATATTAGTTAAAAATTTTATTAAATCAAAGGAACGAAAAGACATCATCGGGCTGTCTGTTGAACACACCATTGAATTGTCCTGTGTTGAGCTCGATAAGCATGTGGTAGTATGCGTATACAGACCTTCAAGTTACCAGAATCTAGCTGTGTTTGATTCTGTAATGGAAGATGTGCTAAAGAAACTTTCTGCCAGTAGTAAATCAATATGTGATATGTGGCGATTTTAATATTAATTTGTTAGAAAATAACTCTAATACTATCAGATTATTAAGTCTTTTTAGGTCATTTGATTTGTCAAATGTTTTTATTGAACCCACCCGAGTGACAGCTTCCTCTGCCACTTGTATCTATACATATAATAAATCTGTAGAAGGGTCAATTCTGTACATTGAAAATATTGAAAAAATAAATAGCGGGGGGTGTTGCTGGATCGATACCAAACCCAAATATGTGATTAAAAAAATTTTTGTCTGTCTGTCTGTCTGTCTGTCTGTCTGTCTGTCTGTATATGCAGGCATCACGTGAAAACTAACGGTTCGATTTCGATGAAACTTGGTATAATTATACCTTATTATCCTGGGCATAAAATGGGATACTTTTTATCCTGGAAAAATACGTAGAAAAAAAAAATCTTATTTTTCAGTTTTATTCATAGACGTTGTTCTGTAGAACCGCGAACACACGTTGCATTACCCGCAGTGGATAATTTTCCATTTCAATTTAAGAGAATACAGTTTCCTGTAGCTTTGTGTTACACCATGACAATAAATAAGGCTCAAGGTCAGACCCTAGGAGTTGCTGGCGTAGATCTTACCGCGAGTTGTTTTTCACACGGGCAACTTTACGTAGCTCTTTCCCGTGTGAGCAGTCCAAGAAATCTTCATGTTCATATTCCGGACGAGCTCACTAACAATGTTGTGTATGCTGAAGCTCTCAATTAACTTTCTGTCGCATTGTCACGATCACTTTTTTATTATTGCAAACTTTTCGTCACTGTCAGTAATTTACTGCTACATGCTACTTATCAAGGTCGGAATTACTATGAAAAAAAAACTTACTACAGAACGCGAGCTCAACAGCAGTAGCTCAATAGAGGGATCTCCTTAATTATTATAGGCTTAGCCGTATTTGGGTCCAATAGATATTTATAAGATGTCATTGTCAGAGTTACTCAAAATGGAGAAATAAACCATCCACGCGAAGACCGACATCCGCGCGGACGGAGTCGCGGGCGGAAGCTAGTAGATAATATTTTCGGTAACTGTGATTATTTACACAAACAAATTGTAAACAAGTTGCCTTCTGATCACAGTGGACAAACAATAAAATTTTGCTCCTACATGCCTTTACAAAAAAAAAATAATAATAAGGTTTAGGCCAATCACATGTAAACATTTAGAGAAATTAAATAATTCTTTGGCTAGTAAATTATGCGTTCAGAGGTTTAATAATCAATGTGACCCAAATGAGTTATACGCCTAGTTCTTTTCACTATTAAACACTCAATTTAATGACACTTTCCCACTACCGACTAAAAGTATTTACACAGTTCTTATTTAGTGATTGGGCGACTCCAGGTATTCGTAAAAGCAGGGAAACCCTTTTTGAACTTTATGGCCTGAAGCAACATATGAATAACACAAGCTTTCATCAGTATATTGCAACATATTCTAAGACTTTCAAAAGTGTATGCAAAACAGCTAAAGCTCTTTATATTAGCAATAAAATAAAATCAGCCGATGATAAAATAAAAACTACCTGGCAAATAATAAATAATGAAACAGGTAGGAAAAAACAATGTAATACTGAATTTAATTTAGAGACTGCACATGGCCCCATCAATTCAGATGTAGAAATTGCTCAGGAATTCGAAAACTTTTTTGCTAATATTCCCATTAAAACTACTGAAACTTTAAATTCCTCACCCGCGCTTTCTGCTTACTTACTTAGAAAGAATGTTAAGGCATGCCCTTCGGAGTTTAGGTTTCAGCATACAAACCCCCAGGCTGTTATAAAAGCTTTTAAAGATCTTAAAATTAAATCATCAGAAGATCTCTGGGGAATGTCTGTAAAAGTTTGTAGATCTATCATCGAAACGATTGCGCCCTATTTAGCTTTCATATTTAACATCAGTGTAGACCAAGGAGTCTTTCCTGATCTCATGAAACACAGTAAAGTAGTTCCTTTATTCAAATCCGGTGATAGTAAAAAACCCAACAATTATAGGCCTGTATCGATTCTGCCAGTTCTCAGTAAAGTGTTTGAAAAGTTGATGCTCAATCAAATGTTACGACACTTTAATAAAAATTCCATCTTTCATGAACAACAGTACGGTTTCACCAAAGGGCGTTATACCACTGACGCCGGTGTCACCCTAATAAAGAACATTTTCAACGCCTGGGAGGAAGCACAAGATGCCATTGGAATCTTTTGCGACCTTTCTAAGGCGTTCGATTGCGTAAACCATGAGACACTTTTGCTGAAACTTGAGCACTATGGGATTATGAATTTAGCTCTTGATTTACTAAGGTCATACCTAAAAGACAGAGAGCTGAAAGTTCAAGTAAACGGCGTAAACTCATTAGGGTCTGAAATGGCAATGGGCGTTCCTCAAGGTTCGATATTGGGTCCATTCCTCTTCTAAGTTTACATTAATGATTTACCCCAATTACTTCAAAATCAACCGAAGATGGTGTTATTTGCAGATGACACCTCATTGATCTTTAAGATAGACAGACGTGTACAAAGTCTTGACGACGTGAATAACTCTATTCTTCAGGTCCATGATTGGTTTACGGTAAATAATTTGGTACTAAATCAAAAGAAAACCAAATGCATTAGATTTAAATTACCTAATGTTAGAAGTAGCGAATGTGACATCATACTGAATGGAGAAAAACTGGATTTTCTTGATCAAACGGTTTTTCTGGGAATCACGCTAGACGAGAAATTACAATGGGGACCTCACATAACATCTCTTGCGGGGCGGCTTAGCTCGGCCGCTTACGCTGTTAGAAAGATAAGACAGTTAACTGACGTAGAAACCGCGCGTTTAGTCTAATTTAGCTACTTTCACAGCATTATGTCGTACGGCATTTTACTAGGGGGTCGAGCTGCTGACATTGAATCCATGTTTATTTTGCAAAAGAGAGCTGTCAGAGCCATTTATAATCTACGTCGCCGCGAATCTTTCAGGGAACTTTTTAAAAGGATTAATATTATGACGGTACCTTGCCAATTCATTTATGAAAATATTATGTATGTAAGAAAAAATCTACATCTTTTTAATAAAACATGCGATAGACATAATTTTAACACTAGAAATAAAGATAAAATACATCAACTATTTTTCAGATTAGCCAAAGTACATACATCTTTTATGGGGTACTGTGTTAAATGTTACAATAAAATACCTAATGATATATTGCAATTAAATGAAAGAAAATTTAAAACTCACATTAAACGTACACTTTGTAAACAAGCGTACTATAAATTACAAGATTATATCCAAGATAAGAACGCTTGGAAACATGCTGGTCCTGCTCCATAGGACAACTAGAGTCAAGACAAAATCAAACTGGTTGCTAATTTAATTGTAAAATTTATTCTTTGTTCTTCTTTTTTTTTACATTGATTTACATTCTGTAATTACTCACACCCTGACTTATTACTATTTTTTTTTTTTTTAATGACAATCGTTTATTTTTACCATGCTTGTAAATATGTGAGCACCATGTATCTATCAGATAATTAATTTATATGTTATGGTTTAATTTTTAATTTTTTTACCTATTGTGGTACAGTCATTTTATTTTAGGTGCATCGTCTTCACATATATATTATATAATTAATGTACATGCAAAATATTGTAAAACATTTTAAAAGAGTAACGGTGGAGTTTCTTGCCCATTCTTCTCCATACGAAATCTACCTTTTCGAATGGGCGACTAGAATCAATTCTATTTTAGTAATTTTTGACGTTCAAAAGTGCCTGTTAAGTGCCTATTTGAAATAAATGCTTTGACTTTGACTTGACTTTGGCTAACGGTGAGTAATATTTTTTGTAATTTTAATTTTTAAATTAAAATAAACAAAGGTTAGTATTGAAACATGTGTCAATGGTGTTTTTCTATCGTCGTCGTCGTTTCAGCCGATAGACGTCCACTGCTGGACATAGGCCTCCCCCAATTTTGGGGGGGTATGCCATAATCGCCACGCTTGGCAGGCGGGTTGGCGATCGCAGTATGGTATGATGGTGGAATAAATAGAGAACGCTGCTGCCCATTCTCCGGTAAGACCCTTAGTCGCCTTTTACGACACTCACGGGAAGTAAGGGGTGGTGCAATTCTTTAAGTCCGGCACCACACAGACAATATGTTTTTCTATAGAATTTTCGAATTAGTAGAAGGGATAGGTAGGTAGGTTCTCTGATCTTTGTGTCGTTTCATAATGGGAGCGCGCTGTTCCAAGCGTCATTAGAATGTAGAGGAGGTAACCGTGACAGCTTAAATTCAGAGTTATACCTACGTAAGCACAATTCGATAAGCTATTGTTTTTGCTATGGCTGATTTTTCCAACGCCAGCCAATTGTTTACTATCGGAGGAATAATTATGAATTTTGATACGATGGCGGGACGACAGCATCAAATAATCAAAGATTTAATGATTTTAGGGGAAAATACATATTAAAAGGATTTAGTTTTATTTAAAAACTTGAGATTAATCGGATTTTCACTAAAATAAAAGATTAAAATACTGCAGTCGACCATTTTGACTGAAACACCAATCCACAGACGACAGCGACATCTGGAGTTTGGCGGGTTAAAAAAACTTGGCAGCCATCTTGTCTTGTTTGTCAAACAATTGTCATTGTCGCCGGCAATCCAGTGTTACCAACTTAGTGAATTTTCCACTAACACTGATGGTTTCGACCCCCCTTTTAGTGGCGAAATATTGCTTTTAGTAGCTGGTGGTTTTTGTAGTGGTTTAGTAGAATTCAGTTTCAATTACTGAAAATGCTATCACTAAGCCACTAAAACATTACGAAATATATTATTTTTACTTCATTTAATTTTCAGAAATATTTACTTTTACTGTGTAGGTAAATTCTAATAAAAGTTCTATAACAAATCAGTACCCAAGAATCATATAAATGTGAAACCGATGATGATGCAGACAAAAATTCATCTGAAGACGAATTTTAGAATATCACTTTTTTATCCTAGTTGTTGTTTTTATGTTTATGTTCCTCATCTTGACTTGTTGATTTACTAATAACATTTTATGGTGATTACTGATTTTAAATATTTTATTACGTGATAATAAAGAATTTTTTTACTATTAAAACTTTAATTACTGTTTCCTTTCACAAAAACCCAAAAATTATTTAGTGGAAATTTTAGCGAATTTTGTAGTAGGGCCGATTTTTATTAGTGGTTTTCGAAGTTGAATCTGGTGGAGAGCTAGTTTATCTGTTGGCAGCACTGCAGGCATCCGCCATTGTCAATTCCGGCTTTCCCGACTTTGATGCGCTTCCCGTAATACCGAGTTTATCTCAGTTATTTCTGTTTTAGTTGTTACTTGTTACTGTTATTTGTTTTGTTAAGTTTTGTTGCTACTCATAGTAAGTAAGTATGCATATTACTATGAGTAGCGAGTCAATATACGAGATATTATGCATTGCATATCTATATATAGGTGTATATTTGTATCTATAGGTAGGTGTATAGCCTTAGTTCACCCACCAAACTCAAGGTGGCAGCACTTTCCATACATGCAAATTTTACCACAGGGTTGTTACTCTTTGCCTCTATAGTTACTTTACTCTTTGCACCAATCACAGCGCATGACGATGTAAACATCACTGTGGTTTGTTGTGACTACTACCGACTACGCATTTGGTTCGATTTTTTATTATTGTAAGTGTAATTTATCTACTCCACTCGACTCTACAACACAAATCTATAAATATGGAAACAGGCTTAGTAAAATACAGTCATTCATTTTCGTTTTCAAATATCTTTATTTACCAATGAAACAATAAACAAAATGCACTTATCCTAAGGCCGCTTTCACATATAGGCGACTTTAGCAGCGCGACAGTCGCGCGACCGTCACCCATTCAGAATTTCATAATAAAAACAGAAGCGCACCAGCCGCGCGTCCGCTGCGCTTCTGTTTTTATTATGAAATTCTGAATGGGTGACGATCGCGCGACTGTCGCGCTGCTAAAGTCGCATATATGTGAAAGCGGTCTTAGTTACATTAACTCGTTAAAATTTGGGCACTTTAAGAGGCTAGTGATTCACCTTTCAAAGCTTATGACAGATAAGTAGTTTTAACTGCTTACAACATACATTTTACACACAATAACCATGGGCATGATGACAATAATAATATACAAATTATTTAGTTATAATTTACTGATTGCAAGGTAACATAAAAATACATAATAAAATATGGTTAACCGGTATATTTGTCTGTTCTTGAATCAAGAACGGGATCTTTTTTGAATTTTCTTCAAGGTGCACTCTAAAGCCATCCTCTAGCGTTTCGCTACAGTCAGATGTAGACTCCATTTGAAGAGATTTTATGGATATTGATGATTCTGTGTGAGTTACGGAGGGAGTTTAAGAAGTATCACCATCTGATTGTTCTATTTTTTACTCAAAACATTTATACTTGGCCTTGAATGGAACTTTACTAAAACATAATTAACAATATTAAAGCTAAATGTATCACCACGGGCATCATTATTAATCTTCATACTTTATGGAGACTTAGTAACGAGTACCGTTAATGGAAATTTCCAATTGACTTTTCAGGCCTGCAAACCCTAACCGGAATGAAATTCATAAAAATGCTATTATATAGGGAAAACAATGATCGTGTGAAATTAAGTGGAGATAACTTAGTTGATAAAGACGTGCAATCGGTGCTTTTGCCACTGAATTTAATGCAAAAAGTTTCCCAAGTATACGATTAGAAATAATTTAATAAAACCATACAGTATTTTATCGACTTTTTTATCATTGTGTTTTACGAAAGTATTTATTCTTCTATTTTTTAATCGTACCTACGAGCTACATTGTGACAATAACATAAGGCATAAACTTAATGTGATGTACATCACCTCTTACTTCGAAGTTGTCTTCTACACTATCGGATTCATCATGAACTACATTGTCAATGTAGTCCAAATGAAAAATAATATTTCTTTTGTCTTAAAAATTCAAGACGTTCATGTATTTATTAATGAGAAGACACATTACAAACACTTCATCATTTGGAATTGGATCTTTGTGGATATTGCTTTAGGTTCCTCTTCAACAATTTTAACGTGTTTCCATAATGCTCCAGCTTCCTAGTTATGATGTAATTTGTGGTGTAGCTGTGCTTTATTTTGACGCAAATATGGCGTAAACTACTAGACCCATTACTTTGTTATGCGATAAACTTACTTTATGGAACATTGAAGCCCAGCAGATCAATCATAGCGACGATGAAACTTATTGTAAAAAAATGTTTCAAGCTTATGTAAATATTTTGGTGTGTTATGACATCAATAGAACTTGTTTTGAGCATATGGTATGGTTTCGTCGTCGTCGTTTCAGCCGATAGACGTCCACTGCTGGACATAGGCCTCCCCCAATTTTGGGGGGGGGGGGGGGGGGGTTTGCCATAATCGCCACGCCTGGCAGGCGGGTTGGCGATCGCAGTATGGTATGATGGTGGAATAAATAGAGAACGCTGCTGCCCATTCTCCGGTAAGACCCTTAGTCGCCTTTTACGACACCCACGGGAAGTAAGGGGTGGTGCAATTCTTTAAGTCCGGCACCACACAGACACGTATGGTATGGTATGGTTTAGTCTTTTGAAAATAATTTGTAGAAAACGACCTAAGATGATTATAACATTTATAATTTTCAGATAGCGTTTCACACTATTTTTTTTTTTATAATGCTTTACACTACGTTCAATTAACAATTGATTGTTTCAAATTAGCCGTATATTCTGGAAAGTATGTTAGTATTTTACACAGTATTTAAATACATTTCTAGCTTTATCACACTTCAATGATTATAACCTCACAAAGTCACAATATGCTATTCTTCAACACGCGATACTGATTATCCAATTAATTTAATTTGTAACATAGGTACATCTTATTCTTTCAGTATTCAGCATTCGTTATTCTCTCGGCTTCATACATTTTGGTGACAAAGAGTTGGTTGTTGCAAATAATGTTGACCCTGCACTTTGAGAAGTTCTTTATAACTATGAATAATGTTGAAGATTCGTGCGCACTCATTTTAAATTCTGGTTGTACAGGTATTATCGCTTACTACATAACTTCTTCGGTTGCTGAGTGCTCTTGTGTGGTTTCACGGTCGCAAACGCAACTGCTGGGTTCGAATCCCAGGCTAGGAAAGATTTATTAGTTTTTCCGTTAGGTTGCGAAATTCGCAATAGCAGCCCGCAGTTAAGAAGTTGGTGGTGTGAAATAAGAAACTACAATTTGATATAAATTTTATGTCAAATTGCGATTAAAGACAAATGTTAGTCAATGACTATAAAAGTTATCATTTATCATGTTCTGTTCAATGTAACAGATGCTGAGAAAAGGCTTTGCAAAAATGTTAAACGCCTACATCGTGCAACATTCGACAATATGGCTGTTGAAATGTTCTACGTTGATGCTACTTTACCACTAAGAATGATAGCTCTGGTTACTAACTACACTGTTGTGCTGCTGCAATTTTTTCTTAATCCTGGTTTTATGAAATTTATTTTAAACTAATATGTTTTATTCCTTTTTTTTGTGTTTTTGGTTTGTTTACCTTAATAGTAATTTAGAACACATTTTTGTAATGCGATTGTTTAATAAAGTAGTATGATTAATGATTTCATGAGCCACTTACTGTGGCGGTTCTATAGTTACCTTGAACTTTTCGAAAAACAACACGGGGTTAGGTCGATTAAAAGACGACCAATATTTTATACATTTTGTACAAACTGTACCTACTGCAAATACTGACTATAATAGTGTACACATGAATCAAGTGTCTTCCCCCGAATATGAAGTGAAAGAGAAAAACGTTATTGGACGATTTCTTAATTTATAGTTACATTCCAGTTGCTTTACACAATATTACTTATTACCTCATATGTATTTAACTGCTAAATTGTGATCACGCATCTTACTGAATGACGCGCGGTAGACGCGCCTGACGTTCTTGCATAACTTCCTTGCTTCATCTGTAAAGAACAGTTCAAAAGATTTACATCAGCACTCTTTGTAAGCTAGGTAACAACAACAGGACCTTTATTTATTATCAGCCCTGATTTTGCCCAGTTGATGGCAAAAGGTTCGCCCACAAATGGGACTTAAACGTAATTATTGGCTAAATAAGGGTCTTAGCTCTGCCTAACCCTTCAGGGCGTGATGTTACGTGTTTGTGTCTTAATAAATTAATAATCTTCCTGTCCTTGTCCCATGTTACTCGGGTACGGTGATTGACTTCTTCCATTCCTTTTTGTCAAACGTATTCATCTTTTCTTGGGTCTTCGATTCCATTTCTTTTCATACTTGAAAAATTAAGTTTTTAAGTTGTTTTTTAAATAAAAGTTACCGAGATACAAATCTCTCAGCTGCTCGTAGGGAATACGTAATACTTTACGTACCTGAGCAGTTAGATTTTAGAAAAAAAATCAGATGTGTCTTGAGGGGTACGTATTACAATCCCGAAATTTAAAAGACCGAATTTTAAAATCTCTAAGACAATGACAAAAAAGGAGCTTAACATAATAGGTATGTATGATACCAATAACATAATTAAAACAAAAGTTTAAATGATAAATCATACGTAGGTATAATTAGGAGAAAAAGAAGCACGTTATTACCAAAAATATACCAAAGAATCATGCCCAATTTCCATACATTGATTGACCTGTCACTTGATTTGTTTTACAGGTCGCGTCAACTAGTGTTGTATAAAAACAATTATTGTTCATAATAACACAATAATTTATTATCATTTCATTTAGAGGCCAGGGAAAAATGTTATTAAGTAAATAAGATTTTGAGGTTATAACAGCTGTCAGATAAGGTTTGACAGCTGTTATAACCTCATAAATTGTACGATAATTAAAATCAAATTGTTTCTTAATCGCTGAGCAGAGAGGGATTTATTTCTGAGTGATTGTAATCACTCAGAAATAAATCCCTCTTCAATGTAATAACATCAAATCATCATCATCAAATTGGCGCGCGGTCGCAAACAGCAGTTATTATTCTCGTAATAACCCGCCGATGCGGAGTTATAAAGACTTCGTGTGATGTTGTGCTATCCTTGTTTACTACACTTTCTGCAAGTTTGAGCAATTTAGGTACCTACTTACAGTTCATTGAAGTAGGTATCGGTCAAAATCTGTCGTCGCCGTCGAAGCGGACCAGACTCCAGGAGTCGGCCTGACAGACGACATAAATAGATACCTAACGAAAAGAGCTGCCCACCTACATGTTTTTGGCGAGGACAGGGAAATTAAATAAAAAACAGGATTTGATTTATTATCATTTATTCAATATCTTCTCGTACAACCACTTCATTTAAAAATGCCACTGGAGCCACAATGTTGGTTTCATGCCTGTGATCATGCATTAAGTTGATCATCCTTAGTGTGAGGCTTGATGGGTTTTCTTTGAGAATGTGGTCACTTTGACGATTGAGCAATGATCGACCACAAACGGGGCACACTTGAGCATGACCACGTCGAGATGAACCAACAGATGGATCACACTCATTTTTTCAATGAATCTGAGCATTAATAGTCTGCATGGATACATCAAAGCACGCTTCACAAATGTAATCTTCTTCCGTTATCTGAAAAACAAATAAAATAAAAATAGTTTATTTCTCACCGTTAAAAGTTACAATTATTATACAAATAGGTAAATTACAAGTAGGTACTTCAACATTTTGTGGTGATCATAATAAGGTGCACATAGTATTGACCCTTGCCCATAAACTAGGCAGGAACCAGTATCTCAGGGGATAGTGTTCAGCTATTGACATTTAAATTTTTATCTTAGGACCACTAAATCACTATCACACTCGCTATTAATTTATTAAATTATTCGTCTTAGTAAGTACGATTAGAGAGTGCTAGGGTTTGTAGGTGAGTTTGAAGATATGAGGTATGGATGTGGGTATGTGTGTTAAATATGAGTGGTGAAATAGAGGTATGTGTGTGAATGATGTAGTGGTGAAGTAAGTGAAGAAAGTGTGTTTGTGTGGTAGATAGGGTTATACACAAAGGGTCATTAGATTTTCAGTGTCTTCGTAAATTATGAGATTTTAAAGCCTACAATGGAAATAAGTATGTATATTTAATTTGTATTTTTACATTTTTTGTTTTAAACAGCTGAACCACTATAACTAAAACATGGGGAAAAACCTAGATGTAACCAACATATTCGGTCAGTGGGTCGTCTTAGGGGCGTCACCTATTTCTAGTAGGTAGTGCTAGTTATATTTTTCGTGTAACTTGAAAAATATACTTTACCACTTCTAAATATCAATTCTTTTATATAAAACAATTAATACGCTAGCCTTCGTTGACTGGATACGAAATCGTTAGGTACTTGATTGTTATTATACTTACTATTACTGAAGATACCCAAGTGCTAATTAGCGAGATGACTCTGCTATCAAGCCGAAGCGCCCGATAACGCCGAAGCGTATTAACACTTTGTTGCAGTTTATACAAAGCAATCTCGTAGAAGGCTCCATAGCACTTTCCAACAAGAGCGATTACGATAACTTAAATTCCAATCAAAAGCACTAAATCGGTATACGTATAACACAGGTCAAAGTAATCGTAAGTGGTAGGTATCGAAGTCCATGGAAAATGCAAAAGTTGTAAGGGTATCAGAAAATCCAAAATCGCACACACGAAACGAACGACTGCAAAACGTCAAACAAATGACAGCGGTCTCACTGTCACAGCGACAGCCTGTCATTCGTTGCGGCTAAAGAAGTCCGTTTTACGCGTAACCTGTCAACTGTACACTTAAAATGGAACGTGTGTAAAACACGTTCCGTTTCCATACATATTGAGAATGATAAACATAATATAAATTGTATTTTTTCCTGGCTTCACATGAAAATTCAATTAAGTGATACGAAATAAGCAAAAAAAATGCAATTTTTTAAGATATTTTACATCACTAGACGCGTTCGAATATTTTCAGGTCAAGACTGGACATGATTCTTTTGGTGCTACCAGCCACAGTGTTAGGTTTATCATAGGGATTAACTTTCTCTATGGAACCTATGTCAAAATGTAAAAAAAAAAATTGACTTCCCATGGAAATTGGTCAGCTTCATCGAGTCACTTTGTATGGTAAATCGAGTATTTTTTTCCAATATTTCGACATAGATCCTATACAGAAAGTTGGTATTTATGATGAACCTAACATGTAGTGTTAAGTTAAGAAACACATTTTCCTAACAACCTGTAAAAAAAAAATAAGATACAGAATTATGTAAATTTAAAGATTACTGACGATCCCCCTTAAGAATTCTACATATTTACAGTCGGTTATATTTTGTAAAATATTATGAATGAATCTTCTCCATCTTCACTGCGTTTTTATTTTTTCTTTTCGTGGCAGGTGTTATATGTATAAGATTATCATTTACCTTTATTTCCTTCATCAACTCAGTCACCAATCAGAAAAATCCAATATGTCTTTTAGAACACACCACGTTTATATGGTGGTGGAATGACTCAGCACTGTTTTGTATGCGTGGAACCGAGGAATGTGCGTGGAGACACCAAAAGGTTGGACTGTACACAGGCTGTTGATTATTTTTTCCATTTACGTAATACTCGTTGAACCAATTAGCAATTTCAGCAGCTTATGCTGTCAGAAAAATCCGTCAATTTACTGATGTAGATACCGCGAGAGCAAGCGGGATTGTCCGAAAGGGTTACCGCTAGCCCGGAACATAAAGGGCTAAGGAAGGAACACCGCTGGGTTTTAGTCAGTAAGAGTCTGACAATCCCTTCCGCTCCGCCCAGAGCGGGAGGAGTCATTTGATGATTTCCCATCCGCAAAAAAAAAAAAAAAGATACCGCGAGACTAGTCTATTTTAGTTACTTTCATAGTATCATGTCTTACGGTATTTTACTTTGGGGACGGGCTGCAGACATCGATTCTATTTCTATTCTGCAGAAAAGAGCCATCAGAGCCAGATATAACCTCCGCAGGCGCGATTCTCTAAGGGAACTGTTTAAGGAAATTAACATCATGACGGTGGTTTGTCAATATATCTACGAAAACATCATGTATGAAAAAACTGACATCTTTTTAGTAAAAGAGGTGAAAGACATAATTATAGTACTAGAAATAGGGACCTATTAGTTCAACCAGGTTTCAGGCTGGCTAAAGTAGACTCATCTTTTATGTGGTACTGTTTAAAATGTTATAATAAAATACCTCCTCACATTCTTCAACTAAATGAGACAAAATTCAAGTCTTGTATAAAACGCACACTATGCAGTCAGGCATATTATAAGTTAGGGGATTACATCGCTGATAAAAATGCCTGGCTTAATGCTGGTCCTGCTCCACAACCGCAACTAATTGATTAACACTTGAAAATACTGTTGGAGGTGCTGAAGATTGTAAGACTATCTTTGCATTGTATAAACTCAATTTCCTTTGTATTGTATATTTGCATAGCACAGATGTGAGTTCTATGTATGTACCATTACCTTATTTACCATTTACCGGGTAATATGTCTTTCATTGACTTGAATGTGCCATGGCGGCTGATAGTATGTCATGCTCACACAAATGTCTCGCTGACGGTGGCGTGTGTGTTGGATCATTTAGCTCCCTTCAAAATGGTTGAGCTAATTGGTGCTGATCTATGCGTCATGTTCGTGAACGGGCGCCGTCAGTTGGGGCTGGTCATCACTCAGCTGCCTCGGCTTATTTTTAATTATTTTATTTTTGGATTGTTGTTTTGCTGTACTCTGGACGCTTTTCACGCGTACGTCTTTTTTACATCGTTCTCACATATAATTGTAAATTCAACATTAATGATGTAACTAATATTTAAAAAAAATATAATTTAAAAGAGTGTCCATGGAGTTTCTTGCCCGTTCTTCTCCATAGGTACCTATGCTTTGGAATGGGCAACTAGCTTCATATTCTCTGACTGACCGACTTCTTGACAATTCAAAAGTGCTTGTAAATGGTTTATTTGAAATAAATGGTTTGAGTTTGAGTTTGAATTCTGCGGGCATCATTGGACATTGTTTCAACAAGATCCCTGTACTATCAGTATTTTGTGGTCCTGTACACGGCAGCGAAAAGACGTTCCCGTTATTGTTTGCCCTTTGTACCCACAAAGACAAAGCGTCTTATGATATGATGCTGGACTATTGGAATTCTGTGCTGAAGATGAGATAACGCTTAATCCGACGTTTATAACACTGGACTTTGAAAAGGCTGCAATTTTAAATTTGCGTCAACATTTTGAAAACGTGACACTCAAAGGTTGTTTTTTTCATTTGAGGCAGATCATCTACCGAAAATTTCAAAGGGAAGGTTTGTCTTCAAAATATAATAATGATGGACAATTTAATCGTGAGATAAAATCTTTATTCGCATTCTTTCTTCACAATATCTTCTAATCTAAACAATATCAACATTATAAAATGTTGATATTGTTAGGGTGAAGAAAGAATGCGAATAAAGATTTTATCTCACGATTAAATTGTCCATCATTATTATATTTTGAAGACAAACCTTCCCTTTGAAATTTTCGGTAGATGATCTGCCTCAAATGAAAAAAACAACCTTTGAGTGTCACGTTTTCAAAATGTTGACGCAAATTTAAAATTGCAGCCTTTTCAAAGTCCAGTGTTATAAACGTCGGATTAAGCGTTATCTCATCTTCAGCACAGAATTCCAATAGTCCAGCATCATATCATAAGACGCTTTGTCTTTGTGGGTACAAAGGGCAAACAATAACGGGAACGTCTTTTCGCTGCCGTGTACAGGACCACAAAATACTGATAGTACAGAAGTCAATCTACATACAAAGTGCGCTCGAGCAACGCACACATAGACACCGCTCACGGACACGGTATCTCAGACGGGTTGGGAGCAGTGCGAGCGCGCGTGTCATCCGCTTGAGACACGCGTCTGTGAAGTGCAAAAATGGAGCAACAAAAAAATGCCTATTTAAGCTCGATTTATATAATAGTTTCCTATTTTGAATCAGTATAAATAAAGTAACTTTTTTGTAAGGTAAATTCATGCCACCAACGATTACGTAAGTTGAAAACATCATTTTTTGTTTGTGTGGATATTGTGTTGTTTTTAGTGCCATTGGATGGGTGTAGATCTAAAACGGATAGGGCAAAATAAATTGTGTAAATAGGGTAATCCGTTTTGAAGTTATTAGGGATTTTCGATAGTGAACATTGACAAATGTAAAATTTTATATGTTTTGGTTCTGTAAACTTTTTGTATTGTAATACTATGTTTATTGTTTTGTTTTAATATTTTAGGATAAGCTCAACAATAAATCAAACAACTAGATACGAGTGCCACTTCCACGATAGTTTTTTGTGCATAAGCCAAAGTTGACAACCATAGCGCGACCGCCGAGCGTAGGTATGAAAAGTGAAATACATACACGTCATTGACTTCTGTACTACCTGTATTTTGTGACAGGACCGTGCATCGTATATAATTGTTGGTCAATCATAGACACAATTTAAAATGTGCCGTCCATTACTAAATAAAGAGCTTGGCACAATACAGTTATTAATTGTTTGGTACTCAACAACGTCAGTCTTTTATTGTCTGCAAAAATTCTATCTTTAATCACAAAGCTGGTATCGTTATCGTACATTGTTGCTTCCAAATCCAGGTCAAAATCAAAAGAAGTCGGCTCTTTTGGCATTTTTAGATGTTTTTTCTTTTCGCGCGTAATTACTTGCCGGAACGCGACTCTGGAAGGCATATGCGTCGCAATACTTGAGCTAGTATATGCCAAGTGATTTTATAAAATTTGGCAGGTCTTAACAGTAGGCTGGTCTGATGTTTTTAATTTTAATTTTTTAGTATTGTCAGCAACATCGGTACGACGCGGTGTGCTTTCATGGGAGTGTTCATTATTTAATGATATTAATGTTGCACTTTCAACACTCGCGAATGCATTGGTTGTAAGAGTAGCTCGGCACTTAAACATCGTGTCTCTTATATTCACAGTTCCAATAGCATTTATCCGTGGTTTGCCGGTTCTTTGTAAACACAAAACCGCCTACCTGTAGGTACTTTAAATCTACCTTTTTAAGACTTGAACACTTTTAAAGTAGGTACCTTGAATCATTATAGCAACCACTCGGTACTAAATAGCTAACAGTAACTACGAATGAATAAAACATCTATACATATAATAAATCTGTAGAAGGGTCAATTCTGTACATCGAAAATATTGAAAAAATAAATAGCGGGGGGTGTTGCTGGATCGATACCAAACCCAAATATGTGATTAAAAAAATTTTTGTCTGTCTGTCTGTCTGTCTGTCTGTCTGTCTGTATATGCAGGCATCACGTGAAAACTAACGGTTCGATTTCGATGAAACTTGGTATAATTATACCTTATTATCCTGGGCATAAAATAGGATACTTTTTATCCTGGAAAAATACGTAGAAAAAAAAATCTTATTTTTTCGGTTTTATTCATAGACGTTGTTCTGTAGAACAGCGAACACACGTTGCATTACCCGTAGTGGATAATTTTCCATTTCAATTTAAGAGAATACAGTTTCCTGTAGCTTTGTGTTACGCCATGACACTAAATAAGGCTCAAGGTCAGACCCTAGGAGTTGCTGGCGTAGATCTTACCGCGAGTTGTTTTTCACACGGGCAACTTTACGTAGCTCTTTCCCGTGTGAGCAGTCCAAGAAATCTTCATGTTCATATTCCGGACGAGCTCACTAACAATGTTGTGTATGCTGAAGCTCTCAATTAACTTTCTGTCGCATTGTCACGATCACTTTTTTATTATTGCAAACTTTTCGTCACTGTCAGTAATTTACTGCTACATGCTACTTATCAAGGCCGGAATTACTATGAAAAAAATACTTACTACAGAACGCGAGCTCAACAGCAGTAGCTCAATAGAGGGATCTCCTTAATTATTATAGGCTTAGTCGTATTTGGGTCCAATAGATATTTATAAGATGTCATTGTCATAGTTACTCAAAATGGAGAAATAAACCATCCACGCGAAGACCGACATCCGCGCGGACGGAGTCGCGGGCGGAAGCTAGTTATGGAATAAAATAATTTATCGAGATCTACCCCCGAACTACGTCGCCGCTCTTTGGGATTTCATCCATCGGTATTTCGTCCATTCGGGATTTCGTCCAATCGGGATTTCATCCTTTCGGGCATTTGGACATCGGTATTTTAGGTTTCAATGTAACGGCTATCGGCATTTAAAACTTTCGGTTTTTGAATTTCCTTGTTTTGGACGTCGGTATTTCAGTCAAAGTTTTTATGAAATTTCTGGATTTTAATACGTACCCGTCTTGAGAATTATAATATTTGCTACAGCCTGCTGTGATTAAGTAATGCGATATTTAATACTTACTTTTCTTCATCCAATATTAACTTTAAGTGGTTGGCATAAAGTGCAACAAATCGCATTGACTACATTTTATCACTTACGGCTGCATTTACGATTAAAGTACATATTAATATCTTGACATTATTACTTCTACACTTGACCATTACGACAGTCCAAACCTTGCAAGTGTGATGGAAAATGTTAATTACAATACAATGTCCGCGTCGTACGGTTAGGTACCTACTATATCAATGAGCGCAAGACGGCGCGGGCGCGAGAAGCGCGGGTGAGCATGTTTTTGTACGGACAAACAGGTAACCTAACAAGCTTATTGAACTTTGTGAATTCTCAATCAATCAATCAATCAATCAATCAATCAATCAATCAATCTTTATTTGTGAACATAGGTATACATAAAAGGTCTTGAATATACATATTATTGTAGTCGAGCTCTACGTTCTACCAATAAAATTGGTGTACAAATAGTAATTTTTTGTGTTATATCATTAAAAAAACCAGATTAAACAGTAATTAAAAAAGTAAATAAATGTCAACTAAATGAATAAATGTCAATTAAATTAATAAATGTCAATTAAATTAAATTTTACATGCATGTCAAAGGAAGATAATATTACATAAAGGAATTATATCATAGTTTGTCATTTAAAAAATCTTCAATAGAGTAATACGTCTTGTCAACTAGAAATAAAAACAAATTACTTTTAAATTTGTGGACATTTTCTTCACTTCTTATACATTTTGGTAACTTATTATATAACCTTGGAGCCATTGCAAAAACACTGTTCCTAAATAGTGCAGTTTTAGACCCAACTGTTTGTAACCGGTCACAACGGCGCTGGCTACTTACTCGAACAAATTTGTGCAGATTATTTTTGACGAACATGGTCGTTTCAAATATGTACAACGATGGCATTGTTAATATTTTCTTATCTTTAAAAAATGGTTTGCAACTGTCAGTTGTCTGTAAGTTGTAGATAGCTCTTATGCATCTTTTTTGGCACTTAAATACTGTACTTTTACCCGTAGCATTTCCCCAAAATATAATTCCATATCTTAATGTTGAGGCCACCAGACCATGATATGCTGTTAATACTGTTGTCCGATCGGCTGTTTTACTTAACATATGCAAGGCATAGGAGTATTGGTTTAGTTTACTACACACTTTGTCAATATGTGAATTCCATTTTAATGTGTTTTCTATATGTAATCCGAGAAATTTTGTTACATTTGTTTCATTAATAACTTTGTCATTATATCTAATATTTAAGTTCAATTTGTGATTTACTCTTTGCTGAAATGTCATTAATACTGTTTTGTCTAGATTTATAATCAAATTATTATTTTGAAGCCAATTCACAACTGATTTTAAATTAGAATTAATGTCAGCCTCTAATGTACTTACTTCGTCATTATTAAATAGTAAAGTGCTGTCGTCCGCAAACATTGTCATAGGATATGTTGATGCTGTAGGAAAGTCATTAATATAGATAATAAATAGAGGCGGTCCCAGTACGCTACCTTGTGGTACCCCGTAAGCTACAGTTCTCTGGCTAGATGTATATGTGATTTCGTTTTTTTTACAAATTCTACTAATTGTCGTTATCTGCTTTCTATTAGATAGATAAGATTCTATTAAATTTAAAATATTTCCTCTAATTCCGTATGCGTGAAGTTTATTTATCAGTATTTTATGGTCTACGCGATCGAAAGCTTTTGACATGTCCATATAAAGCGCTAGAGTTGGTAGTCTTTTATCCACTCTACTGCTAACCATATGCAAGAAATCATAGATGGCCATGTTAATTGATCTATTTTTTCTAAAACCTTTTTGGTTATCAACGAATAAGCTATTTTTCTCAAAGTATGAAGTAAGTTGGCTATATATTGCTTTTTCAAATATTTTTGATAAAATTGGCACTAACGCGATAGGTCTGTAGCAGGACATATCCTCTCTGCTATCTTTTTTGAATAGCGGTTTTACTATGGTTATTTTTAATTCTTCCGGAAAATAACCATGCAGTATGCACATATTGATAAGATGACTCAACACAGGAGCAAGTATTGTGGATACCTGTTTAACAATTTTTGTACTTATATGATCGTACCCAGTGCTAGATGTATTTTTTAGTGACATAATAATACGATGAATTTCAAGGGGTATTGTAGGTAACATAAACATAGATGTACATTTACTTTGTATTGGCGTATTTTTATTAATGTTTATATTATTGACTGGATTCACTTGATCCACAAAATAATTGTTAAAGGCTTGTGCTATTTCAAGAGGATTAGTTAAAATTGTATCATTTGACTTGATTTTCATTATAGTTTCATTTGGCAAATTATGTTTATTCTTGTTTTTGTTGATAACTTTCCATGTTGCTTTACACAGATTCTGAGCTGAATGTATAAAACGACTGTGATGGGCTCGCTGTGTGAGATTTATAACTCTCTTTAGCCGATTTGATAGCCTTTTGAGATTTGTTTTATTTTGCTTATTCGGCAATAACCGGTACTTCCACAGCAACTCCCTCTTTCTTTTACTGCATATCCTAATGCCACGACTAATCCATTTAGCTTTTACTTTAGTCGATATCCGTATTTTTATATTTGGAAAGCACAAATCGTATAGCAACCTAAACAAATCATAAAACAACTTGAATGCCTTTTTGGGATCATTTTCCTCGTATACGTCAGCAAAGGTAATGCACTTGATGTGGTCTACGAATTTCTGAACATTTTCTTTTGAGTAATCTCGTTTAGTTGAGAACCAGTAATTTATCATGCATGTCTGTCTGACTGGACATCTTAAGAGTTGAGCCGTATGATCGGATACCGCTAGCTCTAAAACTTCTCCTTTCGACCCTCGTACATTGTGAATTATGTTGTCTATGCAGGTACCGCTGCTTAATCTTGTTGGAACTTTTATTTCAAATTTAAGATTATAACCCATTAAAAGATGCCTAAATTGCTCTAAACATGCCGTGTTTTTTAACAGGTCGATGTTGAAATCACCGCACAAAATTAGTTTTTTACTAGCGTGAAACGAGAAAGACTTTAAAATAATGTTTAGGTTATTAAAAAATATCTCAAGTTTACCCTTTACCTCCCTACTTTGTGGGCTCCTATAGATACAAATTATGATGATTTTGTGATCAGTAAGTTCCACTGCACAACATTCAATTATATTAGAAACACAGTATTTTCCCACTGACTCCAAAACTTTATATTTAATTCCGTTTCGTATCATGATACACGTACCACCATGTCTGGTTTTCCGAGTGAAATGAGTAGCAACAGTAAAATTAGGAATATGTAACAAGTTAACATCAGAGAGTATCATATTATGCTCAGAAAAGCACAACACATCAATTATTTTTCCTGAATTGAATAGTTCATCTAATGTGACAGTAAACATACCAGATTTATTCAGTAGACCATTTATATTTTGATGTAGAATGTTAATATTTTTATACACGAAAAAAATCATTGCGTTCATAAAACTTTTCATCTACAGAAGATTCAAATTGTGGTCTATCATCTGATAAGGTTAAAATTAAATTTTGAAAGATATTACGCATTCCACGGTCGTTAATTTTTCCGCTTAATTTTGAGAACATAGTATAGTCATAAAATAAATTTAAATTAGAGTCAAATGCAATTGCGTAATTATATGTCTGTAAGTCTAGATGTAGTAGATTATTAAAAGTCTCTATTCGCATATTGAACATTGTTGAGTAATTACTTAATTTAAAAGTAGGAACACACAAAATTACATTTGTATTCTGTACTGTCATTAATGCCTCTCTTAATTTTACAATGATGTTAACATAATTTCCCGTATGTAAAAAGTCTTCTTCTCCAATTAAAACAACACAATAATCGTTCATAGAATAATCAACAAGTTTTTTATGTAAGTCGTTGACAAGCTGTAGTGTGCCACAGTTTGGCGAAATATAATGACATACTTGGAAGTTTTTAAATGACTCTTGTGCTATGGACAATACCTTGTTATTCTTATTTGCGCTAACCACGCACAGTTTATTTTTTTTCGGAGCATAAGAATGATCTTCACTGTCTTTCCTCTGTGTTGTTGCATTATCTGATTGAATTGCAGAAGTATTAGCTGTTTCTTGTTTTTCTGAAAATGATTGCTTTTTCGTCCTCTTTTTTTGTGATTTTATTTGAGAGTTTGGGCGCGGAGTAGATGTACGTGAGCTTTTGTTGGGGGTTCCAACATCACTTGTCAGTTTTTTTGTGGCCTTTTTTAGCACATCATTTTTAGTAGTTAATGTAGTTATAGTTTTTTTTAGTTCTGTATTTTCTATGTTTAAGTTTTTTATCTCCTCATGTGCTGAGTTAAGTTGTGTGGTCAGTTGTTCAATTTGGTTATGTAGCTCTTGAATTTGCATGTTGTTTTCATCGCTTGTTATATTTGGTAAACTACTGGTGCTGCCATCTATCTTTGAACTAATTTCATCATTGCTTTCGTCAGAGTTATCTGTCAAGGAACGTGTCTTTGGTCTACGAAACGTGATATTGTTGAAGAAGCTCATTTTGTACTGTCTTAGTTGTCTTACTGATATTTTAAAACTTACTGAAGAAATTGGAAAAAAGTTATGTTTGCGCGGGGATCCGAACTCGAGTCGTCTTTTTCTCAGTCGAGCGCTATACCACTAGGTCAGCTGTTCAATAATGTTATATGCCAAATTGTCCTTCATACAGGAAATGTATTTTTCGGTTAGCTTTGATTATTGTTATTGACGGTGGTTCGAAATAATGTTGTATTCAAAGTGTAGGTGTTGTATGATGACTTGTAAAAATGTTTTATTAACTCACTGTTTTGACTTCATTTCCATTTAATATGTTCACAAGTTCCTATTGTGATTTATCACTTTTATTACTACTTGACAAAAACTTCACTCAAGTTCACCATAATTTATTATTGGTCATCCCGTGGTAAATTGATGCATTGGAAGTTAAATTGTTTATAACTTTATTGATTGTGATTATAAACACTAGATAACAGTATCACTTATGTATTGTAGTCCACATTCACTGATTATACACTTTGAAGCACGTAAATACTCTTTAAACTATTATTAATTTTAATTTATTACGGAGCTGATATTGTTGACGTGACAGTGGCGCCACACAAAATGCGATAACAAAGCGAATTTTAAATTTCATTCAACCGTGAAATTAACTACCGTGTAAAGTGTTTGGCTCTTGTCATACAGGAACTCCTAGTACAAGAGCCAGGGCTACACTCTCATGATACAGTTTTGAAATTTTGTACATAGATTCTTTACAGAAAAATACTTGACACGTATTTCGGGTTTCGCATATCGACGGCGAAGTGCCAATACCTCCTAACTGACATTTTTTGAGAAACTCACTTTTTTATCGTTTTTAATTTAAAAGCGTTATTCGCATGTTTTAGTGAAATCTCCTAAGTGTGTTTTTAGTTGCAACAGCATTCAATTAAAATGAGGAAATATGTACCTCCCAACTAAACCAACGCAACGTGTCTATTTTTGAACGTTTTTTCGGTTTGTGTAAATTTTTTACTTTGTCAGTAAGGGGGTATTGGCACTTCGCCGTCGATGTACTAAAAATAATGTTGTATATGTTACCGGTAAGCTGTATAATCAGGTATTCTATACAATACCTAGGCAATGTATAGAATACCTGGGGCGCCCAGGCAATGTATGAAATATTATGAATATTATTGTCCGTTACATACTTTGCCTAGGTAATGTATACATTTTCCAGGTCAAAGTCAAAGTCAAAGTCAAAGCATTTATATCAATTAAACCATTAACAGGCACTTTTGAATTGTCAAGAAGTCGGTCAGTCAGAAAATATGAAGCTAGTTGCCCATTCCAAAGCGTAGGTACCTATGGAGAAGAACGGGCAGGAAACTCCATGGACACTCTTTTTAAATTATGTTTTACAAAAATATTAGTACATCATTACTTTTGAATTTAAAATTATATAATGTGAGAACGATGTAATAAATAAAAAAGACGTAAAACGTTAAAAGCGTCCAGAGTACAACAAATAGTACTTAACAAAACAACAATCCAAAAATAAAATAATTAAAATTAAACCGAGGCAGCTAAGAGATGAGGCAGGTATTGTATAGAATACCTGCTGGTTCACCGACAATGTGTAAAGTAAATAGAATTGGTCTATATTTATCATAGTTATGTAAGTACCATGCAAGAAACGAACATGTATATATCGCAGGCAATTTGTATGATTCTGCGTTTTACAAACGGCATCGTCCGTTTACAAACGCTCGCTGTTTTAAAATATGTCGCACCCCGAGGTTAGTTTGGTTAGGTAACTTTAACCTTTTAAGCGCTTGGCTAAATATCAATTGCCGTGCCCCTAGCGCGCGGCTACAAATCGATAAAATAATCATCATCATCTGCCTAGCCTTTTCATGTTGGGGTCGGCTTCCAGTCAAACCGGGTGCAGCTGAATACCTAAATCGATTAAATAATACCTACAACGAATAAGGAGGCGCAATCGTTGAATAGAACGAAAAAATTATGCATGTTCTCTGACACAGAAATACGACACGAGCGGTTAAAAGGTAAAACTCTTTACACAGGAATAGGAGCCCCATAGGAAGTGGGGCTATGTCGACATAGGATGCAAGAGCGAGGGAAGGGCACCCCGAGCTTTCGTCTTTTTCACACATTGCCAGCTACGCATTCGGTACTGTATAGAATGCCTAGGCAAAGTATAAAATAAATAATATTTCATACATTACCTAACCGTTTTAGGTATTCTATACATTGCCTAAGTTTTGTATAGAATACCGGATTATACCTACAGATTGCCGGTAACATATATATAAAATTCAAAGTCCTGACTGACAGATGTATCCACGTCTTGACGACACGACCTAAAGAAGGTGGCTGGGGTAGACTGGATGCGGAAGGTGGAGGACAGGGTGCTGTGGCGCAGTCTGGGAGAGTCATATCATATGTCCAGCAGTGGACTGCGATAGGCTGAGTTGATTGATGATCTTTGTGAAGAGTAGGTCTCCACTAAGAAAGGGTTTTTCAAAATTCCACCCCTTTTTTTTTTTTTTTTTTTGCGGATGGGAAATCATCAAATGACTCCTCCCGCTCTGGGTGGAGCGGACGGGAGTGTCAGACTCTTACTGACTAAAACTCACCCGTGTTCCTTCCTTAGCCCTTTATGTTCCGGGCCAGCGGTAACCCTTTCGGACAATCCCGCTGACCCGGCAGGCTTCGGCCCTAAGGGGCCCCTCCCCGATGCTGACATCTCTTTGAGGCGCGCGTGGAACACGTACGCGCCGTCCGGCACGGGCCTGGTCCTGATCGGGCGGTGAGCTACCCATTACTCTCCGCCCGCAGGCCCGCGCCTACGGTGGCCGGGAGTCGTCATGCGGCTCCCGACGCCCGGAGCGTCTCCCGCGGCGGCTGGGACGGGAGGCTCTCTCCCTGAGCCGTTCCGCCACCTCCTTCGCTAGCATGACTGCTTCGCAGAAGGAGGTGACTGCCTCCCACTCCCTCTCGCCCCGGACCATGGCTTGCACCAGGGCCGGACGCGAGAGGTCGCCGTCGCTGCCAATCGCCTCTACGAGGACACGGCGGTGCTCCGCCCAAGCGGGGCAGACCTCCACCGTGTGCTCCACCGTGTCCTCTGGGCGATCCTGACAATGGTGACCCCCGGGCGTTTCCTCCCGCCTGATGATGTGCAGGAACCTCCCGAAACTTCCGTGTCCGGTGAGGACCTGCGTCAGGCGGTAGGTGAGGGCGCCGTGGCGCCTCTCTAGCCACTCCTCAAAGAGGGGTCTTATCGCCGCTATCGCGGCGTGCCCTGCGCTGGGTTGCGACAGTCGCTCTTTCCATGCCGCCATGAGATCGCGCCGGAGATCCGTCCGCTCCGCAGCGATTTGCCGCGGAAGCGGATCCTCCCCCCGGCGTAGTGCCTCCGCGCGCCACTCATACAGGCGCGCGAGGACCATCGCCTCCAGATCCCATGGCGGCAGTCCGGCAAGGAGGCTTGCCGCCTCGCCAGAGATCGTGCGGTAGCCCCGGATAGCCCTTATGGCTACCACCTTCTGGGGCGCGTTCAGGTAGTGGACGGCTCGCCGCCGCAGTGAACGCGCCCACACCGGGGCCCCGTATATGGCCATGGACCGCACGACCCCCGCGTAAAGCCTCCGGTAGGAGGCGTTTGGCCCCCTCAGGTTAGGTTAGGTTAGGTTAGGTTCCCCCCCGGTGGGTTCCCGCATTGTCGAGGCGGGGGGGCTCAGTAGCCGTGGCTTGGACACCCACGGTGAAGCGAAGAGGAACCCGAGGAGGGGCCGCTCGTCAGGGCTTTTGCCTGTAAGCCGACGACGTAGCGGCCAACGAGTAGGTTGCGGTGCCGCTTCGGCGACATCGCAACTGAGGCGGGCCGCGATGTCGTTGTAACGGAGGCATCGCGGCTGAGGGTTGAAGGCCGCGGCGGGAGAGGAGTGCCGGTATTGCGGTGCGCCGCTCTCCCTACCTTCCGCGGCCTTGACGGGGTCGCCACCGTTCGATGGCGGACGCGGTGGGGCCGCAGGGGAGGAGGAGTGTCGGTATGACGTTGGCCGCTCTCCCTATCCTCTGCGGCCGAAAATTGGCAGGCGGCGGGGCCAATGTCCTGACCCGTCGCAGGGGGACCAAGGGTGCCCAGACACGGGGTCGTCTGGCGCCCATGTGCTGGTTTGGTCCCTGGGGTGGTCACGGCGTGCCATGTGTTCTGGTGCGCCGGTGATGGGGAGTACTCCCCAGAGGAGGGTCCGGTAACGGACAGCCGCGGCGGGTTCACGGATGAGTGCTAACGCGTGCCCGTGTTCCCGCCGTAAGCGGCAGAGGAGGACACCGTGGAGTTTTAGTGGGTAAGAGTCCCACATAACTGCACTATCTCCCCGTGGTAGTGCAGAATGCATGAGCATTTCTCCACGTTAAAAAAAAAAAAAAAAAAAAAAAAAAGGTTAGGTTAAAAAAAAAAAAGGTTCCCCCCCGGTGGGTTCCCGCATTGTCGAGGCGGGGGGGCTCAGTAGCCGTGGCTTGGACACCCACGGTGAAGCGAAGAGGAACCCGAGGAGGGGCCGCTCGTCAGGGCTTTTGCCTGTAAGCCGACGACGTAGCGGCCAACAAGTAGGTTGCGGTGCCGCTTCGGCGACATCGCAACTGAGGCGGGCCGCGATGTCGTTGTAGCGGAGGCATCGCGGCTGAGGGTTGAAGGCCGCGGCGGGAGAGGAGTGCCGGTATTGCGGTGCGCCGCTCTCCCTACCTTCCGCGGCCTTGACGGGGTCGCCACCGTTCGATGGCGGACGCGGTGGGGCCGCAGGGGAGGAGGAGTGTCGGTATGACGTTGGCCGCTCTCCCTATCCTCTGCGGCCGAAAATTGGCAGGCGGCGGGGCCAATGTCCTGACCCGTCGCAGGGGGACCAAGGGTGCCCAGACACGGGGTCGTCTGGCGCCCATGTGCTGGTTTGGTCCCTGGGGTGGTCACGGCGTGCTATGTGTTCTGGTGCGCCGGTGATGGGGAGGACTCCCCAGAGGAGGGTCCGGTGACGGACGGCCGCGGCGGGTTCACGGATGAGTGCTAACGTGTGCCCGTGTTCCCGCCGTAAGCGGCAGAGGAGGACACCGTGGAGTTTTAGTGGGTTAGAGTCCCACATAACTGCACTATCTCCCCGTGGTAGTGCAGAATGCATGAGCATTTTTCCACGTTAAAAAAAAAAAAAAAAAAAAAAAAAAGGTTAGGTTAGGTTAGGTTAGGTTCCCCCCCGGTGGGTTCCCGCATTGTCGAGGCGGGGGGGCTCAGTAGCCGTGGCTTGGACACCCACGGTGAAGCGAAGAGGAACCCGAGGAGGGGCCGCTCGTCAGGGCTTTTGCCTGTAAGCCGACGACGTAGCGGCCACCAAGTAGGTTGCGGTGCCGCTTCGGCGACATCGCAACTGAGGCGGGCCGCGATGTCGTTGTAACGGAGGCATCGCGGCTGAGGGTTGGAGGCCGCGGCGGGAGAGGAGTGCCGGTATTGCGGTGCGCCGCTCTCCCTACCTTCCGCGGCCTTGACGGGGTCGCCACCGTTCGATGGCGGACGCGGTGGGGCCGCAGGGGAGGAGGAGTGTCGGTATGACGTTGGCCGCTCTCCCTATCCTCTGCGGCCGAAAATTGGCAGGCGGCGGGGCCAATGTCCTGACCCGTCGCAGGGGGACCAAGGGTGCCCAGACACGGGGTCGTCTGGCGCCCATGTGCTGGTTTGGTCCCTGGGGTGGTCACGGCGTGCTATGTGTTCTGGTGCGCCGGTGATGGGGAGTACTCCCCAGAGGAGGGTCCGGTAACGGACAGCCGCGGCGGGTTCACGGTTGAGTGCTAACGCGTGCCCGTGTTCCCGCCGTAAGCGGCAGAGGAGGACACCGTGGAGTTTTAGTGGGTTAGAGTCCCACATAACTGCACTATCTCCCCGTGGTAGTGCAGAATGCATGAGCATTTCTCCACGTTAAAAAAAAAAAAAAAAAAAAAAAGGTTAGGTTAGGTTAGGTCAGTTTGGGGGCCAAACGTCGGAAATGCTCCACGAAGTTCCACCGGCTGTCGAGGACGAGACCCAGGTATTTCATCGTCATCCCGACGCCGATGTGAACCCCTCCTACTGTTAGTTGGGATCTCGATGGCGGCGCGTTCCGGGGCCCATGAAACGACATGGCCTCGGACTTGTGCAATGCCACCTCGAGACCCAACTGCCGGATCCTCTCCACGACTATCGCAACCCCGCGTGTCATCGCGTCGGCCGCCGCCTGATGCGACCTCCCCTGCGCCAGGACCAGCGTGTTGTCAGCGTAGCAAACCACGCTGACGCCATCAGGGAGGTCGGCGCGCAGCACCCAGTCGTACCCGATGTTCCACAGAGGCGGCCCCAGGACCGATCCCTGTGGGACACCGCACGACATCTCTCGCCGGTTCCACTCCCCATCGCGACCGGGGTAGCTGACGGCTCTTTCCGTCAGATACGCCTCGACTAAAATTCCACCCCTAAGAGGGTGAATGGGGGGAGTGTGAAATTTCACGCGGACGAAGTCGCCGGCAGAAGCTAGTAAAGACATAATAAGGACGAAATAATAGACATTTCAGTTTGGCTTAGTACTTTATGAGTTTTAATCCAACATTTATAAATAGGTACCTATTTACATACATACATGCATACGTTTAATGTTGAATTTATATTATGTCTCCTTTTTATATAGTCAAGTAAAAGGAAAAAAATTTTTCACAAAAAAAAACAGTCGAAGAAACAAAGGAAACATCCTTTTAGTCTAACTCGGCTCCTAAATTAATGTAAATAACAAATTTTCAGTCGTCGCTAAACAATCAACATTATTAATCAACCAAGCTGCCATTATTTTACTTGGCGCGTTTTTGTTTGTTTTGCGTTGACTTGAGAAGCTTCTCCTTTAGTAGATAAAAAAACTTGTTTAATGCTTGCTTGTGTTTGTGTTTTTATTTGTACTAAAGCCAAGCAGTTGTACGTAATAGGAACGTTTGGTCTAATTTTTAACCGACTTCTAAAAAAGGAGGAGGTTCTCAATTCGGATGTTTGTATTTTAAGTACCTTATCAATTACTGTTGGTGCGTAACTCCCAACAGTGAAAATGTTATGTTGACGTTGCGTATTGGGATGTTATGTTGAATGAGTTCAAATTCAAATTCAAAGTATTTATTGTGGTACACAGGTAAAAATATGGTGTTACAATTTATAAAGTGAAGTACATCTACATATGACGTGCCATACAATAATTAAAGACTTTTGCAACATTATAGTAGCACATACTCAATGATTAATGAATGAATATATTAGTAATAATAATAATCAATAATTTAATAATAAGTCAAAAAATTATATTATATTATATAAGGTGTAAAAAAATTAACCTTACAAACTTTAAGAGGTGCTTTAGACCATTGGACTGAACAACTTTCACTATGAGACCAACTCTGAAATCACGAAAAAAAATCCACTGTTTAATACAAAAGTCTAAAGCACCTCTTAAAGTTTGTAAGGTTAATTTTTTTACACCTTATATAATAATTATATATTATAATATGTATATTGATATAGTAGTAATTAATTTGATAATATTTAAAACAATAGCCAATAATTTAATAATATTTAATATCGACGGTGAAGTATCAATATCTAATAACTAACATTTTTGCGATTTTCACTTTATTGCATATTCGTAGGCAAAATAATATCCCTAACCTGAAATATTTGATTGAAATCATTACCACCATCACTAGCGTTTACCTACTGCATTTTTTTCAATATAAGTAACTTTTTTATTCAAATATTAAAAACTATAGAAATGAAACGCTTTTTTCGCTTCCTGTAAAATCATGTTTTTGTAGTTATTAGATATTGATACTTCACCGTCGATATAGTGATTACTAACAGGTATTCCGGTAAAAGAAAATAATAATAATAGTAGTGACATACTTAATAATAAAAAAACTGGAACTAATAACTATTATGGAATGAATTCAATAAATTAAAATCGGTCATCTAGGTACTCCATGCCGCTGCCATGGGTAACTTAGCTTCGATAAAGTTTTTAGCAGGACGATGGCAATGGTGTATAAGTCAGGTACATTAACTCTCAGAAATATTTATTTATTTATTTACAGAAAATTAAACTGTAGCAGTATTAAAATGTAGTGAGTAATAACTCCCACCAAACTTGTGGGTAGCGTAGCGTCTACATAGAACAGGCCACACGCGGTCATCTTACTAAACGATCGATTCGAGTGGATCACATTTCTGCAAAGATGTTGTTGACTCGCTGTGAAAAAAGATGCCATTATAAAAAATTAAATTCCGGACTAAAAATGTAGTACATACATTTAGTTTTAAAACCATCTTACTTGGACAATTCCTGTTTTTCATAAGCTGTATACACACCGTCATAGCCTCCTCAACAGTTGTATAGAACTTCTCACTATAAATACTGAGTATTGATATTAGTACTATGTCTTTTAATATCCATGTAACTGACGGAAGAATGTAAATGATGGGATGCATCTAAAGTAAAAAAAAAAATGCAATCATCCACTGATAAAAATAGTGATCGACATTCAATGAAGGAAGTTCTAAGAAAGATAAATAAATTAAACTTATATTAGCATAATTTCTGTCACTGTCGCACAACTGTCAAACTAACGCCACCACTTAGGCCCGTATTAATAAACGTCACTCAGTCCAAAAGCTCGCACTTGATATCGATCGATAAGGTAATGATCGTATAAATAAACATAATAATTGACGTACTCAAGCTACGGTTTGCGTTTACGATATCAGCCGAGTGATGGACTGATTAATAAATAAAAATCGACACTTAAGTATACAATAGGTGCGTGTACTCAAGATGTTTAAACCTGAGTGTAGGCGGTCCGTGACTTGAAGTCGTGATTAGTACCGCGAAACTCGGAGTTTGAGAATATTTTGGATGAAATTAATTATTGTGATAAAATGGAGTTCTGTGTGTGTGTGTATTTTATGGTCTTTGCGATGTCGTTTACCAAAAATCTGTAATTTATTTATATGTTGAGGTCGGTCAAACTACGTTAGTCTACTGCGAAAGTTGTATAAAATTGGTATTACTAGACACCTATCTGAAAAGTAGACAAATTCAATTCAGAGAAAATATGTACATAAACAACATACTCTCTTGCCGAAAATATGCAAAAGGAAAAAATAAAGATATTATCATTCTGTCTGCATTCTTGTACTTTACCATTTTTCATACATAAACTACATAAAAAACACGATTAAATCTTGATAAAAATTATTTATTTATTTATTTATATATACTTTATTGTACACCAGAAAATATATAACAAAAAAATACGACTTTTAATACAAAACATACAATGGGCGGCCTTATCGCTTTCTGCGATCTCTTCCAGGTAACCTTGGAATGGACAGTGATTGCGTGGATATAAAAATGGGGTTGTCAGTGGTGCAAAATAATATACTATAATATATACATAGATATATACATATATAATGCTGTATAATAGATACATAAATAAATACATACTAAATATACATATAAACAACGAAAATAAATGATGACTATAGATTATTGCAGCTACGAAAACAAGATCACAACAACAAGTAATGTTCCTTCACGAGTCTCTTAAATACAGCTAACGATTGCGCGCGTTTTATTTGAACTGGCAATGCATTCCATAATCGATCGGCCTGAACAGAGAAGGATTTGTCGAAAAATGTTGTAGAATGCATTGGCATTTTAAGCTTTAAATTATCCGATGATCTCAAAAACTTCGTGTAGGAGTCGCAAACATATTGAAAACATTTTTTAAGATAGAGAGGGGTGGAAGGGGAAAAGAGCACATTATATAAAAGGGACAGAATATGAGCATTCCGGCGAAGGCGAATTGGTAACCACTTGAGCTTCACACGAAATTCGGAAACATGGTCGTATTTGCGCAAACCGAATATGAACCTTATACAGACATTTTGAAGCCGCTCAAGTTTATCGAGTTGATTGATCTTGGGTAAGGTCAAGATAGCTGGCATCAGCATAATCAAGAATGGGTAGAAGAAGTGATTGTGCAAGCGCAATCTTGGTGGCAGTTGGTAGAAAATTACGCAGTCTCTTCAAAGATGCAGCGGATGCAAAAAGCTTGCGGCTAACTTCCTGTAGTTGGGCAGTCCAAGAGAAGTAACTTCTCTGCTGTTCTTGTCAATAAATATCCCCAAGTATTTAACTTTTTCGCTGAAAGGTATAATAGAGTTATCAAAAGAAACTTGGGGATGAGTCATCCTGTCAATCCTTGAGACCGTCCTAGAGCTGCCAACCACCACAACCTGCGTTTTTATGGGATTGACCATTGTAGGAGCCAATGGTTGTAGGCACCGTACACTATCACTTTGTTAATGTTAGTTTAGTTATGGAGCACACATAAAGAACCACAGTTGAGTTTAAAGTTAAGAATATTAAAATATAAAAGGATAACAAGTTAAAGTGGTAGCGATTCTTACCCTTGACAAGTAGTTAATTCCACAGTTATTGTCTGACTCGATGTGCATTGCTTAAAACGTTCTAATTATAGCATAATATTTGTGACGCACGACATCCAAATAGGTTGCTGCGTTCGCAAAGTAAATGTACGGTTGATGAGACCGTACATGTTGGCAACCCCACAAAGATGTAAAGAAAATTAATGAAAGATTGTCAAGAGAAGGAACCCTATTACAAAGATACAAATAATAAATTAAATTATACGAAGTTGAACGCGATGTTGTCCACATGACGTGGACGTCCCGCTTGCAGTTCTGCTTGGCTCGCTGTATGAATGTTTTCTTCTTGCCTTCTGTGTTGTATCGGTTGCAGTTCAATCTCTTCAAGCTGATTGTTCGCAGTTGGATGACTCTTAGTTTGTTTTGAGCGACAAGAGGTCTGTATCTCTTTATTAACCACCCCACAGAGACAGTGATTATTACGCCCACAATGGTATAAGAGACGACGTATTGGTGTATGTCATGAGTGGAGATGGTTGATGGGAGGTGGTTTTCTTGTGTTTTCATAATAGCTAATCACTTGTCGATTTCCTCCAATTCTGCAGTTTCTGGCAACATCACGTGTGACATATTATGTGTTATGTTCACAATGTTATTTACCATCGAGTTGAGTGACGGTATGTTCATAGAAAGATCCATATTCATGTTGCTATTGTATTGGTTACGCGAGTGAATTGTTAATTCCTTCGATTGCACCAAACAACCCTGTGCCAAGGTCAGTATCCCAGACGTCATGGAGTGCGTAGTGATATCATTTTCACACGCAATTCGTATTGTGCAAGTTCCGCAACAAATCATCAGCCAAGTATTCGCTGTGTGTAACGCGATCCACTCCTGCTTACATAGCACATTTTTTACGTCACAAGGTGAGGTCGTTCGATGACCCAATAGTTTTGCTTCACAGGGGGCATCGTTGCTATGCAAGTTGAATATCGGTAGATTCTTGTTACATATCAAATTGCGTGGTTGAATGTGACTACACCGCTTCATGTCATCTTCAGATAACGAGACGTAAGTGCTCTTCCCGAAGTTTACTGCTATGTACTGCGAAGCTAGTTGGACGATGACTGTTCCTGTGCTTGTTTTCATAATCAACGGAGTAGCTTGGTATAGAGTGAAGTCTTCATCTGAGATCAATGGGATGTGTATCTCGAACAAAAAGTAGTTAGTGGTCACTCGCGCTTTTACGTATAGCAGTTTGTAGAAGTCTTGGATATCGTTTCTGATGTTCCGGACAGGCAACGACGTGGTCCTCGGGGGCTTGCCCGCGATTTCAGTTAGTTGCTCGATCAAGTTGACAGGTGTCAGTAGATGGATGTCTGGGTGCCTTTTGTAGACATCAGCTGTTAGGCTTTTAAACAGCATCTCTTGAACCCTCTCTAAATTGGTAATCTGCAAATATGCCGTTAGTGAGGCCGAGTTGAAATAGTTAGTAGCCATCACTATTTCCATTTCAGACTCCACTTTGGCTAGGTTGGTGTTAGTCTGCGCCATGAAGTCGTCTATTAAACCAAACTGTCGTATAATATTTTGTTCATTCTTCTTCAGCATATTATTTTGTAGTTCGACTATTGAAGTTTGATTTTTTACCAAATCAAGTAGATAGTTTTCATTATTTTGGACAGCTTGTATGTCGTTATGGTATTTATCTGCGAACCATTGATCTAGTATACCAAAGAGGCTGTTAGCAACATATCCCATTCCATCAATCAGTAATCGTTTCTTCCGATTACTCAAGTGCTTATGAGGAGCTAGTAGTATAGTTTTGTAATAGCTCAGTATTTCCATTTCGTGGTTAAGCTGTTCTAAAATTGTCTTGCAGAGTCTTGGGTCGGCTTGAGGTAAGCTTCAATTCGACGTACTCCATCCCAGTAAGTTGTTAAATTATAGTACATGAGTAGTGTCCATTCGTCATGAATCACTTGTACGTTTCCTATTGTGTCGTAATAAATCGGCCGCTCAAGTTCGAAGTTAGTAATTTGAACGCCTGACGTCACGATTTTGCCGTATGACCCAGTTATTAACGTAAATACAATTAATAACATTGTAAGAATAGTGAAAAACACTTACTTCCGCCCGTCTTTGGCATGATTGGAGTTTTCTTATCTGAGTGATCTTGGACGCTGTTCTCGATGGGAAGTGGTGATAGTTTCACGACTGGACGTTTGATGATACCAGATTGAGTTTTAACCGTGGTCACTCGAACATAGCCGTCGGAACCGATGCAGTTCAAGTACGCGTCCCATGGCCCACTTTCCTGGTGGCAAGTTGTTGTCCTTGATCAAGACTATATCGCCTTCCTGGATGTTCTTTCTTGGTTTGTTCCATTTGCTCCTGATCTGAAGTTGTGTTAAGTATTCACTCGACTAGCTTTTCTAGAATTGGTGCAGCATGTGCTCTGTTAGCTGCCACCGTTGACGTAAATCAACGTTATTTGCGTCACAGTACGTTGATATTGGTAGTGGCATTGTTGGGCTTCCAGTGAGAAAATGACCTAGTGAGTGTGTTAGGTAGTTCTGAAATTCATCGGGATCTTCAGTGAGTGGACAGAGGGGTCTTGAGTTCATGCAGGCTTCTATTTTTGCCAGTAGCGTCGTAAACTCTTCGAATGTTAGTTTCTGATCTCCTAGGACACGGTGGAGATGATGTTTCATTGACTTTACGGCCGCTTACCACAACCCACCAGCACTTGGCCACGCGGGAGCATTGAAGTGCCATTCTACCACCATTTTTCCGATCTCGTTGAAGAAGTCCGGCGAAAGCTCTTGTTTAAAATGTTCGAATTCATTGCGCAACATCTTCGAAGCTCCAATGAAGTTAGTGCCGCAGTCTAAGTACACGTGTTTGGGTGTACCGCGCCTAGCACACATGCGCTGAAAAGCGGCAATGAACATTTCGGTGCTTAGATCAGACACCAGTTCAATGTGTACAGCTTTAGTAGCCATGCACACGAAAATAGCGATGTATCCCTTCGTAGACTTTACCCCTCTTCCTTTGTTTAGTTTGACTGGCACGTGTCCAGTGAAGTCTACACCAGTATGTGTAAAAGGTCGGGATGGGATCGCTCTCTGTTGAGGTAAGTCCGCCATAAGTTGGTAGTTATCTGTTGGTTTATAGCGGTGACATTGCACGCAACGTCACAGTTGAGTTTTTACAGCTCTGTTGCTTCTGACAATCCAATATCGCTGTCGGATTTGTCCATGAAGTCTCCATGAAGTGTTGTAAGGTGCGCTTGTTCAATAACGAGCTGAGTTAGTCGTCCCATTCGTGGAAGAATAATAGGATTTTAATAAGAAGGGCAGGTAGGAATTTCTCAGTCTTCCACCGACTCTTATGACCCCTTTTTCATCCATACAAGGATTCAATTTGTAGATAATGCTCTTATTGTTTACAGTTCCGTTTGCTTTCAGTTGTTTATATTCATTTTCAAACTCCGTACTCTGCACATATGTAATTATTCGGTCGGCTGCTAGCTTGACTTCGCTCACACTTAGGTAGTTGGTTTCGTATTTCATCTTGGAGCGTGCTGTCGCGATAAAACGCAGTACCTGAGCCGTTACTCGAATTACTTGCATCAATGAACTATATTTATGTAACAAGTTATTTATAAAATGTTCATTGTTTTGCGGCACCGTTGTGGTTGCCACCGCTAAGTTGGCACTTTCCAGGTTGTTTGTAAACAAACATATGGAGTTTGTCATGAGGTCAGAGTCTTCTGTCCTTTTTAGAAATTCCGGACCTTGCCACCAGAGATCGAAGTTTACTAGTTTGCTCGGCAACATTCCTCTAGATGCACAGTCAGCGGGGTTTTGTGCCGATTTCACGTAGCGCCACTTATCGGAAGGAATAATTGGTTTTATTTTGTCAACTCTGTTGGACACGTATTTATCCCATCTTGATGCATCTCCTTGCAGCCACGCTAAGACTACTTGAGAGTCACACCATGCCTGTATCGTCAATTTGTATCCAGATAAAGATTCCGCAGTTTTTTCGATGAGTTTAGCCAACAGTAGTGCGCCACATAGTTCCAATCTCGGCAACGTAGTTTTTTGTGATAAAAGCGCAACTCTGGTTTTAGCGACGAGTAAAGTTACAGTCAGTGTATCTTGTTCGTTTCTTACTCGGCTGTATATGACACACGCATACGCCTTTTCATTCGCATCGCAAAATCCCAGCAATTCTATTAATTGTTGTGCACCAATCCATCGATTTAGTTTTATTTTCCTTACGTTTGGAAGTTCAGTTTTCAATTTGACTCAATCATTTAGTATGTCACTCGGTAGTTCTTCATCCCAGGCCAGTTTGCTGTTCCATACTCTTTGAAATAATAGTTTCGCCGACACAGTTACGGGAGCTAACCACCCCAAAGGATCGTACAGTTTCGATATTTCGGAAAATAAGTGCGTTTTCGTTGTCCGATCCTTCGGCTTTTCTTCCAGACTCCAGTTGAACATGAATGTGTCGATGTTTGGGTTCCAGCCGAGTCCGAGGGTTTTTGTCGAGTTTTGAAATCAAATATGCTTTTGGTTGATATTTGATCGTCAGTCAAACTCTCTAGTAGCGCGGGGTGGTTGGCTGACCACTTCCGTAAGTTCATGCATCCGTCCTTCAGTAAGTTTATAAGGGAACTTTGTAGGTCTTTAGCTTTGTCCAGAGAGTAGTGACCGCTAATCACGTCATCAACGTAGAACTCGTTGAGTAATGTATTGCGGCCTCTGGATATTTGTGACCGTCATCCAGGGCTAACTGCTTCAGAGTTCTCATAGCCAACCATGGCGCGCACTTGGTCCCGTAAGTCACGGTGCAAAGTTGAAATTCTTGTAATCTTTCATCAGGAGAGTCGCGCCATATTATCTTCTGAAGTGATTGTTGATCTTCAGCTAACCCGATGCATCGGTACATCTTCTCTATATCGGCGGTAAAAGCGTACTTGTAGGATCTCCACTTTAGTATGAGGGTTTGAATGTCCTTCTGCAGATTTGGACCCTTTTCCATTAAGCTATTCAAGCTGTATCCAGTTGTTGTCCTCTGTGAGGCGTTAAAAACTACTCTTAGTTTGGTAGTAGTGGACTGTTCTCACAAAACACCATGGTGCGGAAGGTAGCATTCAGACATAGAAGTTAATATTGGAGACGCCGGTTTCATATGCTGTAGTTGCTTATATTCTCTGATGAAATCCCGGTACATTGTTGCAAGTTTGTTGTTCTTTCCCAGGCGTTTTTCTAATTGGAGAAATTGCGAGTAAGCCATTGACTTTGATTTGCCTAGTTTGTTTTGCAAGTCAGAGCTCATAGGCATCTTAACGATGTATTTGTTATCAGCGTCTCGTGGTACTGTCTTGGTGTAGTATTCTTCACACTGATTATCCTTATTATATATATATAGTTAATTCGCTTAGGTCGACCAGTGTTATGTGACAATTAAACGTTTTTAGTTTGCCACGTAGGATCCAGCCTAAGTGCGTCTGTTGCGCTACAGGAGACTGTTGACTGCCTTTCAAGACTCCGTCAAGGATGCTGTCGGAATATACATCTGCCCCAAGTAGTAGATCTATAGGACTTGATACGTTGAATTCCGGATCTGCTAGCTTCAAGTTTTCCAGGTGTGGCCAGTTAGCCTTTTCGAACGATGAGTTGGGTAAGTTGTTTGTTAGTTTGCTTAAGATGAGTGCCTGAGTTTCGAATGCGTAGTCTGAGTGAATCGATTTACAGGTAAGCTGAAGCCGTCCTTTGCAGTTTCCAGGTGCAGCTCCCACTCCCGTTATGGTTGCGTTCAGCCGTTTCCTTGGAAGTCGTACCATCTGTGCAGCGTTCTCGGTTATCAAGTTTACTTGCGAACCTTGGTCTAGTAGTGCTCGAAGTGTAATGTAGTCCCCATTTGCAGACTTTATCTTAAGCTGCACAGTAGTTAGTAAAACCTCCATCTCGTTAGTAGATATATGGTAGGAGCTTTGTTTGTGTGTAGATGTGGTTGGTCGTTGACCTAAATTGTCGTTATTTCTTTCCGTATTCGTTGAGTCGACCGCATTTTTCTTGTCTGCGTTGTGCAGCAAAGTATGATGCTTTGCACGTTTTTGCTGACGCACAATCTGTGTTGCCATGACTGTATAAGCCATTTTTATACACGTTTAATTTTGCGACTGTGTTATTCCGTTATAATGAGTCCATGTTGATGATCTTTGGACATTTCATCAATACATGATTTCCGTCACAGTGTGGGCAGCGTTCGTATGCTGTATGATAAGTTCTCTTGAAACATTTCTTCCGCTCGGCATCGTGCGGGTTTGCAGGATGATGCTTGTTAAACGACTTGGACGAGACTTGCTTCTGCTGATTGGGTACTTCTTTTTTCGTATTCTTCATGGTTTCATACGCCATGAACTTGTTTTCCAGGAAGTATAATAGCTCGTTCATGTTTGGGAAATCTCTGGGATCTCGCAGTTCCTTTATGTACTCGCTGTAGGTAGTTGTTTCAAGTTTCTGCGACATCAAGTGTACGATAATTGGGTCCCAAGTTGCGATATCTAAACCAATGTTTGATAGTCCATTCGTACATTCAGTTATGACGTCATGCATCTTCTTTAGGTTGAAGCTGTCGGGTTGTTGAATGATAGGCAGGTTGAGCATGGTGTTCAGGAATGACGTAAATTGCAGCCTTCGATTGTCGAAACGCTGAGTCAGTATTTCCCAACAGGATGTGTAGTTTTCTGCCCCAATACCTCAGTATTGGGGCAGAAAACTGTTTTGATGTTGCACCAATCTTTCAGCTTCGCCTCTCAACCTTGTTTTCAGATGCTGAATATAAACAACTAAATATACATATAAACAACGAAAATAAATGATGAGTATAGATTATTGCAGTTACGAAAACAAGTTCACAACAACAAGTAATGTTCCTTCACAAGTCTCTTAAATACAGCTAACGATTGCGCGCGTTTTATTTGAACTGGCAATGCATTCCATAAACGAGCGGCCTGAACAGAGAAGGATTTGTCGAAAAAAGTTGTAGAATGCATTGGCATTTTAAGCTTTAAATTATCCGATGATCTCAAAAACTTCGTGTGGGAGTCGCAAAGATACTGAAAACGTTTTTTAAGATAGAGAGGGATGAAAGGGGAAAAGAGCATGGTGCGTATAATCTTTAAAAATTACAAATGAATCACACGCGCGTGAACCTAGATTATTAGAGCAATCTCGGCTATAATTGCTGATTCAGCGGTGCTAACTTTAAGGCGAAAGAAACCCAAAATGAGCGAAGGCAAGGAATTAAAGTCCAGTTCATTAGCTATGTCACATACCTTTGACCAGCAAGCTCCACGCAGATATAGGCGATGCGGCTTCCAAGCTTAAAGCTCACAGTCTAGCTAAGCAGTCTAGGTACACTAATGCTGGCCAGCAATACACACACACAGTCTAGGTAATACAGATATCACTTGCTGTGGGTTCAGTTCCGGGTGTAGGACGAGATGATGCGCGTCCGAGCGAAAGTATGGATCGATGCGAAGAAGCGCGTACGCATTATCCAATGGTCTAGGTGAGACTGCCGGAAGCCGGCAAACGTCAACAGCTCTAAAGTGTTGACAGCGGCGCATCCGCATAGAACATCACCGAAACAACGATATGTGACACTTATCTAATAAATTAAGACAATTAAACCAATGCCTCTCAATCGCCATAACGTGATGTAGTAAAAAAATAAATTATGAAGCGTAACCATTTTCCCCGGCTTGAAAGTTCCTACTTTCGAAACACAAAGAAAAAGTAAATAAAATTGCATATCCTCACAACTCTACCAAAGTCACAAGAACTCTAAAGTTGCGACTCTATAATACAAATAAGAATACTTAAGTAACTATTCTACGCGGTAACTAAAGCTAAACTGCACATTGGTGCATGATAAGACTTAATTTTAATGCTACTAAAAACTTATTGAGTTGGCAAAGGGCACAACTTTATTACCGGGCGACTCTGAAGGATCCCACTTTTAGTCTTTACGGATGCGACTCTACAGACTCCGTTTTTATCTGGGAATAATTCTGTAATTACACCTAACGGCCAATGCAGAGGCATCACATTGTCCTGCATGGAGACGACAACCATACCGACCCGTATTGGATTGGCAGGGGTGTTCCATTTCTGTTTGGATTGTAGGGTGTGCAAGTACTCTTGGCGCCACCGCTTCCAAAAAGATTGGACCAGTTTATCAGTCAATTCATATCGCGAAATAAGATGTAACCGCGTTTCATTGACTTCGCGAGCGGGAAGAAATAAAAGAGGTTTCGTATGCAAGAAGTGCGCCGGTGATAATGAAGCCGGCTCTGACGGATCCGAGCTGATCGCATACAGAGGCCTCGAGTTTAATAAAGCTTCTACTTGAGTGAGCATAGTGTTCAGCTCATCAAAACTAAGAATTTGCTGACCGATGACCTTGAAGAGATGCGTTTTGACACTTTTAACTTCACTTTCCCAACAACCACCAAAATGTGGGGCTCTACAGGGGATGTTTTTAAGTGTGATTCGATGCTCTGCAAGTTCTCGTTCCCATAAGGGGTGATACTCTTTAGCCAAGAATTGGTAGAGGTCTCTGAGATAAGACTTGGCTCCAATAAAATTATATATATATATTCGACAACTATCACACAACGCCGTCTAGTCCCAAGCTAAGCAGAGCTTGTGTTATGGGTACTAGACAACTGATAAACATACTTATATATTTCTAAATACATACATATTATAGATAAATTACACCCAGACACAGAACAAATGATCATGCTCATCACACAAACATTTGTCCTGGGTGGGAATCGAACCCACGACCTCCGGCATAGCAGTCAGGGCCACTAACCACTAGACCAACGGGCCAGTCAATTGGTAGCGTTATCTGTGTAAAGACACTGAACTGGACCTCTACGCGCCAGAAAGCGTTTGAAAGCTGACAGAAAGCTAGCAGTGCTAAGATCTGAAGCGATCTCAAGATGCAGAGCACGAGTTGTCAGGCATGTAAAGAGACAGATATACGCCTTCCTCGTTCTTTGGCCTCGAGCACGTACCGACGTGATCAAGAGAGGTCCCGCGTAGTCGCAACCTGTTTCAGAGAAAGCCTTAGGAGCAGACGTAACGCGAGAACGTGGCAAATCCGCCATTATAGGAAAGGTAGGTCGCGGTTTTGCTCGAAAGCAAATGTTGCAATTAAAGGTAATGTGACGTGCAATACGTCGCGCACACAGGATCCAATACTTCTGTCGTAAGAGAGATACGAGCAAGTTTGGTCCTGTGTGGAAATTTTTCACATGATAGTGGGAGACTAAAAGTTCCACTATATGATCTTGACGCGGAAGGAGGATCTGATGGCGCGAGTCAAAATCTAGTTCCGAATTGGCTAGGCGACCTCCAACGTGGATAAGTCCTTCGTGAAGAAAGGGACTTAGCCGTTGTACTGGCTTAGAGCACAATTCATTGCGGGCTAAGCGATCGAGATCGGCTTCAAAATGCATCCTCTGCACCGATCGCAACACAACGAATTCAGCGAACAGGTCAGACGCGGTAACGGGCCCTCTAGGGAGTCGTTTGATGAACTTATAAACGAAGCAAATCGTTTTTAAATATTTCAACCAGGAAGAGAACCTAGTAGAGCAGGCGTACAAGATGTCGTCGGAAGGAGGACTTCCGTCCGAGCCTTCGTGAGAGAGCACAGGAAGAGCCACGGGCTTCATTTCGGGAGGCTCTTGCGACTCGCTTGAGACGAATGGTTTTATCGGCCATTCAGAGCGGGGAAGCTTAAGCCATGGCGGTCCATTTAGCCATAGCGGATGATGGACTAATTGGGCAGGCGTTAAGCCGCGAGAGAGGCAATCACTGGGATTTTCAGACCCTTTCACGTGAAAGAAGTGATCTGCCGAAAGATTCTCTTGAATCTTAGCGATTCGATTGGCTACGAAGGTGTGCCATCGATGCGGTGCGGAATGAATCCAACTCAAAGTTACAGTGGAATCCGAAAAAGCTACGACTACCTCAATGGCGTGCCGAGCGGCGAAAAGATTATATACTCGCTTTATCACAGTTGATAAGAGCAGTGCGGCGCATAGCTCGAGGCGAGCTAAAGAAACGACTTTCAGTGGTGCGACTTTAGATTTCGCACACACCAGCGAAATGACGATACTACCGTCGGGTTTGACAACGTGGGCGTATACCGAACCACCGTACGCTTTCTCACTAGCGTCGGCGAAACCGACGAGTGAGAGCTTACAGCGTTCTACGACGCCGACATGTCGCAAAAATCTCAATTCAGAGATAAGTGGCAGTTCAGCTTGAAATTGTTCCCACAGACGAACAATGCGAGGTGGTGGGACGTCATCCCAACCAAGTTTGACAAGCCAAAGCTCTTTTATCAGAAGCTTGGCGTATAAAATTATCGGTGCCACGAGGCCTAAAACGTCGAAAAGACGGGCGATGGAAGACAGAATATTCCGTTTCGTGCAAGGGCGATCAACAGGATTGACCTGGAAAGCGAAGCAATCCTCATCAGGAAACCAACGAAGTCCCAGTATTTTCTGTGTTGGATCTTTACTTAGGTCCACGCTCTGTGAAAGTCGCAATGACTCTGGGATAGTCTGAAGAACATCGACACTGTTGCTAGACCACTTCGTCAGCTGAAAATCACCGAGAGAGAATATTTTTATCAGTTCACGAGCCGAGTCTATAGCCAGCGCAGTGCTAGGTATAGAACTGACTATGTCGTCCATGTAAATATCTCGCTGCAAAATGTCCCTGGCAAGAGGTAACTGCATTCCTTCATCCTGACATAGCTGTTGGATAGTGCGAATAGCTATAAAAGGACTACACTTTAATCCAAATGGAAGCACTGAAAACTGATAGATTTGAAGGTCTTCTTCTTCATTAAACCGATATAAGATACGTTGAAGTGAACGATCTTGCGGGCGTATACCTATACGTAGGTACATAGATTTGACATCTGCGGAAATAGCGACACTGAAAAGCCTAAAATTTAACAAGATGTTAAAAAGATCAGCCTGAAGAACTGGACCTGCGTACAGGATATCATTGAGCGAGGTACCGTTGTCTGTACATGCACTGGCATCTAGGACCACGCGCAACTTAGTGGTCACTTTATCCTCTCGAATAACAGCATGGTGAGGAATATAGTATTCCGTTTCTCGCTCACTACCATTTCGTTTGGGCAACACACATTCAGGTACGATATTCTGCACCAAAGAAATGTAATTGTTTTGTAGATAATCCCGTATGACGTCATCATAAAGAAGCTTGACGTTAGGAAGCGATTTAAGTTTACGTTCGAGGCTAAAAAATCTCTTGCGAGCTATATCAAAAGAATTTCCTAACGCTGACGCGTCTGTTTTCAGTGGTAAGGCTGCAACATACTTGCCACTTGGAGCGCGGGTAGTTGTGGCACAATAAAACTGTTCACAGTGTTTATCATCCACACTCCCAATGGACGAAGCAGAAACATCTTCAACCTCCCAAAACTTACGAAGATCGAAGTTATCGAACGAACACGCAAAGAAAGACAGAGTGTCAGTTTGAGGTTCGATAATAGGTGCTTCTCCTAGAAGTATGTAGCCGAGCACAGTCTCCAATGCGTCGGGGCAGCCGGGTACGCTGGCCACGTGACCTGGTCGCAATAACTTCGCGAACAACTTGACCCCAAGTAACATATCAATATTACCTGGCACACCCCAGGTGTCATCCGCGAATAGTTTAGGATCAATATGCTTCAATTCGGCAATGTTTATAGCACACAGAGGAAGCTGTCCGGTTATTTGATCCAAAACTAAAGCGTCAATTTCGTACCTAGGCTGCGAGTGAAGCCGTGAGCTGAACGTAAGGTTCACCGAGCCGCGAACGGGCTGCGACGTGCCACCAATACCACGGACGGTATTTATCGAGTCCGCATGTATAGTTAAACCGAGCATACGGCAGCAACGCGTTGTGATGTAATTCTTTTGCGACCCAGGGTCTAAAAGACATCTAACCACCACATCCTTACCCTTCCTACCCGCCACTAAAACTTTGGCCGTAGCCAGCACTTCGGTACGACGTGTGGCCTGGACTGGAGCAGAAGAATGCGTACACAACGCCACACGATCAGAAGTAGCAGGGTCGGCCGTAGAAGTTGAAGCGGGGGCGCACGCGGGGGCGCACGCGGGGGCGCACGCGGGGGCGCACGCGGGGGCGCACGTGGGGGCAAGAGCAGCGGCTTGCGTAGATTGCTCAAAATGCAATAAAGAATGATGTTTGCCATTGCATTTCCGACATGTGGACTTAGATTGACACTTAGATACGGTATGTTGGCTACTTAAGCAGTTACCACATCTGTTATTGTCTTTTACGAACTTAAATCTATCAGTCGCGCTCAACTTCTGAAACGCATTGCACGTAAACAAGTTTTTATGCGTGGAATGACAAAGCGAACATTTAGAGTCAGTAGCCACAAACACCTGCGATACCTTAGATGAGGTGCTGGAGCTACCTGCGGGGGCGGGCTTAGATGCCGCAGAAGAGGTGCGAAACAAGATTTTTACTTGTTCACGAACAAACCTTACGAAAGAATCATAATCTAACTCCTGTTGATTACGAAGTGACATTTCAAAACGTTTTGCGATATCTGAGTCTATTAATTTAAGACCCAAATGAATAAATATAAAATCATCCAACCTATCTATTTTCAATTGTTTGAGTCCCGCAACCGTAGCAGTAAATTTATCGAAACCCTTTTCAATGTTAGCGGGCGTCGAACCGAACGATTTCAATGCGAACAGCTGATTTAGATAATTAGTGGCGAGCGCGCGAGTATCCAGGTACTTTGCGATAAGCGCATCCCAGACCACGCGGTAGTTATCGCCAGAAGGTACAATACCTAGTGCCACATTCCTAGCCTTTCCCTTTAAACAACTCAGTAGTGATGAGCGTTGAATGAACGAACTAGTTAATTCGACCGTCGACGTTCTGTGAACGAATCGACGGTTCACCAACAATCCATGGACTAGTCGAATCGGTAGACGTCTCAACGACAGTCAACGACTAAACTGAATGCGAATGCGACTATCGACTCAAAAACGTAGGCAAGTAACACAAATTCATTCGTTCTTAGAAATAAAATAATCGCTCAAACAAATTTTAACTCTAAATCTAGCAGGAGAGAGTTGATATTTGTATACGACGATATCATCGTCACATCCGTCCCGTACAAATATCAACTCTCTTTTGATAGATTTAGAGTTAAAATTTGTTTGAGCGATTATTTTATTTCTTTATTGTTTAGGTGGACTAGTCGATAAGTCGATTCAGTTCAATGTGTCAGAGGAGTCTCTAGTCTACTGCCTACGTCGCCGTCACCGTAGTAGACTTCGTTGCAAAGTTTATTTAAATCGTCTGCATAACCAAGTCCACGCATAAACTAGTCGACGAATTCAACTAGTTGATGGACTAGTCGATGAACAAAAATGGACGGTCTAGTTTCGTTAACGCAAAATGCGTCGACGACCCATCTCTACAACTCAGCAGATAATGAATGCGATCAGAATCTGATAAATCGCCGTTAGTATGTATAATACGTTTGAAAGTCTCATAAAAGAACGGGAAACTCTGAATATCACCATCAAATGTAGGCAACTCGATTTTAGGTACCTTTATGTGATAAGCATTAGGGCTCGATTTCATGCTAATCGAAGCAACAGCAGCGGCTTCCTTGGAATCACGTGATTCAGTTAATGAAGCCAAAGTATTTTGTATCTCGCAGACCAATTCATCAAATGAAGTTAAAGCACTATAGCTTACTTCGTATTTTGGATCTAATGTCAAATTCAACATATTTATCTCGTCCATAATCTCATTGAATTCGCTACGTAAGGCATCCATTTGTTTAGCCTGAGCAATAAAAGTCTTACGCAATCTTTCGGTTGTTAAAGATTTTGTTGAATCAAAAATACTTTGAACCCGTGCGAAATACGAGTCGCGTTTACTTTCCAATAATCTGAGTTTGACCTTGTCACTCATTGTGAACAGAAGTTAAACCAGACAAAAAATAAAAAAATAATCAACTGAACTCTAAATTACTTCTACGGAACCCTAAAGGCGCGAATGAAATTAGGGGGGCAAATCAAAAAACAATAGGGAACTCAGAGAACGATTCCATGAAGTAAATAAATAATAGTACGGAACCACTTATCCGTACGCGCGAACCCTAACAGTAACAAATTGTAAGGATTAACACAGAAAACGAACGTTTAACAGATTGCAGATAACAAGTCTAATGAAATTAAAATAGTAAACACGCCTAATACCTTAAGAACGTAGCTATCTATTTCATATATTTATACTTAGCTAGACCTACAACATTCCAACAAACCGATAATCAGCATTTATGTTGAATGCGCCGCGATAACGAATCTGCACTTTTACAATAACAAAAGTGTGAAAACTACAAATAAGTATAGACACCTATTACGTAAGCGATGCGATTGTATTTATAACGAAATCCCTTCGTACAAAACAATAAAATTCCTAACCAGTAAATGAGTAGACGACCGTTCGAAATAACTTATCTAGTAGGTGCTACGTTTACCAAGTTAGGTGCGGGGGTGATATGTATAATTATACGGCTGTTTCCTATTATTAGGCGAACAAATACGTAAAGTTTATACACATCTGCTATTTTATCTGAAGGATCCTATCAAAAGATCAAGTTTCCTTACAAAATAAAATAACAAGCGACGCGATGATAAGATGATTAATTGCAATAATTAATCAAATGCGATGTGAGATAATTAATTGCAATAATTAATCCAATGCGATGGAGTCTCGAAATTATAAAAAATATATACCTACTCGTGCAATACGAATATTGTAGGCATGGACCAAACGAACCCACAGAATCACGTGTATCATGCAATAACAACCGATATCATTCAGTCAGCAAATCTCAATTGTGAAAAATAATAAAAGTTTCTAATTGATGAATAAAAATTAGCCGTACGAGAACAAAGACCTGGAATATTCCACAAGTCACAGAGGCCAACTTAAAGTCATACAACCACCCACAATTTTCATACACGAACAAAAAAAATGTAATTACGCCGAAAAACAACTGATTTATTGAATAAGCTTATTTAGCGATACGAATCAACGTTGATATTCAATTATACGAGTATGTATCTTACAGTGTTTTAATTATGTAGTGCAACTAAAGATTTAAGTTAACAATTAATTTGCCGGTAGAACTATTGAATGCAAGGTAGTCTGAACCTTATTACTAACGCAATAGAGGTGAGAGTTGTGTGATGATATGCAATTGGTCTGGAAAGTTCTCGAGCTTTTTGCTTAAAGTTAGACTTTTAGAAATCAAAATTAGGGCGTGAATAGACCCAAAATTAATTTATTCGTACTCGAAGGACCAAGATGGTGCGTATAATCTTTAAAAATTACAAATGAATCACACGCGCGTGAACCTAGATTATTAGAGCAATCTCGGCTATAATTGCTGATTCAGCGGTGCTAACTTTAAGGCGAAAGAAACCCAAAATGAGCGAAGGCAAGGAATTAAAGTCCAGTTCATTAGCTATGTCACATACCTTTGACCAGCAAGCTCCACGCAGATATAGGCGATGCCGCTTCCAAGCTTAAAGCTCACAGTCTAGCTAAGCAGTCTAGGTACACTAATGCTGGCCAGCAATACACACACACAGTCCAGGTAATACAGATATCACTTGATGTGGGTTCAGTTCCGGGTGTAGGACGAGATGATGCGCGTCCGAGCGAAAGTATGGATCGATGCGAAGAAGCGCGTACGCATTATCCAATGGTCTAGGTGAGACTGCCGGAAGCCGGCAAACGTCAACAGCTCTAAAGTGTTGACAGCGGCGCATCCGCATAGAACATCACCGAAACAACGATATGTGACACTTATCTAATAAATTAAGACAATTAAACCAATGCCTCTCAATCGCCATAACGTGATGTAGTAAAAAAATAAATTATGAAGCGTAACCAGAGCACATTATACAGTAGGGAAAGTATATGAGCATTCCGGCGAAGGCGAATTGGTAACCACTTGAGCTTCACACGAATTTTCCCTGTAGTTGCTCCAGTAAGTTAAGCATGTCTCTTTTTGTAGATTCGTATTGAGCTTGAGTTTTACTGTACACGTTATCCACGAAGTAATTGATGTTTTTGTCCTCTAAGGTTTGCTCGAGAATCGCATGTCGTTCCTCGAAGTCATTCCACTGAGCCTCGAGAGATTCTAGACGTTTGATTAAGTACTCTTCAGTTTTCCTTGAGGGGCTATCCTTTTTATAGTTAGAGCACAGAGCTTTGATGTTTTCAAAACACGATTGTTGGAGTTGCAGCTTCTCCATAGTAGTTTCTCTTCCCTAGTTGTCGGAAAGAGGTCAGTTTAGTTTGATGTATGTAGCTCAGTAGTCTACCACGTAGTTGACGGTGATAGACGTATAGCTTGACGTTAGTTCACGACACGATAGTTTGCAGGCTTCTTCTTTCAAGACTCCACGGAACCGTTTTCTTAGTTGTAGTAGAGTTGCGTAATCCTTAGCGTCTTGAAATTGTCGTTTGTTTCTATTTATTGCGTTCGCACTCTATGTACGATATAATGCGCTTTCTCAATCCAATTGGGGCGCCCTTCTTGTGGGAGATCAGCTGAACTGATTTGCTATCGTAAATAGAGACACCACACACAATAAAAATCCGGCTCGAAGGACTATTTAATGTAGGAGCCAATGGTTGTAGGCACCGTACACTATCACTTTGTTAATGTTAGTTTAGTTATGGAGCACACAGAAAGAATCACAGTTGAGTTTAAAGTTAAGTATATTAAAATATAGAAGGATAACATGGTAGCGATTCTTACCCTTGACAAGTGGTTAATTCCACAGTTATTGTCTGACTCGATGTGCATTGCTTAAAACGTTCTAATTATAGCATAATATTTGTGACGCACGACATCCAAGTAGGTTGCTGCGTTCGCAAAGTAAATGTACGGTTGATGAGACCATACAATTCCATACCTCTTGCTCCAGTCGCATATACGGGCCAGATCGCGATTAATCACTAAGATAGCCTCGGACAGATTTCCAAGAGGAGCTCGCGCGTAGATTTGAAAATCATCTGCATAAAGATAGGAAGAAATTAGTTCGTCGGAGATTGAGTTAATAAAAACTGCGAAAAGTAAAGGGGAAAGAACGCCACCCAGTGGTACACCGGCAGAAGTATTACTCCATTAAGACAATGTCTCTCCGATGCGAATACGTTGCCGGCGACCGAACAGGTAACTACGAAACCAGTCAATTACCGATGGAGATATATTATTAGAGCATAGAATGCCAAGCAAAACATCGAAATCAACAGTATTATAAGCATTACTGAAATCTAGTAAAGCTAAGACTGTTAGATTACCGCTTTCCATGGCTGACCTTAGATCATCCGTAATATTCAGAAGCGCTGTGGTGGTACTATGACCAGGACGGATGCCAGACTGGAAAGGGTTAAGGAGATTATTTTTGGAGAGAAAAGTGTTTATTTGATCGTGGATTAACCGTTCAAGGACTTTGGATAGAAAGGGCGGATATTGGACGATATTCAGAAAAGGATGACGGATTAGCTTTTTTAGGTAATTGAATTATTTGAGCATCTTTCAAAATCAAAATGTTTTATTTCACATAAACCTACATGGGCACTTATGAAACGTCAGAAGCTAGGTGCACGGTTCCAATTGGTCGTTTCCTATGGAGAAGAACCGGCAAGAAACTCCATGGTTACTCTTTTTAAAAATAATTGGCTTTTACAATGTTTCCAGATTACAGTAGGTATGGGAGGACAGCGCAGGCCTGTCAACAAGTACCAATTACTTGATAAAATAGAAAATGGTCTACAGATCTAAAGTCTATAAGGCCTACAAAGTCCTCACATTTACAAAATAAGAATCTATCAAAAGGATAGATAATAAAAAAAGAAAAATAATAATAAAAACCTACTAAAACCAAGTGTTATGATTCTCATTAAAACCACTAATAAAGAGGTGAAAAATTTCAAGTGTCTGTATATAATGTCAATTAATAAAGAAATTATGTCAAAAAGTATATAATGTCAAATAATAAAGAAATTATGTCAAACAGAATGTAAAAAAAATAATATATATAATGAAATAAAAATTAAACATCGTAATTTGAGAGCAGTTAATAGACATTTACATAGTTATGCCGTTAATGAGAAGCCAGGGAAGCCACATGTGCAGAAGGAATTATTGCCAGACTAGCTTGTCTTCAACGTAGTCTTTAATCTTATAATATGCTTTTTTGATAAGGACACGTTTGATGAGGGTTTTGAACTTTCCATCGCTAAGTTCTGTAACCGGCTTTGGCAACTTGTTATAAAAACGGATGCTGTTTACAAGAAATGACTTGCTAGTTTTAGTTAATCTAAATTTAGGTAACACAATTTCATTTTTACTGCGTGTATTTATATTATGGAAATCGCTTCTTATTTTGAAGAGTCCTAAGTTTTTGCGAACATACAAAATTTCCATGAACACGGAAATACACCACTAGATGCAGAAAAGTTGAGGACATGACAAATGACGGGAAGGATTACATCCAGCACAGGGACTAACATATTACGGCTGATACAGTCACTTCCTACTGCATTAGAGGTAATCGATAGCATGCTCTTCTTAACATAACATGCGGAGAATTGACCAACAACAAATGCAGAATATCCGGGAGTCGGAAGAGATAAAAGATAACGCAGTGTGTTAAATTTTATTGCCCTATCAAAATCGGACGAAGCAGTAAAATGATTGTTCATTGCATCAATGTCTAAATCTTTTGGGATTGTCTCTTGTAAATTGCGTTGTATAAGAATCTTTTCTTTCGCCTTTGGCGAGCGAATTTTATATGAGAGATAGATCAGGTCATGATAGGAAAAGACATCGGCTGAGCACTGGCCATGCTTAGCGACGCGATCAGGAGAGGAAACAAGAATCAAGTCAAAAAGCGAAGGAGTAGAGTCAGGAAAATGGTGAGTGGAAGAATACTCACTCAGTGGAAGAATAGAAATATTACTGGAAGCCGAAATATTAGTCAGAGAAGAAGTGCGATGGTTTTTTTTCAGAAGACAAGTATTAAAGTCACCCATGATTATACTATGACTGTAAGAAGGGATCAACATTTCTAAGAGATTTTCAAAAGATGAAAAGTAATTAACACGTAAAGAGGGACACCCACCACCTCCCATGGCCCCACCGACATCAAGTCATATGGGCCGAATCTCAAGGAGACGGCTGCGGACATAGCCCGTCCGTGGACGTGCTATCACCGCAGCCGCTGCTTGACTCCTTTACAAGTTATCTAGTCCTGACAGATTTTCACCAGCACCTGATGGCGGTGGTTGCGCCGACACATTGACAACTGAGAAGGGAATATGTGTGCGAAGATATATGGCAACACCACCACCACCACCAACCGACCGGTCGTTTCTTATAAGCTGAAAGTCAGGAAGGGAGTAACCAGTTGAAGGGAGACAAGGTTTAAGCCACGACTCGGAAATAAGGATAGCATGTATGTTTTTACAGTCAAAGCTTACCAGCATATCATGGAAATGAGCCGGAATGCTCTGAGCGTTAATATGTATAACGTTAAAATTCTTGGGAACATCGGAAAACTGCGCTGTGAGACTGTCTGCAAGAGAAAAATTACTAAAAATTGTGTTGCGACGTGATACTTTTTAGTGCTGGCCGTCCACCTAACTTTCTTATCTCGATTCAAAACTTGCATACAGCCTAATATTTGAATATTCGCAATAAAAAAAAATTAAACTGAATAAAAACTCTTATAACTAACAAAAAGTATTCAAAAGTGTTTGCAGAATACTCAATTTATAGAATTAATTTATCAAAGAAAATTTTACTAAGCCTACCTAAAAAATATATACTGGGAATTCTGTAGAAAACTATTAGAAAATATCAAAAATAAAATGCAGAATAAATAATAGTTGTCCAATAAATTAAAATAATTTTAAACAGCGAGCGCATTCCGAGTATAAATTCAAATATAGAAACATTTCGGCGCGAAATTCAATAAATGAGGTACCTAAGGCCTATCTGTTATTGACTCTGTTTCTCTAAAATGTCCAAAAAACGATTGAAATGGCATTAGAAAAGCATAAATCATTATTATAAACAATGCTTATTGTATTTACTGCTTAAAATAATTTTATTTTATTTCCAAGTATCGATTACATTTGTCATATTTGGTATTGGTAATGATTACGTGTATTGGACCTGTGTTTGAATATCACGTTAAGCCCTGGGCATTTTCGTGTTGTTTACAATAATATTTGTCACATTTTAAATCTTATCTTTAACTGTGTATGTGAAATTTGTGTAAAGTAAAAATCTAAATTTTTATGTTTTTTATCCTCGACCACCACTGTCATCAAAATGGCGAGTATCGTATGTATTAAGGAACTTGAATGTATTCAAGGTAAATTAATAATAAGGAACTTGTGCGCTAAATATGAACATATTATGATGTTGGATAAAAATCCAACACTCCTAATTAACGCACATTCATAAGATTTGAGGGGTAGCATAATAAATATTTACATAATCGATATGTTGTCATCTTGAGTACGAAGGAACCCGGTACCGAGCCGGCGGACGAGCGCTTCCGAACTTAATAAACTCTATAAAACGTGATAAAGCGCTATTTAGTAAAATTTTAACAAAATACAAGAATTTCAATAAATCTTACGACATAGCAAGAACCATCAAGAACGAAATTTCATGAATGTCATTCTAAAATTCGGTCAATGTGACGTAATCGTTCATGAGAGCAAAGCCCTCAAGTACAGCATCTTGAGGAGCTGATCTTGGTAACTGGGATACTGTTTTCATGTGTTTATTAATTTGCTAGATTCTTATTTTGTAAATGTGAGGACTTTGTAGCCCTGATAGACTTTAGATCTATAGACCATTTTCTATTTTATCAAGTACTTGGTACTTGTTGACAGGCCTGCGCTGTCCTCCCATACCTACTGTAATCTGGAAACATTGTAAAAGCCAATTATTTTTAAAAAGAGTAACCATGGAGTTTCTTGCCGGTTCTTCTCCATAGGAAACAACCAATTGGAACCGTGCACCTAGCTTCTGACGTTTCATAAGTGCCCATATAGGTTTATGTGAAATAAACCATTTTGATTTTGATTTTTATGCAATGATCTTGAGATGCTGATATCGTAATAATGGCGTATCAAATGATATCGCACTTGAGTACGTCAGTGAGGAACGTTTATTAATACGGGCCCTAAAGAGATGGAAATATTCAGTTACTTCAGAGCCTGAAGTTCAAACTATGAATTCAATTAATCAACTATACAGGGTGGAAACTTACAGCGGGGCAGTAAGGGGAAGTATCTTATCCGTTGCATCTACGCGAAAATGGTCTTAGGAGACTATCCATAATTTTTTTATGGAAATTTTGTATGAAAATTTTACGCAAAAGCTTTTTAAGTGACGGTTGAGATCTTTTTGTTGACTGAATAAAACGATAAGTTTAAAAACAGTTCAAAACTACAAACTGTCAGATTGTTTTTTATTAAATAAAAAACAATCTGACAGTTTGTTGCGTCCGAAAAGCTCTGAGTGTGTTGTGAATTTTACATTAAGTGCATACTTGGACAGCTATTGATAAGAGAAAAATGATCTCCGATTTAGAAGGTTTAGACTTGCTAGAAGCATATTACGTAAATAATAAAAATACATCAGCTGCGTTATAATGGGCGAGCATTCAAAACGGGCAAAGGACTATTCAAAACCAAAACAAAAAAGTGGCTAAAAAGGATATCACTGTTAACCCCAAAACTGCAAGTCGCTTGGAGGCATTTAAAGGTAAACTCATTAATAAACTACCAGTTTTATCTATTCATGCTGATCCTAATCATCTTTATGATAATTTTTTTAATGTATACTGTAAGCAATTTGATTCCACCTTTATTCCCAAGACTATCTCAGTTAATAGTAATGTATCGTTCAGTGATTGGGCTACCGTTGGTATTCATAAAAGTAGAACACGGCTTTATGAATTGTACAATGAAAGGACTTATATTAACACTGATGAATTTAATTTGTATGTTAGAAATTATTCAAAATTATTTTAAAAAGTTTGTTATATGGCCAAGTCGCGGTATTTGGGTTCAAAGATTAAAATCAGCAGTAATGTAATTAAAACGACTTGGAATATTATTAATAGTGAAACGGGAAGATCTAGTAACCGAAACACTGACTACAGCCTGTCTATTAATGACAACATAATAAAATCAGACTCACAAGTCGCCGAGGCATTTGAAAATTTAATTTCAGATATTCCTATTTCAACCACTAAATCACTAAACTCATCAACTTCTGTTGCTGAGTCTTTGCTTAAGGAATGTGTTAAGGGTTGCGATTCGGAATTTCATTTTGAATATATTACCTGTAGAGATATAATTAAAACCTTTCAAACTTTAAATGTAAAAAAGACTGCAGATCTGTAGGGTAATTCTGTATAAGTAGCTGAGTCTATTATTGACATTGTAGCTCCTACTCTAGCTCTTATCTTTAATAGTTGTATTGACAATGGGGAGTTTCCTGACCTTATGAAAAATAGTAAATTAATACCTTTGTTTGAATCAGGTAGTACATCAGACCCCACAAACTATAGACCTATTTCTGTACTACCTACCTTTAGTAAAATTTTTGAGTAATTAATTTTAGACCCAATGCAAAGAATTTTTTTTCTTAATAAACATAAATGATTACATAGCAAACAGTTCGGTTTTACAAGGGGTCGTTCAACTACTGGTGTTGAACTTTTAGGACATATTTATAATGCATAGGAAGATAAATGCGATGCCTTGGGCATTGGAAAAAGATGTGGAAGACATAATCATGAGCCTCAGGTCTGAATGTGCTATAGGTTGGGATGGTATTCCGGCTCAAATAATTAAATGTACGAGAGATGTACTGGCTCCAGTAATTACACATATTTGTAATGCTTCGATTTCATCTGGAATTTTCCCCGATGCCTTTAAGAAAGCTGTTGTTTCCCAAGTTGTTAACCAATTCGGTTTTAGGAAAAGTATGAGCACTGAAGATGCGGTTATGGGCCTGTCTGAACATGTAGCTAAGTCTCGATAAGAGGTTAAAATGTCTGGGTATTTTTCTCGGTTTATCGAAGGCCTTTGATACCGTTTCTGCGCCTGCCTTGCTGGGGAAGATGGAGAGAATTGGAATTCGCGGTCCCGTTCTGAATATTTTTTCAGATTACCTGAAGGGACGAACTCAATGTGTTAAAATGGGTCAATATGAGAGTGAGGTATTAACTATTGTATACGGCGTGCCCCAAGGCAGCGTATTAGGTCCCACATTATTTCTCATCTATATAAATGAGCTGTGTAATATGCCTATTCAACATTGCAAAATATTTACGTATGCTGATGACACAGCACTGGTAATAGATAGAGAAGATTGGGGCCAATGCTATTCCAATGCTGACAAAGCACTGCAACAAATTATGTAGTGGTTAACAATTAATTTGCTTACCCTAAACGTTAAAAAAACCGTATATGTTCCCTTCACTATTAGGTCTAATTTTTCCCCACCGCTATAATTTGTAGTCAAAGCCAATATGTGTCCCCTACGGAATGTGACTGCCTCAATATAACCAGGTTTAGTGGTGTAAAATATCTCGGCGTTCACATAGATCAAAACCTGAACTGGCATAAGCAAGTAGACATACTCTCAGGCAGAATCCGCAAACTGATCTATGTACTAAAAAAACTGCGTAGATCTGCCGATAGTAATACCCTGAGACTAGTCTATTTTGCACTGTGCCAGTCGGTTTTATCTTATTGTATACCAGTTTGGGGAGGGGCAACTGCAAACGTGTTTATTAGGCTTGAGCGTGCACAACGGGCGGTCATAAAGGTCATGCTGTCGCGTCCACGCAGGTATCCCACTTTACAGCTTTATGCTGAATGTGACCTGTTGACTGTCAGGCAACTTTACGTACACCATATGATAATCTGAAAACACTCTTCCTGCCTCTTGTTGAGCCGGCTGGTAGAACAATACATAGGCATAAGATTTTCCCACTAGAACCTCACAGAGCATCTTTTGCCAGGCGCCAGTATTATATCAACGGCATAAAAGTGTATAATTATTTATATAAGGAATTTAAACTATTTTCAAAAACAAAATATGAATGCAAACTCGTATTAAACAAATACTTGTCAAAACTGAGTCATCAAAAAAACTGAGGATCTTGTTTTAGGCCATCTACCTTAAAATGTAATACTTTTCATTTCAAATTAAGCATACTTACTTGCACTTACACATAATCCCCCTCATACACGCACACCCACTCGCCATGCACGCACACGCACGCACGCGCATACATACAATCATACGCCTAACCCCAACCCCCCCCCAAACACACTTACTCCACAGTCACACATAATTGTAAATGAGAATAATATGTATAAATATATGTAAAGAAATACCTTTTCAAGTGCCAATGAGCTACAAATATTGACTTGTGACTTTGCTGCGGAGGAACACTGATCTCTAAGATACAGGGTCACCCCTAGTTTGGAGATCAGGGTTTCAATGTATTGTTCTTAGCATAGCCACTCAGTTATATAATATTGCTTTAGAATGTACTGCTTTTCTTCAATAAACATTTTTTTTTTTTATCTTTTGTGATTTGTACAAAGCATTCGATTGCGTTCTTCACAAAACGTTAATCAGGAAACTCCGCCACTACGGGATCCGGAACACTGCTCTGGAGATAATTTGCTTCTAAACGAGAAAAAAACCAAATGCATTAAGTTTACGCTACCCCACGTTAGGCAGGTGAAAACTAATGTGTTGATAAAGGGCGAGGAATTGAATCCTGAAGACAACACAGTATTCTTAGGCATAACTTTGGATGCTAAGCTTCAGTGGGGTCCACATATAGGCAAATCGTCAAAAAAGCTAAATTCCGCAGCATACGCTGTTAGAAAAATTCGTAATTTAACTGATATAGAGACTGCCCGTTTAGTGTACTTTAGCTATTTTTATAGTGTAATGTCGTACGGTATTCTATTGTGGGGAAATGCCGCCCATATTCAGACTATCTTTGTTTTGCAGAAGCGAGCGGTTCGATCAATTTATAAATTAAGTCCAAGACACTCTCTCAGAGACAAATTTAAAGAGATTTATGTAATGACTGTGCCTTCTCAGTATATTTATGAAAATCTTTTATATGCCCATAAAAATATAAAATTGTTTAAAAAATACAGTGGTATCCATAATATAAATACTAGAAACAAACACAAATTTGTTGTACCTATAACAAGGCTCAAAAAATAGTTGGCTCGTTCAGATGCCAATGCATACGCTTTTATAATAAGCTACCAAACCACATTCAAGATCAAGGCCTTAATAAATTCAAATCATTCATTAAACGTAAGTTGTGCCAGAAAGCCTTTTATACCGTTAAAGATTATATTGAGGACAAAAAGGCTTGGGATTGAGCTGCTTCCAATTTCTGCATTTTGAATGACTTTTTTTTAATATACACATTGACATTAATGATTTTTTTATCTTTGTAAAGTATTATATTATTTTATTTATTGTGATTTGTGAATGTGAAGACGATGTGGGTCATTTTATTAATTTTATATTTTTTATTATTCTCTCTGTTCTATTGGTTGTTTTTTTTTTTCTCTGATGGTCTGGCAGTTGAGTAATTTATGCGGCCTACCCAAATGTCCTTTCTTTGGTATTGTTCGTCGAATCGTTGAGCTCTTTAAGTCTTGAGTTGAGCTGCACGAATTAATAATAATAATAATAATAATATATAATAATATATTCGACAACTATCACACAACGCCGTCTAGTCCCAAGCTAAGCAGAGCTTGTGTTATGGGTACTAGACAACTGATAAACATACTTATATATTTCTAAATACATACATATTATAGATAAATTACACCCAGACACAGAACAAATGATCATGCTCATCACACAAACATTTGTCCTGGGTGGGAATCGAACCCACGACCTCCGGCATAGCAGTCAGGGCCACTAACCACTAGACCAACGGGCCAGTCTGACAAATGCGTGCACTGACTGGACAGGTCCTCTCAATCTGTGTGGGTCTTTCCTCAAAAGACCGTCTCAGACATCGATCTACATGGTCTTCATAAAACCTGACCAAGATTATGTCTGGACTTTAAAAGAGACTGTGGCCTTTGAGTTTGTTTCGGCCTTTCTTCTCAGAGTAGTCAGATAGGAAACGCCGACCTCATCTAGTTTAAAAAAAACATGATTGACGTGCAAAAGTGTTTGTACAAACCTACTTACAAAATAAAATAATTTATCATTTATCAATGGTTTAGGAACAAATATCCAAATCATCATGTGCCAACCAGAAAGGTTATTACAAATATTTTAAGAATTCTTGCACAAGGTTTCAAGAAAAAATCTGTACGCCACCCATTTATACTAGACTAGCACTTTGCCCGCGACTTCGTCCGCGTGTATTTCGTACTTTTCTCTAAAAATTTCGAAAATGTATGTTTATGATCTTTATCATTTATTTAGATAAGTAAGTATTCGGGACGTAGTAACTATTTAGTAATCTGTGATTCGGGCCAATTTTTAAGTTAGGAATCAAATTTTTCAAATAAACTGTATCCCCGCTTTTCACCCCACAGGGTTGGATTTTTGAAAAATCGTTTGGGATGTGTTCATAACTTGACTCAAAGACCGATTCCCATTTTCGGAAGCAAGCAGTGAAATCCACCCCTTCTTCTTCTTCCTCTTCTTCCTTCTTCTTCTTCTTCACAGGGTATCGTTAGCAATCTAAATGGACTCTGCCCAGAATTCGGTTACTTGTTTGGCTTCTGACTTCCTGTAACGTGCAACTGACAGGATATGCAGGACACGATATTAAGTGTCCCATCGTTTGTGGAACACCACTGAATTTACACTCCAAGGCGGAATCGTCTGTTAATCTCTACCTCAACATCATCCTTGCTTCGGCCAACCTGGGTCCGGAGTCTGTTTAAAGACTTCCAGGTTACCCAAGGTAACTCATGGCTAGGTGTGAGGTCTTCAGCGGGTGAAACGAACGGTTTGGGTAAGGAAGCACTGTTTCGTCACAGCTTCAGTATTTCTTGTGATGATTCACCAGTGAGTGGGACGTCACACTTTAAAAAATTGTTTCTGCTTTTCAGCCTTTGTTGCACAAGGATGTTGTAGTGCAAGGGTGTCGTGAGTCGGAGGTCATTTTGGCTTTTTCGCTGGAGCTTGCCAGCGCTCTGCGGACCACTGGTAGCGCTATTCCTGCTAGTGGATACAGCATTTCCTACTATATTTCCCAGCAATCCACCCTTCAACTTTATTACCCTTTTCTACCTTGGTAGGAGCCGATTTTCGGAAACCCTAAAACACACGAAATCCTCCCCTGTAAAATTAACTACCCCTTTTCACCCCGTTAGAGGTAGATTTTTGGAAAACCCTTATACACGTTATTCTTTATTTTTGGTCTTAAGTATAAATACCGTTAAAAGTCTTCCATACAAATTTTGACACCCCCCAATCCCACTTTAGGGGGTAGTTTAGATAAACAAAAATGCCATACTTCATAATTTACTTAGATAAGTATTCGTACCAAGTTTCAAGTTTATTAACCAAATGAATAAGATTTGTCATATAAACTGTATTTCCGCTTTTCACCCCCACGGGGTGGAATTTCGAAAAATCGTTTGAAATTATGTTCATTGCTTGACTCAAAGATTATCAATACCAATTTTCGAGTTAATCAAGCCACGCAGTAAAATCCTGGCCTGTATAATTAACTACCTATTTTCACCCCGTTAAGGGTAGATTTTCGAAAAACCCTGATACACGTTATTCTTTATTTTTGGTCTTAAATATAAATACTGAGTTTCGAGTTAATTGGACCGCGTGTTAAAATTCTTCCATACAAATTTTGACAGCCCCCAATCCCCCTTTAGGGGGTAATTCAGAAAAATAAAAAATGCCGAACTTCATAATTTACTTAGATAAGTATTCGTGCCAACTTTCAAGTTTATTAACTCGAGGAATAAGATTTTTCATACAAACGAAATCCCTTTTTTCACCCCATATAAAAAAAGAAATCGTGGGCAAAATTCTATATTCCTAGACCACCAGTCAGTCAGTCAGTTACTCCTTTTATAATTATATACATGCTGTTGATTTGCATCCTCGTCAAATTTCAGGAGGTTGTCATAAAAGACATAAATAATCATTTGAAGTACGGTAGGGGGCAATAACTAGTAAGCGCTGCTTTTTTTTTGTTGTAGAAATTTAACAGTATTTCAGAATTAAACCCTTAATTCGATACAAATAAAACAGAATCACCCGACTATGCACACAGCGACAATGCATGCAGCTGCCATGTAATTCCCCGGCCGGCCGGCGGCCGTCGGGCCGCCGAGCGATGACCGGTAGCAATAATTTTACCTAATTTTATTTCGAAAATCACCTACATTATTGTCATAAATTTCACTTGATAATTAACTAATTTTTGAGCATCATTGGAATACGGAAATCTTACTAATGACAGTAATACTAGTGCGCCAAAGAAAAGTTCACTGACCTGTTATCAGATGATTAATAATATCCTTCAAGCTAAAGTTTTCGTAGTGTTTTTGTTTTTATTTGTGGATTAAATTGGTTGATTTGAAACTTTCCTTCCTACTTAACGGGCTTAGGACCGGCAATAATCCTACCTTTGTTGGTGATCGATCTACTAAGTCTAAAAATGTTTTCTACGTTTGATGGAAATGGAAAGACGTTCTAGTTAAGTGTAAGGACTTTCTACTCTTATACTTCTTATACTTATACTTTCGACTCTTAGGTATTATTGGCGTAGGTAGTTAAAAATTTGAAATAACTTATTTACACTAATGAAATTGATTAAGCTAACAACGTATTTACAAAATGTACAAATAAATAAATTACCTACCTATGTTACCGGAGGTAAAGTTGCCACGTACTTAGGTAGTACGTACTGGTTTTCCTTCAGCTTAACAACACTAACACATTCGTTTTTAAAGTGTCGAAAACGACAAACACGGCACGGCACGGCATTATCACCTGGGTGAATGTCTTGTGCCTTGGGGTAGTGGAACGGGTGTTGCAGTTCACGCTTCAGTATGCGCAACACTGGTGTGGTGCATAGCAGCCAGCATGACGCTGTGAAGGGGGTTCCCGATCGGGAAACATTTCCCGACGGACATCTCCACCGCGGACCATCTCCACCAGCTCGACATTTGAATTGAACACTTTGAACCTACGTCTCAACGATGTACCGAGAAGCGGAATTCGCAAAGCGCACGAACGCTGCGGCGATTTCAATTACACTGTTAGTTCCGGGGCAGCGGGGGCGTGGCTTAGGGTGCGCGGGAGACTAAGTACCCGGATCGCCTCACTGTGATTGGAGGATGGGATTGATTACCTACGAATTTATCGAATGATAGATTCTCATCCGCATTTGAATGTGTGTGTACGTGAAAGCGCGGTTATAGGGCTAGTAACAGACGGGCCGCGTTTAAATACGGCTGGTTCACACTTACGGATTTCCGTAAATAAGAAAAAAAAAATAAAAAAAATACCTACCCATTTTATTGTTGATTTGGGTCGAGAATCATTAGCATAATGACGTCCTTGAATTTGACTAGGATGCAAATCAACAGCCTGTATATAGATGAAAATTTGATCATTTCTGTTCTTACTCTTGTCGAAGCTTGTCCCGAAATATCATCAAGAGCAGTCGCTGAAGAAGTAGGTGCCTCACATCGTTTCGTACTAAAGATATGGAAGAAGCATAGTTATAAATGTTACCGACAGGGGCGACTAGTTCAAGCCTTACATTCAGGGGATGCCGCTCGAAGACTTACTTTTTGCAGGTAGTTAAGAGAAAAAATGAGCAGAGATTACCATTTTCTGAATTTTATATTGTTACGAGCTTCGGGTTCGTGACAGTTAAAACTGCCGATTTAATAACCAAAAATTGACACTTTAATTAACAACACTAATTACAAAACACAAACACACTAATTATGAAACACAATTGCACTACTGATCGCTTTAAGTCGCACTTGAAGATTGCTTCGGATGTTTTCGCTTCGATCGCTTCTCTAATACTGTGTCGCTCGCGGCTCACGCCGGCCTTATATAGTGCCGCAGAGAGTTCTAGAACCTTCCATTGTAGAAACATCTAGAATGTTCGAATATATAATAGAGGCCCCGATCGACCAGATGTCGAGAGTTCGGGAAAGTTCTAGAAAGTTCTCGCATCGAAATTTCTAGAAGGGTCTTAACTAGTTCCACTACTCGATACTAGATGACGCTAGGGGTGACTACTGTCACCATGTACCAGGCATTAATTGTGGCGCGCAACACTGCCCCCTCCTAAGACATGCTCGTCACGAGCATTATCGGCCCCATAATAACGCGCCAGTCGATCCACGTGGACGATCTTAGGAGTACCTCTTGCACCTTTCTGTATCCGGTAAGTTACGGCTTTGATCTTTGTCACAATCCGGTACAGTCCGTCCCATTTAGCTTGAAGCTTAGGAGATTTCCCTTTGCTGCGGACTGGATTGTGCAACCACACTAGTGAACCTTCGTCGAACCCTTTATTGTTCATTTTACGGTCATAACGGGTTTTCATCTTTTCAGACATTTGCTGGCCCGATTGCCTGACGTGCTCATAAATGTCATTCATTTTGTTCCGCAAGTCACTCGCATAATCGGTTATACTGCGTGGGGCATCAGGTAGTATTCCGGTGATCAGTTCTGCAGGCAGCCGTAATTCTCTTCCAAAGTTTGCGATAGCGGGTGTCACCGATGTACTTTCGTGAACAGCGCTTCGATATGACAACAAAAACGGTTGAACGTGCTTGTCCCAATCTCGTTACCGATTTTCCACAACTTTGGCTAGGTACCTCTCCAGTGTCTGATTAAATCGTTCCACCATTCCATCCGATTGTGGGTGGTAAGAAGTTGTTCTCGTTTTATGAGTACCCATTCTCAAAATTCCTTCCCTGATCGCTGTGAATCTCCAAGGGTACTCCAAAACGGCAGGAGATTTCATGAACCAGTTTATCTGCAACTGTTGAAGCTTCTTGGTTTGGAATAGCGAAGACTTCCGGCCACTTAGTGAAGTAGTCCATCACAACCATGAAATACTTGTTACCACTTTCAATTTTTCAGAAACGGCCCCGCAACGTCAAGGGCTGTCCTCTCCCATGGTGCACCAACATTGTACAATTTCAGTGCACCTCTACTACGAGTCTGAGGTCCCTTTACAGCTGCACAACTTGTACATTTGCGACACCAGTCCTCGACATCGTCCCGACAGTGGACCCAGTAAAACCGTTCTCGTATCTTCAGTAGAGTCTGTTTTATTCCCAGATGACCTCCTGGACAACCATTACGGTACAGCTGTAGAACATTCGGTACTTGAGCTTTGGGGACAACCATTTGCAAATGACAGCTGTCTCCCCGAGCGTTTTCCCATTTACGGCACAGGACTCCATCCTGAATCACTAAGCTGTCCCATTGGGCCCAATAGCTTTTTTTGATCTAACTCATTGCTGAGACGTCGCTCCACCTGGGCTTAGGAGCTCTGGCCTTCATCCACTCCAGAATAGGCTTGATGTCCGAATCTTCCTGCTGTGCACGTTGTAGGCTTTCCTTCCACTCGTTGCTGAAGTCTGTCTTGAGCATCCTCACAGATACGACTTCTTTACTTTCTTGCCAAGTACAATGCTTGCAGTTTTCAGGACAAGGTCTTCTTGACAATACATCTGCGTTACCATGAGATTTCCCGTTGCAATGTTTGACCACAAAGTCGTATTGCTTCTGCTGCTGGGCGGTGCTGTTAGCCGCACTACCTTTTGGAGACCAGCCATCTTCCCTTTCTGCAGTTTGCTTAGGGCAACTGGATCGAAGGTGGCCCCTTTCCCCACAGCCGTAGCACCTAGGGCAGTATCTTCTATTGCGGTCGCGAACTGTAGCCGCTACAGTTCGCGACACAGTTCGCTACAGCCGCGCCTGACACGATGGGAACGATGATCCTGCCGCACAGCTTCCACCTCCAGTGCATGGGCCAAGGCGTTCTTAAGCGTCCCGTGGTGACCAAGCCTCACAGCAGCTCTAACTTCAAGGTCGCGGATGCCGTCGATGAATGCCTGCACCAGGTTCCCATCAATAAGCGCAGGTACGGACTGGTAAGCTTTGCGAACCAGCTTCTCCACTTCAAGGGCCCACTGCTGCAGGTTTTCGTTACTGCGTTGCACGCGATCCTTGAGCTGCGCACGAAACACGTGTTGATAAGCGTCGCCACACCGAGCCTCCAATGCCTCAAGGAGCTGCTCGTAAGTCACTTCCTTACCGAGAGCTTCCAGAACAGTTAAGGCCTCTTCGCGCAGGCCTAGGGTGAGGGCAGTCATGGCCTGATTTTTATTCCAACCGTTCGCCTTCATGACAGTCTCAAACTGGATTTTATAGGCCGACCAGGAAGAAGTTCCGTCGAACGGTGGCACTTTGAATCCACGTAGCGAAGGTGTTGTAGCTACGAGAGCTGCGATTCCATCCCCAAGTTTGAGGTAATCTAGCGTTTTCTTCCTATCAGCCATCACGGTTAGCTTCACGTCAGCCATCACGTTGTCAACCCGATTATTCACTTGGTCGATTCGGGTTTCAGCTTCCGATAGGCGGTTGTCATGTTGAGCAACCTTATCCTTCACCCACTTCATGTCTTTCCCGAAGGTAGCGTGAAGGTCTTTCATAAGGATCATCTGCTCTTCCTGGCGGCGCGCCTGCTCCTCCTTATCACGTTGGAGCTGTTCTTCCAGCCGACGAGCCTGTTCCTCCTGCCGGCGAGCCTGTTCGTCCTGTCGGCGGGCCTGCTCCTGCAGCATCATCATCAAAGCAGCCAAATATAGTGCTGATGAGGCTGGAGCAGCTGTGGACGGGCCAATTTTGTATGGAATTCATATAAGTAAATTGTCAGCAGCCACTAGGTCGGTACAGAAACGAATCAATTTATGTATTCGCCAAAATGGCGGTCACTTCGAGCACTTCATATCGTAAGGCAAGAAACAGCAAGATTTTAAATAAGAATAACATCATCAAGTTATGTTAGTTAATAAAAAAAGAAAATTAATACACCTTCTTTTTGATATGTGTAAAATTCTACGTGATCTGTCTTTTATTTTATTTTTAGGGTTCCGTACCCAAAGGGTAAAAACGGAACCCTATTACTAAGACTTCGCCGTCTGTCCGTCTGTCTGTCACCAGGCTGTATCTCAAGAACCGCGATAGCTAGACAGTTGAAATTTTCACAAATTATGTATTTCTGTTGCCGCTATAACAACAAATACTAAAAACAAAATAAAATAAATATTTAAGGGGGGCTCCCATACAACAAACGCGATGTTTTTGCCCTTTTTGCTCGATATCAAAAATGGCAACAGGTAGGCACTTGAAATATTCACAAAATACTGTTGTATTTTAACTTTATTAATAAATAATAAATTTAAAATAAAATAAATATTTAAGGGGGACTCCCATACAACAAACATGTTTTTTTCGGCGTTTTTGCCTTGTGGTACGGAACCCTTCGTGATCGAGTCCGACTCGCACTTGGCCAGTTTTTTTGTATTTCAGTTACACAAATTCTTTACAAAATGTAAGGGAAATGTTATCTGCAATTTGTGACTTTTTGAGTACTCTAACGATGGTTGGTTCCGTAGAAGTTTTTGATCAGTATTAGAAACAGGATCGATTGGCATCAAAAAATGTTTTTGTGCAAAATGGCTATTTTCTTGCTAACTGTAATTTTTTTCTGAAATCTGTGAATTGGGATCAAAATTCCATAAAAAATTATGGACAAACTCATAAGACCATTTTCGCGTAGCTGCAACGGATAAGGTACTTCCCCTTACTGCCCCGCTGAAAGTTTCCACCCGTATAGTTACTCGTAGTTATCAACAGCTACAATATTGTCACAGTAAAAAACTATCAAAACAATATTTACAGCAGTACAATGAAGTCTTAAAGCCATCTTTGTTCTATCGAGCGAAAAAGATGATGATATTCGTACTGTAGTTTCATATCACATTGACACTGGAATAATTATGATTCTAAGACGTCATGGTAGGTACATCTCTAATCCGTTGAAAAACATTTCCACTTACTTTGATCTCCATTCCTGTACCTTTTCTTAACTCAATTAGTGCTATGTTGAAAAAGGTTAGATTTCCGTAAAATGTGAGAAACACCTGAAATACAACCTACAAAAATAGAAATTCTGAAAATTCACAATTATAATTATTCAAATTACTCAGCAGTGGATGGAACGAAGATCAAGATCAAGTCTGGCGTGCCAAAGATTATAATGATAATTTTCAAAGCCTCAAGCAGAGCTGTTAAGTAGGGAGTAAATATTAAGCTGGTTGATGCCGTAAGGTTTAGATAAAAAGCCAAGGTCAAGACAAGGAAATCCAAAATGTCAGAAAGGGAGCTGGCCCTATGAAACACCAGAGGATTCAGACACGTGGCAATCTCTTTCAAAGCATTTCGTATTTCTACAGCACTATTCAATGGGATTGATATAAGTTTTTTGTCAGTCCCATACATTTATGATTCCATCAACGTTATCGCTGATAGAATATCACTTTGTTTGGGCCTGCCTACATCTGATAGAGAACTTAAATTATGAAAATTAATGTTTTTTAATATTTATTTATTCACAAACGTTAATACACTCGTAGATCCTCATTTTCTTATCATCGTGTCTTCACATGTAATTATATAATGAATGTACGAGTATATAAATTATTTTAAAACATTTTAAAAGAGTAACAGTGGAGATTCTTGCCCATTCTTCTCCATACAAACTAATTTTCGGAAGGGGCAACTAGATTTAATTATTGCAAATTTCGACGTTCAAAAGTGCAGATTCAAATTCAAAGCATTTATTTCACATAGGCACATTATTTGAAATAAATGCTTTGACTTTGATTCTTCTTTAATCTCTGATACTTCGAAATTACTGTGGTGTCAAGGTAAAGGGGGATGAGTCTAAAAACACTACTTTTCACCAGGGGCTAATAAAGAAAATGCTTGTTTGTTTTGTAAGATAAATGCAGTTTAATCAAAAATATATAAAAATACTTAATACAAAATTGTTTTAATTTTCATTTAACAATTTAGTCGTCTTTTATATGTAACCAAAAAATATTTTTAATTATTAATTATTAAAATAATTGACAAAACTCCTTTTTCCATAACAAGAAAAAAATATAAAAAATCCTTTTATTGACTCGTCTCTTTATGTGTTATTTATTTACGTATTTAATATTGACAGTTTTTAATTATATAAACATAAATCATCACACCTGACTCCCACTGAGGTAGGCAGAGACTATAGCACGTCAATTGCTTCATTCCAAGCAAAGCTTTTTTGACTTGCCGTGGTCGCTGAGCCGTACTTTGTCCCGCCCAGGGATGACTGGGTGGAGGACCTGAGTGGCTGAGTGGCCATACTTTCGTCGGCCGCCGCCGGTACCCCGTCCTCGAGGGACGTCACGTAGGGACAGGGGTGCGTAGCAGCACGGTTCGGAGAGATAGTAGTAGTGGGGGTGTACTTCTCTCCGAGCCGAACTCTCGCCGAGTTCCACAACTCTTTAACAGAGTTGAGTGTCGTCGTCGCCGGAAACCATTCCTTCCCCGTGCTAGTGCTCGGGGACTTCAATGCCAAGAATTTGGCCTGGGGTTCCCGTTACACGGATGTGCGGGGCAGGATGGTGGAGGACTGGGCTCTGGAAACAGGCCTGGTCGTCCTAAATCGGGGTTCTGTTCCCATGTGTGTGCGGATGCGCGGTAAGTCCGTGGTGGACATCTCGTTCGCCAGCCCCGCTCTGTCACAACGAGTGATTGACTGGCGCGTCATGGAGGGGGTGGAGACCTACTCCGATTACCGGTATATCCGGTTCGACGTCTCCGCCCCGACCTCTAGCGCGCTGGTCCAACAGGCCCCGAGTGGTCCGGGTTGGGCGCTGAAGCAGCTGGACCGGGAGCTCCTCCTGGAAGCCGATCGATCGTGAGCCGATCGTGAGGCCTGGGTGTCATCACCGGACAGGCCTGCAAACATCAACGATGAGGCGGAGTGGTTCCGGGAGGCCATGTCCGAGATATGCGACGTGGCAATAGCCCGAGTCCGGTCAGGGCTCGCCCGACGTCAGGTGTACTGGTGGTCGCAGGAGTTGGAGACGCTACGCAAGGCGTACGTCGACGCGCGACACCTGTACACCAGGCACCGCATGCTCCGCGTCCGCCCTCCGGATGCGGAAGCCACGAGGCGGAGCGGCGAAGACCGCCCTCCAGGAGGCAGTCCAGCGGGCCAAGGACGTGGCCCGCGACGAGATGGTGGAGACTCTGAACAGAGATCCGTGGGGGCGCCCTTATAAAATGGTGCGAAATAAACTCCGCCCCTGGGCCTCCCCGCTCCAGAGTCTCCGCCCCCAGCGGGTGGAGGATGTGGTGAGCGCTCTGTTCCCTTCACGGGGGGAGCACACTCCCCCGCCCATGGCTCCGCCAATTGCGGTGCCCGAAGCTGACCACGCGGACGACGACGACATCCCTGAAGTGACCGGGGTAGAACTGAAAGCGGCGGTAGGAAGGCTGAAGGCTAAAAGTACCGCCCCAGGACCCGACGGCTTGCCAGGTAGAGCCTGGGTCCTGGCCTCGAGGGCTCTCGGGCCTCGACTGGAGGCGTTCTTAAGTGCATGTTTGGAGAGAGGCCAGTTTCCACTCCGTTGGAGGACGGGGAAGCTGGTCCTCATCCGGAAGCCAGGGCGCCCTGCGGACTCTCCGTCCGCATACCGGCCCATCGTGCTGCTCGACGAGGTCGGCAAGCTCTTTGAGAGAGTGATTGCGGGCCGCCTCATCAGGCACCTGGTGATGACGGGGCCAGATCTTGTGGACAGCCAGTTTGGCTTCCGCAAGGGGCGCTCGACAGTGGACACCATCATGCGCGTGAGAGACTTCACGACGGGGGACGCGGTGTCCCGGGGTGGGGTCGTCGTTATAGGGATATACAGGCGTGAGTATTTATGTTTTAAATTATAAATACCAACCAGTTGGAAAATCATGGACTGGAATCCTAGGTCAGAAGGAGTGAGTAAGTCTTCTAAAATCTCGGCAGCCTGCAATTGCTCTTCAGTAACCTCACTGCTAACTCCAGATACGTTCAGCGACGTGCTGCTGTGATTGTCTGATACATTTTCTTGTAAATCTGTAAAATCGCACAACTTGTTAACAATGTGAGCATACCTACAATATTCGCGGCGAGTGCGAGTAGGTACCTAAATACCTTCTCCGTCGCACAGCGCGCCAACTATCAACTAGGTAGGTACTTACTGACTTGAAATAAACCACCTACTAATCTCATTTATCTAACAACCAAAAAACAATAACATAATCTATGTAAATTACACTAATAGTCATTCAACGTAACAAAAACTTTAAAGGTTAGAAAGGTAAAAGTTATAAAAAAACCATACTTACGTTCAGTGGGACTTTCATTTAGAGCCAGTGACATTATCTTGTTAATTCTATTCATTTCTATGGGTTTCAAAACTCAAATACACACGTAAACCAAAATTTTGGGCTTTTTACACAGGTCAAATCACGTCAACTTCGCGCGCGAAATGCAACTAACGCGCAACGACGAATACGAATTTAGGCACAAGTCGACTTATCTCACTATGCTTAATTTTATAAGTAAAGAATTACGAATGTAATAAGAAGATGACTACACATAACTCATTTTTACTTTTTAGGTTTTGCTGTTTATGACTAGACTCTATTTGTTATTTGAGATTCACGAAATAAAAATACATTTTATTGACTCATCGCCTCTTTACCGTAATACTTAGTAATATATTTTATCCAACTGTGTTAACAACTCATTTTTCAAAATTTTTAACTCATCTCCTTTTACCTTGACACCACAGTTATGTTCAGGGCACTTCCAAAGAAGTGTGGTGTTATATTTCCTAGACGAAAACGTATTATTCTGTTACTTAATAAAACTTCGATGTAGAAAATAATTGCAAGCTTACCGCTACTTTGAAAATTTTCTTGAACAAACTGTAAGCTTCCATTATATTTTGGAATATTCCAAGCAATCTCATACAATGTTCATCATTTTCATGTTCTTCTTTCATCAACAGGACATCTTTAATCCACTCTTCGAGATATTTTCTTAGCAATATTATAATTCGAATGGCTACAACGAAATTGATATCCAATGCGATAAACATTATGTTAATAATATTGCCAATAATAGAAACGACATCATAACGGTCATCCAATAATAAATAATTGGCAATAATTAAATAAAAATCGGTAAAGACAAAAGTTGCTATTGAGATCCAGTTCCAAATAATAAAACTCCGGATACTCTTACTGAAAACAAAGCTTCTGTGTATAGTTTGGATCTTCAAAATAAGTAAGATGTTGTTGTCCTTCTGTGTTATGTCTAGCATGAACATCGTTATGATCCCGGTCAACAAGCCGATGTAATTGATAGCCAAAAAAATTTTCAAGACAGCTTTTTCTATCCGTGTTGTATTTACACCTATTAACTCTTCAACTATATTTAGATAAATACAAAGCACGATAATTATTAAAACGCGACAAAACGCAAATGTGCGATATATTTTTCCGCATGGATAAATATGATTTTGTCGTACACTATATTTTGAATTCAAAAACAGATTGAGTACAAAGTTAAAAGAAAACACTATTCTTTGCACATCTTTTTCAAGGCGATTATTTAGGAGCACGTGAAATGAAGTCGCCATTTTTTTTGTGACATCTCAACTGCCACTGATAACGGATGAATTTATATAGTAGTTTTACTGTTACAATAAGACACGTTGACGAGGCAACAAAATTGAACATAAACAAAATTCTTCCTGTTGATAGTATCAATATTGTAGAAATGTGGGCACAATCAATTTGAAACATCGACCTGTCTTGCAATCATTACTTAATATTAACTCCCAACTGTCAAGTCGATGACTAATCGTAGAATTTATTATCTACCTAACGACGCGTGAAATTATTAAGAAATGAAAATCAGTTAATTTTGAGAGTTGTAATTTATTTTGTTATTTTTTAATCATTGGTCAATATTCTGTTATTTTTAATGATTAGTCGATTTGAATTCGACTAAATGGTAATTTTAATTAAGAGCGGGTAACACCGAATGGAGTTGCGTCTGTCATGACGGGCGAACGTTGTGTCAATTCATTCATTGGTTGACAGCCGTTGCATGTGATGGTCACTCGCAAACCCATTGGCTCTGAATCGCTAAATATTACTGCAATCCTTAATTGTTTAAGTAATTTAAGTGTCTGTATAATTAAAATAGTGAACAGTCGCTACAATGGATTCCCGTGCTGACGAGGTCACGAATCAGCCGGTCTCCCGACGTCCCGTTATCAGTAGAGCGGTTACCAGGGACTTCTCAGGAATGTGAAACAGGTCAGAGTATTGTTATTAACCTAAATAATGGATCCGACCGTTGGAAAACGTTGTTTGAAATTAACATTTTTTGCAACAACGTACCATGATGGAATTAAGTCGTGCTATAAAGGACACGAACATGGTTGAAACAAAGCTAGCACTACCCGAATTCAATCCTGATTCTCGAGACGCCGATACCAGGTCATTGTGTAATACTGTAGACTTATGCATGCAAGATAAACAATTGTCCAGTGGAACTCTGATTATCGCCATGAGCAAAGCACTTAAGCCCCTCCCCGCCCTCAAAACAGTTATGCTGGTTGTACCAAGCCGATGGTGGTACATTGGAGGGCAAACTCAGTTTTCGATACGTATTTTAGTTGAATACTAGCTGTGCCCGCGACTTCGTCCGCGTGGAATAGTGACTTTTCGGGCAGCATATTTTGAATTACATATACCGTCTACAGACCGGGCATTTGCTGCCCGAACCCTCTGAGAACTCACGCGAATTTCAGTGAAAGTCTCAGACTCTAGTGCTTGAGCTTCACGATCGGCAGTGAGACGTATTTCTCGTTCTTCCTGTGTTTCCTGAGACCGAACATTTGCTGTCCGAACCCTCTGAGAACTCAGACGAATTTCCCTATCAGTGAAAGTCTCAGACTCACGCGATAGTGTATGAGCTTCACGATCGGCAGTGAGACGTATTTCCCGATCGTCCTGTGTCTCCTGGAATCGAGCATTTGTTGTCCGTACTCTCTGGGAGCTCAGGCGGATTTCCCTGACAGCAAAAGTCTCAGACTCACGCGATAGCGCGTGAGCTTCGCGATCGACAGATAAACGTGCCTTTCGTTGTTCCCCGTTTTCCCTATTTCGAGTTGTCATCGTTCGAGAACGATTTGAACTCAGTCGAGATTCTCGCTGAGTCGAAGTTTCTGCAGCACGAAACCTAGCCTGGTGCAGAGAGCCTTTTGCCTCACGACCTTCCTCAGATTCCTATGATCGAACTAATCTCATCCTTTTAGCATTTCTGCTACATTGGGAGAGGTTGGATCTTTTTCGAGGCATTCTTACAATAAAATAGTACTTACTACTTAACACACAGTTATTTAGTAAACACGTACTATCGTAAACAATTAAATTATAAATACTTACAGATTATTATACAGTCTAAAATTATCACAGTTTAAGTAATAAGTGTTAAGACGTGTAAACCAAACGTCATTATCATCATCATTTCAGCCGATAGACGTCCACTGCTGGACATAGGCCTCCCCCAATTTTGGGGGGGTTTGCCATAATCGCCACGCTTGGCAGGCGTGTTGGCGATCGCAGTATGGTATGGTGGTGGAATGCATAGAGAACGCTGCTGCCCATTCTCCGGTGAGACCCTTAGTCGCCTTTTACGACACCCACGGGAAGTAAGTAATCTTCTACACAGACAAACGTACTAACTTTATGAAACAAAAGAATTGCTAGAAAAAATAATTACTAACCTAAGCTAATGAACTTATACTTAATAAAGAAAATCAAGAAAAGAAATGCCTAACCTATACCAAATACTTATAATATTTATATACAAACCCTAAATACAAATTAAGATAAGTATACCGAAAATCAGGGAAAGAAATGCCTAACCAATAATAAATGCTTACAATATTTATTTACATAACCCTAAATAAAAATTAAGATAAGTAAATACCCAATAATAAAGGAAAGAACCGCCTAACCTATACCAAATACTTACAAAATTTTAAAGAAAATTAAGAAAAAGAACCTAACCTACAAACCCTAAAATATAAATAAATGAAATATGCAAACAGTCAGTATTCAAGTGAATCGCAATAATCGAATCCAACTATTCGCCTATACTCTCCAGGATACGTGCGTTCGCTACGAATAAGTGAATCCTTATGGCAGCGGCGCGTTTTCTTTTGAAATGGTCATCTCGCAGTTCAACCTGAGGGGTTGTCGACTGCTTAACCTGGCTTTCCTGTGGATGCCTTAATAAATTAAGGCCTCCAGTCAGGGCATAATACACAACTTAACTACACAATATAAACTTAAAAACTAAGCGACTACACGCTAAGGGCACCCCCTGTGGGGTACGGACCTCGGCTTAGGGCGTCGCTGGGAGAGGGCAGCAAGGGACAGGCTGGATCGGAATTATGGCAGCGGCGCGGCTCTCAGCGCGCTTTATACAAGGTGTAACGGAAAGGGGGTATCAACCCTGAAGGAGGTGAATGTGCTCATGAAACTGAACAAATTTCCCCAAAGAACATAGGTCGAATATGAAAAAAAATTTGGACCTCCCATAGTAATAGTAAATCATTGATGTGCTATTACTATGGGAGGTCCAAATTTTTTTTTTTCATCTTCATTCACCTCCTTCAGGGTTGATACCCCCTTTCCGTTACACCTTGTATATATAGCCACGGACGCGCAGGCGCGAGGCGTTTACGTACTCTGATAGAATACCTTAACAAATGTTCGCCGTGATTCTTTAAATCGACATAACTTTTTTATTTATGAACCGATTGACATGAAATAAACACTAAATGTTAAGTGAAGCTTACTACAATATATTAGTGAAAACCGCATCTAAATCGAATAAGCCGTTTCTGATATTAGCGTGCACAAACACAGCAGACAAACAGACAAACAGATAAACAGACAAAAAAAAATTTAATTACATTTTCGGGTTCGGCATCGATATAATAACAACCCCTGCTACTTTTTTTAAATATATTTCCATTGTACAGACACCACTTTACTACAATTTTATTATATGTATAGATGATTAACTGTGCTTGCTCGCGGGGAGACCGTTAGACCTTCCAAGCATAAAGTGCATCACTCACCTACTAGCCTCCTGTGGCTTTTCGAGGGAATCTTGTCCTGATGTGGCACGTGGCTGGCGTTGCACGACGACCGGCCGTGGTCCGATTATCCACTCACAAATTGGTGCACCAAAGTCTGTACTGCACTATAGGAGCCTTCAGGAATCACAATCAGTCCAGATAGAGCCGTTTAGCGACGATTAACCCTCATACAAAAGGATTATAACCGGGAGCACACACTTAGGCAACTTGAATTATTGCCATCTTGGAATCGACTCGCATCTCATTAGTTCGCAAGCACAGTGCGCGCATAGATAAAAAAATTATGGTTACGCAACAGTATCCTATGTCCTTTTTCGGGACTCAAACTATCTCTATACCAAATTTCATCTAAATCGGTTCAGCGGTTTAAGCGCGAAGAGGTGACAGACACACTTTCGCATTTATAATATTACTAGCTGACCCGGCAAACACTGTTTTGCCATATAAATTATTTCTAGCTGCCCGGCGCGCGTGGTGTCCTACCCCTTACCCTACCCTATCCCTACCCTACTCCTACCCTACTCCTACCCCACTCCTACCCTACTCCTACCCTACTCCTACCCTACTCTTACCCTACTCCTACCCTACTTCCACACTACTTACCCTACTCCTACCGTACTTCTACCCTACTCCTAACCTAATCCTACCCTACTCCTACCCTACTCCTAACCTACTCCTACACTACTCCTACCCTACCCCTATAAGTAAAAAAAAAGATAAAAAGTATCCTATGTCCTTCTCCTGGTTCTAAGCCACCAGCACCAATTTTCAGCCAAATATTGAGTTATAAATAGTGTAACTAACACGACTTTCTTTTATATATGTTACCGGCCAAACCCGATTTTAGGATGAACTACTCTCGAATATGAGAATAAGGGCCTAGGCCCTTATTCTCATTCGCTCGCTCTTGCATCCTATGTCCACGTAGCCCCGCTTCGCGGGGCTCCTATTTCTGTGTAAAGGGTTTAAAGTAACCTAACCAAACCTAACCTCGGGGTGCCCCTACATCCTACGTCGCCTATCGACTGATCGTAACCATGCAACCCGCGTAGGGAGAATTGGTTTGACCTAGGCGAAACTAGTTCATCCTAAAATCGGGTTTGGCCGGTAACATTTATATATACACACATCAACACGGTCTAGGGATATTTTTAAAAAAGCGAATTACTATCAATGTGTTAATTATTTATATGACATGTATATATTTAAAAGATACGTTATTTAATATTCTACCATTTTTTAATAATGGTTAAGGTACTTACATTAAAATTTCAGGATTTTATGGAAAAAAAATGAAGCATAGACGGAAACCGTATATGAATTAACTTTTAATTTGTGAGTAAAAACTGAAAAAAATAGAAAAATCATTTAATTTGTGTTTATAAACTTGAAGTTAGTAGTCTGAGAAAGCGCCCATGATGTTCGTAACACATCGGCAACGATTCGGCATGCTCAGAACAAGGTTGTCAATGTCTTGCTGCGGAATATTGTCCCATGTCCTTCTGAGGTGCGCAAAAAGTTGATCTTCTGTAGCCAGATTTTCAGGAACTTCCTTCAGAGCTCTTCTTTGCAGCATATCCCACGCATGCTCAATGGGATTTAGATCTGGCGATTGAGCAGGCCAGTCTAAGGCCCTAACATTGTGTGTATGTAACCAAGCTGCTACCGTTCTCGCCGTGTGTGCCCGGGCATTGTCGTGAATGAGCAGGAAATCTTGCCCCATTTGTGTTCTGTGGGGCAAGATTACGGGCCCCAGCACCTGTTGGACGTATCGTTATGCCGTCATATTGCCCCGCACCCAAACAAGATCCGTCCGTCCTCCAAAACGAATTCCTGCCTAAACCATAATTGTTCCTCCTTGGTATGGGTGAACTTCCTGAGGGTTCTGGAGACGGCTCCATCGTCCAGGAACTCGCCAAACACGCGTCCTCCGTGAATCTGGATGGAAGCCGAACTTGGATTCATCCGTGAACAGCACATTGGACCATTGCTCACGACCCCAGTCCACGTGGTTTCGAACCCATTCTAATCGCCTCTCCGTAAAGGTGGGACCCGGAGTGGTCTACGAGAGCGTAGATTGCTTTCATGCAGTCGCCTTCTTACAGTTTGGTCACTCACAAACACTTGGTGTTCCACTCGCAGCCTTTGGACCAATTGAGTCGCCGTTGCATTTGGTTGAGCTCGCGCAGTAATTTGCAAAAATCGGTCTTGTCTGGGGGTAGTGATGCGATTTGGCCCCCGGTGCCTCTCCGCTACTTCACCTGTGGCACGCACGATAGCGTGTCCACAATCTTGAAATTACATTTTGGTGTTATTTAATTAAGTTCAGCGTAATGTTGCTAAGGCCATAGGGACCCCTATGGCCTCAGCAACATTAAGCTGAACAGACCCAGCTTTCAGCATTCCCACAGCTCGTAACATCTCCGCCCTCGTCAAATGTCGGTGTTGCATGGCTACAATACCTCAATTTTAACCTTATCTTTCGTTTAAAAATGAAAAAAAAACTGTAACTAAACGTAATTCGTAATGTTTTCTAAATTTCGCACAAATGAAAATTCCCTCTCCTACACATCAAGACATTTTTATGCCACCGAAGCAAAAGAATTTTCAAAAATTTGAATTTGGAATTAGTCGGAGATAAATTACAAACAAATCGGTGTACAAAAGATTCCAATGCGGCCAGTACTTTTCGAGTTATTTAATTGAGTATGAAATATCCCTAGACCGTGTTGATGTGTGTAGTTAAGTATGGATTCTTAAAAAATGGCTACAGAACTATATTTATTTAATAACATAATTACGTTATTGCTTTCATTTGGAACGGAAACTTTATGATTTGGAATTATTATTATATGGTACCTTTTAGAGGTATTTAATGATTTTTTTCTATCGTATCAAATTAGTTGTATTATGTTTTCAACACACTATCTACCTAGCATATACTCGTATCCTGAAGAATATCATATATTTTTTTGATTTTGTTAACTGTAGTCGATCATATACTTTTATTGTTTCGAAAACTTGCGTTTTTTGTGTTTAGGTCCTGTAAGGGCCTAACACCATATTTAAGATTGGGTTTTTTTTTATTTTCATTGACTTTTTTATTTTAACACTGGCGCTTTCTGAACTTGGATGAACCGAGTCTAAAAACATTCGAAGACTTTTTCATTAATTAGGGATTGATCTATACAAAGATAATATACTGACGCTTGTAATCATATTATTTTCTTTTTTCTAATAATGATCATCGCTCTTGGTATGGACAGGTTTAAAAATGAGGGTAAAAATGTATGATTGTGTGAGTAACATTATTATATTGAATTGAATTGAAAGTATCATTAACGATGGAACATCAGCTAAAAAACAAAATAGCTACGTACTTACCTAATGTTATCATAGTTGAAAAAAAAATTACTTATCGTAAACAAACTACCTCAAAATCTGACTGAATAATCGTAAGTGAAAATGTTAGTTCACACGTAGTCACGAGCATAAAATATATTTTTATGAACAGCTCGCCAATAATATCAGAGGAGCAATCTTCGTAATTTTTAGAACGTTCACAAACTGATCTCAGTCTCAATCCCAGACCAACAATTGAAAACAAAGAAAAAAAAGACGAATTGTCAGAAAAGGACGTAAGTGTTGATGCGCTGTGTGTTACCGAGCACTTCATGGTGTCAGGGTACGAAAGCCATTTAAATATCCCCAATTACTCTTTAGCATCATTTTTCTGTAGGAAAGAAAGTAAACGAGGTGGGGCTTGTATTTTGATTAGAAACGGGCACCAATGGAGAGAAGTTCCGTATATAGCTGGGGCATCAATAACTGGTGTAATTGAGTGTTGCGGTGTGGAGCTCATACAATACAATTTGATTATCTTGTGTATCTACAGAGTACCGAAACGAAATAACCTAAATGTATTTTATGAAACAATAGAACAAATATTACAAAAAATATGTAAAAAGAAGTATGAGTATATTATAATGGCAGGAGATTTTAACATTGACATAATGAAGAAAAATAGGGTTGTGTTGGATTTCGAATGTCTGTTATTAAATTTCAATCTTAAGTTAGCTTTAAAACAACCAACCAGAATTCATAGTCAAACTTGCATTGACAATTTCGCACATAATTTTAGAGCCAAATGTAAAACGGACGTTATTGAATTTGCGCTGTCAGACCACACAGCGCAAATAATAAAATTCCCGGTGAAAAAAACTTTTATGTTAAAATACTGGCGAAGAAAACGACGGGACTTTAGCGTTGAGAATATGACTAAATTTAGGGACTGCTTAAAACAATTGACTTTTTCGGAAATATATGAAACTGAAGATCCAAATACCGCTTTTGACATATTTTTTGACAACTTTAAACTATATTATGACCTTTGTTTTCCATATAAGCTGACAACAATAAATGTAATTAAAAAATCAAAATGGATCTCACATGGCATTAAATTATGCAGCAAAAAGAAACGTCAATTGCTCTGGCATTGCAGATTAAAACCAAATGTGACGAATAAAAACATTTTTAAGAACTACACAAAAAGGTTTAAAAAAGTAATGAGATTGACTCGCCTGGCTCAAAACAATTACTCTATTAAAACTGCAACAAATAAATCTAAAATGACATGGAACATAATCAATAAATCGAAACCGTTTTTACCTAAAGAATCCATTAGCTATATAAATGTCGATGGCAAAATAGTAAATGACCCTCTAGAAATAGCTAACGCGTTTAACAATTTTTTCGTAGATAAAATTCAAACAAGTGAAGGTTCGGGAAGCAAAGTAACAACTAATATTATAAACCAGAAAGACTCAATCTTTGTAGCACCCAGTATACCTGTAGACATATTAAACATAATTAAATCTTTAAATGCTACAAATAGTACAGGTTATGATGGTATTTCCACAAAGGTTGTCAAGTATGTTTCTCAAACCATATGTACACACTTAAGCTACCTAATAAATCTGTGCATCGGCTCAGGTGTATATCCGGATGCCCTAAAAGTTTCAAGAGTGAAACCATTATTTAAAAAAAATAATAAGGAAAACATGGCTAACTATAGACCAATTGCCTTAATTCCTATAATGTCCAAAATTTTTGAAAAATACGTTTATAAAGAACTTTACTCATACTTTGAAAAGAAAAATATATTTAGTAAAGAGCAAAAGGGGTTTAGACAAAACATGTCAACCAGTATGGCCATTTATGACTTTTTATACACCGTTATGACGAATATGGACAGGAGAATCCCGGTGTGTGCTATATACTGCGACATGACACAGGCTTTTGACTACGTTGACCATAGTATCTTGCTACAGAAATTAGAAGCTTACGGCATAAGGGGAAACATACTAAAGCTTATTCAGTCATACCTTACTAATAGGAAACAATACACAGAAATTGAGAGAATTAATGTTAAGACTAAGACAGAAGAAATTTATGTATCAAGCGAACGCACACCTACGTACGGTGTTCCTCAAGGCGGCGTACTCGGATCGTTATTATTCATAGTATACATCAATGACCTGCCTAGTGCTATTGACCACCCCATGACTCTCTTTGCCGACGACAGCACGATGACTATAGCGTGTAAAAATAAATACGTATATGAAAATGACATAAATGAATCTTTGACATCAATAATATCATGGTTAAACAGGAACAATCTAAAAATAAATCTAGATAAAACAACGATTATGCATTTTAGACAACGGACCCAGGATGTATCCGACCTTAACGCAATTTACATGGACACTGTACTTAATAAAGTCGACGCAACAAAATTTCTAGGAATTATGATTGACTCTAAACTGAACTGGAAGGCACACATCGAATACCTAACTAAACGTCTGAGCTCCGCTGCGTACGCCTTATATAAACTGGCCCCAGAGCTAAACACAGATGCCTTAGTAACAGCTTATCATGGTCTAGTAGTATCGTTATTGCGTTACGGAATAGTATTCTGGGGGAATTCCACAGACAAAGCGATTGCCTTTAAGGCCCAAAAGAGATGCATTCGTGCTATGTTCAATTTGAAATCGACTGACAGCTGTATGCCATTATTTAAACAACACAAATTATTAACTCTACCATCTCTGTATATTTTTGAAATTGCGACATTTGTTAGGGTAAATCAATTTCTATTTCCACGACTAGCTGACACCTTCCCACGTAACAGACGTGATAATAATCAACTGTGTTCACATACGTCAAAGACTGTATTAATGGGAAAAAGCGTTTTCTGTATGGCTCCTAAAATTTATAATAAAATACCGCAGTCATTTAGAGAACTGCCGGTAAATTTGTTTAAAAAAAAGATTCGAGATTTATTAACGGACAAGTGTTATTATAACATAAATGATTTTTTGAATGACACTATTTGACATTTTTTTTTTTTTTATTATTTACTTAAATATTGTGACATTTTATGATTAATTTCTTTTACTGACATATTATCAACGTTTATTATTATTATGTACTTGGATTGAAGTGTCTTTAGTAATTTAGTTTTTATTTTGTAATTACTATAAATTTGTACGCCTTACGGTGAAACATGTACGTACGAAATATTAATATTGTGACATCCTGCATGCCAAATTTGCATGTATACGCATGTTTTGACAAATAAAATTATCTTATCTTATCTTATCTTATCTTAAAAAAACAAAAAAAAAGAAAGCCACAAAACCGTGCTCCTGCAAGTAAACATACCTACACGATAAATATAAGTAACATAAGTGATAAATAACTTTAATTTCAGAAGTCGATGTCGTTGGTTCCGCATTTTCGTTTTTTGACACCGACTTCTGAAATTACAGTTATTTATCACTTTGTAGTGTTTTTTTTATTTTATTTTATTTTGGTTTGGGAAACAAACATGCAATAACAAATATATGTATACAAATAGTTCAACACAATCCAGAAACAGTTTCCACAGATTACTATACAAGTAAATTATATGTATGTACCTACCTGACTGGCAACTGTAAATCTGTCATAAAATAAAGGTGTATTAAACGTTGTTTAAAAATTTTTTGATCACGATTTTTAATTAATTTTTAGAAGATTGATTCAAGAGCACGGGATTCAATCTGTGAATCGAATAAAACATCGATTTAAAGCAAAACATCATTCATCCTTGTGGCCACCAAAATAAAAGGTTAGGTATAACGTTAGAAAATTCACCGAAATATTGTTTTTGAATTAGGTACATAAGTATTGTGTTGTAGGTATGATGGTAAGGTGGGTGGTAGGTGGAAGATTATTATGTAGATAATAATGATCTACAAAGTAATCTTCTATACAAGGACGACTACGTAAAAAACCAACACGTGTGTAAATGATACGTCACAATGCAAGCAGGTATCTAAATATTATTTCGTAAAATTTTGATACCTATACCAATTTTATTAATTGTATTGTAGTTAGTTCACAAACATAATCAAAGATTAGGAAAAGTCAGTAATAATATTTTGTAAACAAAAAATAAACATGCGGAACCTTTTATTCAGAAATACCAGGAGTAAGAGGTTTATTTTACTTACAAATAGTTCGCTGACACCGGTCAGCTGACTTAGTGCTAGTGATGTGTTTATTTCAATTTGGAAAGTTCGGTTTCTGGTATCAATGTATTAAAAATTCTCTTAACTTCCGAACATATTGTAGGGATAAGATTAAAAAAACCCTTCCAATATCGTTTGATATCATCCAAAAAACCCGTCCGTTTCTGATGAATATGGGGTTTACGTTACACGTTGTATAACGTCGTCGTCGTCGTTTCAGCCGATAGACGTCCACTGCTGGACATAGGCCTCCCCCAATTTTGGGGGGGGTTTGCCATAATCGCCACGCTTGGCAGGCGGGTTGGCGATCGCAGTATGGTATGATGGTGGAATAAATAGAGAACGCTGCTGCCCATTCTCCGGTAAGACCCTTAGTCGCCTTTTACGACACCCACGGGAAGTAAGGGGTGGGGCAATTCTTTAAGTCCGGCACCACACAGACAACGTGTAAACTACTAATAACCCTTCAGGTTATTCGTTACGTTACACACTATACGGCGCGTCGTAGTTATAGATATGTATAGAGTTTACGTTGATGTGCTGCCGTCTGTACCTAAGTGTAACATCAACCAGAAGTTCACACCGTTAAAGTTTAACCGTTAAATTTAGATTTTAATATTATGTAACATATAACAATAATATTATTTAAACGATGCCAAAATATTTCTTATATAAAATTTGAATTTGGGTAAAGAAAGGTGAAAAGTATCTAAATCTTGATTTGCTTTTAATGAAATTGTGTCGTTTTACAGACGACATTCTCTTTTAATAAAAGTATTCTTACCATAATTGGTTCGGGAGAAACCAATTTGGAAGAGAGTTCTTTTGCATGCATTTAAGCGTGGACATCCAAAACTTTTGAAGTTGGAAGTTTTTTTTTGTAAAAAAAATTTTTAATTTTCACTTTTTAGTTGTACCTACCCTACACAAGACACCGACTAGAAGAATCAACAAAATTCGCATAGAAATGCCGGAGATGCAGTACATTTATGCATATAACCTCGTACATAAGAATAATTACCTAATGTTTTATACTAAAACCTTCCTGAAAATATGTAGATCACGTAAATGAAAGAAACATCAAAACTAATTCATTAGTTTTTAATAAAATCGCCGCCATACAAACATACATTACGGGTCGAATACAGAACCTCCTTTTTTGAAGTCGGTTAAAAACGAAAACCTCAGCAGCACAAAAGTATGGTTAGTAAGTAACTCTAAGAATTTGAACAGCATCAACTTAGAATAGCCGACAGGCATCCATCTTCGAGAAGAGGTTATGCAAAAATATTAAACGTCTAAATCGAGCAATTGTTCTCGACATCTGAAAAATTTGCAGAGATTATTAGATACGATTAAAACCGAATTAAAATAGTGAAAATACCAAAAATTTCCTTTCGGTTTTGATATCGATATGTATAGAGTTTACGTTGATGTGCTGCCGTCTGTACCTAAGTGTAACAACAACCAAAAGTTCACACCGTTAGAGTTTAACCGTTAAATTTAGAATTTAATATTATGTAACATAATTATAACAATAATATTATTTAAATTTCGATGCCAAAATATTTCTTATATAAAATTTCAATTTGGGTAAAGAAAGGTGAAAAGTATCTAAATCTTGATTTGCTTTTAATGAAATTGTGTCGTTTTACAGACGACATGCTCTTTTAATAAAAGTATTCTTACCATAATTAAGGTTTTGGTTATTAACTCGGTACTACTAAGCATGAGGTCCTTGGTTCGACTCCCGGGTCAAAGCAAAGCAAAGTGTTTTCCGTTTTTACATCTGAAAATTTGTCAGTAGCAGCTCGCAGTCTGGATTTGTGCCCAGTGGATGGCACTGGGTTCACTCCTAATTACATGAAACTGAAACATAATTGGCGAAATATGGGTGTGTTATTTGTACACCTCTGCCTTACCCTTCGGTGAATACAAGCATGGCGTTATGTTACGTGTTAAGTTATTGTTGTTTCTATTTTGCTTCTTTTTTCATCAAATGAGTCTGTGCTTTCATGTTCCATACATGAAACATGAAAGCAAACTCAATTGAAAGCTTATAAATGGGTGCGCCAAAGTTCACCTAAATTTTCAACACCGATAATTGGAAATCCGAAAATGTTCTTCCTAAAATTTTTCATCCTAACAATCACAATTCCTAACTACTCTGTCTCTAATGTTCATAATTCCGAAGCATTCAACTTCATAATGTCAGTAGCAATAAACATCTATTATACTTTTATTTGTTTTCCTATAGTTTCTCAACATAACCATATTTTACACTACCTATTATTCGAAGTCATAACTTTTTTGTTTAGATTTCTTTTTATAGATTTTTTTTTTGTTTAGATTTTATTTATAGCGGTAACCAACCCACCCTTCCCTTCATGATAGGCTCCTTTAAACCCTGTAGACAGAAATAGGGGCCCCGCGAAGCGGGGCTCCGTCGACTACGCCTAACCACATATTTTTGTAGATACAAAAAAAACTTTGGGATTTCTTTTCTCGGCCACTATGATTTTGCGAACTTTGCGGTTTTCAAAATTAACCCTGAAAAGAGTCAATTCTATCCAAAAAAAATAGCTGCTATCAAAAAGCGCCGGGTGTGGAAGTACAGTGGTTCCATAGACACAACTCAGTAAGTTATGTAAAGCATACCTCCAAATAATAATCATACCCTCAAATTAAAACTATAAATATCATCTTCTAATATTATGGTAATTATGTTTACGGATAAAAGCGTTATGATAAAAAACAGTAGGAGTTTAAATATATTTACATTACTGATATTATTAATTACAATTTTCGGAAACATGAGTGTTATGAACATCGATTTTTATCTAAGTATGGGTAGCACTACAAATAGTATGAACTAGCTGTGCCCGCGACTTCGTTCGCGTGGAATAGTGACTTTTCGGGCAGCATATTTTGAATTACATATACCGTCTACAGACCGGGCATTTGCTGTCCGAACCCTCTGAGAACTCAGGCGAATTTCCCTATCAGTGAAAGTCTCAGACTCACCCGATAGTGCTTGAGCTTCAACATCGGCAGTGAGACGTATTTCTCATTCTTCCTGTGTTTCCTTAGACCGAGCATTTGCTGTCCGAACCCTCTGAGAACTCAGACGAATTTCCCTATCAGTGAAAGTCTCAGACTCACGCGATAGTGCATGAGCTTCACGATTGGCAATCAGACGTATTTCCCGTTCGTCCTTTGTCTCCTGGGATCGAGCATTTGTTGTCCGTACTCTCTGGGAGCTCAGGCGGGTTTCCCTGTCAGCAAAAGTCTCAGACTCACGCGATAGCGCGTGAGCTTCGCGATCGACAGATAAACGTGCCTTTCGTTGTTCCCCGTTTTCCCTATTTCGAGTTGTCATCATTCGAGAACGATTTGAACTCAGTCGAGATTCTTGCTGTCGAAGTTTCTGCAGCACGAAACCTAGCCTGATGTTCCTCAGATTCCTGTGATCGAACTAATCTCATCCTTTTAGCATTTCTGCTACATTGGGAGAGGTTGGATCTTCTTCGAGGCATTCTTACAATAAAACAGTACTTACTACTTAACACACAGATATTTAGTAAACACGTACTATCGGAAACAATTAAATTATATATACTTACAGATTATTATACAGTCTAAAATTATCACAGTTTAAGTAATAAGTGTTAAGACGTGTAAACCAAACGTACTAACTTTATAAAACAAAAGAATTGCTAGAAAAATTAATTACTAACCTGAGCTAATGAACTTATACTTAATAAAGAAAATTACTTAATAATATTTATATACAAACCCTAAATACAAATTAAGATAAGTATACCGAAAATCAGGGAAAGAAATGCCTAACCTATCATAAATGCTTACAATATTTATTTCGTCGTTTCAGCCGATAGACGTCCACTGCTGGACATAGGCCTCCCCCAATTTTGGGAGGGTTTGCCATAATCGCCACGCTTGGCAGGCGGGTTGGCGATCGCAGTATGGTATGATGGTGGAATACATAGAGAACGCTGCTGCCCATTCTCCGGTACGACCCTTAGTCGCCTTTTACGACACCCACGGGAAGTAAGGGGTGGTGGTATTCTTTAAGTCCGGCACCACACAGACAAATATTTATTTACAAACCCTAAATAAAAATTAAGATAAGTAAATGCCCAAAAATCAAGAAAAGAACCGCCTAACCTATACCAAATACTTACAATATTTATTTACAAAATTTTAAAGAAAATGAAGAAAAAGAACCTAACCTACAAACCCTAAAATAATAAATAAATGAAATATGCAAACAGTCAGTCATCATCATCTGCCTAGCCTTTTCCCAACTATGTTGGGGTCGGCTTCCAGTCTAACCGGATGCAGCTGAATACCAGTATTTTACATCGATCGACTGCCTATCTGACCTCTACAACCCAGCTACTGGGTAATATGATACCCCTTGGTAAGACTGGTTGTCAGACTTTCGGGCTTCTGATTACCCGTAACGACTGTCAAAGATCCACGAATGGCAGCCGGGACCACCGGCTTAACGTGCTTTCCGAGGCACGGAGGGGTCTCGGTATGTAAAGATGGTCGGTCACCCATCCACAGACCAACCGCGGCAAGCGTAGCTTAACCTGATCGATCGACCTGTGCGGCTGTTATTATTTAGCCACGGGCCCCTCTAAAATATGCAAACAGTCAGTATTCAAGTGAATCGCAATAATCGAATGCAACTATTCGCCTATACTCTCCAGGATACGCGCGTTCACTGAATACCTTAACAAATGTTCGCCGTGATTCTTTAAATTGACATAACTTTTTCATTTATGAACCGATTGACATGAAATAAACACTAAATGTTAATTGAAGCTTACTACAATATATTAGTGAAAACCGCATCTAAATCTAATAAGCCGTTTCTGATATTAGCGTGCACAAACATACAGACAAACAGACAAAAAAAAATTTAATTACAATTTCGGGTTTGGCATCGATATAGTAACAACCCCTGCTACTTTTTTTTTATATATTTCCATTATACAGACACCACTTTTCTACAATTTTATTATATGTATAGATGAAAACTTTAGGATGAAAAATTTTAGGAAGACTGATCATTCGGATTACAAATCATTAGGAAGAATAATTTCGGGTAAAGAACTTTAGGTGAGCCAATATGGACCCCTTATAAATAGATATTAAAGTCTACAGACTTTAATATATATTTATAAGTTTTCAACCTCTACTTCCTTACAGATGCTGAAAAGAAGCTCTGCAGGAATCTTAAGCGCCTACATCGAGCGAAATCAGACAAGCTGAATGCCTGTCAGATATTCTAGATTGACGTTGCTTTACCGTTCAAAATGATAGCGTTACTTGCTAACTATACTGTTGTGTTGCTACAGTTTGCGTTTCTGTAATTCTGCTACTAAATAGTAATTTTTAGTAAAAGGTGTTTTTGAATTTACTTTTGCCAAAAAATTATTTTATTATTTTTTCATTATTTTATTTATTTATTTATTTGCACAATTTATTACCATAAGTACACTTTTGACATTACACTAATTATGGCCGCCAGTATCAGTCACAATACCCCCTGTACTAGTTGATACTGTATTACAGTAGGGTAGTGAAATGAATGAATGAAATGAATCAATTTATAGAAAAAAAATCGACTGAGATGCTGTGATAAATATATAATGATAGTTTCTCGTTTCTGTACACTGTGTCATTAATAACAGATGTCAATACCAAGGGCAATTTGAAATTAAATAAGTGGGAAGCAAGTTACTCGAAATTGATTACTTTATTTCAAGAATCATCAATAATAATTGAATTAGCTTTATTAGGTACGGTACATGAAAAAGAATCATTCGTGTTCAACAAGACCTAGATAAAATGCTGTCAATAAAAAATAAATATGAATATTCTTTTAAAAGTCATCGTGTTGAAGTTTTATTAAACAACTTCGTTGACAAAGATGTGCAGTCGATGCTTCGACCTTTGAATTTGTTGCAAACTATTCAGTTATGTCCAAACTATTGCATCAAGGACAGTTTTATAACTTCGAACAGCCGTCTATCGAATTTCGTGTCATTGTGTGTCACGATATTATTTATATCAATGTTTTTATACGAAACCATCTTGTCAATTATTCAACCCTGGGTATTTTTCGATAATATGTGGTTTTATACCACAAACATCTCAAAATTCGTTTTTTTCAGTGTGGGGTTCTTAATGAATTTAAAGCAAAGTGTTTCATATACAAATGAAAACGTTTTTTTTGTTTTAAAATTACAAGATATTCATAGACGTTTCAATGATAAGGCCAGTTTTAAACGCTTCACTTTTGTTAACTGGACTGTTGTTATATTGTTTGTAGGATTGCAAATCAGTCAGACAATTTTTTTTTGCACGATGCTTGAATTTCCCGTTTTCAACATATTTATTGGAGTAATTTTAATTCGTTTTGACACTCACATCATTTATGCTATAAGACTCATTCAACTCTTAAAAGATAAAGTTGATTTATGGAATATTCAAGCTCTTCAATACCACAACATTGAGGACAGGGACAGGGAAGATTACTGTAAAAGAATGTTTCAGGCTTACGTTGATATATTGGACTGCTTTGACAACTACAAGGTTTCTCTTCAATTAATGGTTAGTAACATTAAGCCGCTTTCTGTTTACATGAGGAAATTGTTAAAGAATATATTCAAACTGATATCTATTGTTTTCCAGATCGTTTTTTCAACTGTGCAGTTATTTTACGAGTACATCGTAAGAAATCAGATATCTATAGATGTTTTAAAATTTTATGCATCGAGTGGCCGAAATGATGTAAGTACTTTATAGAAAATGTACATTTCATGTAATTATTTCTCGTATTAACAGAACATTTCAAAACATTATTGATCCAAAAGAAACAAAATGGCATGTTATCCTCAAAGTCTGTTACGTAAATATTTCAATTTAATAAGCTCAATTAAAACACACAATGTGTAAACACGCAGAAGTTGCTTTACAGTTTATATGGTGTATGATGATAACGTTATTAGCCACTTGGATGATAAAATCTATGACATTACACATCGCATTGAACCTATACTGTGAGAAGTTCTACATAGCTATGGAGAATGTTCAAGATTCATGTTCGCATATTCTAAATTCAAATTGTACAGGTATTTCTAAGTTTTTCTTATTTTTAAAGAAGTCAAATGCTACTTTTCATATTTATAACAAGAATTGAGATATCTCTAATAACTATACCTACAGATGCCGAAAAGAAGCTCTGCAAGAATGTTAAGCGCCTACATCAAGCGACATTCGACAAGCTGGATGCCTGTCAAATATTCCACGTTGATGCTACTTTACCACTCAAAATGATAGCGTTACTTGCTCACTATACTTTTGTGTTGCTACATTTTGCGTTTTTGTAATATTTTGCTACTATTTAAAGTGATATTTATTAAAGTGTTTTTTAAATGTTGCCTTGTCTTTTACTTAAATGATCGGATCAATGTTAAAAAAATGATTGTTTCCATTGAAATGCTATGATGATGATGATGATGATGCAATCCGACCGATTTCGGCCAGGGCGACTGCTTCAACTCCGCAGTAGTTGTCGTTCGTGAGCTCGCATGTGGCTTAAGTAGTCAATCTTTTTTGAGAAAGTCCTCGCGCATTGCGGGCACGTGAGCACACCATTTATGTCATTATAGTTAATTGCCGTAGGTGGTCGGGCTTACAGTTAGTCACGCTTGGCATCAACCTTTTTTTGTTTTTTTTTTGTGGATGGGAAATCATCAAATGATCCCTCCCGCTCTGGATTGACCGGGAGCTATCGGCGTTGCGAAGTAGTCTCCCAGGTGTTTCTCGACTGCTGCGACATGGTCGGTGTCTCTGGTCGGGTTTGGGCGGAACTGACGCTCCAGGTGCTCGGTGAAGACCTCCGCCCGGTCCTCTGCTACATAGGCGCCCCGTCGCTTTTGCGCAGCGGACGCACCGGAGCTGGGGTGTTCGTAAGCTGGCCGCAGAGCTTGTGTAGAGACGGCCAGCTGTCCGCCGTGGCGTCTATTCTGTCCTCCCAGCCCGCGGTGGTCAGCGCCTGTAATTTGGGCTTGACCCTCTCCGCGAGACGGTTGAGCTCTCGCTTGAGCGTCGGACATCTTGTTTCTTGCCACTGCTTGCGAATGCGCCTCATCTCGGCGATCATCGCGTTGATGCGAGCCGGCAGGGGCGGCAATAGCCCTCTCCCCTGCGGCTGCGTGCTAGTCGCCGCTTCCAAGGCACTCTAGTAGTGTATAATTGGGGTATCTGGATCACTTCGCTTCGCTCGTGATCCAGATCACCCCAATTATACATCGCTAAGTAGCTTCTCACCATCTATTCAGAAAGTAATCTAGACTGAGATATTTGATTATCGACTAATTGTTTTCACTTTATTTAGATAAGCATGCGTGAACTAAACAATCAGTCAATCGATCAATATTTTGTGAACTAGACAATCAGTAAATCGCAATTTTATTATTCAGTTTATCAACATTCAAATAGTATTTTATCCTTTCTATTCTAATTGATTATTTTTATCATTTACATGTGTGCTTATTAGTTACGAGTATCTGATATTATTTTAGTTACTTAGATACTTGATCTGTTCAATGCAATCATGATCTCACGAATGGACGAGCATTGTTGCTACGTGATATTTATAACACAACGTTTGCTTTAAATGACTAACAGATTTGTTTCAAATGAACATTATTTGCTGAATGACATTTAAATAATGAGAATATACTTAGATTCTTACCGGTGATTAAATTTTTACAGCTTCTGTAATGAAACTACGTTATTGCAATGAATAAACAAGTATTTATTAATTCATATAATTACAAATTAAATAAACAAAATAATTACAATCAACTAAACAAAATAATTTCGAATTAACAGATGCTACTAGGTGATCCAGGTGCTTGTAGGTGATCCGTTTTTTCTGTTTACAAGGATTGATAAAAAGTATTGTTTAAATATGGTAGCATGTCTTTGACACGTAAGTAGATGTTATCAGTGTAAATGCTCTTAACAATATGCTGAACACATATTTCAGCACTGCAATGGCACATAGAATTTCTTTCAAATTGGTTTGCATCGTAAATTTCGATCCGTATAACTTTTGTGCCACCGGTTGAAACCGTTTTGTAAAAACTTATCAACTCCTTATTATTAGTTGTATTTGTATTTGGAACACATGGGGTTCGTTGTCGTTCTTCCTCGTCCAAATAATTTACGACTTTATCAATCACATCAGGTTCTATCATTAACGGAGGTGAAGTTGGTGAATAAACCCAACTCGGTATCTGTAACAGAAAACATTATTTTTTTATTTTCACTGGTTTAACAATCTTTCACTTCGCTGTCCCGCTGGTAGATTCGCAAGAATAAAGTTAAACAGATCGTATTCAGAGTCCTGAAAATAAAATAAGTATGACTATCTAAGAAACCTAGACAATACTTTACTCTAGTTACCTTCATTCAAACAATAGTATTATCAAATAATAAATATCCCCACATTTTTACACACGGCTACATAATATCAAGCTATACATATCCAGTATAAGCTGAGCTCTCACTGTACGGAAATGTAAAGCTTGATACATATCAAGCTACATAGCCGTGTGTACCTAATTGTTGGCTTCTAACTCGGCAAGGAATCGAACCCAAAGGCTTTTGACGAATACCACCACTTATCAACCACTCTAATAACGTAACTATTCTCGTGTTTTGTTTAAACTAAAAAACTTATTAATATCTAAGTTTAAAAATAAAAAAACTACCTTAAAAGGTCTACATAATATTTTTAATTCGTGTGATGGAGAGTGATGGAATTGCGTCTAAAATACATTATAATTATTTATTGTAAGCATTCCACTATTAAAGTCAATAATCTGATGGTTGGCTCTGTCATTAAATCAATTCGAATAAAATCAAATATAAAATAAAATAATTCAATTCATACTCACCGACATAATTATTATTACTCGTTGATTGCCGGCGCTTGGTGGTAGGAAACTAAATAATATTTGAATTTTCAAGATAATTTATCCTTTTTATAGGCTTCTAATAAATAATTTTTAATGGATATAAAGTTCAAAATTGCTGTGAAAATATTATTATACACACACGTCAGTGTAATTTATTTATTTGAGACAATACGATGCTATACCGTTTCAGATTACAATTAAATGCATACCATAATATAAAGCCACCGGTAAATAGACAGCGGTGCGGTGCGATAGCGTCGCGGTGACGTTTAAATGCTGGGGAATGCCTGGACAGATACGATACAGTAGTTTAACTTCATAGAAAACGGCCTACACGACGCGCCTCGAAATCTCAGTGTATACCTACCGGTAGTCAGTTGTTCGATTTGTACAGCAGATACACACAGACGAACGCGGATTTATCTACCGAGCGCTCGTAGGTAGTTAATTTAAGGTCACTGCCCAGTTAACCTACTGTATCATTATTATTCTATGTCCACATCATGTATGACCGCGCTCATACTGATTTGAACAAAATAAAACGTCACCGCAACGCTATCCCACTGCATCGCTATCTGTGAACTGGTGACTTAAAAGTACAAACAGAAAGTAGCATCATCCAGAGCGCCACCTAAGGCCCCTTGTTAACGAGACGCTTTTTACCGTGGCGGCGCTGGGCCGGTGCCGGCTAAGCTTGTTCACGAACCGGTGTCGTTGACAAATCTCCATAGAGTCCCATACCTAACTGACGACCGGACGTAGACACGGTTTTAAAACCGTGCCTAGACTGGTGGGAAGCCGTCTAGTTTACAAGGGCCCTTATAGACATCTGAACCGGACCACCCACCGACTTAGCGAATTTAAGTATCTTATATGATGAAGATAAAGTTCAATTTGCATGATCTCGATGTTTATTGTTTAGCAAGATATTTTTTCTACAACGTAAACTATATTACATATTTGGTGTTAGGGCTGATAAAGCATTTTTAGTAACGCGTGTCCCTATTCCTTATATGGGATATCGTGACGTGGATTTACCACTATTTAAGAGTGCATCCTGCAGGAGCTGGATCACATCAAAACTTCAGCTACGAGCAGTGACATCTTACAGTTTTTACACTACCAAAGCAACCTCAATCTTCTAAAATGTAAGTATCTACTCACTTTTCAATGTAAATGTAAATAATGTTTACTTTGTGTTATCCGTTAATGTTTCTTGTTAGTAACAAGAAATAATTGAAGTGGATAAGAAATGCAGTACAATTGGTAACCCCCTAATTCACTATTCAATCATTCATGTATTATATACTTATATTCATTAACGCTTGAATAATTCAGATAAGTTAGCGAGTCTCTCATCTATAAAAATTAAAACTGTTCATTCATTAATCATTTTTAAATATTCATTCATTCAAGTAATAAATTCATGCACTTAGTGTCGTCTACATGATTAACACAAAAGTTTTATTGTTACTGTACTAATTCATTGTTTTTATTTATTACAGGTCCAAGAACACGGCTGACCATATTTTCCCTTCGGAGGACGAGTCGGCAGACGAGGAGCATGCACCAGCGAAAACCAAGCCAAAGGAGAACAAAAAGCGCAAGCCTTCGTCAGCGAGCAGCTCCCAGCCGTCTACGAGTAAGAAAAGTAAGCCAACCATTCACCCAATCACTCCTGTCACCAAGTCAACGGCTCGCGAGTTGTTTGGGAGCGACAGTGACGACGATGAAATCGATGTTGTTGTAGACAAAAAGACTCCCCCGATATACTCGTACATCACGAGGAGACTGGCGAATGGATTTTCACGACAAATGAACGAGCAAAAAAGAGGTGAGTTCTATATAGAACTCAAAGTATACAAATGTGATGAAATAGAGCGGGTCCAACCAGTAAATAGGTGGCGGCACTCGGTAATCACGATTAAAAACAAATGCGATGAGGATTCGGAGTCCTGGCATCGCCTAAACACCTACATAACAAGCGCCCGGAAGGAGTTTAAAAAATGTGCTCCTACTTTTATAAGTTCATACCAATAGTCTTAGCAATAGTTTACATTATAAGATCTATGCTATACCACTATAATCATTATACAGCATGAGTTTATTTTAAGATAGTAATTTGTAATCGCATTTAATCCCAATAATTAAACTATAAAATAAAATAATATTGTGTTTTTTATTTTCCAGTTACACACCCCAGTGATGGGTCATCAGCAAATTCAGATATTAATAATTATAAATGCCAAATTGATATCCCAGAAAATGAATACGATAAGAAAGTTTATGAGCCAAATTGTTTATCAAAATATATTCATTGTGATAAATGCAAAATTGAGATCCCCGAACATAAATACAGATATCATAAGAGAACGAATATCCATAAATCGAATTCCTTAATAAAGTCAGAGTTTGAAAATGTTGATATTGTAGCTACAGCATTTAAAAATAGAATCATGACTTATCGCTTAAACCCATCAATAGAAGACGAGTACCTCATACTAGAGGCGTTCTTGGAAGATAAGCGAAAAGATGTTTTGAAAATCATTGATTTATCATTATTGGAACATACCTGCATTAAAGTTAATTTCGAACTGTTTGCTTACTTTTTACTACCGCAATTAAGTGAGCAGCAGCTCAAGTCATTTAATACGAAATATGAAACTATATACAGCAGTACTGATTTTAATAATTTATTCTCAAATATAATAGAAATATTTAAAAGAAAACTTACTGAATTTGAGCATTGTGAATCTGGTTGGTCATTTGTCGGTATAAGTCATTTAGAAATAAATATCAATAAATATTGCCCCATGCGGGGCGGTACTTATTTAGAGCTACCAGAAGTTATTAAAAACACAAAGAGTTGTTTGAATATACACAATAATGATGAATACTGTTTTTTATGGAGTATTGTTGCAGCATTATTTCCAGCAAAAAATAATGTTTGTAGAACAAACTCCTATCCACACTTTAGTTCAATATTTAATACACAAGGAATTTAATTTCCACCTTTACCTAAAGACATCAAGTTGTTTGAAAAGAATAATTGTGAGTTCAGTATTAATATTTACGGATTAGATGAACGTTGTACTGTAACTGGCCCTCTTTATGTGACGAATTGTAAGAAAGATAAACATATTAACTTACTATATTTTGAAAAACAAAATAAAGGTCATTATTGCTTGATAAAAACCTTTTGCGCTTAGTGCGAAGACAAGTTACATGTCATAAAGGTCAAATACATTTATGTGAAACATGTTTGCAATTTTTTACTACAGAAAAAAAGTATCATTCTCATAGTTGTTCCAAAATTTTAACCATATTGCCTGATAAAAACAATACATTACAATTCAAAAATTATGAGCGAAAGCAAAAAATTAACTTTGTGATTTATGCTGACTTTGAAAGTATACTATTAAATTATAAAGAAAAACATAATGATAAAAGTACGATAAAAAATAAACTACATCAACCGTCTTGTTTTGCATATTATGTATGTTGCTCACATGACAGTAGCTTGAACAAATTCGTAACATATAGAGGACCTGACTGTGTTAAAGTGTTTATTAAGAGATTAATTAAAGAAGCTAAGTTAATTCACAACATTTTAGTGACTAAGAAACCCATGAAATCTATGACGAGAGAGCAAACTGATAATTATAACAAAGCAACTACATGCCATATCTGTAATCATTTATTATTTGATGATAAAGTTTGTGATCATGATCATATTACATCCGAGTACAGAGGCGCGGCGCATTCACATTGCAATTTAATTTATAGAGTGTGTTCATTTATACCTGTTATCTTTCATAACTTATCTGGTTATGATTCCCATATATTTATTACAGAATTATCGAAATATGATGGCGAGATAAAAATTATACCAAAAACAAAAGAAAAATATATAAGCGTAACTAAAATAATCAAAACTGGGGCAGGATGTAAACCTATACAGATTAAATTTATAGATTAATTTCAATTTCTTAGTTCAAGTCTTGACAATTTGAGTAAAAGTTTAACGGACAACGATTTTATTCATTTATCATCACATTTCCCAGATAAAAGCCAATTAAATTTACTGCGAAGCAAAGGTGTATATCCGTATGAGTACATTTGTTCATGGAAAACATATAATGAAACACAACTTCCGGCAAAGAATCATTTTTATAACACTTTACAAATGAAACATATAACAGATACTGAATATCAACATACCCAAACTGTGTGGAAATGTTTTGATATTAGTTCTCTTGGTGAATATACTGACTTGTATTTAAAGTGTGATGTACTATTATTATGTGATATATTTGAAAATTTTAGAAATATTTGTCTGCTGCACTACAAACTCGATCCTGCGTATTATGTGACTTCACCTGGACTGAGTTGGGACGCTATGCTCCTTTACACAGGTGTTAAGTTAGAATTGATTAATGATTTAGAAATTTATAAAATGTTGGAAAAAGGAATACGTGGAGGATTAGCTCAGTGCTCTCACCGATATGCTGAAGCCAATAACATTTATTTACCTCATTTTGATAGTTCCAAACCATCAACATATTTGATATATTTAGACTGTAATAATCTTTATGGATATGCTATGACTAAAAAATTACCAATATCAGAGTTTAAATTTATGAAAAATGATGATATCAAAAATTTTAATTTGTTTGATGTTCCTGATAATGGCGAGTACGGTTACATTTTAGAAGTAGATTTAGAGTATCCAAATTATTTACATAATTCACATAGCGACTTGCCTTTTGCTCCCGAGAAATTCATACCTATTGGAGGGAAAACACCAAAGTTAATTGCAAAAGAGATGTCCAGTTTCTGCCCTGTGGTAATTCTGGTATCAATAAACGTTCATGATTTAAATTTTTACAGTAAGATTTAAAAATTTAGATCTAAATTACTATGGATTTATTAATTCAGTATTACTTGCGTAACATAATTCTCAAAAAAACAGTACTCAATTGTAGCTTCCGCTTTGCCATTTTTAACGGGAAGTAGGTGCCTACTAAAAATGTTTTTGACGTTCCATTATTACCTCATTATTACCATCCGTAATTACTTTTAGAGAGTGTGAACAATAACTATGCCGCTTATTTTAGATCAAAGCAATATATTAACGTATTTGCGTATAAAATACGACAATATTACTAAAATATTTTTGTTCACACATCATGTTTTTCTTTGAATACCAGTGGGTATTCAAAGAACCACCCACTTCCTAACATGAAGGTAAGTATTTATTACTTTTTTGACATGAGATCATAGAGTACTTTTTGATAGATTGAACATGCTCTGTCAGATTGACTTATGACTAAGACTTATGATTGACTAGTTAGTTATTTTTTTCAGTATTTTAAAAGTCGTCTGTGTATTTATTGCTGGCTTTCCTTACATTGCGCTTCCAAGTTGCGTGTATGCGTTCCTTCCTTACTGTGCGATTATTTTGCATTATTGATATATTCTACACGGACTGACATTGATTCTAGACACGATTACTATTGCTTTTCCTAAAGGATTCTGCTTTTCCTTTCAATTTGGATATTATGATGAGGATTCGCAGACATATCGTGTGAGGGCTCGCGTTACGCCTGCAAGTGGCAAGATGGTTAGCAAATCAGGTACGCCTCTATGCTACGGCAGTGGCGTAAACCATGCAGTACCTAAAGGCAGTACATTGAGCAGTTAGTTGTGTTATAATTTGAAAAATACAATGACATTTGTTATTGTTCCAGCTCCCATTAGATGGATACGCTTGTCACGATTGTTATAATTGATTAAATACCGAAGTTGCTGACAATGAGTGATTACTATGTCATGGGTATCTCAGCCGGACTCAGCAGAAATCCAAGACGCCGACGTTTCTATACTTTTGCAGTGGACAACCCTTTAGTACCCCTTATTTCCAATGATAATAATCATCAGGTAAATTATTTATTTTTATAATAAGTAGGAAAGGTCTTTGAAAGAAAATGGGTAAATAAATTGGATAGATCCGTCAAAACTGGAAAGACGAGCAATGGAAACGACTATCAAGAAAAAGGGAAGGAGTGTTCGTCATATAAAACACGACATCACGCCAGCGATCCCCGAAGGATTTGGGAGTGGTAAACCCAGTACACCCCACATGTCGCCAGTTATGTCATGCCATGTAATAAAATGTAATAATATTTTCAAGATATAGCAACAATATAAATTATGCATGTCAAGCCTGTTAGGTTCGAGCGAAACGACGCCTGATTCATGATTTATCAAGGGACTTACAAGAAGATGTTGTTCCAACCGTGGAACTTGGATCACCAACACCGCCGCCACCACAGCCTCTTCCACCAACACCACCACTACCACGGGCCGTCCCACCAACACCGCCGCCGCTGGTAGCGGCGGCGGTGTTGGTGGGCTACCACCTCCATTATCACCAGTAGCACAACGAGGTGCTCGTACAATATTAGCTGTAAGCCTACCAAATTACAAGCGAGCTAGTAAGCCGCTATATACTTATAATAACAACAATGTTTTGGTGTTTCTAGAAGACGTTTATTATTTTTATCATTTTATTTATGTATAATAAAAGAATTTGTTTGGCAACAAATACATACATAGTTTTATTTAATATAATCCCAATTCAGTACCAACAAGTAGCTAAATATAAATAATATTATGGGTATTGAAGATAGAAATTAAAGCTGATACCAATATCATAATATGTGCATTTATGTGTACAATAAAGAATAAGATCGCTTTGTGATGAAATGAAAAAAAATGTAAGTACAAAATATTAAACACAAAATATTAAATGTTTCATTAACCTCACAAAGGCATACCACCAATTAGTATCTGTATTTGCTCACAGATGGCGTTATACTAAAAAAAACTAAGAAAAATACCCAGCATATAAACCTGGTTTTCACCAGTTTGCGCAAGATCCTGACTCTTGAAACTGATTAATTGATAAACTATAAAATGCGACGATTATAATAATATAACAATCATTACTGAACATTTTCTTTGACTACCTAGACAATCGCCCATTGCTCCACCAGACATGTCTTTTGTATGATAAATATAACTACATTATTCACTATGTTCATTTAAAAGCATGTCTTAAAAATGGTCTAGTTTTAAAAAAAATTCATAGAATCCTTTATTTTAAACAGGAATATTTTTTGAAAAAGTATATAGACTTGAATACTAGCTTACGGCAAGTAGCTTCAACATCATTTGAAAGAGATTTTTTTAAGCTTTTAAATAACTCAATATTTGGCAAAACTATTGAAAATAAACGTAAGCAAGTGGAGGTTAAATTAGTGTCTAAATGGAGTGATGATTGGAATAAAACGAATAAAATAGTAGGTGCTCAGAAATTAATCACAAAACCTAATTTAAAAAGTATTTCTATCTTTAATGAAAACTTTATAGCCATACAACTGAATCCCATGAAACTTGTTTTAGACAGACCGATATATATTGGATTTGCGGTGCTAGAATTCTCCAAGTGCCATCTATACAATTATCATTATAATTTCATTAAGAATAAATATGGTGACAAAGCTAAATTATGCTACACTGATACTGATAGTTTGTTGTATTTAATAAAGACCGAAGACTTTTATAAAGACATGCGTGATAATTTATCAGAATTTGATACAAGTAATTTTGAAACTAATAATCATTACTTTATTCCTAAGGTGAACGAAAAAATTCCTGGTTTATTTAAGGATGAGTTAGGAGGTGACCCAATTACCGAATTTACAGGCTTAAGAGCAAAGCTATATTGTATTAAGTCATTAAATACACAAATAAACAAGGCTAAAGGCGTATCAAAGCCTGTAACCAGATGTTTAAAATCATCAAATTATAAAGATGTTTTATTTAAAAACTTAACATTAAAGCGTAAGATGAATATGATAAAATCAATGAAGCATGTGCTGTTCTCACAAGAAGTAAATAAAGTAGTTTTAAACAGAATAGACGATAAAAGGCATGTTCTGGGAAATCAAATAAATACTGTACCTTGGGGTCATTGTGATTACATATGTTAATTCAGTATTTTTATACATTAATTGTAAAGTTATTAAATGATAAATTTAAATATGAGAATTGTCAATCATTATATGTATAATTCGAAAAAAATATTATGTTGTTATTTAATACATACATATTTACTTGTACTCTGTATTTGCTGTTTTATTTGCAATCATTTTATTTTTTGAAACCAAAGCTAAAAAAAACTATGATCTGATTATTGGAGGATTATAATTACTTAGTGTTCTTGATAACTGATAAGCATTATAAATACTAGAACATGCTATTTTTTCCAACAGATACAAACATGAAGTGGGTCAAGCAACCAGTTTCATTAGAAGTTAGAAATATTGATGTAGAGGAAAATAAGTTACACGCAAAGCATAGTGTTCTTCTGCCGAATAATATAAGATGTATAATATGTGGCCCTTGGAATTGCGGGAAGACGAACGTCATGATTACTTTGTTAATCCATGAAAATGGTTTAAAGTTTAAAAACGTTTACTTGTATTCCAAGACTAGCTTTCAGCCAAAATATATTTTCCTAAAACAGATCTTAGAAAGAGTGCCAGAAGTAAAACTTTTTATATTTAATTCTGATGACGAAGTTATTCATCCTAACGATGCATTACCGAATTCTGTTATTATTTTTGATGATGTGGTTTGTGAAAAGCAAATTAACATACGAAATTATTTTACAATGGGCAGGCACAGAGGTATAGATTGTTTTTATTTATCTCAAACGTATTCAAAAATACCAAAACAGTTATTACGTGACAATGTTAACTTTTTAATGATTTTCAAGCAAGATGAAGTTAACATGAAACATATATACAATGAACATGTTAGTTCTGATATAGAGTGGTCGAAGTTCAAAGATCTGTGTTCTAAAATCTGGATACCTCCTTATGATTTTTTGACTATTAATAAAGATTGTGAATTAAACAAAGGCAGATATAGACAATCATTTGACAACTTTATTTATTGTGACTAATGGTTATATAAATTACGAGTGCAAAAAAATAAAAATCATTTGAGCATAAATACTTCTCAGTATATGTCGTATAATGGACCACAACATTACAGATCAATTAATAAAGTCTGCGGACGCTATAAGGAAAAAAGTGAAACAAATGAAAGATTATGAGTTTAACACCGACACTCATTTGAAGTATTTTTTTAAGCCTCTCGCAGACCCTCTTAATGCAATCGTAGCTAACAAGCAAATTTCTACAATAAAAAATGAAGATACATATGATGACCGAATTAAACACATTGATATAGGTTCAAAAATATTTTTGCGTGATAAATCTCATGATATGTACAAACATGAATCATCTAATGAGGCAAGCTCCATTGAAAAATTTTATTCGGAAGATGAAGGAGATAATGAATCAGAAAAAGATAATAACGCGTCGCTGAAAAAAGAAGATATCATTGAAATATACGAAGATATGAATATACCATTTGGTATACGTAGTGACAATAACAAACATATGATCGGAAATACAATAGTTAATTTATCTACCACTCATGAGAATTCTGGTAAAGTGTATAACATTCGCGTAGCTAATAAACAATATAAAATAACACCAGGTCTAAAAGAACTATTGTTTCGCAAAAAACCTGATTTATGTTTGGTGAATTTAAAAGATAAATTGGTTTACAAAGAAATACTCCTCGCAACTAATGCTCATAAAAGAGACTTTAACCCTGCAGGTCAAATTAAAGGCGATAAAGGTCTAAAATATTCTCAGGTGATCAAACCGTTATTTTCTGAGCCTTATGAATGCTTACAAGAACCTACAGAAGTTAAATCTAGGCAAAAAAGAGGCGCTGGTCTACCGTATCTTAAAAAATATAAAAAAAATACTGAACTTGTTTATTGGGATGATCCTAATGAATTAGTGGACAGGCTTAAACTTTTGATCGCTTCTAAAACTGCAGGTAATACTAATCTCGACAACGAAATTTTATCAATTATTGAAGAGCTAAAAGAAGCGGGTGTAATACAAGAATAAAAAGGGCTTACCTTATAAATTGTTTCTTAGTCTAATTTTATAATTCAGAAGTGATAGTCGAAAGAATGAGCAAAGTGAAAAGAGAAATTATAAACGAAATTCATAGAAGTGCAAGAATAAATTTCCAACGAAGACATGTAATATTAAAAGATATCGATGATCTTTGGCAAGCTGATTTAATGGATATGCAAAGTTTCTCTCAATTTAACAACAACTACAAATATATTTTAATCGTCATTGATGGATTCTCTAAGTATGCTTGGGCTATTCCACTTAAACAAAAAAATAAACAAACTGTATCTGAGGCTTTCAATACTTTATTAAGTAGAGAAAAACGTATCCCTAGAAACTTGCAAACCGATCTAGGAAAAGAATTTTACAATAAAAGTTTTGAAAAAATATTATTAAATTATTCTATCAACCACTACTGCACTTATTCCACGAAAAAGGCTTCAATTGTAGAACGGTTAATAAGGACGATAAAAAGTAAGATTTTCAAGGAATTTAGTTTCAAAGGGAATTATAAATGGACAGACGGGACACTTCCAAATATCATTAATAGATATAATCATACCATACACAGAACAATTGGTTTACCCCCCGTTCAAGTGAATTATAGCAATAAAATTAAACTACAACGGAGATATTTCAATCAAAATGGAACGAAAACAAAATGTCGTAAGTTTAAGACAGGTGATTTTGTACGAATAAGTAAACATAAAGGTTGTTTTGAGAAAGGTTACACTCCTAATTGGTCTACAGAGATATTTAAGATCAGTAAAGTTCAAAACACAAATCCTGTTACATATTTATTACAAGATGTTAAAGAGCAACCAATTTTAGGTGCATTTTATGATCAAGAATTACAAAAAACTAAACATCCTGACATTTACCTTGTTGAAAAAGTTTTGAGACGAAAAGGCAGAAAAGTTTTCGTGAAATGGTTGGGGTTATCCTCCAGTGAAAATAGTTGGATTAGCGATACAAATGTTTTATGAGTAGTTTATAAATATAACATCATGCTCTATGATAATGGTTCCATTCTGTTTGTATGCATGAAAGGAGAAGGACTTGTCAATAACTTAATTAGTAATTTACCATTTGAGCTCCATTTACCGGGATATAATTATTGTGGCCCGGGAACTAGATTACGTGAAAGATTGGCTCGAGGTGATAGGGGTGTAAACAAATTAGACGAATATTGTAAACATCACGATATTGCATATAATAATTTCAAAAGTTTGAGAGATCGTCACAACGCGGATATAATTTTATTAAAAATGGCAAAAAAGCGTGCTTTATCATCCGATGCAAGTACAGGGGAAAAACTTGCTGCCAATTTAGTTAATACTATAATGCTAACGAAAGTAAGTTCTGGAGCTGGACTCAAGAAAAACTTTAAAAGTTTAGTAACCCATACCAAAAAGTGCATTAAAAAAATTAAACCAAAGGGTAGAAAAAAACTAATAGAATTGGCCTACGCTGCTGCTAGAGAGTTGAATAAGGATTCATCTGCCAAGGTTCCACGTATCATACCAATTCCTAAGTCTGGCGGTGTTCTACCTTTAATACCTATATTTGCTGGTTTGTCTGCTGCTGGCAGTATTGCAAGTGGAATTGCTGGAATCGTCAAAACCATAAATGAATATAGAGTTGCAAAAAAGCATTTAGAAGAAATGAAAAGTCATAATAAGAATTCAGGCGGTGTATGTATTGGAAATGGATTGCGGCTAAACCGGTACAAGGATGGACTTGGAATATATACAAATTTAAAGAAAAAAAAACTAAATCATAGGCTACCTAATCGTGCTCTTACTAATATAGATATCATATATTTTACTAAAGACGTTCCATATTTTCGGGGAGTGTATATGAGGGATACCTTACCGAAATCTCCGTTTTTAAAAGAGTGTGGAATCATAAATTTAGATAATTCTAAAAATTCTGGTACACATTGGGTAGCCTATGTAATTTTAAATAAATATATTGAATACTTTGATAGTTACGGTAACTTGAAACCTCCAATAGAATTTGTTCGCTATGTAGGTTCTGACAATATCAATTATAATTACAATAATTTGCAAAATAATAACTTATTCAATTGTGGACATTTATGCATTAAATTTCTTAACGAGTTTTGGGAAAAGCATGGTTTTATCAAATAATCACTTAACTTAAAAAAGGTTTAAATGTTACGTGTCGTACTCTCAAGACAACACTTTATCCTTATCTGTTACAAGAGACGAATGTCAATTAGATAAAAAAAAAAAAAAATGATAGTTTATAATATAAAATCATCTGCCAAAGTTAATAGCTTTACTCGTTCTCGTACCGTCAGAAGACGAAGACATATACGAACTATTAAAAAACTAACTAAAGATAACAAATTATTTCTTCGAGCTTTGGGATTTAAATTATGAGTATTCTTCAGGTGAATGATTTACCACAATTCGATAACTCTATAGTGAGTTATGAAATTCATACTTATAATCCTTATAGGAACAGCTTTAATGAAAATGATGAAATACGTATACCCATACATCAGCAAGATTTGTACGTATTACCTGCAGCCAGCTACATTTACATTGAAGGTCGAGCCACTGTGGCTTCGAAAGATGCAGCAGGAAAACTAACACGAAAGACTGTTAATTTTACTAATAATCATATATCATTTCTATTCCAAGACATTCGATATGAAATTAACGGTGTTGAGATAGACCGCATAAAAAATGCAGGTATTACTACCACTCTAAAATCATATCTGTCTATGAGCGAGGGGGAAAGTAAGGCTGCTGCTGTTTGGGGTTGGAATTTGAACGGAGTTAAAGATCATGATGGTATTTTTAGTGCCCTTATACCACTGAATAAAGTTTTAGGATTTGCGGAAGATTATAATAAAATTATGATTAACTGTAAACATGAACTTATACTCAATAGAAGCAGTTCGAATGTCAACAGTGTTAAGCTTGATGATAATAACGACTCCATTCAACTAATTATAGAGAGAGTGCAATGGCGTGTGCCTCATATAAAAGTTTCAGATCGGGAAAGATTAACTTTGCTTAAATATTTAGAAAAGGATCGTCCTATTCAAATAGCTTTTAGAAATTGGGACTTGTACGAATACCCTTTATTGCCTAGAACTACAAAACATTCCTGGGTTGTGAAGACTGCGTCACAACTCGAAAAACCAAGGTATGTGGTCTTTGGTTTGCAGACAAATAGAAAAAATATGAAAACTAAAGACTGTTCAATATTTGACCATGGTAAAATAACTAATGTTACTCTTTTTTTAAATTCTCAATATTATCCATACGAATCGGTTAGTGCAAAATTTTCTGAAGACAAATATTGTATATTATATGAAATGTTTACCCAATTCCGTCAGTCTTATTATAACACCCGGTGTGAGCCGATGCTTAATTTGCATGAATTTAAAGAAAAGGCTCCTTTATTTGTAATTGATTGCTCAAGACAGAACGAAGCCTTGAAAACTGGGGCTGTAGATGTGAGACTGGAAATAGAAAGTTCTGAAGATATACCAGAAAATACATCTGCCTATTGTCTAATCATCAACGATCGTCTGATTGAATATAAACCCTTAAGCAGTATTGTAAAGAAATTGTTATGAACGCCATAGTCGATGTGCAAGGGTTTAAGACCGAAAGTAACGAGTTTATCGTGAAAGAAATAGCAATAGCACTCAGAAATCAAATTATAGTATTATTAATTAAACCACCATTCCCATTTTACAATCTTACAAAAAAAGAAAAATCGCAAGTAAGTTGGATAGAGAGAAACAGAAAAATTTTCTGGAAAGAGGGTTTTATACCATACTTAAAATTGCCGCAATATATTGAACCTTATCTGAAAGATAAAAACATTTATGTTAAAGGATGTGAAAAAGTGTTATGGCTAAGAAACATTGTAAAACATAATAATGTATATAATTTAGAAGATAAAAACTGTCCTAGTTTACAACAATTATTTGATGATTATAGAATGTCTAGTAATAATAATAATATATATAGCTGTGTATATCATTCGAATGTATGTGCTTTAAAAAATGTAACATGTTTAAAAAATTGGATTGACGATAAAAATATTTTAAATTATTTATAACTTTAAAGACAAGGGCTGCCCTGAAAAATTTAAGTAAATTAATTTGTTAATATCTTATCAATATATCAGAATAAATGTTTTTTCCATGAGTAAATGTTTTTTTTATTTCATAATAAATGCATTATACCTACATAGAATACCACAACGAAATTTGCTATAATTTAGGTCATTACTGCTCCATTACGATTTGGAGCACCACATCTTTATAAATTGAGAACACCAAATACAAGACTTCATTATTCTTTTACACATACCCATATTGAGACCTTCTTAAAAATGATTCAAAATTATTTCAGCCCGCGATATGAAATATATAATGTACATAAAATTCGATTACGTTCATTTGAACATTATTGGGCTACAGTAGATTCAAAGCGACGATTGGTGATGGAAATGGCTGATGCAGGTTTTTTTTACTGTGGAAGTGGTTTAAACGATAAAGTTATGTGCTTTTCGTGTGGAGGTAGCATCGAAGATTGGGAGTATTACGATGATCCTTGGATGCAACATGCTATATTTTTTCCTGATTGCTTTTATTTAAATGCTGTAAAAGGGACAGATTATGTTGACGAATCAAAACGTCTATTTTTTAAAGAAACAAAAATATAAAATTATTCTAAAGTGGAGCAGTATAGATTGATTGTCTGCTGAATAAGCTACTAAAAGCTTTGGAGTCTAAGTAACTATAAATTACGGACAGTCATTTTATGTGTCATTCGATTTCCTACAATTGTAGTTAAAATGTTGCATCATAAACTGATTTAAACAATTTTAAAAATAAATTACATACCCAATATACTTCTGAAGGCATTTGTAAAATTATTATTAAGAACGCTAAGTGAAGTTATATTTCTCCGTGATTTGCAGCCTGGTCATAAAAATCAAGCGCAGATTCATTAAAACCTCAGGTCAGAGATACAACGCAGGAAGATTTATTTTATCAAAACATGCATGATACATTAAATTCTGGAATTCCACCCTTGCATTTTGAACTTTGCAAGTATATGTATCAAGTTTCCAGCTCTACGATTCCATATATTAAAACATATTTGAAGCTATCAGATCAAATCAATGGATTACTGGAAGAGTGCATTGATATCGCTAATCGGATAACATTAACTAAAGACGAGTGGGACATGATATTGATGGAAAACGCCTCTGAAATATCAGGATTCTTCACTTCTGCTTCAATTCCTTTACCAAAGCAGCAGAAGCAGCAGCGAGAACAACAAGTGATCAAATATATAAACCTGCCTGAACATGAAGAAGAAAGCCAAAAATTTGTCATAATTGACATTGGAGCGAAATCGATCGTCATCTGTTGTGAAGAGTGGTGGTGTCTGAATAATTTACTGAATTGTCTTAATTCACGTTTACGTCATTTAACAATGGTAAAGGGTTACTATGAGAACCGTATTCAGTTCTTTAGAAAGCGATTCCAGCTCGCCCAACCGAAAACAATGTCTGAAGCGTATGCAATTGTGGAAAATGTCTATGATGAAATGTCAACTGTGGATCAAGAAATCAAATGTTTTGTAATCGATTATTTATTCTTTTTATGCTTCTTATAAAATAAATAATAAAAATGTGTTAGTTAGTTGACAGCAAACTTTGTTTCTTTTATCACGATACCAACCACAACCCAACCACAAAAAGTAAAAAATAGTATAAATTGATTATTCAAATCATTCAGGTCCTAGTCGTTTGCTGATAATATACGCTATCACTACTTTAGTCACTTATTCATTAAGTATCCTATAATCTGAATAAACATAGGAGTTAGATACGGAACCCTAAAAATATGAATTGATTGATTGATAGATAGCTCAATTTCATTAATTAGTGGATCTTTAGCCCATACTCGAATATCTCAGTCTAGATTACTTTCTGAATAGATGGTGAGAAGCTATTTACTAGCAAAATATCACGTAGCAACAATGCTCGTCCATTCGTGAGATCATGATTACATTGAACAGATCAAGTATCTAAGTAACTAAAATAATATCAGATACTCGTAACTAATAAGCACACATGTAAATGATAAAAATAATCAATTAGAATAGAAAGGATAAAATACTATTTGTACGTTGATAAAATGAATAATAAAATTGCGATTTACTGATTGTCTAGTTCACAAAATATTGATCGATTGACTGATTGTTTAGTTCACGCATGCTTATCTAAATAAAGTGAAAACAATTAGTCGATAATCAAATATCTCAGTCTAGATTACTTTCTGAATAGATGGTGAGAAGCTACTTAGCGATGTATAATTGGGGTGATCTGGATCACGAGCGAAGCGAAGTGATCCAGATACCCCAATTATACACTACTAGAGTGCCTTGGAAGCGGCGACTAGCACGCAGCCGCAGGGGAGAGGGCTATTGCCGCCCCTGCCGGCTCGCATCAACGCGATGATCGCCGAGAAGAGGCGCATTCGCAAGCAGTGGCAAGAAACAAGATGTCCGACGCTCAAGCGAGAGCTCAACCGTCTCGCGGAGAGGGTCAAGCCCAAATTACAGGCGCTGACCACCGCGGGCTGGGAGGACAGAATAGACGCCACGGTGGACAGCTGGCCGTCTCTACACAAGCTCTGCGGCCAGCTTACGAACACCCCAGCTCCGGTGCGTCCGCTGCGCAACAGCGACGGGGCGCCTATGTAGCAGAGGACCGGGCGGAGGTCTTCACCGAGCACCTGGAGCGTCAGTTCCGCCCAAACCCGACCAGCGACACCGACCATGTCGCAGCAGTCGAGAAACACCTGGGAGACTACTTCGCAACGCCGATAGCTCCCGGTCCACCCAGAGCGGGAGGGATCATTTGATGATTTCCCATCCACAAAAAAAAAAACAAAAAAAGGTTGATGCCAAGCGTGACTAACTGTAAGCCCGACCACCTACGGCAATTAACTATAATGACATAAATGGTGTGCTCACGTGCCCGCAATGCGCGAGGACTTTCTCAAAAAAGATTGACTACTTAAGCCACATGCGAGCTCACGAACGACAACTACTGCGGAGTTGAAGCAGTCGCCCTGGCCGAAATCGGTCGGATTGCATCATCATCATCATCATCATAGGATTTCAATGGAAACAATCATTTTTTTAACATTGATCCGATCATTTAAGTAAAAGACAAGGCAACATTTAAAAAACACTTTAATAAATATCACTTTAAATAGTAGCAAAATATTACAAAAACGCAAACTGTAGCAACACAAAAGTATAGTGAGCAAGTAACGCTATCATTTTGAGTGGTAAAGTAGCATCAACGTGGAATATTTGACAGGCATCCAGCTTGTCGAATGTCGCTTGATGTAGGCGCTTAACATTCTTGCAGAGCTTCTTTTCGGCATCTGTAGGTATAGTTATTAGAGATATCTCAATTCTTGTTATAAATATGAAAAGTAGCATTTGACTTCTTTAAAAATAAGAAAAACTTAGAAATACCTGTACAATTTGAATTTAGAATATGCGAACATGAATCTTGAACATTCTCCATAGCTATGTAGAACTTCTCACAGTATAGGTTCAATGCGATGTGTAATGTCATAGATTTTATCATCCAAGTGGCTAATAACGTTATCATCATACACCATATAAACTGTAAAGCAACTTCTGCGTGTTTACACATTGTGTGTTTTAATTGAGCTTATTAAATTGAAATATTTACGTAACAGACTTTGAGGATAACATGCCATTTTGTTTCTTTTGGATCAATAATGTTTTGAAATGTTCTGTTAATACGAGAAATAATTACATGAAATGTACATTTTCTATAAAGCACTCGATGCATAAAATTTTAAAACATCTATAGATATCTGATTTCTTACGATGTACTCGTAAAATAACTGCACAGTTGAAAAAACGATCTGGAAAACAATAGATATCAGTTTGAATATATTCTTTAACAATTTCCTCATGTAAACAGAAAGCGGCTTAATGTTACTAACCATTAATTGAAGAGAAACCTTGTAGTTGTCAAAGCAGTCCAATATATCAACGTAAGCCTGAAACATTCTTTTACAGTAATCTTCCCTGTCCCTGTCCTCAATGTTGTGGTATTGAAGAGCTTGAATATTCCATAAATCAACTTTATCTTTTAAGAGTTGAATGAGTCTTATAGCATAAATGATGTGAGTGTCAAAACGAATTAAAATTACTCCAATAAATATGTTGAAAACGGGAAATTCAAGCATCGTGCAAAAAAAAATTGTCTGACTGATTTGCAATCCTACAAACAATATAACAACAGTCCAGTTAACAAAAGTGAAGCGTTTAAAACTGGCCTTATCATTGAAACGTCTATGAATATCTTGTAATTTTAAAACAAAAAAAACGTTTTCATTTGTATATGAAACACTTTGCTTTAAATTCATTAAGAACCCCACACTGAAAAAAACGAATTTTGAGATGTTTGTGGTATAAAACCACATATTATCGAAAAATACCCAGGGTTGAATAATTGACAAGATGGTTTCGTATAAAAACATTGATATAAATAATATTGTGACACACAATGACACGAAATTCGATAGACGGCTGTTCGAAGTTATAAAACTGTCCTTGATGCAATAGTTTGGACATAACTGAATAGTTTGCAACAAATTCAAAGGTCGAAGCATCGACTGCACATCTTTGTCAACGAAGTTGTTTAATAAAACTTCAACACAATGACTTTTAAAAGAATATTCATATTTATTTTTTATTGACAGCATTTTATCTAGGTCTTGTTGAACACGAATGATTCTTTTTCATGTACCGTACCTAATAAAGCTAATTCAATTATTATTGATGATTCTTGAAATAAAGTAATCAATTTCGAGTAACTTGCTTCCCACTTATTTAATTTCAAATTGCCCTTGGTATTGACATCTGTTATTAATGACACAGTGTACAGAAACGAGAAACTATCATTATATATTTATCACAGCATCTCAGTCGATTTTTTTTTATAAATTGATTCATTTCATTCATTCATTTCAATTTTATTATTCATTTTATCAACATTCAAATAGTATTTTAACCCTGTCTATTCTAATTGATTATTTTTATCATTTACATGTGTGCTTATTAGTTACGAGTATCTGATATTATTTTAGTTACTTAGATACTTGATCTGTTCAATGCAATCATGATCTCACGAATGGACGAGCATTGTTGCTACGTGATATTTATAACACAACGTTTGCTTTAAATGACTAACAGATTTGTTTCAAATGAACATTATTTGCTGAATGACATTTAAATAATGAGAATATACTTAGATTCTTACCGGTGATTAAATTTTTACAGCTTCTGTAATGAAACTACGTTATTGCAATGAATAAACAAGTATTTATTAATTCATATAATTACAAATTAAATAAACAAAATAATTACAATCAACTAAACAAAATAATTTCGAATTAACAGATGCTACTAGGTGATCCAGGTGCTTGTAGGTGATCCGTTTTTTCTGTTTACAAGGATTGATAAAAAGTATTGTTTAAATATGGTAGCATGTCTTTGACACGTAAGTAGATGTTATTGCTATAATTTAGGTCTCTCTGAAATTTGCTATAATTTAGGTCATTACTGCTCCATTACGATTTGGAGCACCACATCTTTATAAATTGAGAACACCAAATACAAGACTTCATTATTCTTTTACACATACCCATATTGAGACCTTCTTAAAAATGATTCAAAATTTGTTCAGCCCGCGATATGAAATATATAATGTACATAAAATTCGATTACGTTCATTTGAACATTATTGGGCTACAGTAGATTCAAAGCGACGATTGGTGATGGAAATGGCTAATGCAGGTTTTTTTTACTGTGGAAGTGGTTTAAACGATAAAGTTATGTGCTTTTCGTGTGTAGGTAGCATCGAAGATTGGGAGTATTACGATGATCCTTGGATGCAACATGCTATATTTTTTCCTGATTGCTTTTATTTAAATGCTGTAAAAGGGACAGATTATGTTGACGAATCAAAACGTCTATTTTTTAAAGAAACAAAAATATAAAATTATTCTAAAGTGGAGCAGTATAGATTGATTGTCTGCTGAATAAGCTACTAAAAGCATTGGAGTCTAAGTAACTATAAATTACGGACAGTCATTTTATGTGTCATTCGATTTCCTACAATTGTAGTTAAAATGTTGCATCATAAACTGATTTAAACAATTTTAAAAATAAATTACATACCCAATATACTTCTGAAGGCATTTGTAAAATTATTATTAAGAACGCTAAGTGAAGTTATATTTCTCCGTGATTTGCAGCCTGGTCATAAAAATCAAGCGCAGATTCATTAAAACCTCAGGTCATAGATACAACGCAGGAAGATTTATTTTATCAAAACATGCATGATACATTAAATTCTGGAATTCCACCCTTGCATTTTGAACTTTGCAAGTATATGTATCAAGTTTCCAGCTCTACGATTCCATATATTAAAACATATTTGAAGCTATCAGATCAAATCAATGGATTACTGGAAGAGTGCATTGATATCGCTAATCGGATAACATTAACTAAAGACGAGTGGGACATGATATTGATGGAAAACGCCTCTGAAATATCAGGATTCTTCACTTCTGCTTCAATTCCTTTACCAAAGCAGCAGAAGCAGCAGCGAGAACAACAAGTGATCAAATATATAAACCTGCCTGAACATGAAGAAGAAAGCCAAAAATTTGTCATAATTGACATTGGAGCGAAATCGATCGTCATCTGTTGTGAAGAGTGGTGGTGTCTGAATAATTTACTGAATTGTCTTAATTCACGTTTACGTCATTTAACAATGGTAAAGGGTTACTATGAGAACCGTATTCAGTTCTTTAGAAAGCGATTCCAGCTCGCCCAACCGAAAACAATGTCTGAAGCGTATGCAATTGTGGAAAATGTCTATGATGAAATGTCAACTGTGGATCAAGAAATCAAATGTTTTGTAATCGATTATTTATTCTTTTTATGCTTCTTATAAAATAAATAATAAAAATGTGTTAGTTAGTTGACAGCAAACTTTGTTTCTTTTATCACGATACCAACCACAACCCAACCACAAAAAGTAAAAAATAGTATAAATTGATTATTCAAATCATTCAGGTCCTAGTCGTTTGCTGATAATATACGCTATCACTACTTTAGTCACTTATTCATTAAGTATCCTATAATCTGAATAAACATAGGAGTTAGATACGGAACCCTAAAAATATGAATTGATTGATTGATAGATAGCTCAATTTCATTAATTAGTGGATCTTTAGCCCATACTCGAATATCTCAGTCTAGATTACTTTCTGAATAGATGGTGAGAAGCTATTTACTGATGTATAATTGCGAAGCGAAGTGATCCAGATACCCCAATTATACACTACTCACTCTGTATGCAAGCAATGACATCGTCCGCGGTCCTGTCAACGTCCGCGGAGGTAACAATAGGTCGAGTCGGCGTGGTGGTCTCCACTTTCTCCACGAACTTTTCCCAGTCCGTGGATCGACGTGGCGCTATGGGCTTCAGTCGGGTCGGCATTCCCGATAAGACGACGAGTACAGGTTGGTGGTCCGACTGTAACTCGTCGTCTATCACTTGTTGAGTGATCTGGCAGCTTAGCCCCCGGTGGACTACGATGTCCAGCACGTCGGTCATGTACCGCGCAGTGTCCGGGTAGTGCATCGGCATCTCTGGGCCGGACACCGTATAGCCGAGGGCTTCCGAGTCCGCGAAGAGCCGCCTCCCCTCGGTATCCTTTTGCTAGCACTTCAATTCGCCGGCGAGGATGGTGACGCGCGTGGTGTTTACAAGCACGGCCCGCAGCTCGGTAAGGTCCAAGCGAGCCGCGGGCGGCTTGTAGCGATCGTCTAGGAATCCCTTAGGAGAAAGGTACTATAGAAGTAGTAATAAAATTGATTCTATTGCCAAAGATTTATCGAAAGTTTTTATACCATAGATAGTAAACATTTTTGAATTTTGAAGATAAAAAAAAATAGTCGAGCCCACGTTAAAATATTAAACGAGGTAAGAGGGAAATGAGTGAAGAGGGTTTAAAAAAACGAAAGAGTCACACTCATGTGTGAGTGAGTTCTAGGAGGGTATCAAATGATTGTGCCTACAAAGAGTGTATAGGAGGAGTGTTTATGTGGGTGTGGGAAAGTTTTTTTTTTAAATTTGGGCGCCATACTGTCGTGTCTACTTATTCCTAACAAATAAAAGATAGTCAGTAGACAGAACAATTTTAGTAATTAAAAAAAAATAGGACTACCTAATACACACTCTAAAGTAGCGTGATCCCACGCACCAGTCGATCCACATGGACGATCTTAGGAGTACCTCTTGCACCTTCCTGTATCCGGTAGGTTACGTCATTGATCTTTGTCACAATTCGGTACGATCCGTCCCATTTAGCTTGAAGCTTAGGAGATTTCCCTTTGCTGCGCACTGGATTGTGCAACCACACTAATGAACCTTCGTCGATCCCTTTATTGTTCATTTTGTGGTCATAACGGGTTTTCATCTTTTCAGACATTTGCTGGCTCGATTGTCTGACGTACTCATAAATATCATTCATTTGGTTCCGCAAGTCATTCGCAAAAACGGTTATACTGCGTGGGGCATCAGGTGGTATCGCGGTGATCAGGTCTGCAGGCAGCCTTAATTCTCTTCCAAAGTTTGCGAAAGCTGGTGTCACCGATGTACTTTCGTGAACAGCGCTTCGATATGACAACAAAAACGGTTAAAATCGCTTTTAAAGTTTCCTCCCGATTCACCCCTGCATCCCTATTCACCCCGTTTGACGGTACTTATTTTTGTTGCTGACGATCCTTCAGGATCAAAAACAAAAGAAAAAGCGGTTCAAACCGGTATGGGAAAGTTTTTAGTGGATAAGACAGAGATTAAAACAGAAGACGATCTAGGAGGGGATCGAGGCGGGGGGTGGAGGGGGGTTCAGGGGATCAGAACGGAATAATTCGTACGTGCTTGTCCCAATCTCGTTGCCGATTTTCCACAACTTTGGCTAGGTACCTCTCCAGTGTCCATCCGATTGTGGGTGGTAAGAAGTTGTTCTCGTTTTATGAGTACCCATTACTCGGCAAGTTTCCTGAAATATTTGGGACTCACAATTCTTTCCCTGATCGCTGTGAATCTCCTAGCGTACTCCAAAACGGCAGAAGACTTCATGAACCAGTTTATCAGCAACTGTTGAAGCTTCTTGGTTCGGAATGGCAAAGACTTCCGGCTACTTAGTGAAGTAATCCATCACAACCATGAAATACTTGTTACCACTTTCACTTTCCGGAAACGGCCCCGCAACGTCAAAGGCTATCCTCTCCCATGGTGCACCAACATTGTACAATTTCAATGCACCTCTACTACGAGTCTAAGGTCCCTTTACAGCTGCACAACTTGTACATTTGCGACACCAGTCCTCGACATCGTCCCGACAGTGGACCCAATAAAACCGTTCTCGTATCTTCAGTAGAGTCCGTTTTACTCCCAGATGACCTCCTGAACAACCATTATGGTACAGCTGTAGAACATCCGGTACTTGAGCTTTAGGGACAACCATTTGCAAATGACAGCTGTCTCCCCGAGCGTTTTCCCATTTACGGCACATGACTCCATCCTGAATCACCAAGCTGTCCCATTGGGCCCAATAGCTTTTTGTGATCGAACTCGTTCTCACAACACACACACTCCACCTGGGCTTAGGAGCTCTGGCCTTCATCCACGCCAGAATCGGCTTGATGTCCGAATCTTCCTGCTGTGCACGTTGTAGGCTTTCCTTCCACTCGTCGCTGAGGTCTGTCTTGAGCATCCTCACAGGTACGACTTCTTTACTTTCTTGCCTAGTACAGTTCGCTGCAGAGAAACCGTACCCCCCTTGGTATTGACATCAAACCTATTTAAGTTTTTGTTAATGTAACTGCGGCTTGGCAATGCGATGGTCACGAGTTCTAATCCGTGGATGAGAATTTTTTTTTATTCTTTATATTATTTATTTATTTACCCTTTTTTTAGTTTCTTTAATAGGTGATTTTCGTTAATAATTATTTAAGAAATCAAATGGAGGTTTGCAATAAAAGCTAGGTATTTTGATAAACAATATTCCTTTAATTTTTTTAATTATATTTCTAGGACTTCTTGAAATCCACTTCCTGGTTGAATATAGTTTTCTATCTGTGTTAAATTGGGGTTATTTGCTTAGAATATTAACTAAAGACAAAATAGATACCCTGGATGAGGTTTAGAACGTTTAACATTAGATAACGGTTCGTTTATAGATATTTCTAGAAACAACTAAAATAATATTTATTTATTTAAAGTTGTGAAAACATACATTTTTATACAAGTTACATTTGTGTCTGTGAATTACAGAGAAAGAACCATCATGCTAAACTATAATAGTATAGCAATATACATCTTTCTCTTTTATCACATTTTCTGATAACCCTTATTTAACACAACATTAGAAAAATGTGTGAGGTCAGACGGTGCATCGTTAACACATTACAAGACTACTTGTAAACAAGAATAACTGGATTGATAATTTTAAAGGTTGTTTGTTTTTGATTAACTACGAGATAATGATCCCACAAATATTAGGAATTATTAACACTTGCTCATATATTATGTTCCAATGCAATTTTATCAGATAAGTTACACAATCAATCCGCCGAGTAAATTGCCTATTAATAACGGAGAGGATGTCACTGTCTATCACTTCTTGAAGTCAGGTATGCACTTGAACGCGTAGTTTTGAAGGGTGGCCTGAGTGAACTTTCACAATATTACGTTGTCGCTCTATTTGCATTTACTCTGGCCTTGGCCGATCAAATTTCACATCACCCGTCGCTTGATACCTTTGTATCAACTGTTTTTCTCTGTAATGAAAATAATAATATTAGAAATACATAAAATCCAACTTGTAACTAATAATGCAACATGATTGCATCAATACATAGGTATAATATAACGTAAATCTTACCGTTATGCCCTTATCTCGTCGCTTTATGCTTTCTTCCTGTTCCCAGAGAACAACACTTTTAGCCTTCAAAAAACTTATTAATCGAGCCATTAACCATACCATCGGTTAATAGTATCAACTTGTTAAAAACTAAATAAATTGGATAATATTACCACGAAGACAATTACACACAATCGGATCGGCACGAAAACGAAACCATTTGAAAAGTAATTATACCCTCAATCACAGTTTAGTAAATAAGGCGAAGAAGTATTCTAAATTCAACCTTAACTCGCGGTTCATACAGCAGTTAAGTTTCTGAAGTAAAATGATGGTAGTGCAACAATCGGTATCAACACATTCTATTCAACCAAACAAGAAATCTATGCTAATTTCAACCTTATCTTTTAGTTAATTGAGGATTACCGTATTGCATTTTGTAAAACAAGACAGTAAGGTATTAAATATAACACGGAAGTTGAAATTTAAACCTTAATATCTAGAAGATTAGACCGTTAATAACCTTGTTCGATAAAAGGAGTAGCCTAATGGTATTCCAATTTTCGCTGAGGTTGATAACTGAACCAATAGCCTAGTGGTATAACGCACGGTCTAGATGATCGGCTGGCGCCTGGTTCGTATCTTAATCGCGCGCAAAGTGTCTTTTTACCGACTTCACAAAAAGGAGGAGGTACTATGTTCGGATGTTTGTGTTTTTTTTTTTTTTGTATGTTTGTTCATCGAATACTCCGCCAATTGTCGACGGATTTTCAAAATTCTTTTTTTGTTCGAAAGTAGATAGTTCTGAGGTGGTCCCATTGTCACCAAGTTAGGATCTGATGATGGGATTTTAGAGAAATCGAGGGCAACCCTCAAATTTTATAGGCTCACTTATTGTTTTTCGCATATTTTATGAAGTATCTTGTGTATTTGCGTATGGTTGTCACTATCTCAGGTAGCTGGACTGATGATGGAAGGTACAACTCCTTAACCGTAAGAAGTTACTCGAACAAGCAAGGACTGTTTTAGTAAATGGTTTTGATGTTTGATAGGGCATTTGCCACATTTGGTCTTATGATCATCAAGTTATGACCTGATGCTGCAGTCAGGATAGTCTGCTGAGTACCTAACTCCTCGACAACTAACAGCAGATATATCGTGTTTAGGCTTATTGAAAAGGGCTCGATGTGTGGATAAACGTACTGTTAATGAGGAACACCGAAGTACATAGAGACCTGATGCTGAAGCCAGGAGCATCAGAAAAAGTACAAACCTTGAAATTACAGCACCGTAGTCGTGTTAGGGCTCATTTTAAATAGGATTAAATTTTAAGTTCAATGCAATGTTGATATAAGTCTGGCCTGATGCTGCAGCCAGGATTATCAGCATCTAGTCTAAAAACTAATAATGTAGCGAGTAAGCAAGTACTCGCCCACGACTCAACGCAGCACAACATCGTATGATCGCCTACGTCACATGAGGTGATTAGGCGGAGTAAACAAAATAGACCACACCTCCACTACGTCACCCTTTGTCCGAGCGGCGCGCGCGCAGTATGGCCGCCGATGATCTATTGTATTATGTTGACGCCCCCTCATTAGGACACGGTCAAGTCCGAACCGTTTTTACAAAGTGGCGTGATCCTTAATTATTATTAAATATTATTTGTGTATATAAGCCGAGCTAATTAAACTTAAGATTCATTCCTCTACTTACCTCAACTCGTGTTTCATTGCTCCTGACTACCCTTATCACGAAGTGCGCATATACCACTTCACTGGTGACCCCGGACTTTCAAGAACACCTGGAAAATGGTTGATAACAAACCGCAAGCAACCACGAAAGACGTCCTCCTGGGGGAAACAAACCGAGTCGGAGTGAGGACACCCCCGTTCAACCCTAGCGACCCTGAGTTATGGTTTGCTCAACTCGAGGGACAATTCAACCTGTCCAGCATAACCGCGGACGCGACGAAATTCTACTACGTCCTGGCACAGCTGGAACCGCAACACGCAGCAGAGGTTCGAGACCTAGTAGTAAACCCGCCAAGCACGAACAGGTACGAGACGTTGAAGACTGAATTGATACGCCGATTATCAGCATCTCAAGAGCGGAAAATAAAACAGCTGCTGATGCACGAGGAGATAGGAGACAGAAAACCCACACAATTCCTTCGGCACCTGCAACACCTGGCTGGAGATAACGTTCCCAAAGAATTTATCCGGACAATCTGGGCTAGTCGATTACCTACCCACCTGCAAACATGCATCGCTGCTCAACAGACGAAGATGACTCTGGAAGACCTGGCCGAGCTGGCAGACCGCGTCAACGACGTTGTTCCAGCGACCATGTTACTCACCAGCCCAGCACCCAGTCAAGTAGCCAGTACATCAACACCGAGTACAGCAACAGATAGTGCCATCGAGCAGTTAACTCGCACAGTGACAGAACTAAGCCGGAGACTGGAAACCATGAGCACAGAACTGCACAGACGCTCACGTTCGCATTCCAGAGGCAGAAGTGACTCTAACAGAAGGTCACGTTCAAGCTCACGCTCTAAAAATCACCCCTACTGCTGGTACCACTACCGTTTTGGTGAGCGAGCGCGTAAATGCACCCAGCCCTGTTCGCACAAGAAGTCGGAAAACATCCCAGGCAGCCATTAGTGGCGGCAAAAGACTGCCTATCTGTTACAAGCCGCCTGTTCATTACGGACCGCAAAACCAAGGTGCAGTACCTTATCGACACGGGTTCAGACCTGTGCGTTTATCCGCGATCCGCTGTTCAGGAACATCGCAACAAAACAAAATACGAGCTTTTTGCAGCCAACGGGTCAATTATTGCTACATACGGCGACCTACCTCTCACATTGGACTTGGGACTTCGACGTGCTTTCACCTGGCGATTCATCGTTGCGGACGTCTCAAAACCAATTATAGGCATCGACTTCTTAGGCTACTATAACCTACTTGTCGACTGCCGCAATCAACGTCTAGTGGATGGAGTCACAGCACTGACCATCTCTGCACCTTATCAGACATCCACAGAAGCAATTTCATCCGTCCGCACCATCGTAGATAATTCGGTCTACCACCACATACTGAAGGAGTACCCGGATATCACTCGACCAGCGGGACAAACCACCATCATTAAGCACTCAACTGTCCATCATATACGCACAACTCCAGGACCTCCAGTATACAGTCGCCCGCGTCGATTAGATCCAGAACGCCAGAAAATAGCAAAACAGGAATTTGATGAGATGTTGCAGAATGGCACTGCACGAACGTCAGACAGTCCATGGTCCTCACCACTCCACTTAGCCCGCAAGAAAAACGACGGATGGCGTCCATGCGGGGACTACAGAGCCTTAAACGCCCGTACAATCCCAGACAGATACCCCGTCAGGCACATACAGGATTTCACGCATCAACTTACAGGAAGCGCAATCTACTCAACAATCGATCTGATAAAAGCATATAATCAAATTCCAGTATTCAAAGAAGATATACCTAAAACAGCAATAACTACACCCTTTGGATTATATGAATTCCCGTTCATGAGTTTCGGCCTTCGAAACGCTTCCCAAACCTTCCAGCGATTTATGGACGAGGTCCTACGAGGATTGGACTTCTGTTTTGGATATGCTGATGACATATTGGTGTTCAGCCCCAATAGCACTACGCATCAGCAGCACTTAAAAACCTTGTTCCAAAGGCTCACTGATTACGGCATCTTAATTAACACCAACAAGTGCACATTTGGACAAGCAGAAGCCAATTTCCTGGGATACAAAGTATCGGCATCAGGCATTCAACCTTTAGACGTGAAGATTCAAGCCGTCAAAGAATATCCTCCGCCGAAAACCGTGAAAGAACTCAGGCGCTTCCTCAGAATGCTAAACTTCTACCGCCGCTTGATTCCGAGGGCAGCAACTATCCAAGCACCTCTGAACGAATTACTCACCGGTCCTAAAACGAAGGGATCACAAGTAATCAACATGACACCAGCGCAACTGGAAAGCTTCAACCGTTGCAAAAACAGCCTATCAGAGGCTACACTCCTGGTACACCCTGACCCCCAATCGGAGCTAAGCATATTCACCGATGCGTCAGACACAGCCATCGGAGCGGTCATACAACAACGGCAGAATGGCGAGTGGAAACCTTTAGCCTTCTTCTCCAGGAAGCTAAGTCCAAGCCAGAGGAAATACAGCCCTTACGATCGCGAGCTGCTGGCCATCTATGAGGCCATAATATACTTCCGTTTCATGGTCGAAGCAAGAACTTTTTCGGTCGTAACAGATCACAAACCTCTGACTTATGCCTTCAACGGACGACGTGAAAACTGCTCTCCACGACAATTCCGCTACTTGGATTTCATCAGTCAATTCACGACAGACATCAGATATATCACCGGATCAGAGAATGTGGTTGCTGATGCTCTGTCAAGGATTAATGAAATCGGCATGCCCCTGGACTACTTAGCACTCGCCAGCGAACAAACAACAGATGGCGAGTTGCAGGACTTACTGAAGAACGGCTCCACATTACAATTAGAGAAACGAACAACTACAGAGTCAGGCCAGGACATATATTGCGACGTATCCACTTCATATTTACGGCCGTACATTACGCCTTCATTTCGCAAGCAAGTCTTTGACGCACTACACAATTTAAGCCACCCAGGCGCAAAAGCTACCGTCAAACTGGTCTCTCAAAGATTCATTTGGCCAGGCATCAGACGAGACTGTCGTCAGTGGACTAAAGAATGTCAACAATGCCAGCGTTCTAAGGTCACAAGACACACATCAGCACCACTAGAAGCCTTCAAACCGCCAACCGCCAGATTCAGTCATATACACCTGGACTTGATTGGACCACTACCGCCTTGCTCTGGGCAAAAATACTGCCTCACGATAGTCGACCGTTTCACACGTTGGCCTGAGGCATACCCACTACCAGATATGACCGCTGAGACTTGTGCGACTGCCCTAATAAATGGATGGATCTCACGCTTTGGTTGTCCAGAACATATGACAACTGACCGCGGCGGACAGTTCCTATCGCATACCTTCAAAGAACTGGCCGCGATAATTAGTGCAACACACCATACCACCACGTCATACCATCCAGCAGCAAATGGACTCGTAGAGAGGCTACACAGACAGCTTAAAGCCTCCATCAGCTGCCACACCTCAACAAACTGGGTTGAAGTACTACCTTGGGTCTTGCTAGGTATAAGAAGCGCCTGGAAAGAAGACATCGGAGCATCGGCAGCAGAACTGGTTTATGGTGAACCACTGCGCTTACCAGGACAGTTCTTCACTCCTAGGCTCGAGGAAGAAGCAGACATGACTTCCATAGCCAGCCGAATCCGCACCCATGTCAGCAGGTTAACACCACAACCAACATCGTGGCACGGAAGTTCCAGAAACTTCTACATTCCGAAAGATCTGAATGCAACTACACATGTCTTCATCCGGCAAGGTCCTGCACGAAGATCACTTCAAGCACCATACACAGGTCCATTTAAAGTACTCCGACGAAGCCAGAAAACTTTCGACGTCGATATTCAAGGAAGATCACAACGGATCACAGTCGACCGTCTAAAACCTGCTTACGTCGTTATAGAAAAGCCAGTCATGACAACGCAACCCGAAAAGCCCGACAGTGAAAACATAATAAAAACAAGAAGTGGCCGCACAGTCAAATTTCCTGACTACTATCGCCCGTAGCTTCGGGCTCGCCAGGGGAGTGGTGTAGCGAGTAAGCAAGTACTCGCCCACGACTCAACGCAGCACAACATCATATGATCGCCTACGTCACATGAGGTGATTAGGCGGAGTAAACAAAATAGACCACACCTCCACTACGTCACCCTTTGTCCGAGCGGCGCGCGCGCAGTATGGCCGCCGATGATCTATTGTATTATGTTGACGCCCCCTCATTAGGACACGGTCAAGTCCGAACCGTTTTTACAAAGTGGCGTGATCCTTAATTATTATTAAATATTATTTGTGTATATAAGCCGAGCTAATTAAACTTAAGATTCATTCCTCTACTTACCTCAACTCGTGTTTCATTGCTCCTGACTACCCTTATCACGAAGTGCGCATATACCACTTCAATAAATACTTCTTAAATTGAAATACTTTTGCGACTTTTTCTTCTGTATAATTATCCTAACAAAGGTTGCCGGTAGTGGCTGGATGAGAGAAGCGGAGGACCGTGAACGTTGGCGCAAACTTGGGGAGGTCTACGTCCAGCAGTGAACTGCAATAGGCTGATGATGATTTATAAAAGCCTCAATCGTTGCATTTCACGCAATGCCTTTTCGTCATGTGGTCTATTTAGCAATTTGGTAGGTTCCAAGTCCCATAATACAATGCCATCTAGCGTCTTTACACGACTAAGCGTAACATAGACTTGGCCCTTAGCAAAAATTTTCTTGCCTAAGTCTATTATTGAAGTAACTTGAGCATTCGCTCTTGGAAATTATGATTTGGTAAAGTGGAGCTGATGATGAAGACCACAAATGGCCATCGGAACTACTCAATGACAAATATTTCACAGGTTGCGATTCGATTACTTTAATATAGCTGCTAAGCAATTTATGCTCATTACAATGCGTATGGTGAAGTGGAGCTGATGATGACTTCTCAATCAGCTGGAGCTGATTGAGAAGTCACCAGGAGAACTGGAGTTCTCCTGGTTCTTACTAGGAGAACTCCAGTCAACAGTTAACGGTCCCTGCATCGGGAAAAACAATATTTTGTAAAAGGTGATAAGCAGTTGACATTAGGCTATTATAACTTAGATAAATTACAAACTGACCCGCTAAAAAGTGAAAAATAAAAACTTTTTTACAAAAAAACAACCGACTTCCAAAAACACTATAAAGTGAAAAAAAACTTTAATTTCGGAAGTCGGTGGCAAAAAACTAAAATACAAATCCAAAGACACCGACTTCCGAAATTAAAGTTTTTTTTCACTTTATAGTGTTTTTGGAAGTCGGTTGTTTTTTTGTAAAAAAGTTTTTTTGTAAGTTATTCTTGGTATTACGGTTCGGCCAGAAGGAAGCCGAAAAAATACCATATAAAATTATTAAAAACTTGCAAGTAATATTTGAGGCGGATCGGTGGATGCGCTCGGGGAGAGATGGGTGCGACGGCGGGGGAGGGAGCTGCTCAAGGCTCACGTGACGCGCCCGCCGCCGCTCGAGCGACGAGCGACGGCGGGCCCGAGCGTGCTCGGGCGATAATCTTTAATTCTTGGGGGGGTTCGATTTCTCTGACGCTGACTGTACAATACTTGCAGTCTTCAGGACAAGGTCTTCTTGACAATGTAACGGAACGTTACATGACTATTCATGTTTTATTATTAGATGCCAAACGTATGCTACGAATGTTGTTCAGCGCAGCGCAGCGCAGCGGTATGGAGTGCGGGGGAGAGTGTTCGCTTCATATACAGGGTGGAAACTTTCAGCGGGGCAGTAAGGGGAAGTACCTTATCCGTTGCAGCTACACGAAAATGGTCTTAGGAGACTATCCATAATTTTTATGTAATTTTGATCTCCATTCACAGATTTAAAAAAAAATTAGTTAGCAAGAAAATAGCCATTTTACACAAAAACATATTTTGATGCAAATCGATCCTGTTTCTAATACTGATCAAAAACTTCTATGGGACCAACGATCGTTGGAGTACTTAAAAAGTCACAAATTGCAGAAAACTTTTCCCTTACATTTTGTAAAGAATTTGTCTCCCTTGTTTAACCAAAAAGAAATTGCCAAATTATCACTTCCCAAACAATTTTCCGCATAATTTCATTTGCCAAATTATTACTTAGCAAAAAATCTCTTCACAAATAATTGTAACCCAAACCTAATGTTTGGCAAGTGAATGTTTAAACAATAACTTGTTTACCAACTAGTACTTTTACCAATTTTTATTTAGTCAAATATTTCAGTTGGAATAACTCATTTTACGCAAAATAACATTTGCCAAATATTTACTATCGTCATTTTTCGCAGTTTTAAGGCAGCCATTTTAAGCATAAGATCTAACTTTGAAGACGTTTTATTACACGGGTGTTTTTTTCTACTTGAGAAATAGGTAATAATAATATTAATATTAACTATTATGGTAGTATATTTTTTTTTAGTTAGTAGCATGTTTTTAAAATAATTAATCTCGTCTGACTAGTTCAGTTTCGGGTATTTAGCCTGTTTTTTTTTTGCCATTTTTTTTTCTATAGAATCTAGTCGTTTCTGGCATTCGCCGGCTGCTACCGCGGCACCACTCGCTTCGCTTGCTCGGCTCGTACGTAGAAGTTTACAGTTTTAACGTAACCTAACCTAAGCATTTTTTTTTTTAATAATTAACCTCGTCTAACTAATTTGGTTCTCGATAGCCTGCTAAAAATAATCTCTTTTTTCCATATTTTTTTCTATAAAATCTGGTCGTTTGACGCCCGCCGGCCAAAAGAGAAAAAATAATGGTTAAAGACGACAGAATTATTCGAATTCTGCAACACTATTCTGAATTCTCCGAAACAAAATTGCTAATGTCCATTGCAAAAAATTTAAAATTGTAAGTTACAAATATTTTGTATTAAATGAGTGGTATTTAATACTTTGAATATAAATCCCCTTTTTTCAATCAAAATACTCGAAATTACCACCAAAAATACTGAATTGCACACTAAATTTGCTCATCAAATAAATCAATTATACTATACTGTTAGATCTTTAAAGCTTAACTGTTTTACTGAATGACTATCTGTTAACTAAAAGTAAATCATAGTGGCCGAGAAAAAAAATCCCAAAGTTTTTTTTTTCCACAAAAATATGTGGTTAGGCGTAGTCAACGGAGCCCCGCTTCGCGGGGCCCCTATTTCTGTCTACAGGGTTTAAAGGAACCTATCACGAAGGGGATGACGGGGGCTCGTTCGCTCGCTTTGCTCGGTCACTCGAGCCCCCGTCATCCCGTTCGAACCTAACCTGTCCGAGTCGGGGTGCCCCAAGTCCCGAGCTCGCTTCGCTCGCTCTTGCATCTTAAGTTGTCATTACAAATGTGTTACTTTTGTATATTATGTTGGTTTAGTGTGTAGTGTAGTTAATTTGTAGTACAGTCATTTATTTGATATGCAGTAGGTTATTAGTGGAGAAATTTTGTTTGCTTAAATTTCTAAATAGAGGTGCAGTTAAAAATTCCCCGTATTAAATAAATGATTATTTTAAAATAAAATTGCATTTTTTAATCATATAATTCCCAAAACATCTTATTTTTGCCTTTATATTTTTTGTCATAACAAATCATTTAACCGAACGTTTATTGACTAAAGATTGTTTGCTGTAATAAATCATTTGATTAAAGACCAAATGCCTAAATGACATTATCCTTAATAATATTCTGCCAAGTAAACATTTTACCAAATGAAAATGTGAGTACTAAAATCATTCCAAACATTGCATTCGTATAAAGAAAGGTTGCCAAAATTGTTTGGGTAGTGAAGTTTTGGCAAAATCTTTTTGGTAAAACGGCAGGATCCCGCACTTTTTATTGTAAGAAATAATGTTTTTTGTTCCTGACTGCTGGGAGGGCCTTTATTACTGTACTGTTATTGTGAACTGGCTGAATTGAGCGAGGAAGTTAAGACTATAAAATATACACATATATTACATTAATAAAAGACATGGCGACTCCAAGGGAATCGTGGGGTTCTTGTACCAACGATCGTTGTGATTTGGAGGGCAGGAAAGAATATATAAATTGCATGAAATGCAAAATATTTTTTCATTTCGTCTGTGTAGGTATCTATCCCGGAAATCTCTTCTGAGACGGAAGATTACTGCAAATGGAATTGTTCAGGCTGCACAACTATCATTGCAAACGCTTCTAAGACCGCTACCCCGAACCGGAATGTCTTAACCACAAGAGGAAGCAAACGGCCTGCATTGAAATCGCCACCTCAGGCTGTAGCTATTACTACTGAGGATGTGCGTACCATAGTCCAAGAGGTGGTTAAAACTGAGTTCGCTACCATGCTTCAACAACTCAACAGCACCATACTCAGCGTTGTTAACAGGGAACTTGCACCTATAAAACACGAAATCAATGAGCTGACGGCATCATTATCCTTTCACACGAATGAATTCGAAGAGTACCAAGCAGAACATAAATTACTAGAAAAAACGGTGAAGGACTTAACTGAACAAAATTCTAATCTAAAAATATTAATGGCGGACCAAAGTCTACTTATAAACTACCTGGAACACCAAACTCATTCAAACAACCTCGAAATTCAGTGCCTGCCCGAATACAAACAGGAGAACCTTTACACCTTCGTTAATCAGCTGGGATCTGTGGTGGGATGCAACCTGAGTGACAATGACATTCTTCATAGTACACGGGTACTATGAAGAATGTCATTGTCACTCAGGTATTATAACTGAAACACCAAAACGGTATCCAGTGTGACCAGTCATAGCCGTTGTTGCCTGAATAAGTCCTAAGAAAAGCGCCTAAATGCTTAAGAGCATTTTCGAAAGAGCCGATTGATTGATGGTGGTATGCCGTGGACATTAATTTTTCTATTTTTAATAATTTGCAAACTTCAACTAAATAAACTCTGAACCTCTGTCAGTAGCTATAACTTTAGGTATACCGAAACGTAAGACAAAATTTTGTATAATTGATCTTGCTACAGTTACGGCGTCTTTATTTTTTATAGGATATGCTACAATAAATTTTGTTAGTTCACACTGAATCGTTACAAGGTAACAATTTCCATCCTCGTCTTTATCTAAAGGACCTATCAAGTCTATAAATATTTTTTCAAAACCTGGTGACGCAGTCGTTGTGATCGTCATCGGCTGTTTTGTGTACCTACTATATTTAGTCTTCTGACATGTGGAACACTTTTTTACAAAATCAAGAACATCTTTGTCGATACCTGGCCAGAAATATCGTCTCTTGATGTTGTTAGTCATTCTACGGACACCAGCATGTCCACTGGTAGGCAGTAAATGATAGTCATTTAAAATATATTGTTTTTCATTATCGTTTTCTATTCTTTCTATTCCTCTTTAAAAGAAAGAGTTCTAGCTTTCAAGAATTGTTTGAATTGATGAAAATGGTAGTGGGATGCAACCTGAGTGACAATGACATTCTTCATAGTACACGGGTACTATGAAGAATGTCATTGTCACTCAGGTATTATAACTGAAACACCAAAACGGTATCCAGTGTGACCAGTCATAGCCGTTGTTGCCTGAATAAGTCCTAAGAAAAGCGCCTAAATGCTTAAGAGCATTTTCGAAAGAGCCGATTGATTGATGGTGGTATGCCGTGGACATTAATTTTTCTATTTTTAATAATTTGCAAACTTCAACTAAATAAACTCTGAACCTCTGTCAGTAGCTATAACTTTAGGTATACCGAAACGTAAGACAAAATTTTGTATAATTGATCTTGCTACAGTTACGGCGTCTTTATTTTTTATAGGATATGCTACAATAAATTTTGTTAGTTCACACTGAATCGTTACAAGGTAACAATTTCCATCCTCGTCTTTATCTAAAGGACCTATCAAGTCTATAAATATTTTTTCAAAACCTGGTGACGCAGTCGTTGTGATCGTCATCGGCTGTTTTGTGTACCTACTATATTTAGTCTTCTGACATGTGGAACACTTTTTTACAAAATCAAGAACATCTTTGTCGATACCTGGCCAGAAATATCGTCTCTTGATGTTGTTAGTCATTCTACGGACACCAGCATGTCCACTGGTAGGCAGTAAATGATAGTCATTTAAAATATATTGTTTTTCATTATCGTTTTCTATTCTTTCTATTCCTCTTTAAAAGAAAGAGTTCTAGCTTTCAAGAATTGTTTGAATCGATGAAAATGGCATTTTTCGACTTTTTAATGTTTTGACATGATCTGCTGGCACTCGAACGTGAGTTCTGGGCTCGAATCGAATTCTTGATTTCAGTTCTGATATGAACCTGTAAAAAATGAAAGAGCTTTCAAGAATTGTTTGAAACTATAATAATTATATTTTTCGACTTTTTAAACTTTCTGACATGATTTGCTGGCACGTGGACGTGAGTTCAGTAGCTCTACCATGAGTTTGCACAGCGAAAACTCGCTAGCGTCTCCGTAAATAATATGTATGAAAAATTGTACAGCGCCCCTAGCGGTCACAGAAAGAATTAAAACTCGTACCATGAGCACTATAGATTTCGATAGGTAAGAAACCTAACGTAATCTATTCGATAGTCACTAACGTTTTTCAGCTGTCGCCATACAAAACGGCACCATGAGTCACTAATTTGACAGACGCTATCGAAAAATACGCTTACGATAGTAGTTACGTCACTCACTAGAATTTTGACGCGTGAAACATATGTTTACATTGAAATTATATACATACGTTTTTGAGTATTTTGAGTCAAAATAATGTCTGAAAGAGCTTATTTAGCATGGAATATGTTGGCGACTGCTGAATTTTAAGACCAACGACGTAAACAACGTGAATTTCAAGCCAAAATTACAGGAAAATGAAATTCTAGTTTAAAAATGGGCAGGGTATTACGCAGCTACCTAGGAGGCTTTCTCTGACGGATATTAACTTAAATTTAAATAAAAGACATTTTACATAAACAACCTTTTCATTTATTTTATTGTTATATGGGAAACATACAGCATCTTTAACAAAATAAGGAACACAAATATTGACATAAAATCACATACTTAGTAGCTACTAAAATCACATTTTTTTCTTTAAACATTGGACACTAGGATTTCCCCTGTATCGTGGGTGCATTTACAAACACAAATCTCATATGCACAAACACCCAGACCCGGAACAATTAGGTATCTTTCTTTGGAAGATTGGATCACACAACTTTTTACTCCTTGCGACAAAATTCGCTGCTTAAATTCAAAAGGGCCACAAGTCGAAAAGTCACTTTTTTACAGGAGAGCCCGTCAAAGTTTTAATATCGGTTTTTGTTTATTATTTTTGTTATTCTACGTTGTAAATATATGTGTTATATATCATCGAATGTATATTTTAAGCCTCTATTTGTCTATAATTTGATATTTCCTATAAGTTTTACCCAGTTAATAAAAACATCACATAAGTCCCTTTTGATTATAAAAAACATATATAATGTTTATGAATTTTATAAATAAAAAGCCACAACTCAAACAGAAAATAAGTTTTATTGTGTCATTTCGTATAATGTTTTTTGTTTATTATACTAGTTTTTGTTTATAACTAAATGGTAGCATAATTATTAGCAATACCTTGCAATAAAATTACAAAAAATCAACCATAAAAAGATACAAAGCAAATAAAAAACGTACATTTTAAAATGTACTTTTGGAGATAATCTCAAGATATCCAGGATTTTGACTGGAATAAGCAATATCGACACCTAACCATGTCACATACAAAAACAAAACTTTAAATTACATCAGCTTCTAAGGAAAAAATTTACTTAAGTAAGTTAACAAAACACAAATTGCTTATAAATCTCTAGGACACCATGTTAACAAATTATTAAAATCATTCATGAAGATATTGTAATAAATTTGGTATGAAACATGAGGTGTTCCTTCAGCTTTACATAGCTCAACGTAGTCTCGATGAAGCGCTGCTACCGTATAACCACCCTCAATGTATTCCCGTTTTGTTTGAACACGGCAATAGTGGCTCTCGCTACGTGGAATCGAGTTTATATGCACCTTGACACCATCCGTTAAATTAGAACACAACTTGTGATGGTTGTCATGTTTTCCTCTACATTCCTTGAGCTGATCATCCATAAGATTAGAAGTTTTTTTACAACGGTTCTAATAGTTTTATCAGAAACCGCGAGAGTGTTCATGAAAAAAACTTTGCATACGCGGATGCGTTTATTTTCTCGGGGCTAATAATAACCATGGTTGAAATTTTTTCGAGTACTGCCTACACGAATGTATCGATATTTTGGTTCCAAGGTAGTCATATTGCTGTAGATAAATCTTCTCTGAGCTTGTAAATCAGCCATATTCCAATATGTTTCACAAACCTGGTACCGTTCGTTGGATGAGAATATTTCACCACATTTAAACTTGCACTTGTCAGAACACGTAGGTCCCATTTTCTTAGCATTCATTACTTTTTTTGATTTTGCCATAAATGTGTAAGCTTTACCACTGTTTCGCAATAGTTTACTTACATTCATCTTCCATAAACCGGGATTGGCTTTTCTTTTACGAGACCCTCTTTGTAAATCAACAGGATGTTCAACACTAGGAGGTTCAACACTAGGAGATTCAACACTAGAAGGTTCAACATTAGGAGGTTCAACACTTGAAGGTTCTGGTTCAACTGGGATCCAATACTGTCGTCTAGCTGATCTTCGACGTTGAGTTGCTGAATTTCAAAACACGAGTCTTGAATGTCTTCATCCGAATTCGAATTAGTTATTGCGTCAACTTTGAAATCAGGATCCTGTACACTATCATCTGACGAAAAATCTGTGGTGCTGCTTGTGCCGGAGCTCGTAAACGAAGAATCACTTGAATCACTATCTGATTCACTGTCAGAGGCGCTTTCTTCAACAACAAAATTTGGTCTTTTTTCTGGCCTTCTATAATCAGATAAACTAATTTCATCAAGTAATGAGACATCAAGGTTGTGCTGGCTGTCTGGCAATGAATTCGTATCAGAAGAATCATTCATTGATCGGCTATCTTTTTCACCATGTACCAAGGTATGTGGTTCTACTTGAATGTCATTAGACATTACTAGCGGCTGCGGTAATTCATCGGGCTCAACAAATTTGATAATTGAGCTAAATTGCGGGTCAATACGTTTTGAAGTTGTTTGACATTCCTCGTTTTTTGTTTTGATTATATTCATAATCCGGCGAGCTCTGCTGTTCATTCTATAAATAAAGAAACATAGTTACCTATTAGTAAAATTGTTGACCGACATAATTTATGGGTACAACAATACTATGATCCCGCGACAAAACAATATACTATTTACCGACTTCATTTAAACCTTTCTGACCTTGCATCAATATTTCATTTAAAACTTAACACAATAATTACAACCTTATTTAGGTTGTAATAATACTATTGTGTCAAGTTTTAAATTTAAACATTTAATTTTGTTTAAATAATACTACAACAATCACCATAATTTTATATGTAAAACAGAAGCATTCCAAATACTGCACTTATCTTCAATACAATAATAATAAAAACACATTATAATTTAACTCAAAATGGACATATCACAAAATACGACACTTTTCCTTATAAGATAATGTTATCTTCTATACATATAATAAAATTGTAGAAAAGTGGTGTCTGTACAATGGAAATATATAAAAAAAAGTAGCAGGGGTTGTTATTATATCGATGCCGAACCCGAAATTGTAATTAAATTTTTTTTTGTCTGTTTGTCTGTTTGTCTGTATGTCTGTTTGTCTGTTTGTCTGCTGTGTTTGTGCACGCTAATATCAGAAACGGCTTATTCGATTTAGATGCGGTTTTCACTAATATATTGTAGTGAGCTTCACTTAACATTTAGTGTTTATTTCATGTCAATCGGTTCATAAATAAAAAAGTTATGTCAATTTAAAGAATCACGGCGAACATTTATTAAGGTATTCAGCGAACGCACGTATCCTGGAGAGTATAGGCGAATAGTTGCTTTCGATTATTGCGATTCACTTGAATACTGACTTAGGCGGTTCTTTCCTGGATTTTTGGGTATTTACTTATATTAATTTTTATTCAGGGTTTGTAAATAAATATTGTAAGCATTTATTATAGGTTAGGCACTTATTTCCCTGATTTTCGGTATACTTATCTTAATTTGTATTTAGGGTATGTATATAAATATTATAAGTATTATATTTGGTATAGGTTAGGCATTTCTTTTCTCGATTTTCTTTATCTTCTTTTATTGGTAAACTGACTGACTGTTGATATATCAACACACAGCCCAAACCGCTGGTCCTAGAGACATGAAACTTGGAGGGTGTGTTCTTTGTAAGGAGTAAGTATCCACTAAGAAAGGATTTTTGGGAATTCTACCCCTAAAGGGGTGAAATAGGGGATGGAAGTTTATATGAAAGTCCGTCAGTTTTGAAGTTAGGATCTTGAAGTTTTGTGTTTAGGCTGAGGATTTCAAATTAATTAACAAGTGTCTCAGCGTTGTGTATGGAAAGTCCTTAATTTTCGAAGTAAAAATCACAAAATTCAATCTAGGTTTATGGTTGGAAGGTAACGCAACGCAACGTAAAAATGTAACGCAACGTAAAGGTAACGCAACGTAAAAATCTAGGCTTATTTATGGTTGGCAGGTAACGCAACGGTATTGTTAGAATTTCAACCCTTAAGACCGTTTACGCCGTACGGCATTTCATACAAACTTTCAAGCCCTTATTTTTCGAAATGAATGAACCGATTTTAATGAAACTTTGTACGCATATGCAAAATACATAGGTCTAAAAAGTTAGTAGAGAACATTTTTGAAAAATAGTGTTACAGCCAAATTAGACCGATTTTAAATTTTCAATAGAAACAGAGATTTCCAGTTATCTTTTTTTAAATAAGACATTTTGAAAATGTTCTCTACTAACTTTTTAGACCTTTGTATCCTGCTAATGCGTATGAAGTTTAATTAACATCGGTTCATTAATTTCGAATAATAGGGGCTTGAAAGTTTGTATGAAATGCCGTACGGCGTAAACGCTCTTAAGGGGGTGAAAAGGGGAATGAAAATTTGTTTTTAATTATATTATATAATCTATCAACGCACAGCCTGCACTGCTGGTCCTAGAAATATGAATTTTGGAGGGTGTGTTTTTTGTGATGAGTAGGTATCCACTAAGAAGGGGTTTTTGGAAATTAAACCTTTAAGGAGGTGGAAAAGGGGGGATTTTGTTTGTATGAAACATTTTATTCCTTGAGTTAATAACCTTGAAACTTGGCACGAATACTTACCTAAGTAAATTATGGAGTTTGGCAATTTTTGTTTTTCTAAACTACTCTCTAAAAAGGGATTGGGGATTGGGGGGTGTCAAAATTTGTATGGAAGAATTTTAACGCGCTGTCCGATTAGCTCGAAACTGAGTATGTATACTTAAAACTAAAAATAAAGACTAATGTGTATCAAGGTTTTTCCAAAATCTACCCCTAACTGCGTGAAAAAGGGTAGTCAATTTCACAGGGGAGTATTTTATTACGTGGCATGATTAACTCGAAAATTGGTATAAATAATGTTTGAGTCGAGTCATCGAAACATCCTGCCGGGTCAGCGGGATTGTCCGAAAGGGTTACCGCTGGTCCGGAACATAAAAGGCTAAGGAAAGAACATGGGTGGGTTTTAGTCAGTAAGAGTTTGACACTCCCTTCTGCCACCCAGAGCGGGAGGGGTCATTTGATGATTTGCCACACGAAAAAAAAAAGTCATCGAAACATCCCAGACGATTGTTCAAAATTCCATCCTTATGGAGATAAAAAGAGGGGACACTGTTTATATGAAAAATCTTATTTATTTGGTTTATAAACTTTATAGACTTCCAGAAATACTAACTTTAATTTCGGAAGTCGGTGTCTTTGGATCTGTATTTAAGTTTTTTGCCACCGACTTCCGAAATTAAAGTTATTTTTCACTTTGTAGTGTTTTTTTGGAGGTCGGTTTTTTTTTTGTTATAACGTTTTTATGTCTCACTTTTTAGTGGGTCTGTTTATAATGTATCTAAGTTAAAACATCCTAATATCAACTTGCTCATCGCCTTTACCAAAATATTGCTTTTCCCGATGCATGACTGACATTAATTGTTGAGGAATTCTCCTGGTATTTCACCATCAGCTCCATTTCACCATTCGCATTGTGACGAGCATAAATTACTTAGCAACCATGTTAAAGTAATCGACTCGCAACCCGTGAAATACTTATTATGGAGTAGTTCCGGTGGCCATCTGTGGTCTTCATCATCGGTTCCACTTCACCAAATAGTGCTTTCGAGAGCAAATGCACGAGTTAGTGTAAAAATTGCCCAAATTGCTATAGGTGTGCCTATAATATTTAAAGAGTTCCTTCGATTTCTCCATTATCCCCTCATCAGATCCTGACCTGATGACAATGGGACCACCTGGAAAGTATACCCTGAACACAAAAAAAAAATAATCAAATCGGTCTAGCCGTCTTCGAGTAATCGGGAACGTACATAAAAAAAAAAGATTCCGACGAATTGAGAACCTCCTGCTTTTGTTGACGTCGGTTAAAAATAAAAAGTGTGTTTTAGGGTTTTTCAAAAATCGACTCCTACCAAGTTGGAAAAGAGTAATAAAGTTTATGGGTTGGATTTTACTGCTTGCTTCCATTAACTCGAAAATGGGTATGGGTCTTTGAGTCAAGTTATGAACAAATGCATCCCAAACGATTTTTCAAAATTCCATCCCTGTTGGAGTGAAAAGCGGGGATATAGTTTATTTGAAAAGTACAAAAACTCTTTGATCTATAAACTTAAAAATTGGCCCGAATACTTATTTATCTAAATAAATGTTAAGATCATAAACATACAACTTCATCATTAATGTAGGAAAAAGCTTAGCAGAAAAAACCTTAATATCTAATAAAGCTTTTTCCATTCAAAGCCAAACTAAGTCATATGCAGCACGAAACTCTTTTGTCTTATTAGATACAGATGTTAATGAGGTAATAAGTATAATAGATGGATTAAAGGAAACTTGTGCCGTAGGATGTGACGACATACCTAATAGCATACTCAAAAGATTTAAATATATCATTGCCCCTCCCCTGACTCACATTTTTCAGTTATGTTTAACAAAAGGAATATTTCCTAAATTGCTTAAAAAAGCCATAGTCACCCCTGTGTTTAAGGCTGGAGACAAAAATTGAGTTAATAACTACAGGCCAATTTCAGTTTTAACAGGCATCTCAAAGATTTTGGAAAAAATTATAAACAGTAGATTAGTAAAATATCTTGAAAGTAATAAATCACTCTCTGATCAGCAATTTGGTTTTAGGCCAAAAAGATCAACAAGTCAAGCTGTTCACCAACTGACAAATTTTATAAGCACAAACCTGGATAACGGCATGTACACCATAGGGATATTTTTAGACCTTGCCAAGGCTTTTGACACAATTTCTTGTACTTTGCTTTTGAACAAGCTGGAAATGCTGGGAATACGGGGGGTACAATTGCAACTATTATCTGATTACCTTACCGACCGCCATCAGTGTGTAAAAATAGGTACGTGCATGAGTTCCGAACTTAAGTATAGCTGTTACGGAATCCCACAAGGCAGTATTTTGGGACCTACATTGTTCTTGATCTATATAAATGACCTGTGCAATTTGACACTCCAAAAAGGTGTAATTATCTCATATGCGGATGACACAGCTCTACTGTTCGCAGCTAAATCAAAGGCTGAAGTCTATGAGGTAGCACAGAATGGTTTTAATACTGTGTCTAATTGGCTTCATAAAAATCTCTTAACATTAAATACAGATAAAACCAAGTACCTTTTATTTACAATGAGAAACACTAATCCAACGCTTACTAACCTAATCATCCCAGCTCATAACAATTGCAATTTACATTATGCTGACATTGCGTGCACTTGCCCCACTTTAGCTAAAACCGACCATATTAAATATCTAGGCGTCACGATTGACACAAATCTGAACTTCCGCAAACACATCGATTTATTATGCACCAGAGTGCGCAAACTAATATACATTTTTAAAAACTTACGTAACATTGCCGACTTTAAATTAATTAGACAGGTTTATTTGGCTTTGTGTCAATCTATTATTACCTACTGTATAACGTCCTGGGGTGGTGCCGCTAAATCAATTTTACTGCACCTAGAACGGGCCCAAAGAGCAGTTTCAAAGGTTGCTACTTTTCGTCCATTTCGATTTCCTACACACCAGCTTTATATGGCATGTAAGGTGCTAACAGTACGTCAATTATTTATTTTGAATGTAGTTTTATTGCAACACACTGAAATTTATTTTAACCCAGTACCTTCAGATAAGAGAAGAAAAGATTTGGTTTGTGCTAACTCGCATACTAAACATGCTTTTGCTAACCGATTTTATTTATTTTTAGGACCCTACTTGTATAATCAGTTTAACAGAGTGCTAAAGATTTATAGTTTAAGTTATAATAGGTGTAATTTATTAGCACAGGAATATTTGGCAAAACTCAATTATGCAGACACGGAAAAACTACTAGAAATTTTAAAATAAAATCTATCTACCTAATCTAATAATATAAGTCTCTTCATTTACCTAATTAATAATAGTCTCCACTTTATCTGCTTTAATATTATTCGTTAATTTATTTAAACATAAATATATCTTGTATAATCTAGTTTCATAATAATATACTCTATAAGACATTGAAAATACTATACCTTCTTTTCAATTTAGCGTCTAATACATTTATTGTTGTCTTCTTTTTAAATATTTGGTGTAAATTGATGGCCTGAAACACAGGTTTTTCATAAACCTAGATCAGGCAGGTCTATATTACAGTTAGAATTTAATTTTCCTCGATTGTAATTAATGTAAATCCTATTTTTAGTTTACTTTATACTTGAATAAAAATTTTATTATTATTTTATTATTATTTTATAAAAAAAATTTTTTATACATTTTCGAAATATTAGGAGGAAAGTACGAATTTCACGCGGACGAAGTCGCGGGCAGAAGCTAGTACTTACATATATTTTTAAATCAATACGGTCGTATTTAGAAATGTGGCACTTTTTACTATAACTTTCGATCAAAGTGAAGGTCTTTTTCGGAATGTGGCCCTTTTTCACAAAACAAACGTGCGCTCGCGCTGACTGCAGGGTCGCAACTCAGAAGATGGCGGCTTTAATCTGAATTTAGCCACCTAAGTGTCAAAATGCAAAAAGGGCTGTTGTGCGATTAGATCCATTTTAATGCGAAAATACTGGGTGTCTTTTTCGAATATGAAAATTAGGCATGAATTGATACGATTTTTGCTTTAAAAAGGATTGGTAATTTTTTCGACTTGTGGCCCTTTTGAATTTAAGCAGCGTTAATGAACCAGCTATTCTTTGCGCAGAAGCGACAGGATTGGTGCAGTTTCTAAAAATTGTGCCACATAGGTCCTCATTGTATTTTTGTAAAGTTATTTCACTGAATTTAATTAAAAAAAACCGTGAACACAATGTCAACAAATACAAAATTACAAATTGAAAACGACACTCGATCACACAACAGTGACATATAAGGAATAAAAATTCAACAACCACTAAATACCTTAAGAAGTTTACTAACCGCCAACCATTCTATTTAGTCGGATTATTGCCTATCGTAACATTTTAAGCATAGGCGATAGCACTACATTTTGAGCATAATATATGCCGTTCTCTCTCCTTATTACTGAGAAAGAAAGAAACATAACTTAAGGAAGTGACGTTACATACTACACGATCTATCGAGTTTACCTTAGCGCCTGCGTAAGACTCCGTAAAACTCATGGTGCAATTATCGAAATCTATTCGATCCATGTTAATACGCTAAGTTTGACGCTAGCGAGTAAGTTTTCGATAACAACTCATGGTAGAGGTATAGAACTATTCCTGAAAAGTATCAGGAACTGTAGAACTCAACCGCATGCGATAAGAACTCACATTTGTTTTTAATCTGCTGCAAAATGATCTGCTACGGGAAGTTGGCAGATCATTTTGCCAATTGACTTTTTTAACATAAAAACGCCAGAACTATTTCTAAAAAGTATCAGAAACTGTAGAACTCAGCCGCATGCGAGAAGAACTCACATTTGTTTTTAATCTGCTACAAAATGATCTGCTACGGGAAGTTGGCAGATCATTTTGCCAATTGACTTTTTTAACATAAAAACCCCAGAACTAAGTATTTCTAAAAATTATCAGGAACTGTAGAACTCAGCCGCATGCGATAAGAACTCACATTTGTTTTTTATCTGCTGCAAAATGATCTGCTACGGGAAGTTGGCAGATCACTTTGCCAATTGACTTTTTTAACGTAAAAACTATTTCTAAAAAGTATCAGGAACTGTAGAACTCAGCTGCATGCGAAAAGAACTCATATTTATTTCTGGTCTGCTGGACAATGATCTGCTAAGTTCACTCACATCGCTGCACGGGGCTCCTATTTCTGTGTCAAGGGTTTAAAGTAACCTAACCAAACCTAACCTCGGGGTGCCCTTCGCTCGCTTTTGCATCCTACGTTGCGCTTTCTGTGAACCAAGGTATCTGGAAACAGTGGTTTCTATGAACAAAGTTTACGGCCAGAAGTGCTATCTATGAACAGAGATCTCTGTCAACAGTGCTTCCTATGGACCGAGATATCTACGAACAATGTTTTCTATCAACAAAGTTTTCGGCGAAACATGCTGTCTAGGAATAGAGATTTCTATGAGCTTTGCTTTCTGTATGTAGTTGTGTCGTACAAGCGTGCTTCTATCTTAGGTTCCACACCGCTCTAATCAATAGATGGCGAAAGCTGCATGCCATAATTAATGAAGTTGTTTAAAAGTGATAAACAAGTTATTTTTTTTAGCCTTACAACATTTCTCTCACTCCATGAACGAAATATTTCACTTTCTCTCTTCTCTACCACTTACATATTTGTCTAGCGCCTGGTAATACTCTCCCATAATAACGACTTTTATTAACATCAGTATACTATTATGAAAGAAAACAGAATCGTTTGTAAAAAGTTGTTTGTTTTATAAGCCAAGAAGAATAAGTAGGTATACAGTTTCCAGACATAACAGTGCGCACTTATGTTTTCTAAGTGATTTTATAAACAGGTAATCAAAAAAACAAGAAAACTAACATTAAGAATTTACTATTACAGAAGCTTTATTTAAAGGATTACAGAAGCTCGAACTGTAAGACAACAATAATGTAAGTAGTAAGAAGACCAAAAAATGTAAAAAGGAGCGCCGCGTCAATGGCAAAAAGTCCACATGCAGTCATTTTCTTGAAGGAAGCAGTATGTAGTCGTTGGATATTCTTGCAAACTCTTTTTTGGGTTTCTGTGAACAATCAGATACTTAAAGTTACTTCTACGACGACCCAATGAGCCTAGAGCCATGGCGTCCTGAGGCCAGGAAGTTCCTTCAAATGGACTTAGAATATCAGTGTATCTATACTAATATTATAAAGAGGTAAAGTTTGTAAGTTTGTACGTAGGGTAATCTGTAGAACTACCAGTCGGTTTTGAAAAAATCTTTTTGTATTTGATAGCCCAATTCTTGAGAAAGGCTATAGGCTATTTAACATCACGCTATGACCCTTAGTAGCCGAGCAAAAAGAAAAAAAATCAGAAGGAATCAAACTCAAACTCAAAGCATTTATTTCAATTAAACCATTAACAGGCACTTTTGAATTGTCAAGAAGTCGGTCAGTCAGAAAATATGAAGCTAGTTGCCCATTCCAAAGCGTAGGTACCTATGGAGAAGAACGGGCAAGAAACTCCATGGTCACTCTTTTTAAATAACATTTTACAAAAATATTTGTTACGTCATTACTTTTGAATTTATGATTATATAATGTGAGAACGATGTAAATTAAAAAGACGTATGCGTTAAAAGCGTCCAGATTACAAGAAATAGTAACAAAACAACAATCTAAAATTATAACAATTAAAATAAGCCCAGGCAGCTAAGTGATGACCAGCCCCAACTGACGGCGCCCGTTCACGAACATGACGTATATATCAGCACCATTAAGCTCAACCATTTTGTAGGGAGCTAAATGATCCAACGCACACGCCACGAGACATTGCGAATGAAGTAATAGCGCGGGCAGGCGTTAGATGTGACGGGGTGGGTCAGGGGAACAAGAAATTTCACGCGGACGAAGTCGCGGGCAGAAGCTAGTAATGTATATATAAAAAATAAAATAAAATACATTTATTTCGAGCAACCATAACTCATATGTTGAGAGTACACACACACACACACAATAAAACATAATTAAAAGGATAATAAAAATAAAGTACTTACATAATCATAAAAAATAAAAATGAAAACAAAATAAAAGACATATATATATATATCGGATCAGGTAGGATTTAAGGTGTGTCTCGATATTGTCAGGCATATTTTAATTACTACTGTGGGCGTAGTGTGGGTACGTGTTGGTTATTGCGCAACAGAAAAACGGTTTGCATTTCAAATCAGATTATAATTTCATGAACAATTAATCACACTAGCAAATCACACACTGTAGGTACATAACACAACTAGATACACAATAAAATAATGATAATTAGAAAAAGATAAAGTAGGTAAAAAGTTAGGCGAACAGACTTTTAAGGTCACAGTTCGTACAGTGGCCAAGCCACCCAATTACACATTGTATCGCTCACTATCAGCAAGCCTAAATACAGCTATGTTAATATACAGCAGCGCTGTACCAAGTAAACCGACAGTTTTGTCGGGAGCAGCTCTGTATCGAGTCGAATCCGAAGACAGACTGACGAGCTTACCGAGTGCAAGCTGTTTTATAGGACGATGTCCCCACTTTGTAATCCCTCCACGACAACTCTGTCCGTTGACGCACGGAAGTACGTCACGCGTTTACTTGAGTTGATACAAAACACTAAAATGTGTCAAATCTAATAAAACATTACATTATAAGTAATTAAATAACAATAATAATTGTAGTAACTAAACAATGATGATTTCACAAAGTAAATCATTCTAAAATCAAAATAACATGTCATCAATTGTTTTGAACAAAAACATCGGTTACAATTATCGAGATAAGATGCCAAAATCAATTAGTGCGTACATCGAATACTCAATCAATTATGTTACAATTTATTAGACAATAATTGATAGTAAAAATCACTTAACTTCATAATAAGAACAACAAATCATAACAAATTATGTTCACTACCCATAATTATTGTAATAATTGAAGCCAACTCCGACACGGCCAGAACTGACGTTCTACACGACCTCGTGTCATTCTGGGAAAAAAAATCTCTTGGTGAATATCGATCGGCCTTTCTGACAAACAAAAGAAAATTAAAACGAAAAAATTCTGATTCTGTCATAAATTATTCTTAAAGCACATGTCACAGTCTTTCAAATAACCAAACCGTTACAGACAACACTTAGCTCAAATTATAGTAGATACATAGTATCCTAGCCGAAATCACACTATGGGATTCGACTAATCGGAGTTCAATAGACAACCCGCATAGGCGTCAAGATAGACAACCCGCATAGGCGTCAAGATAGACAACCCGCATAGGCGTCAACATAGACAACCAGGCGTCAACAAAAGGCATGTTCAAAAGAAAAATCCTGAATTAGTCAAATAAAATTAATATCAAAAGCATTCAAAATTACCATACTGTTACTGACAATACATAGCTCAATTAAAGTAGAGACATAGTCTCCCAGCCGAAATCACACCATGGGATTCGACAAGTAACTTGGAGTCGAATAGACAACCCGCATAGGCGTCAACATAGACAACCCGCATAAGCGTCAAGATCAACGTCCAAATCCAGGAGTCAACATAGACATCCGAACAAGAGTCAACATAGACAACTTGTCAATCCAGCTTTAGTATGTCAGCAGCAGATGAATTATAATCAAAGTCATCATTGACAACATCACTAACAGTGACTAGACATTCAGGCATTTTCGTAAACGATCACCATATTTGTAATTTCTATTGGTAGTTATAGATTTTAACAAATCCAATACCTAGTTCTAAAATTCTATAGGGACTTGTACAAAGTCTCCAAATTGAAACTTTTTCAAAATATCTTTAGTCTTATCGTATCGGCACTTTTAGTTATACCCAGGGAAGTATACCTGAGTCAAAACAAAATGAAATCGACTCACCAGATTCAGTAGACAATAGATCTTATCTAACTTAATGGTACAGATATGGATGGTACAGACATCCTCTTGCTGTCCCTGTTTCCTTGTCAGAAGTCGTGAAACTTCATGTCCGAAAAGCACCGTCCTTGATCAGCGATTATTCGTAGAGGAGATCCAAAGAGTGCATCGCTGTCCAACACTGCCATCCTGCTTGTACACGTCCTTGTGTATGTTAACCTGTAACCAAAAAGTCAACAGCAGTGCATGTTCCACTCGGCCAATTCTGACTACATTAAGTTATCGAAACGCATTTAACAAAAACTTTATAAAAACGAGAGCAATCATCGACAGCAAAAGATTCCTCTAAGCCTTAGTGATAATTGGTCAGGAACGTATCAACATACGAGTAGAGCATACTTGTAAGTACGGTTAGAATTTAAAGCTTTTACTGTATGGGTAGGTGATCCCCAATCCAAAACATCAACTACCTTAAGCTGACCTCTGAACTTCCTATCTAACTTAGTCTTTATAATAATGTTGTTATAGCTGCCTTTGTTTTATCATAATTTTTCCTTGGCAAGGAGATATCAGGTAGAACTTGTAATAAAATCTCAAGTTGTTGCTAGCTAATCGCAACGCTACATATTATTTGTTCTGTGCTGAATACACGAGTTTGACCAATACTAGTCAACACAACAACATTATTAACTTGTTTGCCACTTCATTTGGCTACACATCTCGCTTTTACTAACGAGCATTCAGCACCAGAATCGTAAACAAAACAATACAGCTCACCTTTATTTTCTAAGGTTCCTGAGAGTATACGACGACCACTCGCCCTTGAATACATGCTCCCACTGCTCGTGCAGGGTCGCGATATGTGCTGGTTTCCCTCACTTGAAGCACACGAAGGGTTTTACTGATATCTGCGAGGCCGCTTGGCTCGATTCAGTCACTCCACGTTACTGGTATGCTATCGAAGATAGCCACGTTATGCTGCTTCTTTGTGCTCTCACCACCTTGCAGTTAATTATCAGTAAGACACAAATAAGCTGTTGTGCACTGTTATGTTAACACTTTGTTTTTAAATGTCAACGGTCACTTTAAGCGTTCTCATTTTTGCGCATGAACCAACACAGACATCCCAACGCGGGTTTATCCCGCTTCTGATATCGGATCAGGTAGGATTTAAGGTGTGTCTCGATATTGTCAGGCATATTTTAATTACTACTGTGGGCGTAGTGTGGGTACGTGTTGGTTATTGCGCAACAGAAAAACGGTTTGCATTTCAAATCAGATTATAATTTCATGAACAATTAATCACACTAGCAAATCACACACTGTAGGTACATAACACAACTAGATACACAATAAAATAATGATAATTAGAAAAAGATAAAGTAGGTAAAAAGTTAGGCGAACAGACTTTTAAGGTCACAGTTCGTACAGTGGCCAAGCCACGCAATTACACATTGTATCGCTCACTATCAGCAAGCCTAAATACAGCTATGTTAATATACAGCAGCGCTGTACCAAGTAAACCGACAGTTTTGTCGGGAGCAGCTCTGTATCGAGTCGAATCCGAAGACAGACTGACGAGCTTACCGAGTGCAAGCTGTTTTATAGGACGATGTCCCCACTTTGTAATCCCTCCACGACAACTCTGTCCGTTGACGCACGGAAGTACGTCACGCGTTTACTTGAGTTGATACAAAACACTAAAATGTGTCAAATCTAATAAAACATTACATTATAAGTAATCAAATAACAATAATAATTGTAGCAACTAAACAATGATGATTTCACAAAGTAAATCATTCTAAAATCAAAATAACATGTCATCAATTGTTTTGAACAAAAACATCGGTTACAATTATCGAGATAAGATGCCAAAATCAATTAGTGCGTACATCGAATACTCAATCAATTATGTTACAATTTATTAGACAATAATTTATAGTAAAAATCACTTAAGTTCATAATAAGAACAACAAATCATAACAAATTATGTTGACTACCCATAATTATTGTAATAATTGAAGCCAACTCCGACATATATATCAAAGAAAAGCGAACCACTTACTTCCACTGCTTCAGTTTTATGAAGTTAATGTAAAAAAAGTGGCTTGATGACATAAAAACGAATCTTAAAAAAATAAATCTTTAGGCAAAAAAAAATTCTGAGTTTAAGTAAAAAAAAATTGAACTTTTTGGTGTTAGTTGGCTAGGCTTTACATCCACCTGAAATAAAGCAACATTCTAAAAGAAAATGACTTCACCTGAGCATCTTTCTGAAGTTGTAAGTTGTATACACGTACTCTGTACTTCTACTAAGAGGGTGTAGAATGTTTCACATTGCAAGCACAAAGCGGTCATTTGTGATAAGTTCTTAACCATCCATGCTAGAGTTAGCGATGATTCTGTAACCTGGAACAAACATTGTTTCATTGGCCACCTAAAACTAATTTGCAGCTTGCTCATAGTTACTTTAGATTTAGAATACTTTAGTTTTATTTTATTTTTTATACTTGTTTATTTTATTGCATAAGTTTATAATAGTATTCATTACTTCTGGGAGAGGTTACTGGCTATTATAACTCAGCTAAACCACCTCGCACAAGTGTCAGGGACTTCACACTATTTGTAACCACTTTTTATGTAATAAAACAGTATTATTAAGTTGCAATTTGACTAAAAAAAAAACAAGAACTGTTTTCAAAAAACAATAGATTTGAATATTTTAATAACGAAGCTATTTTTCTAGTAGTGTAGGAACTAGCAATGCACAATTTTTTTAAATGTTTTTTTTTATGTTTAGATGTCGATACCCATGATGGTAGTTATTCTGTGGTATCCAGTGGCAGAATTCAAAGTTTGAAAAATTGTAAATAAAAAACTACACCTCATAAACAAAGAAAGTTTCAATTGTTCTCCCCAGCGAAAGCACGAGGAAGTGGTGAAGGGTGGGCGTTTAGGGGGGCTGTCTTTTGTCATTTTGACGTTCGAAAAGTGCTGATTCTCAGCCTAGTTTGAATAAATGACTCTTGAATTTGATTTTGTTATTTACTAAAAACAATATGCGGATTTTATTTTTTGAAAACCACGTTCTCCAAATGTTGACCATCGAGCCTAGCACACTAGTCAAGTCTAACAAGCATGTTTTCAAAAACGCGTTTAATGAGCGACTGAATCGTGTAAATCTTGAACGATTTGAATTTTATACGGATGAAACTTGAGTTTTTTTCGCATTAAATATAACCTGTAAGGTTGATTTCGTTATTCCTAATATCGATGAACGTGCACGAAGTGATAAACAGGGATTCTCAGTCACAGAAACCATAACACGTTCAACATTTTCGTCCGTGGCTACCGCTGTATAAGTCCTGGTCTGGGGCTGTTTAAAGTCGATCCTGTAGCTCTGAACTTTGCTACCCAAGACTAAATAAGGTTGATCGATGGTCCATCACGTAATCGACGAATATCATAACGATTACCAAGTCGAGGACGTGTTTCAGTAAGCGAAAATCCGCTTGAAATTTACGCCTCGATGGCAAAAGCCCTCCACACCACCACTCCATGGCAGCTAAAAAATCCGCAGAGCTTACGCTTGTAACGACGCCCCCCGCGTCGCTCTAACGTGTTGCGTTCAGAAATTACGTTTGTTCAAACTTTGAAATCCGCCACTGGTCATCTTGTATTGTTTTGTTTTTTAATTCAACCTGACCCACTGCTGGGCAGTTTAGGCTTATCTAATTGATGTGTCTGAGGTGTTCCACTTATTGAGTAACATTTTGTATAATATAATCACATCACACTAATATTATAAATGCGAAAGTTTGTGAGTGTGTGAGTGAGTGTGTGTGTGTGTGTGTGTGTGTTTATATGTTTGTTACTTCTTCACGATCAAACGGCTGCACCAACTTTGATTAAATTTTGTATGGAGGTAGCTGACACCCTGGATTAACATATAGGCTACTTTTTATCCCGATATTCCCACGGGATCAAAACTTATGCGGGTGAAACCGCGAGGCGCAGCTAATATGTAATAAGATGTCGTTACTTATATACATAAATAATTGTTCAAAATCACTTACTTTAATTGGGCTAGCACCAACTACTTTAGCTAACTCTATACGTAAAAATATCGAAATAACACCATTGATGAATGTGTCAATGTAATAATAAAGAATCTGAAACGAAATTGTGTTTATTAGGTAGGTAAAGGCGAGGAAATTAATTCTAACAGGCAAATTGATTAGGTACCAACTGTTTGTACTGAACTGAAATTGTCCGTATATTCAAAATATCTAAACGGCAAATTGACGTAGGTTGTAAATTTATTTAAAAATTCAATGAATTTAAATTTTCCTCACATTTGCAATTTTCTTTGAGATAGGCACAAACTACATTACTTTAAGCCGGATTCACATTACTGTATTGTGTCGTGTCGTTACTCTTCATGACGAAGTGTTATCTAATCAAAACTCGTTGTTATATGACTGAACTCGTTTGATTGGCCAAACCTGCATTACGCCACGACACGTAAGTCTACAGTGAATCTGTCTTTACGTACTCCTCTTATTTTGCCTAAGTTTTTACGTCAGTACTAAGTAATTCAAACCTAACCTTTTTTGATGGTAATAATGTCGCTCAAATAGATGACCATCAAAAATGGTTGTGTGTGGTACTTAAATTAAGTGTGGAATATTTCAAGTCAACACAAATATTATTTATTTTGACTTGAAATATTCCAAACTTATTGTTCATAGAACGCAATACTGTTGAGTACTTTTATTTTTACAAACTACGGCGGTATTTTAGCCTCTTTAAAGTTTTAAAGGTCTGCATGAAATGTGTGATCTTAATTTTCCTTTCTCATGTCAATCGTCACGTTATCATTCACTCACTTTTCATTCACATCGTTCCAATAAATTCTATTAATATTTTCTCTAGTCTCCATACGAAACATAACAACAAGAATAACTTGGCTTACCAGTGTTGGAAAAATCTTCGCAATGATTTCATAAGTTTCATGAATATCTTTATAATCTCTGAATTTTCTGTTCCAATAAAATTCATCTTCTAACTCTGCAATGACTTCCGACTTTCGAGCATCGTCAACCCATGCTTTAAGAAGTTCCGACATAAGCTTCACGAGCTTTTCGAGGTACAAAAAATGTACATCAAAGATAATGTAAAACACGTTTGTTATAATCTCATCTATCGACATGACAGAGGAAAAAACGCAATAAAAAAAATATATCCAGACAACGTCAAAGCAAATTAGGACGGTTATGTAAATCCAGTTCCACAAATTAAATATCTTCAAACTTTTCCCGTTCACTTTGAACATTTCACAAATATTCTGTACTTTTAAGGCAAGTAACACGTTGTTGTACCTCTGTGTGACATTGGTGAAGTAAATCATCACGTTTCCCATGAGATACACTATGAATATTTCGACGTTGGAGAAACATTTCACAAAATTGTAGCCTATCAATTCAGCTGTTAAAATGTTTTTGAAAATGGAGATGAAGTATATAACCACCAGTGTAAGCGACCAGATGCCTGAAACGAAGTTGTAGAGGAAACTATTCGGAGTGATGAAGCCGTTCCGTAATCTGTACTGAGATAAGATGAAAAAAGCTGATATCAAATGAAATGGCTGTAATAACAATTGTGCGTCTTTTCCAATCAAATATTTAGGACGTATTTTGTTATTGCCATAACTTGGTAAATTGTCCACTACAGTAGTCATCTTTGTTTTATATCTTTTTACAAAGACGTGTTTTGTTACACTATATACAATTAAAATAAATGTAGCGGCCCTATGATGGCAACGTATAATGTAATACTATAAACCCTAAATAAACTGTAAGATAATTTGTAATGCTCATGTCATTTTCTGTTTTTGATATACGTAAGTTGTTTTCTTTATTTTTTAATTACTTAAATGTGATGAATAAAATGTGTATACAAAATAAATTATGTCTCGATTCTCATTAGATATATTAATTCTAGGACTTTATCATCATCACCTTTCTCCTTTTGGGGTCGGCTCCTAATCTACCCGGATACAGCTGAAAACCAGTTTTATATATGGAGCTTCTGCCTATCTGATCTCCACAGCTGCTGATCAGTTACTGGAAAACAAAATATCCTTCATGTGACAGGTTGTAGGACTCTCAATAATATCGTAATACTAAAGTCTCTAAAAAGTTTTATTCTGTAATAAGGAAACAGTTTCAAACTCAGTCATATTATGCGGCAGTGGTTCTATTTAACTTTAAATCACAAATAAAAATAATTGAAGAGAAAACATAACTCACCAAAATAAGGATATTATAATAATCTAAAATAACTATACTAAATGTACTCGAATATTGTTTAAATGACACTGACTGACGCGTACGCGAAGAATACAACTTGTAATGACAGTCCGCTTCAAAATTCTTAATAATTGTACTTTACACAAGCTCGTTCCACTTTTTTTGAGTCTAATATTAATGATATAAACATTTTGCTCATGTGTGAACAAGGACGGGTAAACATAATTTGAAGAGCGTGTTTGTGTTACCTTGACTATGTTGTTGTTTTCATTTACTATTTGTGACACATGTCTAAAATTTTCTCTTATATAATTATGATAGTCTAGTATCTGGTGTGGGGACGTACCTATTAGGAATTATCAGCTTGATTGTTATTATTTTGTCAAGGTTGCCTGGAAGAGATCCCAGAAAGCGATAAGGACGCCCATTGTACCTATGTTTTGTTGTGGTACTTGTATTTTTGGGGTTCCATACCTCAAAAAGAAAAACGGAACCCTTATAGGATCACTCGTGTCTGTCTGTCTGTCCGTCCGTCTGTCACAGTCAATTTGCTCCGAATCTAATGGACCAATTAAGTTGAATTTGGCACACATATGAATCTCTATAACCCAAACACAGACGTGTAACGTAAATAAATGAATTTTGAATACGGGGTTCATTTTTGGGGGCAAACAGAAAATTAAAAAAAAAAGTTTCGCTATCTGTACCTTGTGACATATCAAATGAAAGGGCTTACTGTGAGGATCTCAAATATGTTTATTTCATAATTTTAAGTAAATTGTATTAAAGTTATTTATGAAAATAGACGAAAATTGACAATTCGCCTTTTATCACCAAAAAAAACTACGGAGAGTAAAATTTTGAAAAAAAATCAGTAAATAGTTCCATACATAGGTGTACATAGGTATAGGTAGGGTACATAGGTATAGAACTATTTTCTGTTTTTTTTTTTCAAAATTCCTGTATTCTATAGAGATTACAGGAAAACCACTTTCTGAAGAAGTCTGTGGTCTTAAAACAACATGGTAAATCTTTCAATATTGTGCGTACAAACTTACATTTTCAGTTGGAATGTATGGGGGAACATGTTTTTCAATTACAATGATAAGTTATTTTTAAATACCACAAACAAATTTGGGTCAGATTAAAAAAAAACATGGTACATAAAATATTCATCGTACGGAACCCTGTCCACGCGGCTTCAACTCACACTTGACCGGTTTTTTGTTATGTATGTGTTCTGGCGTACAATAAAGTATATGTAAATAAATAAATATGTTTATTAAGCTTTCTCCTTTCACCGATAGTTTTTTCGTCCATGTTTTAAATAAAAATTGTATGCTACAATGACATTTTTATTTTACTCCACGTTGTCTAAATCCAAATCTCCAATCAATAATAAAAATTAAAATAATTTTTGCACATTTTTTATAATATTCGAACCACGAAACGAAGAAACTGATCAACCTAATAATTTGCAATATTTAGAAAGGAAATAGGATCATAAAACGAAATCTGTAATAACACAACAGTATAGTTGGTAATTAACGCCATCATCTTTAAGGGGAACGTAGCATCGACGTAGAACATTCCACAGGCATTCACCTTGTCGAATGTTGCACGATGCAAGCGGGTAATATTCTTGAACAACTTTTTCTCAGCATCTGTAATATTTGTATAAAAGACTTATGTTTGATCATGGACATAAAAATTACGACTAAAATCATCATCAATTATGACTTATTTAATTTGTCTAATTATGTATTATTTCTTAATCATAATACACAAGGACTAAATAAAAAACCGAAAACCTAAGAGGGGGTTATCCTAGTCATCATTATGAACAAAAATCAAGAAAAAAAATTATTACATCCTGTTTAAAAAGGAAATCAAGGGAATAGCTGACTTTTTCCTGATAAACTTTTTCAGCGTTGGTCCCATAGTAAAAGTTGTTCATAATGATGAGTACAATGACCCTCCTTCAGGTTTTCAGGTATATCAATTATACCTTGCTTAGAGCTACTTAGAAAATCTTTCATAAAAATGTATTTTCAAGACAATTACGTAAGGACCTACCTGAATAGTTTGTATTTAATATGAGAGCACACGAGTCGGCAACATTATTCATGGCTATGTAGAACTGTTCACAGTACGAGCTTAAAACGATTTCCAGTATCAAACTCTTAATGACCCAGAAGTATAGAGATATGAACGTGAAACATACTAGAACCTGTAAAATATCAAAATTTACCTAGGATTATTGCCGATTCACCTACACTGAAAGAAATGATTTCCTACTACACCACATTAAAGCGATTTCATTAAGTTTACTGACTTTATACAGTAACAAGAAATGTTTGTAAATCAGTAAAAGACAAAACAGTAACTTTTAATGATTGAACATACTATTTACTAAAAAAAACAACAAAAAAGAAAAGAAAACCTACTATAATAATATTAATAATTTTAGTAATAATGTTAGTAATTAGTAATGTTAGTAATTTTTTTATTTTATTTATTATTAATTTTTTTTTATGGTTTGAACGTTATCACCAAATGAATAAAACAGTTTATTTTGTTATCTTTTAACTATTAAAAACGATAAACTTTACTGTCATAATGGTAACATTTTGCCTCAAGCTTTATTTTTTTTCGGATCAGTAAAAAATACTATTTAAAACGTTAGGCTCTTAAGGAACTGTTTAGGTAAAGCAGTTCAGATCAATGTTGTTTTCATTTTTATTTACTGCTTTTTTTTCAGTGTATTCCTGTCGTCTCTTCGATCATAGTAAGGGCCACGAGCAACTTTTGTCTGCTCAACTAATTCGTATCGAAGGCCTGTAACAACGCGACAGCTGGGAGACATTTTTGACCGCGGGTTTTGGACACAATTGTCGTCCGTCTATTGGTTGCAATTCGAGTGCGCGCATGGCGACAAAAAAGTTGCTGGCTGGCCAGTTGCCGCTCAACCGAAAATTTTACAAAATAGCAGCGTTGCTGTCGCTCCCGTATGCGCAAGATCCAAATCTCGCGGAGGAGACAGCGACGGAGACAAACAAATTGTTGGGCGCCTTCCCTTAGTCTACACTATAATATATCTAGCTAAAAATATCCAGTATATGCTGACCTCATACTGTGTTGAATTTTCTTATAATGAGAACTCGGCTTATACTGGAAAGGTTTAGCTTGATGTGTCATGCGTACAGTGCTTACTGTCTTAGGGTGCTCGCATAAAGCAGCGAGTTTCAGGTAAAGACAAGTTAGTAATGATAAGTGTGGCTGAAATAGTCCCGTGTTAACTTATTATTTATTTATACTTTATTGTACACCACAAAAATACATAACATGAAAAAGATACATCAAACACTACAAAATATACAATGGGCGGCCTTATCGCACATTGTGCATGTCTTAACCATTTCCTTCCGAAGATCAACCTACAGCGATCTGTACCGGGAGTCTGGCCTGAAAGCCCGCTTCTTTTTGCATGCACCCCTATACTTTAACAAAATTCATTACATTACTAGCTTCCGCCCGCGACTCCGTCCGCGCGGATGTCGGTCTTCGCGTGGATGGTTTATTTCTCCATTTTGAGTAACTCTGACAATGACATCTTATAAATATCTATTGGACCCAAATACGGCTAAGCCTATAAGAATTAAGTAGATCCCTCTATTGAGCTACTGCTGTTGAGCTCGCTTTCTGTAGTAAGTATTTTTTTCATAGTAATTCCGACCTTGATAAGTAGCATGTAGCAGTAAATTACTGACAGTGACGAAAAGTTTGCAATAATAAAAAAGTGATCGTGACAATGCGACAGAAAGTTAATTGAGAGCTTCAGCATACACAACATTGTTAGTGAGCTCGTCCGGAATATGAACATGAAGGTTTCTTGGACTGCTCACACGGGAAAGAGCTACGTAAAGTTGCCCGTGTGAAAAAGTTACGGCGGGTAATGCAACGTGTGTTCGCGGTTCTACAGAAAAAAACGTCTATGAATAAAACTGAAAAATAATAATTTTTTTTCTACGTATTTTTCCAGGATAAAAAGTATCCCATTTTATGCCCAGGATAATAAGGTATAATTATACCAAGTTTCATCGAAATCGAACCGTTAGTTTTCACGTGATGCCTGCATATACAGACAGACAGACAGACAGACAGACAGACAGACAGACAAAAATTTTTTTAATCACATATTTGGGTTTGGTATCGATCCAGCAACACCCCCCGCTATTTATTTTTTCAATATTTTCTATGTACAGAATTGACCCTTCTACAGATTTATTATATGTATAGATTAAATTCACTATCAGTTAGTTAATATCTGAAATTAATACTCACAAATTCGCCTTTGGATCCTGCTGACTTAAATCCTTCGATAGTTATTTGCAATTTCATCAAAGCGTGACAAAAGAACCCCACAGTGTGATACACGAACTGAAAATTAAAAAAATCTTTGATTAAAAATGTAGTAAGCTCCAAATGCTTTTTATTCGATTATCTTTTAAATAGACAATATTTTAAAAAATTGCCAGGGTCAGCTCTAGGTTATGTATGAGTGTTATTATTTATTGTTCAGTAATATGCACCAAAATAGAATGCTAACCAAAAAAGTTGAAAATTAGAGGTAACTTTGTGATGGTTTTCAATCGAGAAAATTTTCCTTCCATATACTATTTTTAACCGACTTCTTCAAAAGGAGGAGGTTTCTCAATTCGACCGTATATATGTTTTTTTTTTTTTTTTTTTTTTATGTGTGTTCGCGGATAACTTCGTCGTTTATGAACCGATTTTGATTATTCTTTTTTTGTTGGAATGGGGATATGCCAAGGGTGGTCCCATGATAAGGAAACCAGGATCTGATGATGGCATCCCAGTGAAATCGAGGGGAGCTTTCGAAAATCGTAGGAGCGACTAGTGCGTTTGTTAATTTTTTCATTAAGTATTTTAAAGCACTACAATTTGATGAAGGCCTGGAGTCGATCTGATGATGGAGCCGAAAGACAGTCGAGGGGACTCCTCAACGATTTACAGCAGTTACCTTGTGTTTGGGCTTGATTAATTTGTATTGATGTGAACTTTACACCTAGATGGGTTGCGACTATCATTAGGGGTCTGATGATGAAGACGAAGGACAGTTAAGGGAACTCCTCAACAGATTACAGTAGCTACCTTGTGTATGTTCACCGATTACTCGAAGACGGCTGGACCGATACCAAAAGTTCTTTTTTTATTTGAAAGGGTATACTCTCGAGGTGGTCCCATTATCATCAAGTTGGAATCTGATGAGAGGATTCCATGGAAATCGAGGGCAACCCTCAAATTTTATAGGCAAAGCTACAGCGATTTGCATATTTTTTAAAGTAACTTGAGCTATTGCTCTCGAAAATCATCACTTGGTAAAGTGGAGCTGATGATGAAGATCACAGATGGCCATCGGAACTACTCACTGACAAATATTTCACGGGTTGCGATTCGATTACTTTAATATGGTTGCTAAGCAATTTATGCTCGTCACAATGCGTATTGCGAGTGATTGTTGAGGATCTCCTGGTTCTTACCGGGAGAACTCCTCAACAATTAACGTCCCAGCATCGGGAAAAGCAATATTTTGTAAAAGGTGATGAACAGTTGCCATTAGGCTTTTGTAACTTAGATAAATTACAAACTGACCCACTAAAAAGTGAAAAATAAAAACATTTTTACAAAAAAAAAACAACCGACTTCCAAAAAAAACACTACAAATTGAAAAATAACTTTAATTTCGGAAGTCGGTGTCAATAAACGAAAACGCGGAACCAAAGACACCGACTTCCGAAATTAAAGTTATTTTTCAATTTGTAGTGTTTTTTTTGGAAGTCGGTTGTTTTTTTTACAATTCGAACATGATTTACTACTGTTTAAATCGAATCAAAGATTGAAGATTTTACATTGGGCCTGCTCTTAAATAGAATGTCTTCATATTCATTGATCGCTCATTCATTTACAAGGTTGAATGCGGCGTGCTGGGTATATATCTTATAAAAAAAGTTCTGTAATTCATAAGTTTACGAAAACACACTTCCAGTGTCTTTGATCTCGTGATCAATCACTTTTTACTGGAAATTATGAGTTTAGAATTACTGTTTTTGTTGTTATATCGTGATTAGATATCGTCACGTCAACGTATTTTCGCTAGTTAATTTAATTTGACAATGTATTCAAATAAAGTATTCATGCGTACCATTTGCTGAAAACTGGACTTGTAGATGTCATAACAGTCCAAAATGTTTGCGTAAGCTTGAAACATTATTTTGCAATAAGTTTCATTGTCACTGTGGTCAATCTGTTGCAAATGTTGAGCTTGTATATTCCACAAATTAACTTTGCAGCGTAACAGCCCGATTAGTCTAGTAGCGTACACAATGTTCACGACAAACAATATTGAAGCTACCCCACAAACGAAATCGTAGATAGGAAGCTTCATTTTCACGCAAGTAAAGGTGAAACTTAAAATATAAAAACCTGAGGCCGATATGATACTGAGCCAATTCAGAATAATGAAGTGCTTGAACTTCTTTTTTTCGTTAAGAAATCTGTGAACGTCTTGGATTTTTAAGACAAACGAAATATTCCTTTTCGTATTTATCACATTGACGATATAATTGATGATGGATCCTGTACTGAACAAAATAAAGTCGAGGTAAGAAAATATGTACATGATGTTAATGTATTTTCTTTTAAAATCGTCGTGATAAAGCGCGTAGATGCGATATAAAAAAATACAGCTGAATATTATCGTGCCACATAATGACACCAAGCTCAATGTAAAGCTGTTTGGATATAAGAAGTTGTCCTTAATACGATACTTCGGACTCAATAAAATGTTTTGCATGAGGTTCAAAGGCAAAAGCATCGACTGCACATCTTTATCAATTAAGTTGTCTGCCGTGGCCGTCACATGATAACTTTTTCTTTTTTTAGAATTATTTCCTCTTATCGACATAATTTCAGTTGAGTTACAGTGACACAAATGTGCCATTGAATCTACAGAAAAGGTTATTACCAAACATGCAATTCATTAGATGTTGCAATTTAAATGCGAAGTCCATTAGGAATAATTACTCTTGCTCTACCACTATTAAATTTATAAAAACAGAGACTGTCGTTTGGTAATATTAATTATTGTTGTTCATTTTATAAAATGTAATGGGATCACCATGGATTACTGCCGGTTTACTCAGACCACAACCGCGACGCCCTACATCAAAATCTGAGGACTTCTCCTTCAGATGAAGTTCTAAAGATCTCCTATCATAGGTACAGGACAGGACAGGACTTTTGTAATGATGGTCTAAACAAGGTTAAAGAGAAATATGAAACCTCGACGATTGAAAATTGTAAGAATCTAAAACAAACTTGGGAAATGATACAAAAAAACCACCAACACTACTAAAACTAAAAATCCATTGGAAGAATTAATAAGTATTAAGCCACACGAAGCCAAGCAATCCGTAGACAAGATAAATCAGTACTTTGCAAGTACTGATCAAACACTTGTAGACACTATTACATACATATTATTTAAGATATATCGAAGGATTTAGTCCTTCGATATATCTTAAATAATATGTAATATTAAAACCCATCGTAGATTAAAATACGTCGTACAGCTGGAAACAGATAATACCGAAGTTGAGTCCTTAATTAAAAATCTTAAAAATGACTCTGCCACATTCCTAAAACGCATAAAAAAATGTAATAAGCCCCTCTCTGACTCATATTTTCAACCTATGTATAAAGAAAGGTAATTTTCCAAACTGCTTCAAACATTCACTAATTGATCCTATTCATAAAAGTAGGTCTAGAGGCAGTGTCGTGAGGCAGTGTCGAGAACTATCGTCCGATTTCGATGCTGCTTGCAATGTCCAAGATATTTGAAAAGATTATCAATAAACGCCTAATGAGTTTTCTAAAACAAGAACATTTTATAGCAGATTCGCAATATGGTTTTCAACCTAATAAATCTACAGAAGATGCGGTGATATAGCTTACAAATTTTGTAGTAAGTAATTTGGACCAGGGTCGGAAATGTGTCGGAGTTTTTCTGGATCTAGCCAAGGCCTTCGATACTATTTCAATTGACCTACTTCTGACGAAACTCGAAGCGATCGGCATACGCGGCCTACCTCTGCAACTCGTGAAAGATTTTCTTACCAACAGATACCAATCTGTGAAGATAGGCGACTACAGTAGCTGCCCCATTCCTATCACCTGTGGAGTTTCCCAGGGAAGTGTTCTTGGTCCAGGTCTCTTGCTGATATATATCAACGAACTTTACCAATATGAACAGTCAAAGGGAAAAATATTTTCATACGCGGATGACACTGCGCTCATATTTCAGGGAGATTCCTGGGCCGAGGCACGGTACCTTGCCGAAAAAGGACTTCATCAGGCATCACTGTGGTTAAATAAAAATCTTCTAACATTAAATGTAAAAAAATGTTATATATTTATATAACATTTTCGATAAATAAAACAACACAACCAAATAACTTCATTTGAAAAGCACGCATCTGTAAAAATACCCAGACATTAACATGCTCCTGCGCACCACTCGTAGAAACCACCAATATTAGATATCTCGGCATTCAAATAGATGATACCCTTTCATGGCATGCATAACTAGGTATTCTGTCGGCACGAACGCATAAAATGATATGGATTTTTAGAAAGCTCAGAAACGTAGTCAAATTGAATATGTTAAAAACGGTTTATTTTGCCTTGGTTCAGTCAATCTTGGGTTATTGTATTCCGGTATGGAGTGGGACATGCAAGACAAAAATAATAAAATTTGAACGTGCACAAAGGTCATTACTCAAAGTAATGCTCAGAAAACCCTTTCGTTATCCCTCAGTGAGCCTATATAAGACTGCAATGTCTTGACAGTGTGGCAACTATTCATCCTTCATACTACACTCCGCAAGCATAAAGAACTAACTTACGATGCTAAGTTAACAAATCCTGCACGAAAAAATAACAGAATATGCAAGGCAAATAAACACAATACTGCTTTCTTCAGAAGACACTCATGTTTCCTCGCTTCTTATTTATATAATAAACTTAACTCTCTTTTAAATATATTCCCAATAACCTCGGAAAAATGTTAATCTATTATCCAAAAATATCTTCAAAATTTAAATTACAATGACACGGAATTCTTACTTATAATTAACTTCTCTCTAAATAACTTCTCTGCTTTGTCTGCAGTGAATCAAGAGCAGTCAAAGCTCACTCATCTATAACCACGAACACATATACAGACGCGCGCATACTCCCACAATTACAGACGCGCGCAACCGTACTCTCACTCATCACACACACAACACACACACACGAACACACACAACACACACGCACTCACACAAACACACATAATATACAATGAATATCTAACTACCTCTAGTTGTCATTCATTAATAATTGTACCAACTTACTCGCCGCGGGTGGAAGACCCTGAAACACAGGGCTACCCTAGCTTAGGCCCCAGTCCACTCCCTTTATTTTAATAATGTCTATCCTGTGTTTGATTAGTGTGGATTACTTTACTTTTACCTCTTCCTATAATTCACTCATGCCTAATATAAGATGAACATCACAAGAAGCTGGCAGTATCATCACAACGGTAATATTTTCTCATTGTTTGTCTTATTTCTTTTTAGTAAGTATATTCATGTATTTATGTATATTTATTTGTTCTTATATTTATATGTAATTAGGTATATATTACATTCATAGTTTTAATAGGTTTATGCGTATTTTTATATTTAAAATATTTATTCCTCAATGTTCTTAATTGCATTTACCACTCTTTGTCTCTGCATCACCCAAAGGTTGACTGGTAGAAAATGCCTATGGAATTAAGTCCGCCTCTGTACATTTATGTGCTTGAAGTATTAAATAAATAAATAAACATAGGCCTCCCCCAAGCACCTCCACTTCGACCGGTCCTGTGCTTCCCGCATCCAACGGGTTCCTGCGGCCTTCACAAGGTCGTCGGTCCACCTTGTGGGAGGCCTTCCAACGCTACGTCTTCCGGTACGCGGTCGCCACTCCAGAACCTTTCGGCCCCATCGGCCATCTGTTCTGCGAGCAATGTGCCCTGCTCACTGCCACTTAAGTTTGGCAATTCTTCGGGCTATGTCGGTTACCTTGGTTCTCCTGCGGATCTCCTCATTCCTGATTCGATCACGCAGGGAAACTCCAAGCATAGCCCTCTCCATTGCCCTTTGGGTGACTTTTATCGTTGAGCTCCTTAAGTCTTGAGTTGAGCTGCACGATTTCTGACAAATGCGTGCACTGACTGGACAGGTCCTCTCAATCTGTGTGGTTCTTTCCTCAAAAGACCATCTCAGACATCGATCTACATGGTCTTCATATAACCTGACCAAGATTATGTCTGGACTTTAAAAGAGACTGTGACCTCTGAGTTTGTTTCGGCCTTTCTTCTCAGAGTAGTCAGATAGGAAACGCCGACCTCATCTAGTTTAAAAAAAACATGATTGACGTGTAAAAGTGTTTGTACAAACCTACTTACAAAAATAAAATCATTTATCATTTATCATTTAGCCTTCTTATAAGGCCCATTGTGAGCGACCACGTTTCAGTTCCATAAGTCATCACTGGCAACACACACTGGTCAAAGACTTTCGTCTTGAGACACTGCGGTATGTGGGACGAGAAGATATTGCGTAGCTTCCCGAACGCTGCCCAGCCGAGTCGGATTCGTCGATTGACCTCTTTCTCGAAGTTAGACCTACCTAACTGGACAGTTTGTCCTAGGCAAACGTACTCGTCCACGACTTCGAGTGTAGCGCCTCCGATCTTTATGAGAGTGGGTGTTACATGGGCATTTGACGTGATTTATTTATTTACGTGAAATTGACATCTTTTCTTGTATCTCCGTCTAAACAGAGCTTATAAACACGATAGAAGAACAGAAAAGTAAATATCATATGACACACAATATTATCAATTTCGAGGTAAGGCTGTTTGTATTTAATTATTAGTTAAATAATTATTAAAATATGTAATATAAATTATTAAATTTTAAATAATTTCTTTTTTTCTACTTGGGACTGAACAGAATGTTTTGAAAGCATCTTTGTCAACCAAATTGTCTAATGGGACTTGGATGCTCTTTCTTTTGTGACTCTTTCTTTTGTGATACAGTTGCTGTACTTGACTTAATTTTATTTAGGTAGATTATGTTCGCAATTATAATTAATAATGTAGGCAATTATATTAATTAACAATTGTAACGATAGAAATTGGTTTTTCTAAACAATAAGTTGAAAAGAAGTTGATGAAAATGAAATTAATTTAATATTTGACGACACGTCCATTAACAATATTAGGTTTCTTTATCAATATTCAGAATAACAAATAACATAATTGAAAATAGAGTGACGAATTATTATTATCAGAAACAAAATAAAATGAAAAACGGGATCGTTTCTTGTTCTATTTAATAAATGAAAATATATTATATTACTAAGGGCTGATTTTTCAATTACCTGATAACTTTATTCGAGGAATAATTTTAAAATTTTGACAGTTATTTCATACAAAAACTGTCAAACGTCAATTTTATTCCTCGAATAAACTCAAACTCAAACTCAAACTCAAACCATTTATTTCAATTAAACCATTTACAGGCACTTTTGAATTGTCAAGAAGTCGGTCAGTCAGAAAATATGAAGCTAGTTGCCCATTCCAAAGCGTAGGTACCTATGGAGAAGAACGGGCAAGAAACTCCATGGACACTCTTTTAAATTGTATTTTTACAAAAATATTAGTTACATCATTAATGTTGAATTTACAAGTAAATGTGAGAACGATGTAAAAAAAAATACGTACGCGTTAAGAGCGTCCAGAGTACAGCAAATAGTAAGAAGACAACAATCATAAAATAATTAAAAATAAGCCGAGGCAGCTGAGTGATGACCAGCCCCAACTGACGGCGCCCGTTCACGAACATGACGCATAGATCAGCACCATTCCGCTCAACCATTTTGAAGGGAGCTAAATGATCCAATACACACGCCACCGTCAGCGAGACATTTGTGTGAGCATGACATACTATCAGCCGCCATGGCACATTCAAGTCAATGAAAGACATATTACCCGGTAAATGGTAAAGAAGGTATACTTACATAGAACTCACATCTGTGCTATGCAGTTATACAATGCAAAGGAAATTGAGTTTATACAATGCAAAGATAATCTTACAATCTTCAGCAGCTCCAATAGTATTTTCCAGTGTTAATCAATTAGTTGTGGTTGTGGAGCAGGACCAGCATTGAGCCAGGCATTTTTATCAGCGATGTAATCCCCTAACTTATAATATGCCTGACTGCATAGTGTGCGTTTTATACAAGACTTGAATTTTGTCTCATTCAGTTGAAGAATGTGGGGAGGTATTTTATTATAACATTTTAAACAGTACCCCATAAAAGATGAGTCTACTTTAGCGAGTCTGAAACCTGGTTGAACTAATAGGTCCCTATTCCTAGTACTATAATTATGTCTTTCACCTCTTTTACCAAAAAGATGTAAGTTTTTTCTTACATACATGATGTTTTCGTAGATATATTGACAAGGCACCGTCATGATGTTAATTTCCTTAAACAGTTCCCTTAGAGAATCACGCCTGCAGAGGTTATATATGGCTCTGATGGCTCTTTTCTGCAGAATAAAAATAGAATCGATGTCTGCAGCCCGTCCCCAAAGCAAAATACCGTAAGACATGATACTATGAAAGTAACTAAAATAGACCAGTCTCGCGGTATCTACATCAGTAAATTGGCGGATTTTTCTGACAGCATAAGCTGCTGAACTTAGCCGTCCTGCAAGAGATGTTAAATGAGGACCCCATTGTAGCCTTGAGTCGAGCGTGATCCCCAGGAAAACCGTTTTATCGACGAATTCTAGTTTCTCTTGATTCAATACTATCTCACAATCACTACTCTTTACATTTGGTAAAGAAAATCTTATGCACTTAGTTTTTTTCCCATTTAATACTAAATTATTAGCAGTGAACCAACTTTGGACCTGCACTAGGGCGTTATTTACGTCGTCATAATTTGTAGCACGTCTATTTACCTTAAAAATTAAGGAAGTGTCATCAGCAAATAACACCATTTGTGGTTGATTTTTTAATAAATGGAGTAGATCATTAACATACACTAAAAAGAGGAAAGGACCCAATATCGAGCCTTGCGGCACACCCATTTTTACTGTTAAACCATGTGAATTGACACCATTTATTTGAACTTGCTGTTGTCTGTCATTTAAATAAGAACTAACTAAACTGAGCGCAAGTTTTCCAAGCCCGTAATGCTCAAGTTTCAAAAGCAAGGTTTCGTGATCGACGCAATCAAATGCCTTAGAGAGGTCACAAAAGATTCCTATGGCGTCTTGGGCCTCTCCCCACGCGTTAAAAATGTGTTTTAATAAGGTTACACCGGCATCGGTCGTACAACGTCCTTTGGTGAAACCATATTGTTGATCGTGAAGGATTTTATTCGTGTTAAAATGATTGAGCATTTGATTAAGCATTATCTTTTCAAACACCTTACTGAAAACCGGCAACACGGATACGGGTCTATAATTATTGGTGTCTTTACTGTCCCCAGATTTGAAAAGTGGTATTACCTTACTGAATTTCATTAAATCGGGGAAGACTCCTTGATCAACACACGAATTAAATACTAAGGCTAAATAAGGTGCAATAGTCTCAATTATGGAGGCACAGACTTTAATGGACATTCCCCAAAGATCTTAGGTCAATTTGATCTTAATTTGCTTAAAAGCTTTTATTACTGTTACGGGGTTAATATGTGTAAATTGAAATTCAACCGGGCAGGCTGGAACGTTTGCTCTTAATAAATCAATTGATACGTCGGATGAGGAATTTAAGGCTTCCGTCGTTTTTGATGGTATATTAGTAAAGAAATTTACAAACTCCTGAGCTACTTCTAAGTTAGAGCTTATGGCTCCACGTGAAGTCTCCAATGTGTAATCAGTGTTTCGTTTTTTATTTCTACTAGTTTCGTTATTTATAATTTTCCAAACTGTTTTTATTTTATTTTCAGCTGATTTGATTTTATTGCTAATGTACAGGGCTTTGGCTATTTTGCATGTATTTCTAAAAATTTTGGAATATGTAGCAACATACTTGCTGAAAGTTACAGTATTGATGTAAGGCTTAAGGCCATACAGCTCGAACAGTCTTTCCCTACTTATCCTAATACCTCTAGTTGCCCAGTCACTAAATATAAAATTAGGGTAAATGTTTTTTGTTTTCTTTTCAAAAGTTGTATTGAATTGAGTGTACACTACTGAAAAGAAATCCTCGTACAATTTATTTGCATCATCCATATCATGGCCCAGATCATTTAACTTATTATTTAGGGTACTATTGAATCTATTTAGTTTACCAGTCGTTATTGGTCTAAATTGTATTTGCACTTTTTGCAAATGTGTTTTAAACTTAAAAGATACCGTTTGTCCACTATGATCAGACGGCAGATAATTGACGATGGCTTTATCTAAATAATCACAATCGCAAAAGACATTATCTATACAAGTAGCAGAAGTTGGAGTTATTCTAGTTGGTTCTGTAAAAACATTTGATAAATTGAACGATTTAAAAAGGCTTAATAATCTACTGCTATTAGAATTATTTTCCAAAATATTAATATTAAAATCACCACAAATAATTGCGGCTTTGTTAATGGATGCAAGCTTCGCTAAGACATCTTCCATTATTGACTCAAATACAGAAAAGTTCTGATAATTAGGGGGTCTGTAAACGCACACTACGACATGCTTATCTAGCTCAACACAGGACAGTTCGATGCAATGTTCAATTGATAAACCTACTATGTCATTTCGTTGCTTAGATTTTAAACAATTTTTTATCAAGATTAGGGAACCTCCACGTAGCATAGATTTACGGTTAAAACAACTGCCCACACTATAGTTCTCAAAATTAATTAACATTTGGTAATCCTTTAACCAATGTTCAGTACAACAAACAATGTCAAACTTTGTTTTTTCTAAAAACATTTCAATTTCTAATAATTTGGAAGAAATGCCTTGAATATTTTGATGAAATAATGTCAAGGCATTCTGTTGATCTCCTTTTTGATATTTACTTATTTTAGAGCAAGAAGATACCTTGTTGTTGTTAGGTATAAGAATATTATTACTGGTACCTTCTGTTGTCTTACAAACTAGTTTAAATGATTATCCGGAGTTAATCCCAAGACTTCAATGTCATCACCAGGCAATGAGCTCATAGTGCGTGAGGGAAATGGAACCTCCTTCGTATAATTTGTACAAATATTTATAGCATTTGAGCTACATTCATTCAGGCAAACCACCTTATTATTAGTATTATTACTAACTGTTGTGGTGTTAATAATACAAGACTTCGACATAATACTTATGTCTGAGTTTATATAAAAAGCTAATAGCCTTGCTATTATGTGTCTAAAGCTAACAGGCAGATACACAGTATCCCTAGTCGACTTTAAAGTTTCAACAAAACTGTTGGTGTCAAAATATACAAGCTTGTCACTGTAATGACTAACTAAAAAGTGCATATGCTTATTAAGCATATGAATATAATTGTTTTGTCTATTTGTTAATTTTTTTAAATATGGAAAAGCACACAATATTATTTTATTACAATTTAACTTTAACAACTCAGTTACACAGTCAGTTATTTCATATTTTTTTACCTTAGAACTGTTACCTACAAATACAGTAATGTTAGTTTTAGGATTAAATACATTTCCTGTTACTGATGCCATTATTTGTTTGTAGGTTGACCCTGGCATACAATTATTTTGAGTAGAGTAACTCAGGTTGTTACTAATTAATTTACCTAAACCTCTTCCTATACTATCCGAGAACATAACCGAATCATAACAATCATGACCACTGAAAGATGGGCCAGTCTCAAGCTGTACCAATTGAGAAAGATCTTGTACTATTTCAGATACATTCTGGTTCAGGATACACTCTTGAGGCAAACTCTCAGTCTGGGACGGGTCCTCCGTTACCTCAGGCTGGACAACGACAGGGTGTGGAACTGTCTGACACGTGCACTGACACATAACTAACTCATTTGCTGCAAGAATGTGTTCTTTAATTTGGTTCTGGGAACCCACATATTTAATGTAAAGAGAACTAAGTCTGCCCTCAAGTTCCTGTATGTCAGACTGTAAGCGCTGTGTATCAATTTCATAGATTTTTTTGCTGTCTTCTAATTTAATTTGATAATTGGTTAATTTACTAATTAGATCAACACGTTCTTTCCTCAGTGAAATATTTTTAGAAAAGTGTTTTTGTTGTTTTCTAAATTGATTACATTTTTTAATTATTCTATTCATTCTTGCATATTTTTTCATTTTGTTATGACTAAATTTATAACTATAATTCTGTTTTAACAAGGAATCTTCAGTAAGGTCAATAGTTGTTAATGAATGAGGGTTACAATTACTATTCAATAATTCATTATATAAGTGGTTCGTTTCTTTAACCTGATTACATTCTATTTCTTTTTCTAACTGGGTGATACGACTATTAGCATGAATTAATTCATCTTCTAGGTCCCTAACTCTACTTAAGGCCTCCTCATACAAATTACTACAGGTGTTGAAACCATCCGTGACTACCTTCAGTTGATCGCGTTCATCAACAACATTCTGATACTGTTGATGTAGGTCTACTAGCTCCCGTTTAAGGCTTGAGTTTTTGTCAACAATTTTCTTGATTTCCTCCTCACTTTCATCATTCTCCAGTAGCAATTGGTCACATTGGAGTTTTGTTGCTTCAAGTTTTTGGAGGGCCGTTCTCAATTTAAGGTCCATCTCCTGAGCAGTAGCCTTACGGGTCATCACAGGCATGGTTTCAGGAATTGTTACTGAAATTAGAATTAAGTAACGGTGAGAAAAGTGGACAGACAAATAAAGTAAAGTTGGAAATGATAGGGAAAATGGGAGAAGTTATCGTAGATCAGTAGAGAAATTAGGTTGGTTACTGAATTGGTTTGAGGGGCTATTTTCAAGGCTAAGGATATATTTTTATTGCCTTACGATTTTACTTTTATGTACTTATGTGGGTATGTTGCCTAGATTTTAAAGCAATTTTTTTTAAATATATGTATTACCGTTGGTATAACGGCAATGCGAAAACAATGATCATGAACGTTTTATTGTTGTATTATATTAAAGATCAGAATAAGAATAACAGAATCTTCGCTAAGTTTCGTTTTCAACGATGTAAACAATGCGATTTAAAGCCAATGCAGGGTGCTAAGCTAATCAGCGAACTATTTTATGCTAAAACTTCACGAGGATGTGTAACAGAGTTACAGTGACAATAATTGAGTGCTATTATAAAGTAAAAGTGAGCAAATACTCCCCGTTTTAATCCGCAGTTCCAACGTCAGCTGTTGGTTTTAGGTTACCGGTGTGTAACAAACACTGTTTATTACTTTATCGATTTACAGGAAAACAATAATCCTGAGTATTTATGCAATTAAATTACGTTTACACGTAAATTACACCTTAATTTTACTTAATTACTAATTAAAATTAATTTTAAAATACGGAACAAAGGTTTGACATGTCACCCGGGCAGTGTTGCCACTTTTCTAAAAGGTAAAAGTTATCTGGCCATGGAAAAATCAGCCCTTAATCATCCACAGTTATTAGTTACATTTTTATTTACTAAGAAAAAATATTTATTTCTGCATCAACTTCAAACGGCGAAGGGAAACTGCAAAAATGATTTACTGTAAATTATTTTTGTAAACCCCGCCTATTTCTAAAATTATGAGTTAAAGTACCGTAGACTGCAGTAAGACAATAGTATAATGAGAAAGTTACGCTATTAATCTAAACGGAATAGTAGTATCAACGAAGAACATTCTCCCGGCATTCATCGTGTCGAATGTCGCTCGATGTAGTCGTTGAATATTCTAGCACAATAATATCTTCTCAGCATCTGTAACATTTGTATGAATGACTTTTTTATACCTATTCATACACTCGTTTATGGCTGACGTCACTCGTGGTTAAATAATAACTGCCGCACGGGTCGATCTTCAAGGTTTAGTAATGCTTGCCGAGATTGGTTCGAGGATGACTGACATACCAAGACCGTCAATTCAGCAGCAAGCGCATATATAGCATATAGCATATTTAAAGCCAAAAATAATACACAAGTTTTGATATTACCTACACTAAACTGATAAATTGATGCATTTACTGAAAACAGTCTTCAGGTTTTCAAATAGTTAAAACTTTTTGAAGTCGGTTTTTGTTTTTTTTTTTAGTTTTTATTTTACACTTTTTAGTTGTACCTACCTACCCCACACAAATTCATATAACACTACTCGTTATGTGAGTATCAGTGACAGGAAGCTATTGAACACATCTGCCTACCCCTTTAAAGGGTACAGGCGTGATGTTATGTTGTGTGATTGCTTAAACAATGCATACATATGCGATAGCAGCAATCGCGGTTGATTTGCTGGCATTTATTGAAGAGTTCCTTTGTCTGTCTCCGAAATTCATCATCAGATCTTTACGAAGTTGAAATGGGACCATTACGAAATAAACCTCTTTCAAACAAAAAAAGAATTTTACAAATCTGTTTATATAAGACGGAGTTATGCCCGAACATACATAAAAAAAATATAATATCCTAATTGAGAACCTCCTCCTTTTTTGAAGTCGGTTAAAACACTAAAACAAAATTATGTGGAATTTTCCACATATATAGATTTACTGATTTATTTATGTATACAAGCTGTTGATTTGCATCCTCGTCAAATTTCAGGAGGTTGTCATAAAAGACATAAATAATCATTTGAAGTACGGTAGGGGGCAATAACTAGTAAGCGCTGCTTTTTTTTTGTTGTAGAAATTTAACAGTATTTCAGAATTAAACCCTTAATTCAAACAGAATCACCCGACTATGCACACAGCGACAATGCATGCAGCTGCCATGTAATTCCCCGCACCCGGCCGTCGCGTCACAGTGCAATGACCGGTAGCAATAATTTTACCTAATTTTATTTCGAAAATCACCTACATTATTGTCATAAATTTCGCTTGATAATTAACTCATTTTTGAGCATCATTGGAATACGGAAATCTTACTAATGACAGTAATACTAGTGCGCCAAAGAAAAGTTCACTGACCTGTTATCAGATGATTAATAATATCCTTCAAGCTAAAGTTTTCGTAGTGATTTTATTTTTATTTGTGGATTAAATTGGTTGATTTGAAACTTTCCTTCCTACTTAACGGGCTTAGGACCGGCAATAATTCTACCTTTGTTGGATCCACTAAGTCTAAAAATGTTTTCTACGTTTGATGGAAATGGAAAGACTTTCTAGTTAAGTGTAAGTACGTGGTATACTTTCGACTCTTAGGTATTATTGGCGTAGGTAGTTAAAAATTTGAAATAACTTATTTACCCTTATGAAATTGATTAAGCTAACAACGTATTTACAAACTGTACAAATAAATAAATTACGTACCAATGTTACCGGAGGTAAAGTGGCCACGTACTTAGGTAGTACGTACTGGTTTTCCTTCAGCTTAACAACACTAACACATTCGTTTTTAGTGTCGAAAACGACAAAATGTAGGTAATCCGCACGGCATTATCACCTGGGTGAATGTCTTGTGCCTTGGGGTAGTGGAACAGGTGTTGCAGTTCACGCTTCAGTATGCGCAACACTGGTGTGGTGCATAGCAGCCAGCAAGACGCTTTGTGATGGGGGTTCCCGATCGGGAAACATCCGGATGACTCCACGTAGGCTGTCTCCACTGATGGCATACCCACCTGACCATCTCCACCAGCACGACATTTGAATTGAACGTCTCAACGATGTACCGAGAAGCGGAATTCGCAAAGCGCACGAACGCGGCGGCGATTTCAATTACACTGTTAGTTCCGAGGCCGCGGGGGCGTGGCTTAGGGTGCGCGGGAGACTAAGTACCCGCTTTGCCGCATCGTGATTGGGGGATGGGATTGATTACCTACGAATTTATCGAATGATAGATTCTCATGTGCATTTGAATGTGTGTGTTCATGAAAGCGCGGTTATAGGGCTAGTAACAGACGGGCCGCGTTTAAATACGTCTGGTTCACACTTACGGATTTCCGTAAATAAGAAAAAAAATAAAAAAAATACCTACCCATTTTATTGTTGATTTGGGTCGAGAATCATTAGCATAATTACGTCCTTGAATTTGACTAGGATGCAAATCAACAGCCTGTATATGAAAAAAGACTTCCTGCACGTAAGATTATAGAAACGCAAACTGTAACAGTACAAAAATGTAGTTAGCAAGTAAAGCCATCATCTGAAGTGGAAAAGCAGCATCAACGTAGAACATTCCACAGACATTAATCTTGTCGAATGTAGCTCGATGTAGGCGTTGAACATTCTTGCACATCTTTCTCTCAGCATCTGAAATATTTGTATTATGTAAGATAAAAAAATACGTTTGATCTACTACAAGCCTGCTGCTTAATTGAGACAGTGCCTAAGGTAGCTGCATGGTGCGGGAGGGGTGTGGTGACGTATCGCGAGAACTTAATAAGTCGCCCATGACAAAAAGTGAAGCACTTTTCGTTAATATTTGCCTTTCATTCGGCATCTTTCACTTACCTACCCATTGATTGAAAAATGAAATAAAATGAGCACATAAACGTTCATTCCTGTATAATTTTGAGAGTCGTGTGTACGAGTCCGACTCTCACACGAAGGGTTCCGTACCACAAGGCAAAAACGCCGAAATCTAGCTATCACGTTTCATGAGTTACAGCCTGGTGACAGACAGACGGACAGTGGAGTGTTAGTAATAGGGTCCCGTTTTTACCGGCCTTTGGGTACGGAACCCTAAAAATTAACCATTACACGAGTGAAGTGTCTGACATCGGCTGGGCACCAGCAGTCAACACCCCTCGTGTGCCGCGCAGTCTCCAGCACCGTATCAATTATACGGTAGGCCTGTATCCTAAAAACGGTTGCGGTTATTAAAATTACCTGTATATCTTGATTTTAAAATAATTGCGCATGAGTTTTGTACATTATTCATTGCTATGTAAAATTGTTCACAGTACGAGCTCAAAATAATTTCAAGTATCAAATTTTTTATCGCCCACGTATATAAAATAATGTTATAATACCACGCAGCCTGCTGTAAAAATGAAAATAATTTTGAGAAACTAACTCTAAGCTGTACCAAAGGCACACATGTATACCACTTAGTGTTTGACCAGACTGCCAGCGTGGGCGGGCGTGGCGATGGCGCGGCGAACAGCGCGCGAGCAACTCACGCCATAGCTCGTTCATACAGGTGGCCCCCGTGGGTGCGCGGCGCGGGCGCGCGCGGCTCGCGCGAGGATTTCAAACTAGTTCGAACCGAGCTATGTCGTGAGTTGCCCGCGCGCTCCCCACGCGTCGAGCAGCCCAAACACACGCCGCCCCGCTTCCTAACCAAAAGCGATCGTCACGCGAAAACGCGATCGTTGCCTTCATATCTCATTTTTTGTTCGGTGAACCGGAACGCCTGTTCGCGCGATGATCGTATTGGAGGACACGACTTGAAAACATAAAACTTTATATAATCTTTTTATTTATTTTTTTTTTTTTTTACTTTATATTTTTATCTTTTTTTTTATCTTTTTTTTTATTTTTTTCATTTTGATTTTTTTTTTCCACAAAATACTTAAGGCTATGCCGACCGCGCAGTGGCGCCCTCATCGTTTGTTTGGTTATTTCTTTATTTTAGACTGGAAATGCAGAAAATAAGCACTTTAATGTGCTCCACAAGCTTATACGTTAATAAAATCACTAAAACGGATAATAGTGGCCACTATTTTCCGTTTTAGTGATAATAATAAAACTAAACAATATAAAACTACCGTTTATAATAATATTAACGTATATCAGCCCCGAATGTACCCACTTCTGGGACACAGGGCTCCTCTCTACGAGTGGGAGTAGGCTGTAATCTATCACGCGGGCCCAATGCAGGTTGGTATATATGTCACATGTCTTTGAATTTTTGGTTCCAGGACATGCGGGTTTCCTCACGATGTTTTTCTTGCAAAAACAAAACAAAATAAAAGTTATGATTTTGAAAGAATAACTTACCATCAGCGCTAGGTTTCCATGTACTACTACATATAATTTAAGAATTTCCAATGTTATTTCAAATTTGAATAAAGAAAGACTAAAAAATTCTACACTCTGAAACACGATCTGAAAATCAAAAGTTAAGTTTAGAAAAGTACACGTTTTTTATAATGTAACGTATTATAAAAAAACCGGTTAAGTGCGAGTCGGACTCGCGCACCGAGAGTTCCGTACAAATTTGTAGGTACATATGTAAATAGTTTATCACGGGATTGGTTTTTTTAATGTAACTACAAATTTACGGTTTTCGGATTTTTTCCTTTTCTTGTGCTACATGACCTTGCTTCTTGCCAAATTTCATGATTCTAGGTCAACGGGAAGTACCTACCCTATAAATTTTGATTCCCTTGAGAGTGTCGAAATACACGTTTTGACGTTATCTTTTAAGTTTGATTTTTTGACCTGAGTATATGGTTTTATTTTATTTCAACTCGATACCTCCACGCGTTCCCGAGATAAAGGGTCTTGACAGACAGACAGACGGACACCACAGTGATCCTATAAGGGTTCTGTTTCTTCCTTTTGAGGTACGGAACCCTAAAAAGTGTATTTTTTGCAAAGTCAATTTTTTGCAATTTTGTATGTTTTTAGCATTGTATTAGAAATGTTTTGAGAGTAAGCGTGTTTACCATTTCTTGGTAGGAAGTCCTGTAGATGTCATAGCACTCCAAAATATTTGCGTAAGCTTGGAACATTCTTTTGCAATAAGCTTCACTGTCGCTATGATCGATCCGTTGCAACAGTTGAGCTTTAATGTTCCAAATATTAACTTTCTCTCTTAGCAGCTTAATCAGTCTGATAGCATACAAAGTGTTTACATCGAAACACACCACAGTAAACTCACCCAAGAAAGTTAATAAGGAAATGTTTAGTTCGAAGAAAGTATAAATGAAAACGTAAATGTTAAAACTTAAGACTAAGATGACACTGATCCAATTCATAATGACGAAACGCTTGAAATTGGTCTTGTCGCAAAGAAACCTGTGAACTTCTTGAATTTTCAAGACAAATGATACATTTCTTTTCGTTTGCAACACATTTACGACGTAATTTATGACGAATCCGATAGAAAACAAGAAAAATTCGATTATAGAGGCGATATACGATATATTCATGTATCTTCTGACAAGTTTGTTAACATGCATCTCGTAAACGCGAAATAATATTAAAAACATGGATAGTAACATGGCACACAATGCCACGAACTTTGATGAAATGCTGTTTGGACTTATAAAGTCTTTTTTTATACGATACTTTGGACACAATAGAATGTTATGCATTAGGTTTAAAGGAAAAAGCATCGACTGTACATCTTTATCAACCAAGTTATCCAAGGGCACTGACACACGATGATTTTTTCTTTTGTTACAAGGTTTTTTACAACACTTCATTTTGTCTAGGTTCCGCAGGCACTAGTGACGCATTATGTTATCCTTCAAGAATATTATCCATTAGCGATGATAATTATCAAAAACCATTATAAATATTAATCTTATTTAAATGCCACTTTAATGGAACGAAGTTCCATAAGGCGGCTTGCGTTAGGAATAAAATGGTGGAAATCGTCACGTAACGAAAAAGCGTTATGCTCCCTCTGTAGGACTTTCTGACCATACATTTCTCTTCACTTTCGATACATAACTTTCATGGTTTTGGAGGGTGCTTAAGCCGACAGTGGATACAAAATAAAAATCCAAAGGGGGGCTGCGAAAATTTTTAAATGTTTTATCGTAGGTGTCGATTTCATGGTTTTCGAGCGTGGTCATGCCGATAATGAAGTCAAAATGAAAATCCAAGGTAGCTAGGTTCTACAAAGTTGTCCTAGATGGCTAACCATTAAAAACGCGTATGAAATTCACACTTTCTCTCTCTCTGTTTTTTATGATATACGAGTTTGTGTGCGTGCGAGTATCGCGTATGGAACTTCGTTACGGATGGGGGTTCCCCGAACACATACGATTTATTGTTCATCGAGTAACTTGTCTTGCCTTACTTGCTTTAGTACAGTGGTCGCAAGCGCTAATGCTGAGCGTGAAGTCCTAGGTTCGATTCCCAGGCCGTGCTAAGTATTATTAGATTTTTCAATCAGGAATTTCTCGGTAGCTGGCCGGAGTCCGGATTTGTGCCCCGTTGATGGTCATACGCTGACCCTCTATTACATGAGACACATCATCACATGGTACACCTCTGTTTAATCCATCAATGATTACAGGCGTGACGTCATGTTTTTTTTTATGAAGTGAAATTCTTGCGCGTTGGGCATTTTTGGAGATGGGAAAAAACCATTGAACTCGCGACACTGTTACCGTAACCGACACCTCTGTTTTAAGTTTTGGCCATTATAAAGACATCAACGCGCGGTAGATTTCCTTTGGGAAGAACCTACAAACATATTTATAAAATTACTATGCTTTTTCAAGTTTTCCCTTCTGTTGGCACTCCTGGAATGCCAGTGTTTTTTTTTTTATACTTTCCTGTCCCACTGCTGGGAAGAGGCCTCTCTTCCCGCCCCACTTCGAACAATCCCTCGCGGTAAGCAGGTCATCTCGCCTTCTCTTTCTGGGATGGCCTCGGAGGCGAAGTTAAGATAGAAATGGTGAGGTTTTGCAATAATAGGTTTTAACGAAGAAAGAAAACGATTTTTTATCTTTAGACACATTATTTTTTAAGTAAGTAAGCTAAAGATAAGTAAGTACAGTTAAGTGGCAGTAGGCAGGGCACATTGCTCGCAGAACAGATGGCCGATGGGGCCGAAAGGTTCTGGAATGGCGAGCGCGTACCGGAAGACGTAGCGTTGGAAGGCCTCCCACAAGGTGGACCGACGACCTTGTGAAGGCTGCAGGAACCCGATGGATGCGAGAAGCACGGCACCTGTCGAAGTAGAGGTGCTTGGGGGAGGCCTATATCCACCAGTAGGCGTCTTTAGGCTGAAATAGTGACGCTAATTTATACGGGAGTCTCACATTGTTCCCGCAACCTGCCACCATTTCATCCACCCAGTGTTAATTTCGTGCTTAAGAGGAAATGCGGGTGGTCGTTTCCACATAAAAGCGCTCTCGCCTGTTTTCTTTCTGGTTAATGTCCATAAAGCAATGATTTTTCACATTAACTAGTTTTATGTCCCTAATTTGACTACTGTTAATGAAAAAAGAAAACATAGGAACACAGTATATATCCTTTTTATTCAGTTTATGAAATATCTTTTAAATTGGTGCGGGTCAGCCCGAACAGTACCCTGAGCGCCTTCGCCCAGCGATTCGACTGCCAGTACATGTATCACTGTGACATGGTACATGTACGGGCTAATGTGGTCATATTGTTTTAATTGTTTTGACTTGTATTTATATGGTATTGTATTTTTGTATTTAAATTGTATTTTATTGTATTTAATTTAATTTAATTATCATTGTATTAGTTTGTTTTATAATTGGCCCGTGTTGGCCTTTGATTCAAATAAATAATAATAATAATATTGGAGGAGGAAATAGGCGAGAGCCAAACCTCGAATTACGACTTTTTACTTAGGATTTTTCAAAGGCCTCTCCGACCCCATTTCCTCTTAACAGTCCGATTTACTTCGCCATCGCTTTGCACGAGTGAACAGAGACTTCCATAGTACAGACGCCAGCACATCAAGCTACTACAATCTGTCAAATTTCTTTAACAGATTTTCAACTTTATTGCTAAAGGATAAGGTTCAAAGTTGATTGGGAAAATTTGACAGTTTCGGGTAGCTTGACGTGCTGGCGTCTGTACATAAATAGTTACGAAATTATGACAAATTGTATGTATAATTATACTAACAAGATAATTATTATGCTTCAATATGGGACAGTTGATGATTTATTGCATCGACTTATACTTAGAAACGTAAGTTTTTGGATAAATGCTTTTTAATCGAACAAGTTTGAAAATACTTAATTAAATTTTACCCAAACAATCAATCGAATCCATACTTACACCCTAATTTCACAGTAACAAACATTTTAATAACAAACTGTAAATTATAACAACACAAACTGCAGTAATACAATGGTATAGTTAGTAAGTAACACAGCCATTTTTAACGGAAAGGTAGCATCAACGTAAAACATTCCACAGACATTCATCTTGTCATATCTAGCACGATGTAGGCGTTTTATATTCTTGCTTAGCTTCCTCTCAGCATCTGTAAGATTAGAATTATTATAATTATTTATGCACGACATGAATTTGGCGAATTACATATTAGTTGATATGAATAACTACGATACGCCCTCTTTCAATTACTCTGTTATCATCATCATCATGTGCGCAGCCTTTTCCCAACTATGTTGGGGTCGGCTTCCAGTCTAACCAGATGCAAGTGAATACCAGTATTTTACATGGAGCAACTGCCTCTCTGACCTCCACAACCCCAGTTACTGGGTAATACGATACCCCTTGGTAAGACTGGTTGTCAGACTATCGGGCTTCTGACTACCCGTAACGACTGCCAAAGATCCGCGAATGACAGCCAGATTCAATCACTCTGTTATATTAGCTAATAATAATAATTCTAGGACGTTTTCCAGGATTATTACAGTATTAGCCTTTAAGTCGGATAAACAAAAAGTTTAGTCTTGTATGTCCGTTTTCAGTCGGCAGTCATCATCCTCAATCATAGGCCTCCTCGAACCATCTCCAGTCCTGTCTCTCTCTCGCATCATTGCCCCATGTTGTTCCAGCGACCTGTCCGATGTCATCATCGCACCTTTCTTCAAGAATAATTAGAACATAAAAGAAATATTGATAAAATTACCTGTGCAATTTAATGTTGAAATAAGTGCGCATAAATTTTGAACATTATTCATTGCAGTGTAAAATTGTTCACAGAACACGCTTAAAATAGCGTGAAGTGCTAAACCCTTTATCGCCCAAATGTACAAAAATATGGTTGAAAAAATCACTGAAACCTGAAAAAAAGAAAAAGCCCTGTATAGGTACTGGTTACTGTAGAGGCTTTATCTGCAAGGTTTTGCCAACTAAATTAAAAGTTACTGCCATAATGTTGAGATAAACACTAATTTATATTTGTAAGAAGAAAACCGGCCAAGTGCGTGTCGGGCCACGCACAGTGTAGGGTTCCGTAGTAGCCCGTTATCACAATGTAGTACGATTCTGTTGTTCTTTATTCTGAATAGGTAAAAAAAAACATATTTTGGTTTTCAATGCAAGTCTTTACCCATTATAAACAAGCAACTACTTCATCTTAGTCACTTTAAACTACTTTAAAGGATTAATGCTAAGGATTTTGTATTTGGTACAAAATTATCCAACACCCAAGTTCAACGACTATTACTGCTAAACTAATAAAGTTATCTTAACCGCTATACTTTTCCTTTAAAGTTCATGAAATGCACTTTCATCGAGAATTTTTCCAGATTTTTCAAGCTAGTAGTTTAGCTTTTAGAGGGGGGGGGAGACGCCCTACTGGAACAAAAAGTTGCTCTTTAAACTTTAATATTTCGTAAATGGAGCATTAAATCGAAAAATAATTTTAGCAACCCCGAAGCCATTTTAGAAGACCTATTCAACGATACCCCACACGATGGGGTAGATGATGAAAAAAATATTCATCCCCACTTCACATGTAGGGGAGCTACCCTAAAAAAAATATTTTCCAAAACTTTATTTTACCACTTTGTTGGCGTAATTGATATACGTACTCCTACAAAATTTCAGCTTTCTAGTGCTAACGGTCACAGAGATTAAGCGAGGACGGACAGACAGACAGACGGACGGACAGACAGACATGGCGAAACTAAAGGGTTCCTAGTTGACTACGGAACCCTAAAAACCGGGCAAGAGCGAGTCGGACTCGCGCACCGAGGGTTCCGTACCATAATACCTATGTTTTTAAATTTTCATCGGCGAGGCCTAGGTATATTCATCAGAGAATTTTAACACTGCACTGCGGTGTAGAATATTGTAGTTTTATGTCAGCGCCATCTCTTGACCGAAATAATAGTGGAACTAATGTAACTTTTGTTGATGATTTCTGAAAAAGTGTGCTATTTAGAGACTTCGTTTTATTTTTCCTGTAATCTTTACATAAACTTCTATCACATAGAATAATTTCAGATTTTTCTCTTTGCAAACTTCGGAGACAAGGGGGAACGGTTTTTTTTACATTTTTCATCAAAAGTCAAAAACTGTGCGGCCTAAAAAGTAAAGAAAACATGTTCGAGAATGTGCAAACTGCTCTTTCATATTATACATATTGAAATATCTTACATTTCGATTCTGTAACCATCTCACCGTGAAAACTTAGGCTAGTGAGTGTGGAGTGAGCTGTCAATGGTGTCAATTCCTAGCAAAAACAAACTCACATCACCTAAGTTTTCACGGTGAGATTTTTACAAAATTGACCGGCGGCGGCGGCTCATCACCAGCGATCATAGTTGCTGTTAGTGTACCTCGCTTATGGTACTATTTGTGTTAAAACGGAATCAAGATGAAGAAAGAGATACTCACAAACTCATGTCCGCTAAGTTCAGTTAATTTAAAAATTTCAAGTGTTTGTTGCAATTTGACCAAAGTAAGACAGAAGAACTCTACCGTGTGAAACACGATCTGAAAATTCAATGTTTTTTTTTATCAGCTAGTTTTTGAACGAAGTTCCTTGTCACATGTTATACTTTGCACAATTGGCGAATGAGAGCTAAAAGAGAGAGAGAGAGACAGGAAAAAGTGTAAAACTTTGACCGATGACACTTTTGTAACGCCACTAATGTGTCGTAACGGTCACAATGTTTCGCTTAGTGTGCAAAAGGAAATGAACTTCGTTCCAAACGTGTGTCCCACGACACCTCTTGACTGTTTAAATTTTATTCGTAGCTTTGTTTTGTTAATGTGTAATCGTACTAACCATTTGCTGATACGAAGTCCTGCAGATGTTATAACCATCCAAAATATCGACGTATACTTCAAACATTCTTTTACAAGTAGGTCCAATGTTGATAGGATCTATCTGTTGCAAATTCTTAGCTTTAATGTTCCATAAGTGAACTTTCTCCCTTAAAAACTTAATAAGTCTGATAGCGTACACAATGTTTACATCAAAACACAACGCAGGGAACGCACATAAAAGGTAGGATATACTCTGGTTTAGTTCTATGTAGACAAAAATATGCATGCAAATATTAAAACCTATGGTTAGAACAACACTGATCCAATTCCAAATAATGAAGCGCCTAAAACTGGTTTTTTCATTAAGAAATCTGTGAATGTCTTGCATTTTTAAGACAAAATATATATTTATTTTCGATTGCAACACATTAACCATAAAATTAATTGCAAATCCGATACTATAACAGACCAATTGTAAGTAAGAGTAGATGTACATCGAAGACACATATTGATATGTTAAAGTTACGTTAGCAATAATACGATATAGGTAACATAAAATGAATATTATTGGTTCACAAAATGATACCAACTTAACTGTAAGACTGTTTGGATGTATGAAGTTATCCTTAATACGATACTTGGGACACAACAAAATGGTATGCATTAGGTTTAGAGGCAGAAGCACGGACTGCACATCTTTGTCAACCATGTTGTCTAACGTGGCTGTCACACGGCAACTTTTCCTTCTTCTGAACTGTTTGCATCTGTGTTTCATTTTGCCTAGTGAACACTCTAGCACCAGTGAGTCATCCAAACTTTATGTTACTAAAACATAATTTTGTGAAAAGGCCATTATGTAGATATTAATATAAATAATGCTATTTCATTTTAATAAGCAAGATAAAGGATAAGGTAGGTGATGGCTATTAAAAAATAAAATTTACGTAAATACGCCCTGGAGGAGGAGCCCGTGGCTAAATAATAACAGCCGCACAGGTCGATCAATCAGATTAAGCTACGCTTGCCGCGGTTGGTCCGTGAATGAGTGACCTTCTTTACATACCGAGACCCCTCCGTGCCTCGGAAAGCATGTTAAGCCGTTGGTCCCGGCTGTCATTCGTGGATCTTTGACAGTCGTTACGGGTAGTCAGAAGCCCGAAATTCTGATCACCAGTCTTACCAAGGGGTATCGTATTACCCAGTAACTGGGTTGTGGAGGTCAGATAGGCAGTCACTCCGTATAAAATACTGGTATTCAGCTGCATCCGGTTATACTGGAAGCCGACCCCAACATAGTTGGGAAAAGGCTAGGCAGATGATGACATTCGTACATACATAAAGTCACACCTTCATCCCATGGGGATAGCAAGAAACTACAGAACGCCACCTGCTACGATCCTTACAACACTCCTTTTGCTTCGTCCACGTTCATACATCTGATCACATACAAACGCCCGTTGCGAGAACGACGCACCTTATTGACGTTATTGATGATGAGATGATCTTCAGAAAGCTAGCTATATGTCCTTCTAGAACGGCTGCAGCTGAGGAGCTCGTGGCAAAGTAATAACAGCCGCACTGGTCGATCGATAAGGTTAAGCTATACTTGCCGCGGTTGGTCCGTGAACGGGTGATCGTTACATAGCGAGACCTTCCCTACCTCCGTTTCATTTCTTTTCATTTCATCTTTTTATAAGGAGCATTCATCATCATCATTTCAGCCGAAAGACGTCCATCGCTGGAAGGCACCCCCCAAGCACCTCCACTTCGACCGGTTCTGTGCTTCTCGCACCCAACGGGTTCCTGCGGCCCTCACAAGGTCCTCGGACCACCTTGTGGGAGGCCTTCTAACACTACGTCTTCAGGTACGCGGTCGCCACTCCAGAACCTTTCGGCCCCATCGGCCATCTGTTCTGCGAGCAATGTGCCCTGCCCTGTAGGAGCATTATAGGCTGATAATGTCTGTGTGTGTGTGTGTGTGTGTGTGTGTGGGAGTTGTTTGAGAAAAAGCCAGTGGCGTTTTAGCCTGTAACATTTTATTGAAACTTACATAATTAGTAGGGTACAGGTTACATAAGTAGTGGTTGAGGGTAATGTATTTTTCAAAAAATTATTCAATTTTGCAAAAAAGCAAACTGCAAGAGCACAATAGCATAGTGAGAAAGCAGTGACATCAAACGTAATGGATGACAAATATCAATGTAGAACAGGCCACAGGCACTCATCTTGTTGAATGAAGCCCGATGCACCCGCAGGATGTTTTTGCATAACTTCTTTTGATCATCTGTAAGAAATTTTTGTGGTGAGCAATAGATCAAAAAATATATAGTAGACCAGCAATTGCATAAATAAATGCATAAAACACTAACTAACCGTAGCGCTCTACGGCTTTCATTTTGACAGTTCAACAACATTCATTGCGTCATTTACGTTGTTACGCAAGATACATTTTTTAGAACATACGATGCAATGGATAAGCAATATTCTCCAAAATGTTTCGGATCGTGAGTGACTGTGTGTTACGCAATTAGGATGCAGAATAGCATACTAGAATAGTGTAGTAGTGGATAGTCTTATCAAACTATTCTTATTATTATCCATAGAAAACACAATAATATATTTACCCGTACAGTCTGATGTCAGAATGAATACACAAGTATTTTGTGCAAACTTGATAGCTTCATAGAATGCTTCGAGGCCCAGACTGAGTGATATTTTTAACACCCAGGTTTTTAATATCCAGAGAAGAAGAAACGTAGACATTAATGGATTGTCCCGCTAGAAGATATATAAACAGATAATGATGTGACACATGATGTGAAAAGTAAAGTAATGAAGAATATTGTTTAATACTGTATACTGACCAGGGAAGCATGATACAAAAGTGTGACGGCATATAGGTACTCAACAGCAGGTGGCAAATAAAATAAAAAGAAAACTTCGATCATGGTCACATTCGATCATTTGGCTGAAGGGTTGGATGCAAGGAAAATCTCTATCATTGGCAGCCCTCTACCGCCTACTGCTCAGTCTCTTTTGTGCCATGCTTCCCTGGTGCCCAGATGTTTTTGTAAATTCCTCTCTCTAAGAAAATGGGCTCTGTAGGCTATGCTGACTGTTTTAGGTGCCAAAAGGCCGTTGAGTTTTTTTTTATATCGGCAATTGTTTTTTGCACATAATATATATTTTCCCAATAGACTAAGAAGGTCATACCTTTCCATATTTAATATTATATTTGCAAAATTGTATCAAAACTTCAATATTTATCAAACCCTGACAAAAGACTTCTGTCGTTAGATACAAGACCTGAAAAGAATAATTGAATTATAAATGTTAGGGTCGGCTTCGAGTCGACGCGGATGCAGCTGAATACCAGTATTTTACATGGAGCGACTGTCTACCGAAGTATATGCATACCTAGGTGCGACAAAAGCAGCCATAGCATAAGGATAATCAGCCTATAATGTTTCCACTGCTGGGATACAGGCCTCCTTTCAGTGGAAAGGAGTGGGCTGTCTGTAATCTACCATTCGGGCCCAATGCGGGTTGGTATATGTCACATGTCTTCAAATTTTTGGATCTAGGACAGGCCGGTTTCCTCACGATGTTTTCAGACATACCAATGATTAATAATTAATCAATTTTTGTTTTAATTTTGAATAAAAAATCTTAAAATCTTAAATCTTTGTTACTTACTGGTAGTTGATAAATGCTCTTAATTATCTCGTAACACTTTAATATTTGGTCATAAGCCTGAAACATTCTCGCTAAGTGCAGTCTGTTGTAACCGTTTTTCTTTGCCAGTAATAACTGAATATTCCAGAGTATAACTTTATCAGTCAATATCTTAATTAGCCTGATTGCGTAAATTAAATTGGAATCAAAACACACCAAAATCAATAAATAAAATATAACATTCAATGGTGGCTTCAGGAAATTTATATAGATGTAGATAGTTATGAAGACAAAAAATCCAAAGATTGCAGCGATGCTCATCCAACTTCTTATGATAAACCGCTTAAGACTTGCCTTATCATTAAGAAATCTGTGCACTTCTTGAAAGTACAAAACAAACATGACACTTTTCTTAGTTTGAGTGAAGTTAATGATCAAGTTCATGATGAATCCTGTACACCGAAAAATTAAGTCATAGATAGAAGCAAACACCAGGACATTCACTGTACTGTATCGCCTGATATTGTCATCAAGCAATGTTTCCAAGATACGAACAATAAACGTAGTTAGGAATATTGCTGTTCCAATTATAACTACGAATTTATTGTAACAATTATTAGGACATATAAAATTGTTTCTAATTTGATATTTGGGATTAAGCACTAGGAGTTGCATCAAATTCAAAGGAAGAAAAATTAGCTGAACTTCCTCATCTATTTGGTTATTTAAAACTGTTTCATCACTTATTCTAATTTCATTGTCAATATCTCTGTTCAGAGTGTCCATGATGCCTGAATGACAGTGCAGCAAATGTAAAGTTAAGAAATGTATAAATTATTCAATTAAATACCGACAGGGCTGAGGGTGAAAATGTTTGTTTAAACTTACATTACGTTATTGCCCAGTGCGTCATTACTTTAAAGTTTTTAACATAACGTTATTATTTGATTATTTGCTATTATTTTATGACGAGGTCACGGGCTAAGTGATAGGTGCACTGTTTGTGCAGTTTAGTGTTTTCTGGCAAAATAGTCAATATTGGATCAGTTGCCAGTTTTTTTTCCCACCTAGATTTAAATACTTGCGCATATTATGGCGGCCCTTCATCATCATCATTTCAGCCGAAAGACGTCCACTGCTGGACATAGGCCTCCCCCAAGCACCTCCACTTCGACCGGTCCTGTGCTTCCCGCATCCAACGGGTTCCTGCGGCCTTCACAAGGTCATCGGTCCACCTTGTGGGAGGCCTTCCAACGCTACGTCTTCCGGTACGTGGTCGCCACTCCAGAACCTTTCGGCCCCATCGGCCATCTGTTCTGCGAGCAATGTGCCCTGCCCACTGCCACTTAAGTTTGGCAATTCTTCGGGCTATGTCGGTTACCTTGGTTCTCCTGCGGATCTCCTCATTCCTGATTCGATCACGCAGGGAAACTCCAAGCATAGCCCTCTCCATTGCCCTTTGGGTGACTTTTAGCCTTCTTATAAGGCCCATTGTGAGCGACCACGTTTCCGTTCCATAAGTCATCACTGGCAACACACACTGGTCAAAGACTTTCGTCTTGAGACACTGCGGTATGTGGGACGAGAAGATATTGCGTAGCTTCCCGAACGCTGCCCAGCCGAGTCGGATTCGTCGATTTACCTCTTTCTCGAAGTTAGACCTACCTAACTGGACGGTTTGTCCTAGGTAAACGTACTCGTCCACGACTTCGAGTGTAGCGTCTCCGATTTTTATGAGACCCACTCTCATAAAAATCGGAGACGCTACACTCGAAGTTACATGACCTTCGTTTTGTCCATGTTCATTTTAAGACCCACTCTTTCGGTCCTCCATAGTCTCAGCCATGACTACGATGTCGTCGGCAAACCGAAGGTGAGTTATGTACTCGCCATTGATGTTGATGCCAGCCCCTTTCCAGTCCAGAACCTTGAAGACATCCTCCAGTGCAGCGGTGAACAGTTTCGGAGAGATAACGTCTCCCTGTCTCACACCTCGCTGCAGAAGGATAGGTTTCGAGGCTTGATCCTGGAGTCTGACTGACATAGTGGCGTTTTCGTACAGACACTTCAGCACTTCGATGTACCGATAGTCGATCTGGCACCGTTGAAGAGACTGCAGCACAGCCCATGTCTCGATCGAATCAAAGGCTTTCTCGTAGTCCACAAACGCTAAGCAGAGAGGCAGGTTATACTCTTCGGTCTTCTGTATAACCTGTCGCAGCGTATGTATGTGGTCTACGGTGCTAAAGCCTTTACGGAATCCGGCTTGTTCGGGAGGCTGGAAGTCGTCAAACCTGCGCGCGAGACGGTTCGTGATGACTCTCGAAAACAGCTTGTAGACATGGCTCAGGAGTGAGATGGGCCTATAATTCTTAAGGAGGGCATTATCGCCCTTCTTAAAGAAAAGTATCACCACACCCCTGTTCCATGCCTGTGGTGTTTTGCCCTCGAGTATGACGGAACCAAACAGCTTCTGAAGGGCCTTCAGGACGGGTTTTCCGCCAGCCTTCAGCAACTCGGCCGTAATTCCGTCATCACCCGGTGCCTTGTTGTTTTTGAGCTGCTTCAGAGCCATCCTAATCTCGTACAGGCTGACGTCCGGGATGTCTTCGGTATAGTGCCGGGTCAATCTAGCTCTTGGGTCGTTTGCCAGATTCATAGCGGGGTTATTTGTTGACGTGTATAACTGTCCATAGAACCTCTCGATCTCTCTCAACAGCTCAGGTTTGTCGGATACGATCCTGCCATCATCGGTCTTCAGTCTCGTAAGCTGGCTCTGCCCAATAGACAGATCTCTAGCAAAGACCTTGGAGCCTTTATTTTGCTCTATCGCGTCCTTAATACGATCTGTATTAAAACGACGTAATAATGTACCACTTTCTCATTATATTTTATATGAACCATCGCACACTACAGGCGGGCCGCACCGGCTAGGTAATTGCGCAACACACTAACAGTAGGAATGGCTTTCATTGTGACAGTTTAACAACATTCATTGCGTTACTTACGTTGTTCAGCAGACAAATTTTTCGAACATATGATGCATTTGTCTGTGTGGTGCCGGACTTAAAGAATAGCACCACCCCATACTTCTCGTGGGTGTCGTAAAAGGCGACTAAGGGGTGTACCGGAGAATGGGCAGCAGCGTTCTCTGGCAACCCCCCCCCCCCCCTTTTGGGGGAGGCCTATGTCCAGCAGTGGACATCTTTCGGCTGAAATGATGATGATGCAATGGTATTAGAATGCGATACGCTGCGGTTGGATGCGGTAATATGTATGTCGTATATACCGTATACATACAACAGGGTACTGCCATGTAAGCTATATTCAGTTGATTATAATAGTTACAGCTATAGTAAGTTTGCTGTAATATGTAAGCTGAATACTTTGAGAAAACACATTTTGGTGGACTTAGATGATCGTGTACTGTTGGTTGAATGGGATGTAAAATTAACAGAATAAGAACACATGCAGGTACAATCCAACAAATAATTTATTTCAGTAAAAAACCATACAGGTACAATCCAACAAATAATAATTTTCAGTAAAAAAAATGCAGGTACAAGTACAATCCAACAAATAATTAATTTCAGTAAAAAACATGCAGGTACAAGTACAATCCAACAAATAATTAATTTCAGTAAAAAACATGCAGGTACAGACGCCAGCACATCAAGCTACCCGAAACTGTCAAATTTTCCCAATCAGCTTTGACCCTTATGCTTAAGCGATAAAGTTGAAAATCTATTAAAGAAAGACACATTGTAGTAGCTTGATGTGCTGGCGTCTGTACAAGTACAATCCAACAAATAACTTATTTCATTAAAAAAACATACAGGTAATAATCCAACAAATAATTAATTACCTACAGTAAAAAATACATGCAGGTACAATGTAACAAATAATTTAGTTCAGTAAAAATGGTTTCAGGTTCATAAATTCAATAATGTTTAAACATAGAAAAACCTTAAACACCTCTTAATTTGCAATGTCTCATAATGTGCATGAAACCGTTTCTACAATACCAAGCCATCGTAACCGTACTTCATAAGACACTCACTTTTAAACGAGTTCAAAAAAAGGAGGAAGTTATCAATTCAGTTGATTTTTTTTTAATATTAATGTTACCTCAGATGACCGTTATTTATAAGCCGATTCGCATTTTTTTTTTTATTTGAAAAGGCATACTTTTAGATTGGTCCTATAGAAATTTCATCAAAATCGGTTCAGTAGTTTGGTTTTTATACCAAAATTACTGGTTACACGTTACACGATGTCTCCGGCAATTTGAAAATCGATTTCAATTTTTTTTTTGATGTATAGGGTATGCCTAATGGGCGGTCATTTAACTTAGGGCTGATTTTTCAATCGACCAATAATTTTTATTCGCGGAATAAAATTGACATCTGACCGCCAAAAATTCAAAATTATTCCTCCGATAAAGTTATCTGGCGTTGGAAAAATCAGCCCTTAGCCGAAACAAAACTAGTCATTGATGCAATTTCTAAGGAATGTCTATAGGTATAGTGGCACTTAATGATAACAATGTGAAAGAACTGTACAGTAGTAACCTTGTATTATTATAAAAACGCAAACTGTAGCAGTACAATGGTATAGTTACTTTGTAAAACCATCATTTTTATCGGAAAAGACGCATTGACGTAAAACATTCTACAAGCATTCATTTTGTCGAATGTGGCTTCATGTAAGCGTATTATATTCTTGCACAACTTCTTCTCAGCATCTGTAATGTTTGCAATACTATTTTGATTAAGAGATATGACTAACAAATTTAAATTTTTAAATTTAATCTATTTATTTTAAACAACTTGTCGTGGAACGTTTTACATCACAATAGCGCTCAATATTTGACACAAAATAAGATTATGTGCGCTTTTAACTTAAATCATCAAATCATTAACTAACAAATAAAGATTCGTAGACATATTACAATTTCTTTGACTGCCGACTTCACCCACAGTTCTAACATAAGCCTCTCTCTACTTGTGCCAATCTCCTTCTGCTGTGTCATCTCATCTAGAGGGCCTAGCTAGACAATCGCTTTCGAAGTGTTTCGTATTGCTACTACGACTTTCAACAGGATTGATTCCTTTCGGTAGCTTTTGTTAGGCACAAACATTTTTGAGATTTCCATTATGTTTATGGCTGATAAAATGTCACATTCTGTAGGCCCTCGGGTTCAATAGTAGTAATATAGTAGTTTAGGCCGTGATGGCAACAATGTTGTCCGCACATCTCGCCGTCGAACTAGCGACATTCCTACTTCCAGTTCTTGGTCGGCAGTTTGTTTTGCCTTACTCCTCCTTTCCTCACCATACCATAACAGATGTATCCTGCCTAAGAATATTTGAGTTCCATCATGTGTTTTCCAATGTCAAAGACCGCGATTCGTAGTAGTCGCAAGAATACATATGTTTAAAACACCTATTATAATACCTAAAAATAATTTCAATTACCTGTACAATTTGATTTCAAAATGAGCGCGCACGAGTTTAGAACATTATTCATCGAAATGTAGAACTTTTCACAGCACCAGCTCAAAATAATCTCAAGTATGAAACTCTTAATGACCCAGATATAGAAAAATATGATGGAAAACCATGCTGCATGCTGAAAAATACATAAAATGCCTGATGTGAAACTACTATAGCAGCCGACAGACAACATTATAAATAAAATATTTACAGTCAACAAAAGAGATAAGTATGCAGGATCGTCGGATATAGTTGAAGTTTACGAGTACTAAGAAACCGATGGATGTTGTCGACTGAAATTTAATTTTTTAAATGAGCTGTGTGTTTTCTATTAACAAAACTATTTTATTCGAGAGCATCCATCGGTTTCTTACCAAACTTCAACTATATCCGACGATCCTGCATACTTATCTCTTTTGTTGACTGTACATTACTTAATCAGAATCAATTAATATAATTTTAAAATTAATACTTACATTCGCAGACTTGCCCATTAATGCAGCTATTTTAAAAAATTTAAGAGATATTTGCAGTTTCACTAAGGCATGGTAGAAAAACTCTATTGTGTGAAATACGATCTGAAAATAAAGATGTAACATCACTTTTTTTCGAATATCAGTGTATAGCGCTAGCAGGCTCTTTTGGTGTGTAGCCAATATCGGATTGGTGTGTAGCCAAAATAGCACCGCCATCTTGTTTTTAGTACATTTCACAAAACAATGTTCACCAACATCGAGTGCAAACAGATCTTTGCAGTAGCGTACTATGATTTTGTCTGTCAGAAAACGCAGATCAGATTCTTTTTACAATTATTTTATTTCTGACAGCAATCAAATTCAATATTAACGGAGTAAAGGATCAGTGTGATGCAAAAGCAGAGGTAAAATATAATAAGCTGTCAAAGGATAGTACTTACCATTTGCTGGTAAGAGGTCACGAAGATGTCATAACACTCCAAAATGTTAACGTAAGCTTGAAACATTCTATTGCAATGAGTTTCATTGTCGCTATAGTCTGTCTTTTGGATGTTTTCAGCTTGAATGTTCCATAAATTAACTTTTTCGCTTAACAGCTTAATAAATCTGATAGCGTTAATAATGTTGACATCAAAACACATGATAGCTAACCCACAGAAGAAATAGAAACTGGCCAGCTTCAGTTTAATGTAAAAATAGGTGACAATAAAGATGTTAAAACTTATAACTGAGACGACACTGATCCAGTTACGAATGACAAAGCGCTTGAAATTCGTATTTTCGTTCAAAAATCTGTGAACGTCTTGAAATTTCAAGACAAACGATATATTCCTTTTCTTTGGCAACACATTGACGCAATAATTGATTGTGAATCCGAAACTATACAAGATAACATCAACGTTAGAGTTGATAAACGTTAAGTTAATGTATTTTCGAATAGTTTTGTCGAAGTACAGCTCATAGACGCGATTCAAAAAGAGAAAAATGGATATAACTGCGCCACACAGTGACACTAACTTTACTGTGCGACTGTTTGGATATATGGAGTTATCCTTAATACGATACTTGGGACACAACAAAATGTTGTGCATTATGTTCAAAGGTAGAAGCATCGACTGCACATCTTTGTCAACCAAGTTGTCTAACGGAACCTTGTAACGATAGTTTTTACTTCTGTTCAAATATTTTTTCAATTTTAAGGACTTCATTGCGCTAGGGTTCTTCTGATTCTGACACAAATGAAAAAAATAATTTATAAAATAATATATGTTTTGTTGAACAAACAATTCATTGGAATTGGGTGAAATTAAATGTAAACGATAGACCATTAATACTATTAGTCTGACCCGGTAACCTTTAAAATAATTACGAAAAAAATACGTATCTTTCATGTGACCCAATGCTTATTATCACTGGCTCACTAATAATAGTGACCAGCCGTAGTGAAATTGTTGTTGAAAACTTATTCCATTATTTTTTCAGTTGTGTTCTAATAGTATTTCTTTATTATTGTTTTAGTAGCAGCTTTCTAATAGAAACATTCAATAACACGTTTGTTGACCCAGGGATCGAACCCAGGACCCCTTTTTCAGTTGACACCCATTTATCATTACTAGAAAAAACCATGCACCGCGTTTTTTTTTTCAGAAGAATAAGAATGCAGTTATTCACTAGCCGAATTCTTCATGAAAATCAAGATTTAAAATAAAACTAATTACAATCTATACATATATGTATAAAAGAAAGTCATGTTAGTTACACTATTTATAACTCAAGAACGTCTGTACCGATTTGGCTGAAAATTGGTGGGGAGGCAGCTTAGAACCAGGAGACGGACATAGGATACTTCTTATCCGGTTTCTTTTTTAATACTTTTATTTACTTAAAGGAGTAGGACAGGAGTTGGGTAGGAGTAGTGTAGGAGTAGGGTAAGAGTAGGGCAGGAGTAGTGCTGGAGTAGGGTAGGAGTAGGATAGGGATAGGGTAGGGTAAGGGTTAGGACACCACGCGAACAAATAATAATAAAATAGAAATAATATATATGGCAAAACAACGTTTTCCCGGTCAGCTTGTTAATAATATATTAATCTAATGTAAGTTATATACCTATGTAATTTATCATTAACGTACACGTGTGCTACTAACTTGATTAAGTGCTCCTTTCAAATTACTTTCGTCGTCGTTATCATTATTTGAGCTTTAGAATAAATTATAATATGCTCACGTGCCAGACTGTTTCTAGCTCATTTTCTGTTATTGACAGCTTACAAAGAATTACTTTAGTTAAAGTTAAAAATTAAACAACAAACAGCATGAATACACAAAAAATATTGATAAACGAAGACATATTGAGCATTTGCTACCCCTTTTACTATATCAGAACCGTTTTATGAGCACGCGAGTACAAAATCAATAATAATGATGTTCAAAAGGTTTCTTTTAAAAATATCCACTGTACTATATTCGCGAATTGTGTTATGGTTTACCTCATCATGTGTTATGGTTTACTTCATCTCAACCATGATGTACGACGCCAGCACATCAAGCTACCTGAAACTGTCAAAATTTCCCAATCAACTTTGAACCTTATGCTTCAGCAATAAAGTTGAAAATCTATTAAATAAATTTGGCAGGTAGTAGCTTGATGTGCTGGCGTCTGTACACTCGTTTTAGTATGACCCAATCCTGGATTTCTGACACACTCATGTACAGCGAGTTTCTTTTTTACTTCTTTGTAGTTTCTATGCTGATTTTTTCTACAGTGCCTACCACAAGTGTTCGTTTACTATCAATATGAATGAGATTAATCTTCGACTTCATTGCAGCGGAGATTTGAGGAAGTTCAAGATCATTGCTCGGGTGTCAGTTTATTCCATCGTATTGTGTAGCTTCACTGTCTTTGTCTTCAAACTTTTTTTTGACTTGTACTGTGGCACTATGGCAGTAATACTACTCTTAGATTTAGAAATAATTTCGTCGTTTCAGCCGATAGACGTCCACTGCTGGACATAGGCCTCCCCCAATTTTGGGAGGGTTTGCCATAATCGCCACGCTTGGCAGGCGGGTTGGCGATCGCAGTATGGTATGATGGTGGAATACATAGAGAACGCTGCTGCCCATTCTCCGGTACGATCCTTAGTCGCCTTTTACGACACCCACGGGAAGTAAGGGGTGGTGGTATTCTTTAAGTCCGGCACCACACAGACTATATTAAATTCACACACAGAGAAATAATTTATATAGTACTATTTATTTATATTATAACTTGAAAAACAAGTAAATGGAACGATGATTTAGAAAATATAAATTTTTGGAATATTGGTGAAGATGTTACGATTGATATAGATTCGAAGTCGGAACATATGTATCATGTGTTGAACTCACTTATTGAAGCTTGGAATCTTGCAATTGCGGTTTACGTATTAAAAAAAAACTGCTTACTAGATCTCGTTCAAACCAATTTTCGGTGGAAGTTTACATCACATATTTTTTTTAGTTTTATCATTCTCTTATTTTAGAAGTTACAGGGGGCGGGACACACATAAGTGAAAACTAAATACAATTCGAAAGAATCATTACTATTAAAATTGACAAATAATTTTTATCCGATTATAATAGTGATAATAATAATTATATGTATTTTCAGGTGATGTTACATTTTGTTACAACATTTACAGTGAGTTTGGTGTCTGTGATTGTGATGAAATTTTGGTTGAAGGGGAAATTCGTAAGCATTTACTGCCATTAATATAATAAGCAATCCCTTTTTCTTTTAAACGTCACTTCAGTCTAAAAAACTTATTACCAGAGGTTATCTTCACCACACCACAACACTTCTACACGCATGCTTACACGCTAGGAAATCATTATTTCACGGGTTGCCGTCATCAAAATCAAAAAGGACTATACTTAACATCTTCCCTGTATACCCCAACAGGTTAAGAGGAGGTGGCTTATTAGTATGGAAAAAAATACTCCCGAAGCACTTCCTCCTTTTGTACAAGATCCTTCTCGTATTCAGAGGACGACGTACACGACACGACGTTTATTTCTTTGAAATAAATTCGGGCGAGATTTCGAGACATTATAATCATTTATAATGTCGCGAACTCTCGCCCGAATTTATTTCCAAGAAATTATGTAAAGATGGATGGGTTGAGTGAGTGAAGGTAGTACAAATGAAAAGGGAACAAATGATAACGTAACGGCTCTAGCAAGGGGACATACCGGGGAGAATGAAAGAGGAAAACATTGTGCCATAGTGAAAAGACGATTTCTTTTGAAGAAACGTTCTTTATTAAAAACGAAACATTAGTTCAAACATGTCACAAAAACGCAAATTGTAGTAAAACAATTGTGTAAGTAGCTACAATGTTGCAGAAGTTTAGCAGGGTCACCGCATTAACGGCAAAAAATCCGCAGGCGCTCATCTTTTCAAAATCTTTGTGTAGCACCCGGAAGATATTCTTCCAAACTTTTTTTGATGGCACTGAAATTAAAAAGATGAATTAATTCTACAAATATTATAAAACAATTATGGATTCACAAAAACAGCTAAATATTAAAAGACCACACGCCAACCTTGCTTACTGCCAAGACCTTACTGTTTTTCATAAGTGAAACTTTTCTACCTTCCCACCAAGTAGACATTCTTAAATCAGTAGAATCATTTAGATTTTCAAAGTTCTAAGATGTGTCTTGTTTCATACTCACAGTCCTGTGCTACTTTTCTCACAACATTACTCCGAGCTTTTCCAAGTTCTTCATAAAATGCTTCGCAAGCGAGACATAGCCCCAATTCCACAATGAAGACCTTGGTTAGCCACAGAATTACTCCAAATGTATGACTAATCATGACTTCAAAATTCTCCTGAAATTATAACTAATTCATTTTAGAATAACCGTCACGGAATCTGCCCTTATATCTACTACTAATTATGGTTCTACACTACTCATGCGGCCTTCTTAGTGGATCAACTGAAGACCTAAAGAAAGTGACATTCTATCAGCGATAACGATGATGAGAAAGTCAAAAATGTATTGGATTGACACACAAAAGCTACTGGATAGCGTATGCCAACCCCGTTGAAAACAACCACTTGTCTAGGCTCTCTGGGGCCTCTCGTGGTCGTGGGAACACACTGCATGTAGGAAAGACTAGTCGTTGTGTCAATGCTGAGAGCCTATGTTCAGCAACTGGCCTTTTTAAGATAAGGAAGAGGATGATGATGATGAAGATTGCCATCATCATCATATTTGGCAAGAATGTAATAATAACAAAAATAATAGAAAATAAGAGGGCGTTGGTATATACTTGGCATACTTCAGGAATTGCCTTTTACGACATCCATCGATATGAAAGATAGGCATGGTCAAGGACTAAAGTCGATTAACACTGTTACTTTAACGCGTCATCTACATAGAGGTACATTGTATTTCAGCATTTCATGTATATCAAGCTTGTATAAATAGCCTAAGGATTAATTCTAATACTTTTAAGCTTACTTTTCTTCTTCTTCTTTCTGCGTTTATTAGATATTTAGCTTACCAATTAAGATTAAGAAACTGAAGTATTAATCGATTTTTGTCGCTGAATGTAGGTACATTATTTAAGGACTAGACGGAACTACTCATATTTATTGAGGATACTTAGATATAGTTATCCTTTCTATGTTATCGCTTTCCCTACTATTAACAATAATACTCACAAAATGCAATTTAGACCATATTATTAGAACTCCCACATATACCAATGTCTGCACAAATGTGGTTATGAAGTGGAACAAAATCTGAAAAAGAGTTTTTGCAAGTAAATATCTTCTTTACAGCAAATATGGTTAAAAAAAGTATCAGCATTATTATTTCAATGTTTGTAATGAAGTCAGAAGTAACAGCAACATTACTGCATAAAATTCGTACATATTCTAGCAAAAAGCAGATCATTCTCATTTTCCTCGACTTAAAACAACAGTGATGATAATTACACTTAATCCAGAAGTTTTCAAGGTTAAATCCCAAGCGTCATAAATTGATGTCATTGTATTTTGCATTTCTGCTAGTACTATTTCTCTATCCACACCTATTTCATCATTGCCGTTTCCAAAACTAATGTGCTTTATATTATAATTCCATCGCATAGTTTTACAAGTCAGTATATGAGTGTACAGTATGATTTGAATTATCTCTAAATCCAAGAGTATCGATGTACATACATAAATTCCTCTAAACAATGTCCAAGAAGGGTCGTAAGTTATTTTAAAAACTACGAAGATGAAACCAAATAGTAGGAGTGTTACTGTTAAGGAACACGACAAGGTCTTGAATTTTTTTGTATCACTGCTACTGTAAACACAGTTGTTAATCTCGTAAAGAAGTGCAAGTAAACGCACGGTTATTGTGCTGTAGTACAAATTGATTGCACATACTCCTGCAAAGTTTAACAAATACTCCAAATATATAATGTTGTAAATACTCCCGTATGTTTTTACACTAAACTCGGTGTACTCCATAATTCCGACATAAAAAACAATCATTGCACAAATCATGATTACAGCGCACACTAAATTTTTTCTCGTAACATTTCCTACATAATTATTATTGATATTATATTTCCGCATACACCAGATAGTACTGATGTAGTAGAATGGATAGAAAATGCTCAAAAACTCTTTGTTTATGTAAAATTTTCTCTGACGCATATTGTTGAAGAACATTTTTCTGTTATTAAAGCGATCCGTAGCTGAAAAGTGACCGTAAAAAGCAATTTTGTTAGATTAAGTGGGGTATATATATCGTGGTCAGTCAATCATCGCTAATGATGCGCTGGTATTTTCCCCATAATATTTACTAAGCAATTATCTTAAAAGCTAACTCAATTTATACAAAGTCTGCAAACAATGTATGCTTGAACTTTTACATTAATTTGTTAATGGATGCTCGGACATAAGAAATTACGTTGGTAACACATTATAAACTACAATCGATAAAAAAAATGTAGATATTATCGTTCTAGACAAACACATTAATATTTTAGTGAGCAATGGTTTGTGTCACCCTAATATTATAAAGGCGAAAGTTTGTGAGTGTGTGTGTGAGTTTATATGTTTGTTACTTCTTCATGCTCAAACGGCTGGACCAATTTAGATAACATTGTATGGAGGTAGCTGACATGCTGGATTAACATATAGGCTACTTTTATCCCGATATTTCTACGGGATCGAAACTTATGTGGGTGAAACCGCGGGGAACAGCAAGTTTATTATAATACTAGCTGCGTCTTGCGGTTTCACCCGCATAAGTAAGTTGGAACTACTATAATGATACTATATTTATCGTACCTACAAGTAAATTCAGTATAAGAGGGTTGAAGAGTTCAAACCAAAATACAAATCATTCGTTTCACTAAAGTTTAATTAAATAATCAATGCCACAAATATCACCACAACTCTTTAGGCATCCACCTTCTCAGCTGCTATAGCTACTGACTTTTGTCTTTCAATTCTCTTTTCTTTTTTAGTCTTCAAGTCTTCATAAATCTCTTCCAAGATTCTTTGTTTTGTCTCTGGCACACAAATAAACACATAGACGGTTGTAAATAGACAAACAGCTCCGTAGAAGTAGAATGCCACATGAGCTCCTACTGCATTTACTAGAGGCCTGAAGAACAACGTTTGAAGGAAGGCAGCAGTTGACGCTGTTGACATTGTCGTAGCCATTACTGAGCCGCGATACTGAAAAGAAGATGGATTTTATGAGCTATTGTTGTAAATGAACATTATTATAACTTAAAAGGCGCATAGTTCGATCAGGTCGATATAACCAAGACACTCCGTCATAAGTTGAGTAAAGGAGAAGAAGTAGATTTACATATACTATTGATTTTCAGTTCGGTGCATAATGATTAATTTCATAAGTTTGCTCCAATTAATCAATTGACGAATGCTGAATAAGAGTTTTTCAGCATTCGTCAATTGCAGCAATCAAAATGAATTATCAAAGTTGAAATGGCCACCAAAAAAAAAGTTGAACAAACGTTTGGTGGCCACAGTTTTCTGCAATCAGGCAGAACATTACAAAATTATTTAAAAAATATATTTGTGAAAATATCATTGGCACCTACCTTAAAAGAAAAGATCTCTCCAGTAACAATGACGGATACTGGTTGCAAGCCAAGAGCGTCACAAAAGATACATAAGCAGAGAGCGACGACCGGCAACCAGGATGGGGCGTACACGTTGTAGTCTCGAGCAACGTACCAGGAGGCCAGGGCACACATGCTTAACCCTGACACGAAGGCTGTAGCTATGAAGAGGGGCTGTAAGAGAAATAATGAAGATTAAATGCATGTAATAATGTTTTGGTGTTACTATTAACAGCCGCACAGGTCGATCGATCAGGTTAAGCTACGCTTGCGGCGGTTGGTCTGTGGATGAGTGACCATCTTTACATACCGTGACCCCTCCGTGTCTCGGAAAGCACGGTAAGCCGTTGGTCCCGGCTGACATTCGTGGATCTTTGATAGTCGTTACGGGTAGTCAGAAAGTCCAATAACCAGGCTTTTCAAGGAGTATCGTACTACCGAGTAATTGGGTTGAGGAGGTCAGATAGGCAGTCGCTGCATGTAAAATACTGGTATTCAGCTGCAGCCGGTTAGCTTGGAAGCCGACCCCATCATAGTTGGTAAAAGGCTAGGCAGATGATGTTACTATCAGAATCTAAGTAAGAGAGAGTTTCTAATTCGAGAACTTTTCTTCACTCTCCTATATTGTGATTTATGTTTGGAAATTACTTTCTAAATCGTTCTAGTTGATGGTTAGTTTTTCAAATCAATTATTAAGGCTTTGACTGCCAACGCGGTCACCGGTGACCGCGAACAATAGATTTTCTATTGTGTCTGCTGTCTGGCGGTCAACGTGTTAAAAAGGAAACACAGACAGTTTTGTTGTTAACTCTAAGTTGATTTAAAAGAATGAAATGAAATCGAGCCCTACATCCTGAGGAGGCAAATAGTACATCATTTGAAGATATAAATATACATATATGGCTAAATTTGAGAGCGATGGTGGCCAAGTGGTTACGGCTGCGACTTACGAGTTGTAGGTCGTAGGTTCGAACCCAGACAGGCGCTTTACTTTGTGTAAAATATTTCATCACCACTGCTCTCAAAACGGTGAAAGAAAACATCGTGAGAAAACCGGCATGTCCTAGAACCAAAAGTTCGAAGACATGTGACATCTGCCAATCCGCACTGGGCCCGCGTGGTGGATTACGGCCCACTCACTCTCACCGAGAGGAGGCCTGTGTCCCAGCAGTGGGAACATTACAGGCTGATTATGGATATGGCTAAATTGGTAATAACACAAGCGTATGATAAATTTTTTCCTTTCCAATTTTTTAAAATAAATTCTGTTGCTTTAACAAAGAATAAAGGTGTCAATCTCACCTTCCTCCCAGCTTTCTCTACTGGAAAAGATGCCAAGGCTGCTCCAAGTACTTGCACAGCTCCCAAAGCCATGGCCTGTTGATTGGGAGTTAGGACCATGCCAGATCCTTCAGAAGACTTCAAGAATATCTCCCCAGCAAAGTTTAGCACTGGGCTAGAGCCACACGTTTCTCTCGCTAAAGACATTACCATAGCTATTACGAAGGCTCTGATAAGGATTTTGTCTTGTACTGTAAAAGAAAATGGCACAGTGGTTACAGTCGTGATTTTATTTAATGCCGGGTACGGATTAGTAAAACTTAACACACGATGGAACAAGTTCGGCTAGTGTTTTGTTAAGGCACTCCCTCACCGGAAGAATTCGCCTGTCATATAACAATCCAAGATTCCACTGTTACGGCTAGGGCTCTGCAAGTAGACTGCTAGGTAGCAGAGAGAGATAATTGAAACCAGCAGGATAGGATAATACAAATAATTAAATCCGTAGAAGGAACACGGTTAGTCGCAGTGAGGCCTTTACATTTTATATTGAAGTGCATACATTTAGACGGCTAATTTGTGTTATATATCATATTACGCTTAACCAATAATTGTCCGGCATTATGTTATAAAATAAAATACAATCGAATATTATACAGGGTGATTGGAAGATGGTGCAAAGCTTTAAGGCGAAGATAATACCTACAGACAATTTAGAACCACCACCAACATGGTTGTCTTAGACGAAGTCTTACCGATTTTTTTTAACCAAATTTTTATGTTTTTTTTGTATGTCTAATGACACAGAGACCAGACATACACACACATTACTTTAATTAAATAAAATTAAAATTAATTCATTTAGCATTCAATTTTGCTATAAATAAGCAGTTTATTTACAATTTTGGGAATTTTCGAAAAAAAATAAAAATTTGGTAAAAAAAATTGCTAAGATTTCGTCTAAGACAACGATGGCTTAAATGGTTCTAAATTGTCTATACTATCTGTATATAATAACAATGTCGAATAAGCGTGCTGTCAAACAGCTGTAATCGAGCAATGAGAAACAATTGAAAAGCGTGCTTGGGCACCTCTCAACGCTAAATGAGCTTGATTGAAATCGTTAAGAGTCGTAACCAACCAAAACAATATCATTGGGCGAATCAAAACAATCTGATAACAGACGGTGTGATATTTTAGCGGCTATTTCCAACATTATAATTATTTTGGTGCAAGTCGTAAGTTTTAGCGAAATTGATTTCAATTCTATATTAGAGCGCTAAAAATTAATCTAGGTAATGACCTCACATTGAAATTATTACAGTAGCATTCGTGGCTGGAATTTAGGAAAAAACATGCTGTAAACTTCGTGACAAGTTTAGCACGAAAGCAATATAGACAGAGAACTGTATAGCACTCCCATACTTTTTTATTTTATTTTATTTATTCGGGAAAATAAACAGTTATACATTAAAGTCTTACACTAAGTTATAAATTTACAAGGTTTATAAATGTATAACCTACGACATTTTCCACATCATATTAAAAGTTATATCTAACAGTGCGCTACTCTGAGATATTTAAGCAGAAAAGTAGCTCAAACTAAACTTAAATATAGACAGGCATGCAAGCAACAGAGAAAGAGAGAGACTACAAGCTGATATTAAAGAAAATACTTTACATATTTTAGGGGTAAACAGAACTTTTTCAGGAATACGGGTGTGTTCTTAAAGATTGTTATTTAGCATCCGGTTAAATGCCGTAATTTCAGAAACAATTAAAAAAAAAAACATTGTGTCTCGCGTGAATCCACACAACCTTCACCTTTGCTAATCCTATGTGCAAAAATATGCGCGATTATTTCTACAATTTCATCAAGATTAAAGGACATATATTATGGTGAACTTATACCAGTAATGTTCTTCAGAATGTTCAGGTGCGTACTCAACCGGCGTGCAGAAGTTAAAGAAGTACCAACTATGTTGGGGTCGGCTTCCAGTCCAACCGGATGCAGCTGAATACCAGTATTTTACATGGATCGACTGCCTATCTGACCTCCACAACCCAGTTTCTGGGTAATACGATACCCCTTGGTTAGACTGGTTGTCAGTCTTTCAGGCTTCTGACTACCCGTAACGACTGTCAGAGATCCACGAATGACAGCCGGGACCAACGGCTTAACATGTTTTCTGAGGCACGGAGGGGTCTCGGTATGTAAAGATGGTCACCCATCCACAGACCAATCGCGGCAAGCGTAGCTTAACCTGATCGATCGACCTGTGCGGCTGTTATTATTTAGCCACGGGCCCCTCAATTTAAAGAAGTAGTTCTCGTAATTTAAATCGTTCAAAATCTAGCCGCCGTCTCATCTCGGCGACACACAAATGTCAAAAACTTATCAAAAATGTAGGGAAATTAGAGGTATGTTTGACAGATTGAGACTGAGATCAGACTGTGAACGTTCTTCACATTACGACAATCGCTCCTAAGTTGTATGAACGTAAACGAAGAAAAACTGGTCAAAGGCAAAAACGCCGAAAAAACACGTTTGTTGTATGGGCGCCCCCCTTAAATTCTTTTTTTTCTGTTTTTAGTATTTGTTGTTATAGCGGCAACAGAAATACATCATCTGTGAAAATTTCATCTGTCTAGCTATCACGGTTCATGAGATACAGCCTGGTGACAGACAGACAGACAAACGGACAGTGGAGTCTCAGTAATATTGTCCAGTTTTTACCCTTTCGATACGGAACCCTAAAAAGGAGTAGGTATGTAAGGATCGTAGCAAGTGGCGTTCTGTATTTCCTGCTTACCCCCATGAGAAGGTGTGTTTATTTATTATTTTATTATCATTATTAGAGAGAAACTTACGAATAGCCTTTATAACAAAACGGTTGCTGTCTTCATCTTTCATTTGTTCTTTCTTGATTTGGTTTACTTCACTTATTACATTAGGGTCATCTTCTTTTCTGCATCTGAGCCATGCCATTGACCTGATTGCTTCCTGTAATTCATTTTTATTAAAACATAAATACACAGATTATCCTGCAATTGGCTGAGTTGATTGACTGACTGACACACATATAGAATAAATATTAAATATTGTACTTCTAGGCATAACTGGTCAATCGAAACTTGTTTCGAGTCGCAAACAAAATTGGTGAGTGAAGGGTCGGATTTCTCCGGTTCGAGAAATGTAATTGAGTTTTTTCTTTAGAGTCAGTCACAGTCCGTAGTGTGCAACATGTGACAACAGCATAGAGTAGTTATCTACCTTAGAATAGAATACTCGTCGTAAAATGGAAGCATAAAGATGATGCAGGGCGTAATTTGTTTTAGAATTAAATCATTGTTGCTATCAGTCAACTCTAAGCATGTTATCTATTCGACAAAGCGTATTTTATTGAAGAGATAATTTATTTAAATATAAACAGCATGTTTGAGAACCTTATGAAATTTCGTTATATATAACTACTCAAATATTTGTGATAGCTCCTGTCAATATTGTTAAACGAAGGAATATTACAATAGTTATATAAGTTTGTAATGCGTAGCAAGTTCAATTTCATGTTTTACCGCCTTGATTGTCACGATCACGACTGCTAAGATGGGGCTTGGCTTAGCTGGTCCTGCACCGTAATTTTGAAGAAATTTGTAATGAATTGCTTGTTTCTTGTTGACAACGTAAATATCGCAACGAATGTTGTTACAATATTGTTGAAATGAAAGGCATTGCTGTTGTTAGTATTACACTACCCTGCGAGGGCGCAGGGTAGTGTCATTAAAATTTGGTAATTCCAAATAACAGCCTGGAGCATGGATTTGTGACCTCCATCCGTTTGGTGAATACAGGCGAAATTTAACTACACGAATGCTTCTTCTCCATAAAAGGGCTAATTCAATGCTCTATACATTAAAATAAATGATTTATTGATAGAAAAGATGATGGTTCCCAAAATATATGTCCATAAATAATAAATGACGATAAGTCAATATTTATATCTACGTTTTACCTTGATAAATAATGTAATACACGTGTTTCACAAAGTTAAAGTAGTTTTATCAAACACATGCCAAACGGAATGGAATATAAAAGCATACTTAGAGATTATAAATATATTTTTATCTTACTTCAGTATCGCCTTTTTTAACCAGGAACGAAGGCGATTCAGGCATTATAATTAAGAACACCAGGTGTACTGTTGGTATCATCAAACATATCCATAGGATGGTGCGGTAGCTCAGAATGTCACCAATGACGTAGAGGAACAAGTTACCCGTTGTGTGGAATAGTATTACCTGGAAAAGTAGATACGGATAAAATAAAAATTTAAATGTTAAAAACAGTAATTTACATTTAGCAAACCGAAAAATTTAAACATATGCCAATAGCAACTCGCTTGTTTAAGTATTTCACACCGTCAGCAGTCCACTACCTACTGGACGTAAACCTGTTCAAGATTGCGCCAGTACGTCTGTTTCTTAGCCTAACATCCACTGCACGGCACGTCACATTCACAATCATCGATCTATCTAGAGCTAGGAGGTTTCCCACGCTACGTTAGCCTTGTCGGTACTCCCTACCCGGGAATTCGTCAAGTCCAACTCAACAGTTCTTCGACAGATATGGCCACTTAGCTTTCTAGCTCTGCAAGCTAACAGCCAACTAACAGCTTATGTCCAACATAGCTCTGGTTCTTTTCCAGATTTTTTCATTCCTGATGTTATCCTTCAAAGAAACTCCAAGCAATGCTCGCTTCATAGCGCAGTACTTCATCATCTGCCTAGCCTTTTCCCAACTATGTTGGGGTCGGCTTCCAGTCTAACCGGATGCAGCTGAATACCAGTATTTTACATGTAGCGACTGCCTATCTGACTTACACAACCCTGTTATTGGGTAATACGGTACCCCTTGGTAAGACTGGTTATCAGAATTCCGGGCATCTGACTACCCGTAACGACTGTCCAAAGATCCACGAATGACAGCCGGGACCAACAGCTTAACGTGCTTTCCGAGGCACGGAGGGGTCTCGGTACCTATGGAAAGATGTTCACCCATCCACAGACCATCCGCGGCAAGCGTAGCTTAACCTGATCGATCGACTTGTGTGGCTGTTATCATTTAGACACGGGGCCCCTCATAGCGCAGTAATTATACATATAATATCAACTTACCAATGTACCAAGCATCCCTCTGAGGTTAGCTGAACTTATCTCCTTAGTATACAGAGGACATGTGACGTAGGCACCCGCCATTGTGAGACCAAACAGTGCCCTGGCCAGGATGAAAGCCCACACTTCCATGGATGACAGTTTGATTGCCCAGCACGCCTGGAAAATTTGTATCATTAATGTTTTGATTTTATAGACAGAAGATTATGTCGTTTTAGTTAGTGTTAGTGCTTAGCTTATAACTTATAATTTTATACTTACAAATGTGATACCAGATATGAAGAATAAAGTTAGTTTTCTCCCTATCGTATCACTTAGTATCGCCATTAAGTAGTTTGCTGGTATACACGTTAAGTACGGAGCCGCTGCTATCCACGAGATCTGTGAAGAAATTAAGAATATCAATTGGTCACATTTTCATAGGTCGTTGTACGAGTGTCACACAAAGATGGATGGTATAGTCCAACCCAAATTTAGCCAGTTTTAAGTCCCATGTTATAGCGGGCGAGACTTTTTTATTTTTTCGTTTTATAAAGTAGCTGTGTATACCTTATTCACATTACAATCTAGCATATTATCTACCTAATAAGTAATTTTGATATAAACTGATAAATAACTATAACATTTAGAAATTGTTCAGTTTAGTTCAGTCTTTTATATTCACTCTTTTAGATTACATAATGTACTGTGTGTATTGTGTAATGTAAATGTGTTTTATATGCACATTAATTAGCGATAGCTTACCTCATAATCTGTAAGTGGGGTTCGAGGCGAGTCTTTGGACTGAAGAAGCAATGACATCGGAGACACCCACCCGACACTGGTGCCGTAAGCAAATACTGGCAAGTTTACTGCGGAAAATAAACAATGATTTGGAAACATTCATAATTTTTAGGAGAAACTCACACGGTTTCTGGATATAACAGTATCTACATATTATTATCACTTTGTAAGACGAGCAGTCGTTTTTAAGTCTAATTTTACAGAAAAGCACGCCTTACTAGGAGGTCGTGTGTAAGCAATAACAGCCGCACGGGCCGACCTTTAAGACTAAGCAACTCTTGCCGAGGTCCGTCCATGGATGGGTGAGCATCCATTACATACCGAGATCCTTCTGTGTCACGGAAAGCACATTAAACCGTTGCTCGGCTGTCGGTCCTGGATCTTTGACAATCGGTTTGGTTAGGGATCGTGACAAACCCGAAAGTCTGACAACCAGTCTTACCAAGGGGTATCGTATTACCCACTAACTGAATTGTGGAGGTCAGAAAGACAGTCACCCGATGTAAAGTACTAGTATATACACAGCTGCAATCAATTAGACTGGAAACCGATCCCAACTTAGTTGGGAAAAGGCTGGGCAGATGGTGACGAGCACATTCTGTTATAATACTGAAAATACACGACATGACCGCTAGACAAAGGTGCATCTGCAATTGCATGCCATTTAACTTGATCCTTGACTTCTCTCAGCCATCATCGAAGTTGTTTGTAGATTCGACGACAACTTACGTAATTTGCTGTCTCTGTTTGAAAGAAAAGAAAGAAAATAAAGAAAAGAACGAAAAGAAAGAAATGAAAGAATGAAAGAAAAGAAAAAGAAAGAAAATACGTTTATTTGCAGCAACATGACGCATTAAAAAATAAAAACAAAACGGCCATCGCTCAGCATAATGCTAAGACCCTATACGAGACAGACGCATATAAATAAAAATAAATAGAAATACAAATTAAAAAAAAAAACAAATTAACAATTTGGGAGAAAGTATGCGACAATCTACGCAAAACGGCCATCGCTCAGCATAATGCTAAGACCCTATACGAGACAGAGCCCCAGCGCTGGTTTTCAGCGACAGCCGGCGTTGACGTGATAACGTCAGCCAGTGCAGCATACGATTAGATATAAATAAAAGCAACAATCAAAATAAGAAATAAAATATACAATACAAAAAGACGTTTGAGCTTCAAACATTTCTATACATTCGGGGTAATTGGGTAACACACTAACAGTTAGCAATGGCTTTAATTTTGATAGTTCAACAATATAAAATGATTCAGATTTGATTTAAAGTGTGTTTCGTAATTAGGGTGCTATTAAGGCTACGTTTTTCGTTCCGCATTTGCAGACACTAACCCTTAATGACCATCCATTAATTTTAATGAGACTTTGTACAGACGCCAGCACAACAAGGTACCCAAAACTGTCATATTTTTCCAATCAACTTTGAACCTTATGCTTTAGCTATAAAGTTGAAAATCTATTAAAGTAATTTGACAGATTGTAGTAGCTTGATGTGCTGGCGTCTGTACTTCGATCGGGATGTAGTAAACCACGAACAATGTAAGTATTTACATACTAACCAGGGATAGACTGTTGAAAAATGCTATAAAAATGATAAATGAAAGATTTTGTATTATTTGTACGTTACGAAATTCGGTAACTGAACGAGTTGGAACGTGGTTGTGACAGAAAATTATCACTAACTGACTAGATTTTTGTTAGCTATGTGATGAAAAATTACAATGTAATATGTGTATATGTTACCGGAAATGTATGAAACTTAGGAATTGTACACAATTCCTAGGAAATATATGCAATTCCGAGCCTACTTAGGAAACGTGTAAAATAATTTTTCAAAGATTCTTTAATACACACATTTCCTGTGAAATGTATGTATTTCCCAGGAATTGTATGCAATTCCAAGAGGATACTAGGAAATATATAAAAGTAATGCTTTCTGTGACTAACAGAAATAAAACACGTTTGTAAATTTCTCTAATCATAATAATGATTAAGCATAACGTTCTAAAGCATAAACGTTTTATTTCTAACGACGTCGACGTCAGATCGACGGAGACCCGCTGCGCGGGGCTCTTATGTCTGCAGGGCTTAAAGGAACCTAACTAAACCGAACCTCGGGGTGCCCTTCGCTCGCTCTTACATCCATGTCGTCTAGTAGCACAACATATTGAATTTTTAAGATTTCCGATTGCTATTTAGGAAATGTATAGATTTCCTAGGAAAAGTGCTTTAATTTTAGGAATTGTATAGAATGACGGATTGCACACTTTTCCGTCAACATATACATATATTGCTATAAAAGTAATTGAATAGTTATTCCTCATTTCTAACTCAAACCATTTATTTCAATTGAACGATTTACAGACACTTTTAAATTGTCAAGGAGTCGGTCAGTTGCTCATAAAGTTGAATTTAGTGGCTATGGTAGGTACTCAATTAGGTTCAGAAAAAAAAAAAAATTGGCACTTGAAGCAAGGTAAAAATAATTAATATACTTACTAAGCACAGCACATAATATTTGGTTGATCTTGCTCCCCTCGTTGAAAATTAAATAATATTTCGTCATTGTTGAATACTATATAAAACTAATAAAATTACTAAATTCTTAAATATTTACCCACGTAAACTTAAATAAGAAATAATTTGTTTCTAAATAATATCACTTTTCATTAATTACGCAATAATTACATTAAAATAAACGGTAACCAAAAGTCGCTACACTCATTTTCACTGAAAACCGTTATTGAAATAGTTTTCACATATTTTAATCTAAGACTAAGGACGGTAAAACTGCTCGTCGTTCAACTTTCGCGTTCACTTATAGACTGAGTTAAGATACAAGGAAGGTCTTTGATATGTCTATATTTGTGTTAAAGATCAATTACTTATCAAGGAATCAAAGGATGATGGTAACAAAAACCTTCTTTGTAAAAAACAAAATACTTACATCACACTAATATTATAAAGGCGAAAGTTTGTGAGTGTGTGTGTTTATATGTTTGTTACTTCATCATGCTCAAACAGCTGGACCAATTTTGATAAAATTTTGTATGGAGGTAACTGACACCTTGGATGAACATATAGGTTACTTTATATCGACATTTATGCGGGTGAAACCGCGGGGCGCAGCTAGTAAAAGATAATTATGTACATTTTATGAATATATATATATAAAGAATAAATATATAATATATATATATAACGGCGGAGGGTTCCCACTTAAATTTTTAGAAAGAGTGACGTCAGCATTGCTGACGTCACTACTCTCGCTATTATTTTCAGACATTGCAGGATAATGAAAACACCAAACAATAGAATAACACTTTATAATTTGGTACACTTTAACGTATGCACTTAATAAAATTAATAATATTAGAAAGAACAGCTATTTAAAAACTATAAAACTATTTACTCACAGGATCTCCTGAGTCTTCTACTCTCAACAATTTCCAGCGACGAAATAGGCTGTCTAAAACTTTTTAACGATCCAACTAAACTCTGACCAAGAAAACAACATGGCCGTTCGCGCCACCGGAAATTGCATAAATGTTTAACATTTTAAACCAAACAATGAGTGACGAATGTAATCGCTATTATAAATCGACAAATACTAACTTAATTTATTAGTAATTTTAGAAGCTGAAAATAAATTTTAGCTTTTCTTATTTTAAATCGGATGTGTTTTTATCAAACGTAGCAATATGGACGCCATTTTAGTTTCAATATTATTTTAATCAAATGTTCCTTCAGTTAGATAAAAACACACCGATTGATGTTTACAAATCATAATATGAATTAACAATATGGTTTATGTAATAAATCGTTTTATGTAACTCACATCATAATATGTGGTTTTATAAACTTGGTATAATGACCATCTAAAACATCCTAATTAAAATTACAAAATCAAATGAATTGATAATAATGGTTAGAAAAGCTACTAAGCGATTATAGGATTTTAAAATTGCTTTGATTAACCTGAATAATTTAATTAGTAAGTAATTGCAAACTATAATTAATTTGACGCGTCGACACGGCCATTCTGCGAGGTGGTGCGCGCTCTGCACCAGCCCGAGGTAATCATTCTGAAATGTGAAAATGTTAGGTTGTAGTCTAGCGCCTCTACACGGGCTCGCTAGCTGATAACTTGGGTCGGTTAATTTTTTTTTTTTTTTTACTCAAGCATTTTATTGCAAATTTCAATTTTTGTTTTCAAGTGGTATAAGCTAAACAACTTCACCAAGTCATCAGCTGCATGGAGCGATAATTATAGTTCAATTACACATTCTCAACATATTAGCACATAATAGAAGATAGAATGAAATACGTTTATGTGACAATGCAAACGCATCATGCCACTACATAATTATGTTATTTTTTATTTTGATACAGTTACTCCACGTAACACTGCATTGCTTATATTTTCGTAGATAACGGATGATGCTGTGGTCTGGGCGGTCCTGAACGCCGTGGTCCACAGAGGTCCTAAGGGAAATGGGTATAGGTCGATGGTGTGGTCTGGATCATTTAGCATGATCGTGGTCCACACGGGAGTAAAATGATGATGCTGTGGTCTGGGCGGTACTGAACGCCGTGGTCCACAGAGGCCCTAAAGGAAATGGGTCTAGGTCGATGGTGTGGTCTGGATCATTTACCATGATCGTGGTCCACACAGGAGAAAAATGATGATGCTGTGGTCTGGGCGGTACTGAACGCCGTGGTCCACAGAGGCCCTAAAGGAAATGGGTCTAGGTCGATGGTGTGGTCTGGATCATTTACCATGATCGTGGTCCACACGGGAGAAAAATGATGATGCTGTGGTCTGGGCGGTACTGAACGCCGTGGTCCACAGGGGCCCTAAGGGAAATGGGTCTAGGTCGATGGTGTCGTCTGGATCATTTAATATGATCGTGGTCAACACGGGTTATTTAAGGAAACATGAAACAGATCTCGTATCATATGTGTTAGAAACTCATAGATTTTTATAAAACAGAATCGCTTTTCATATTTTCTACATTTTATAAACATGGGCCATAATTCTTCATAAATATGAGAAAAGACCGAACTCGCCAACATTTTGCAAACACAGTAGGTACTGGTGAGCAGGTTCAATAAACTTTAGAAATGTGATAGGTATGGCAAACAATTTGCCACACCCAATAAGTTGTAATGTTATTAGTTAACTAAGTTTTCTATTAACGGATAGAACTCACCGAACTTATTAGGCATCCTCAGGACAGTCTCCTAGAGTTGTAGATGGTAATGATGGGCTTGATGTAGACACTTGCAATGAAGGAAGCTCAGGTGATGGAGTTATCAGCTGCGATGTGACAGGTTGTTGTTCATTATCCTCTTCAGATTCCGTCGACACGGTAGCCTGGTCGCCTGGCTGAGGAGCTCTACGTAGTTGATCGTGAGCCACCTTACGCGGTCGTCCTCGGCCTGTGACCCTTTTCACCATGTAGCGGTCATTGTCCAACACTCTGTAAATCTCAAATGGTTCACTGTATTTCAAATCAAGAGAAGTTTGATTACGCGGGTTGTTCTTGATAAGGACGTAGTCTCCCCTTTGGAATGGTTTGAGTTTTGCTTTATTTTTATCAAAACGCTGTTTTTCATATTGTGCTGCAGTATTCATCTTCTCATTTACATGTTGCTCTAGTAAATCGAAATCCATTGATTCGTTGTCGATGTTAACCAATTTCAGGAGCTCTGGTGGGACACAATGTTGTCGTCGTGTGAGGAGAGTGAGGGGTGCAACGCCGGTCACTCGATGTGCAGTGCAATTAAAAGCGAGCTGCAATGCTTCTAATGCAACTTGCCATTTCTCGGTGTTATAATTTTTGATCATGGTTAGAGAATTTTTTAACGTACCCATCACACGTTCCACCTGTCCGTTCGCTCGGCTAACTCCTGGCGCTATTGAATGGATATCAATACCAACCCGATCACAATAGGCCTTGAATTCACCTAGGAACTCCCTTCCACCGTCAACCACAATCTGTATAGGTGTTGCAAATAGATGTACAAGGCGTTTCAAAGCAGCAAGACTACTACTCTGGCTTTTGTCATTGGAGTAACTTAAAAGTATGTACTTTGTATATGCGTCAATTATAACGATTACATATTCATCACGTCCTTGAGAGTCTCTGGTGCCCAATTTTCCAGTGATATCCATATGGATCACTTGGAATGGTGCAGTGGGTTTTTGGATAGGATGTAGTTGTACCTGAATTGCACCAGAAGGCCCCTTTGAAGTTCTGCATATGACACAGTTGTCAACAAAGTTCCTCACGCCGGTGCTCATCTTATCAAACCAGTAAGATTGCTTCAGTTTATGTAGAGTCTTCTCCCATCCCGGGTGATGTAACGACGTGTGGTATGAATTAATTAGACTCCACTGGAATGCTTTTGGAACTACTGTAAGCTTATACGTACCAAGCACAGGGTCTGTGCAGATCTTCTTTAGGACACCGTCTTCCAGTTCAAAACCAGGAGTAGGGTTTTCTATGAGTGAACGCAGCTTTTCATCGCGTCGTTGTTCTATTTGTAACCATTTCATGTCGGATGTTAATGTATTGGTGCAAAACTTACCAGAGGGATTTCTGCTGAAGAAATCTGCGTGTTGCAGCCTTTCACCTTTTCTATATTCTACGTCAAAACTATAATTTTGTAGAAAAGCCCACCAGCGATGTACTCTAGGTAGCAGGTCTTTCTTGTGTTTGGATGCCTTGAGAGCATTGCAATCTGTAATAACTTTAAACTTACGTCCATACAGATATTGCCTAAAGTGTTTGATCGCTCTCACCACCGCCAGTGTCTCCAGCTCATATGAGTGATAGCGGCTTTCCGCGTCAGTGGTACGTTGACTCATATAAGCGATCGGGTGCTGGCGTCCGTCGATTACCTGGACCAGTACAGCTCCATATCCAAGGCTGCTGGCGTCAGTATAGAGTTCAATTGGAGCATCTTCCTGAAATAGGGATAAGGTAGGCGCAGTAGACAAATACTGGATAATTTTGTTGCGAGCCTCATCATGTCTGCCGTTCCATTCCCATTTAGTGTCTTTTTTTGTTAACTCGTAAAGTGGCATCATAACTCGGGAAAAATTGGGAATGAAACGCCTGAAATAGCTAGCGAGGCCATTAAATTGTCTAACTTGCTTAACTGTAGTCGGTACTGGAGCCATTGTTAAAGCCTCTACTTTCCTTGGACTTGGACCCACTTGCCCATCAGCTATTATATTGCCCAAGTACTCTATGGAACGTTTAAAAAAAACAGTTTTCTCAATATTAATTGAAAAGCCAGCCCTTTGCAAAGCAATTAATATTTGCTCTATGTTAGAAAGGCCTTCCTGGAAATCCCTACATTTTGAGAGGACGTCATCTACGTAAACCTGGCATACCTGCTTTATCAATAGCGGCATCAACGCTTTATTAATACAACGCTGGTAAACAGAGCAAGCGTTGCTTAGACCAAATGGCATGGCTAGATATTCATAAAGCCCATCGGGCGTGACAAATGCAGTCTTTTCAATTGACTCCTCTGCAACTGGGATCTGGTGGAACCCAGCTGCCATATCAAAAGTAGAGAAGAAATTACCACCAGCCAGTTGGTCTATTTGGTCCGAAATTATTGGTAAAGGGTAGTGGTCCCTAAGGGTATTTCTGTTCAGTTCCCTGAAGTCTACACACATGCGATCCTGACCATTTTTCTTTTTGACCAATATTATTGGACTCGCAAACGAAGATTTACTTTCGCGTATGATTTTGTGTTCAAGTAGCTCATTTACAATATTGCGTACTTTCTCCCGTTCAACCAGGCTTAAACGGTATGGTCGACGTTCCACTCGCTTATTGGGGTCTTGTAGCCGGATTTCTAATTCACCGGTGTTCACCCTGGTCTTTGGGAACCCGTGAATAAATACATGTTCATATTTGTTAAGCAATATTTTCAATTGGGCTACTTGATCGTCATCAGATAAATCACAGTCTAAATTATCAAATTTATTACTATTAGATCGTATGTGGTTTACTATCGGTTGATGAAACAGTTTAGCACCCCGTGACGTCACTAATACTCCAATGTTTGTATTGTCGACAAGATTTATGCCAATAATGACATCAGCACATATCTCATAGTCTGCTACTACATGGAATTGAAGCTCTACTCGTAAATTGTCGATAATACATACTGTTGTTATTTTTGTTAGGGAAAGCACCGTAAATTGACCAATACCTTTTAAATAGCTAACCTCATTCGTTCTTTTCCCAGGCAATTTAGCTGTTACAGACTCGCGTATAAGTGAACATTCTGCACCGCTATCAAACAAGGCCTGAATTTGAACGTTACCTATTTTTATTTGTATAAAAGCCAACTTATTTGCACCCACACAATTAACTTTAGATATTACTGCACGTTCACGCTTGTAACATTTGTCAAACGTATGGCCTATCTTTGAACAAAATGTACACGTTGGCTTGTCTGTCTCGGCACTAACTGACTGAGAAACCGATTTGTTTTCTTGAGGACGTGGTTGGGTACCATCAGGTTTTTTATAAAAACGACAGTCCCGTGTTTCATGGCCTGACTTTTTACATACTTGGCAAAATTGTTGCTTTTCAGAAAATCGTGGTCGCTTGTTGATAACCGACTGATTATTAGATGAATCTGGGTTTGGTCTTTTAATATGGCGAATAGATGATGCCACAGAAATAAGTTCTGGAACCGATACCGCACGCGCATTCAATAATTCGATCCTCAGTCGATCATCTCCAATACAGCCGATAACCGCCTCAACCGCGTCCTCATTAGATAATTTGTCTTTTGTGATGCGGCGCCAAAGTACCCAAGCTTGAGACAGAAATTGCGCAATATCCTTATTATTGTCATAAGTATGCTCTCTGAATCGAAGAATGTCTCGAGAGTACCTATTTTCAGGTTCAAATGTGGTTATTAATAAATTACGCAATTCCTGCCACGTGGATGTGGAAACCAACCAGTTGTCCACCCACAACCTGGCACGACCTTTAAGTAGACTTCCAACTTTCATTCTAACATCGTAATCGGTCAGGCTGTAGGTTTCCATGGCTGTGCTCACGTGTTGACACCATTCACGTATTCCTATATTGGCATCCGGATCGTACGACGGTAAAAATACGTCACTAATTTTAACTTTCTCAGATTGCTTAGAAATACGATCGGTCATGCCCTTCATCACCTGCAACATCTGTGAGAAAAACTCAGTGGGTACGCCGATAGCAGAAGCAGAAACATTTTCATTGTTTGCACTAGAATGTCCGGCAGAAGGGGGTGGAAATCCCACTTCTGATAACGGCGGAGGGTTCCCACTTAAATTTTTAGAAAGAGTGACGTCAGCATTGCTGACGTCACTACTCTCGCTATTATTTTCAGACATTGCAGGATAATGAAAACACCAAACAATAGAATAACACTTTATAATTTGGTACACTTTAACGTATGCACTTAATAAAATTAATAATATTAGAAAGAACAGCTATTTAAAAACTATAAAACTATTTACTCACAGGATCTCCTGAGTCTTCTACTCTCAACAATTTCCAGCGACGAAATAGGCTGTCTAAAACTTTTTAACGATCCAACTAAACTCTGACCAAGAAAACAACATGGCCGTTCGCGCCACCGGAAATTGCATAAATGTTTAACATTTTAAACCAAACAATGAGTGACGAATGTAATCGCTATTATAAATCGACAAATACTAACTTAATTTATTAGTAATTTTAGAAGCTGAAAATAAATTTTAGCTTTTCTTATTTTAAATCGGATGTGTTTTTATCAAACGTAGCAATATGGACGCCATTTTAGTTTCAATATTATTTTAATCAAATGTTCCTTCAGTTAGATAAAAACACACCGATTGATGTTTACAAATCATAATATGAATTAACAATATGGTTTATGTAATAAATCGTTTTATGTAACTCACATCATAATATGTGGTTTTATAAACTTGGTATAATGACCATCTAAAACATCCTAATTAAAATTACAAAATCAAATGAATTGATAATAATGGTTAGAAAAGCTACTAAGCGATTATAGGATTTTAAAATTGGTTTGATTAACCTGAATAATTTAATTAGTAAGTAATTGCAAACTATAATTAATTTGACGCGTCGACATATATTTATTCTTTCATCATCATCATCTGCCTAGCCTTCTCCCAACTATGTCGGGGTGCGCTTGCAGTCTAACTGGATGTAGCTGAATATCAGTATTTTACATGGAGCGACGTCTCTGACCTCCATACCACTTACTGATCTAACCCCCTGGTAAGACTGGTTGTCAGAATACTTATCGGGTTTCTGACGACCCATAACGACTGTCACAGATCTACGAATGAGAGCCGGGACCAACGGCTTAACGTACTTTCCAAGGCACACAAGGGTCTCGGTATCTAAAGTACAGACGCCAGCACATCAAGCTACCCGAAAATGTCAAATTTTCTCTATCAACTTTGAACATTATGCTTTAGCGATAAAGTTGAAAACCTTTTAAATAAATTTGACTGTTTGTAGTAGCTTGATGTGCTGGCGTCTGTACATAATTACTTGTTTAAGTCTTTTTTTGTTTAATATTTAGTCTTGTACATAGATTATAATATACTAGTTATCTGCCCTAGCTTCCCATAAATGTTAAACACCGGAATTCCATAAACATTCCAGAATATATTATGTCAATAATGAAAGACGCATCCTTTGTTTAGTTTAGAAGAACACACACATATACAGTAAACAGGACTTTTTCTTATACAATTAATAAAAATATAGATAATCATAATATCAGCGTAAAGCCCTGAGTTCGATTACTGAGTTGTGCAACTTCCATTACGAATTTGTGTTTCAATTGTAATTTATTTCAGACTAGCTGCACCTCGCTGTTTCAGACTTTCCCGCGTAAGTGTCGATCCCGTGCCGATATCGGGATAAAAAGTAGTATATATGTTAATCCAGGGTAATAGCTACCTCCATACAAAATTTTATCAAAATTGATCCAGCCGTTTGAGCGTGAAGAAGTAACAAACATATAAACACACACATACACTCACAAACTTTCGCCTTTATAATATTAGCGTGCCAAGGGAAAGGATGGTGAAAATTCCGTCCACGCCATCTACACGACTCGAAGGTGAGACGCGACAAGATATAATAGGACGCGCCAGAGGTGCCATCTATCGGTAAAGGGAAGGAGATTTGTAGCATGCGTTTTTTCCTGCAAACAATACCAGCTTCGCGACACTAGCGCTATGTGCATATCTAAGGAACTAAGGCAACAATTCAGAAACTGGGGGCCTAAAAGGCCACTTTGGCAGAATCATAAAAGGATAACATTATGAATCATAATGGACAGTTAACTGTTAAGTAAATCGTTTCAAATACCATTAGTGAAGGATTCTTCAGTAATTTTTTTTGTCTGTGCTAAAATACCAATCAATCCAATCCAATCCAAATCTCTTTGATTATACCTACGTAGTGCAGCGAAAAAAAGAAAGACACGGACTCTCTTCGCCATATTATAATTCATAATGTTCCTTTTATGATTCTGCCAAAGTGGCCTCTTTAGGCCCCCTGTTCTATCTGTAGAACATCTGATACAGTACTGTAGAGGTTTTATGTGTAGCCCAACATTTAGTAAGACAGGCTGGTGATAATTGTATCGATGTTCCATTCAAAGATTCAAACGAGTGTCAAATAATTAAATATGGTTTTTTTGGTTGAATAGATAGGATAGATATATTTGCCTTGAAGCTGTAAAGTTCTTTTAACAATATAATATTTCCGAGTCTACGGTCTTTTAATTATATACTAGGAACTGTGGAGGTCCAGTTTAGACCTTCACAGTACCTACACAGATAAGTTACCTCTGATTTGCATCACTGTCAAAATCATAGTGGTCTTTATTGTCGTTGCAATAAGGTGCAATAAGAGGTCAAATGACTGAAAGGACTGTATACAGGACCTTAACCGTTATAGCTAAATGTTCTTAACCGTTACAGATAAATGTTCTTAGAAGACTGTCTGTAACTTTTTAAGTAGGTAATTGCTAACTGCATTCACAGATTTTGGAAAATATTACAATCAGCTCGGAAAAAGTATAGTCATCTGTGGCTATGGTTAGGTGACTGTTATTAAGATTGTCCCGTGTTTTTACAATCTACTGTTGTTATTATTGAAGTGAAAACTTTTTCAGGCACATTTGGCATTTTTTGAAATGGGAACAAACCATTGAACTCGCGCCACTGTTACCGTAACCGACACCGCGCGTGTTTTGTTTATACACGATTAAAAAAATACACACATAATTGTTCAAGTTTTCACTTCTCTCGGCACTCCCGGAGTGCCACTTTTTCTTTTTTTTTTATTAGCCGTACGTGAGAAATTATCTGTAACGAATGCATCAGTGTACTGGTGCCGTGTCATCAGGTAGGAGACGTTCATTAATTTACTAGAATGAAAAACTTTGCAAGCAATTGGAAATTGCTGTACAAAAGGAAAGTGCTGTACTGTGCTAGTCAAACGTTATTCGTGGTAATGCATAAAAAAGATAATAGATATACGCGTCCATTGTAAATCTCATACTTGATATATATATACATATATATATCCCATACTTCCCGTGGGTGTCGTAAAAGGCGACTAAGGGGCGTTCAGGAGAATGGGCAGCAGCGTTCTCTATGCATTCCACCATCATACCATACTGCGATCTCCAACCCACCTGCCAAGCGTGGCGATTATGGCAAACCGCCTTTTGGGGGAGGCCTATGTCCAGCAGTGGACGTCTTTCGGCTGAAATGATGATGATGATGATGATTGTAAATCTCATCCTCTTTTTGTCGGTTAAAAGAGGAACAATGCTTAAAGATTATTAATCTCTTAATCACCGCTAATGAGGCACAATTGATTTTCTATTTTAATGGGCCGATATCGGCCCACGCCGGGACGGAGTGGTTAAGAGCAATAATTCTTAATAAAAAATACGATATTACACACTTGTTATAGTTGGAACTAGTATAATAATGTACAGTCGCCAGCACATTAAGCTACTACAATTTGACAAATTTCTTTAATAGATTTTCAACTTTATCGCTAAAGCTTCAAAGGTTCAAAGTTGATTGGGAAAATTTGACAGTTTCGGGTAGCTTGATGTGCTGGTGTCTGTACTATTTGTATCGTACTTATAAAGTCAATCCAGTAAGGAAGGTTGAAGACTTAAAACCAAAATACAAATCATTAGTTTTAATCCAGTTTATTTAAATAATAAATGCTACAAGAAAAACTACAACTCTTTAGGCATCCTGCAAGTCTTCAGGCTTTCATTTTCCCTGCCTCAATAGCCAACACCTCTTCTCTCTCTATTCTCTTCTCTTTCTTAGTCTTCAGATCTTCATAAATCTCTTCCAAGCATCTTTGTTTTGTCTCTGGCACATACATAAACACATAGATGGTTGTGCATAGACAAACTACTCCGAAGAAGTAGAATGCAACATGGGCTCCCACTGCATTGACTAGAGGTTTGAAGAATAACGTTTCTGCGAAGGAAGCAATTGACGCAGTTGACATTGCCATCGCCATTACTGAGCCTCGGTACTGGAAAGAAGATAGAAAAGATCAGCTTTTGTTGTAAACTAACATTATTATAACCTGAAAGGTGCATTTTTCTTCAGGACGATGTAACCAAGTCCCTCAGTCATAAGTTGAGTAAAGGAGAAGAGATGGATTTAAATGGACTATTGTTTTTTAGCTTGGTGCTTAGTGACCAAACAGATGATGAAGATGCATTTAACAAGTTGCCTTTTACGAAGAATATTACTTGGTTTTCTACAAATCATTAATTGGCGAATGCTGCATAAGAGCTTTCATTGACAAAAAGTGATCAAAGAGAATTATCAAAGTTGAAATGGCCGTAAATAAAACGTTACGAATATCAGCCACATTTTTCCGTAATCAGGCAGCGGATTAAAAGACGCTACTGCCTATCGTCTATCTTTAAGATGAAATGACAAAATCTTAAAGAAAAAACAAATACGTTTGGAGTCATCATTGACACCTACCTTAAAAGAAAAGATCTCTCCAGTAACTATGACAGAGACTGGTTGCAAGCCAAGCGCGTCACAGAAGATGCACACGCAGAGAGCGACGACCGGCAACCAGGATGGAGCGTACACGTTGTAGTCTCGAGCAACGTACCAGGAGGCCAGGGCACACATGCTTAACCCTGACACGAAGGCTGTCGCTATGAAGAGTGGCTGTGGATAAGAAAGGTAATGTACATTATTCGTTACACATAGACTCGGCAAAGATTTGAAAGTTACTCTGGTGCTAAGGAACACTAAACTCTTTAGAGTCCAATCCGTCTCAGAGTTGCTTCCTATGTCAAAAACGATGATTTCAAAGAAGGCAACTGAAATCTGCAAGAGGTTATGTATGTAGATGATAATGTACACAAATGTGCTGCTAATATTTTGACAAGGAAAAGAAAGAAAAATAAGGGTTTCTGCATTATTCTTGGGAAGGAAAATAATAACTCTAGAAATCTCACCTTTCTTCCTGCTTTTTCTACTGGAAAAGATGCTAAGGATGCTCCAAGTACTTGCACAGCTCCCAAAGCCATAGCCTGTTGGTTAGGAGTTAGAACTAGGCTTGATCCTTCTGAAGACTTCGAGAATATCTCCCCAGCAAAGTTTAGAACCGGGATAGAACCACACATTTCTCTCGCTAAAGATAATACCATGGCTATTATGAAGGCTCTGGTCAGGATTTTGTCTTGTACTGTAAAAGAAAATGGTAAGGTGAACAAATTGTATAAAGAGTGCTACGACGATATTTTGGCGCTTGAATTAGATGGACAGGTGACGCTTTTGATAAACATTTGTGAAATTGTTGTGTACATTTCTGAAATGTACACAAAAATATATAAATAAATGAATAAAATATAAAAATCTAGTAAAAAACACGACAAAAAAAAACAAGAAGTCTGCATTAGTACCGCGTTTGGCCAGGTGCCTAAAGATTCTTGTACAACTATAATAGATTATGGTATTGAGTTTTGAAGATACAGAACATAAATAACAGGTTCGATAATAAGATATGATAGTACAATAATTAGAAACAGAAAAAGATAGCATTCAAAAAGGTGATTTTCAGTAGCATTAATATCTAAGTTTTAACAATCATAGGAAAGTCGTCTAAAATAATCATACTAAAAATGAACAAAGAAAATTAGTAAGTCATTCTAAGTAATCTGCTAGACAAACATAATTCACGCGATGTCACAAATGCGGATGAGGTCCTAAAGAATTCTACTTAAGCCGCGATGAACGTGGCCACCTACTGGGCCAAAGTAATCTAGTTAACTACACTCGAGAGCAATGAATCCGGGTCACTTAAAGAATCCTAAAAATCTCGGAAACTAAAAATGCTAGGTTAATGCAATAAATTGTATTTAATAGACAATGTAATACTCCTTAAATGAAGGTATTAAAACTTCTTAGTTATTGTAAAGTTATATCATAAAAAAATCAAATTTGAAAAAGGGCCACTTTCGAAGATGGAACTACGAAATTACAGCATTTGGTTTTGCTTTTGTTTGTAATCTGTCATTTATGTGGGTACATAAACCATGTTGATAGTGCTCTATGTTCATTATTCAAGCTGAAATTATGGCGCTTACGCCTGAAGAATGCACCAGAATACTTACAATGCTGGAAACCGGCCGGAGTCAGCGCGATACAGCCAGGACTGTCGGTGTGTCGCTGTCAACAGTACAAAGAGTTCTCCGACGTTACGAAGAAACTGGTTCTAACCTACGCAGACCAGGAACGGGCAGAACCAGGTGTACCACAGCACGAGAAGACCGATACTTGGTGAACACCATGCTTCGAAATCGCTTTCTCACAGGAACTGAACTCACAAATCAGTTTCGACGCCTCGGAGGAAGTAACCCAAGTGCATGGACAGTAAGACGTCGGCTTGCTGAATCTAACTTAAAACCCCTTAGACCTGCAAACGGCCCTAAACTGGAGCGTGGGCATCGTATTTCAAAACTAAGATATGCCCAGAGCCACGTAAATTGAAGTATTGAAGATTGGTCAAAAGTTATGTTCTCCGACGAATCAAAATTTATGCTCTACAAGCACGATGGAAGACACAGAGTGTATCGAAGACCAGGGGAAAGATTCAAGCAAGCATGCATCGAAGAAAAAGTAGCCTACGGTGGTGGGTCTGTACTTGTGTGGGCCGGAATTTCTTCTGAAAGTCGCACAGAGCTGGTGATCATAGAAAACGGCTCTTTAACTAGCGTAAGATATGTGGAAGAAATCCTCAATGATCACGTTGGTCCATTTATGGTCAATTTAGGTGAGGATGCTATATTTATGCATGACAATGCCCGACCTCATACAGGTAGGATTGTGAATGACTACCTTCAAGAGATGAACATTACTCGTATGGAGTGGCCAGCGCGCAGCCCGGATATCAACCCGATCGAGCATGCTTGGGACGAGCTAGGCAGATGCGTAAAACAACGAAACCCTCCCCCAATCACGCTTCGTGAGCTCAAAATTGCTCTCACAGAGGAATGGGAGAATATTCCCCAAAATCGTATAAGGAACTTGGTGTACAGCATGCCAAACCGCGTAAACGCAGTAATGGAAGCACGAGGAGGCAATACGAAGTATTAAAATTCAAGAAAATCGTAATAAAGTTCAAAAATTTCATGTTTCCTATTTTTGTTTTAAGGAGAGATCAGCAGTTTTTTTCTTTATGTAATTTTGTGTTAATAAAATGTATGGTGACTCATATTTTTTTTACTTTCATTTAAGGAGTATTACATTGTCTATTAAATACAATTTATTGCATTAACCTATCATTTTTAGTTTCCGAGATTTTTAACATTCTTTAAGTGACCCGGATTCATTGCTCTCGAGTGTATATAGTAATCGCGTTTTAGCATTGCAATAGTTATTATTTACCCTTCTCTAATATCTCTCCGTAGGAACCCAAAAAATAAAGTGTGTATGGGTTTTCGTTATTGGAACATATCGAATTTTATACGTGTGTAGACGTGTCTTCTATGTGACCTCTGAGCTTGTTTCGGCCTCATTTCTCAGTTCCAGTCAGATAGGAAACGGCGATCTCAACTAGTTTTTAAAATTTGATTGACGTGTAAAAGTGTTTGTGCAAATTTACTTACAAAAATAAAACCATTTATCATTTATACGAGCATAATCATGAGTACCTACCTCTTCACAGGTTGTTGGTGTTTTTACAATAACCTTTATAGTAACAAATGTGTGCCCAGACAATGAACAGCTCTATACGCGCAATGAGATATAATTGAAAGCTCGTGTAACTCTCAACGAACTTGATTTTAATTATTAGAGTTGATATTTTGGTTAGCAACCAAAATATCATTGGATGAATCAAAACAGTATGCTCACAGAAGACTAGAATATTTTAAGATATCTGTTGTCTTGAAAACCCGTTAACACACTGCTTATTCGTAACACGGGGATATTATCAAATGATCGATGTGTAATAAATAATTATAAGTAAGTTTTGATAACATTGCTATAATTTTCCTTTTTTTTGTTTAGAGGTTCTAGCTTTTACCATCAAACAAATTACTATATCAGTCACGGGTTGTTGTAAGGAAAATACCCAGCACTTAAGCATAATTATGTTTATACTCTCAAGGGAATTTAGGCGTGTTCTTAAGTGTTATTAATCAATCTAGTATACGGGTAAACCAGAAAAGTTATGAGTTTCGGTAATCTTCGTGTTTCCGAATAAGCACGAACGGCGTGCTGTAGAGTAACCCCCACAAGGGCAAAGCTTCTAAGTTTAATATGAAGTTTTATGAAGCTTTCTCGTTTGTATGCAGTTTTCTATTTGTCGGGTTACCTACTCCGGTCGCAGATCATCATTTGTCATTCAAAAGTTGAGATGGAGATGAAGTTGTTAACCTACCATTTCGTTATTATAGTAATACAAAATAGGCAAGTACATCCATGGTTGGAACAGCTCTATATTAGATCTCATCATCGGATGTTTGTACTTCCGACGACAGAAGATATCTGTATTTACCTTCGTTGTCTATCTTATTTGCGAGACGCGTTTACATCTACTTAAAAATAATTTGAAAGTTACTTACGTATAGCCTTAAGAACGAAGTGGTCGCTGCCTTCATCTATCATTTGTTCTTTCTTGATCTGGTTTATTTCACTTAGCACTTTGGGGTCATCCTCTTTTCTGCATCTGAGCCAAGCCATTGACCTGATTGCTTCCTGAAAAACATTTTATCCAAATATAAATACACAGATTAAGAAGGAATATCGTCCTACTAGGCATAATCTTAAATCTAATCTAATATTATAAAGAGGTAAAGTTTGTGAGGTTGTCTGGATCTACTGAACCAAAACCGATTTTCAAAATTCTTTTACCAAAAGAAAGCCACATTATTTGTGAGTGTATATATAGGGTATATTTTATGTTAAACCTAGAAATTTTACGCGGACGAAGTCACGGGCAGAAGCTAGTAAAAAATAATATTAGTCCTCCAGACCGTATTTCGGCAATGGTGGCCAATCACAACGTTGACTAGCGTGCGGGAGGTATTATAGTGGACAGTTGTATGCGCAGACACAGGTGCACTCATTCTTCCCTCACTCATATAGTTCGATGGGACAGCGCGCAATCCGACGCAGGAGAGATCAGGCGCAGGACCAACAACTTAACGTGTCACCACCGACAACTTCCAAACTACGGGCTGTTTTTTTAAGAATTTCCTTATGGAAAAACCCAATAACACTTTGTCCAATATGGGAATCGAAGCCAGGACAGCTTGCGACGACGAGACCAACTGGGCATAATAGGTATTGTTCAAAATATGTTACTAAAAATCATGATCATAAAAAATATTGTCTCCAGGTGATATGTAATTTAGGGTTTTCAGAAACGGACCGTAGTCTGACTCAGGTTCATTTAGTGACAATATTTGCCTGTTGCAGTCCAGTCGTCGAGAGAATGCGTTCCTGACACCTGTCAGTTCGACAATTCTATAATAGTAGCTAATAAAGATTAAATTCGAACACGTATTCGTTTGTATGAAATTGACAGATGTCAAGTACGCATTCTCTCGTCAACCGCACTCTCAGACGCCAGCACATCAAGCTACTACAATCTGTCGAATTTCTTTAATAGATTTTCAACTTCATCGCTAAAGCATAAGGTTTAAAGTTGATTGGGAAAATTTGACAGTTTCGGGTAGAATGATGTGCTGGAGTCTGTACATGGGAGCACAGCTGAGGAAAAGTGGCCTACCCCAATCGTGATATGCAGCAAAGATGCTAGAGTGTGTATTTGTTTGAGAATAATACGACTGTTGCTATCTGTCAAATCAAAGCACGTTATCTGTTTGACAAAGCTTATTTTATTGAAAGAGATTCTCTTATTCAAATATGAACATTACGTTTGAGGATCTTCGGAAATGTCGATTGATCTAACTGCTCAAATAATGTGATTGTTCCTGTCACTGGTGTCGATTCCCTTGTTCACAAACTAAACTAAATTTAAGTTCAGTGCATCTTTTTCTTTTTATTCCATTAAGAAAAGGACAGAAGATAAATTTTAGTTTAGTCCTGCACTATATCGATGAAAATTGGAAAGAAGGTGTATTATTATTTATTTATCGAGCACCGCTAAGCAATGGAGTAGTGAAATTATGAAAAAAGAATATTCATGAAGCACTCCTCCGATAATAGGTAATAACCGAAGAAAAATGTCTACTCAACATCCAGAATCATACATATATACTTACTGAAGAAATGGTAACGATTCGCGCGTCGATTTCCCCTACACCGTGTATGTTGATTTATCAAAATAAGTGACAAATCACAAAATTATATATATTTCTGTAAAATTTTATCAATTTTAAAAATGTATTGATGTTACCTCTGTCTGTCCTTTCTTAATCAGGTACGAAGGCGACTCAGGCATCATAATGAAGAGTACCAGGTGTAGTGTCGGCAGCGACAGGCAAATCCATAGGATGGTGTGGTAGCTCAGAATGTCACCAATGATGTAGAGGAACAAGTTACCCGTTGTGTGGAATAGGATTACCTGGAAAAGTAGATGTAGATTATAATAAATCAAATAAAATATTTTCATATTTTTTGCTATATGCTATATGTCGCAAGCTTTCCTGCTGAGAGTGGATTTTGGATTAGTTCCCAAGTAAGTAAAATGTGCAGTAGTCAGCAGCAGCCCTAAGAGCAATAGCGCACTAGCGACCTGGCAGCGCGGCCAGGTCGCGCAGCCCGGCCGCAGGGGTTGCGATTTGCAACGCGGCCAAAACCGCGGCTACGATCGTCAGTTGCACATACAGCGCGCTTCAAAATGGACGTTGAGGAAATAGCAGTGCTTTTGTATCTTATAAGTAAGAAGCGGAAAAAGAAAAGGAAAAAATATTGGGTATATCCCTTGCTACGTGAAAGCGGCTAGCGGCTAGTGCGCGCACACTGGTGATTTAACTACAATGCAATTGATCTCAGTGGCCGCAGCGGCCAGCGACTGAACACGAGCCGCGAATGCGTCACTTCGATCTGGCTGGCCGCTGCGGCTCGGTGTGGCCGCTGGCCGCGTGCGGCCAGGTGCGCGTGCTCTATGGCGATTTCATACTAATGTATCTATCTCGATGGCCGCCGCGACCTGGCCGCTGCGGCCAAGCCGCTAGTGCGCTATTGCTCTAAATCCAGATTTGCGCCATTTTAATGTCAACGGCAAGCATACAAACCACAGAGCAAACGAGTCCTGGAGTGGAGACCGTCTATCGGTAAGTGCAGTGTGGAATACAGCCTAGCTAGATGGCCCGATGACCTTAAAAATGAGGCTGGGAGACTGAAGACAGACAGACTGGACGCGAAAGGCGAGGGACAGGGTGCTGTGGCGCAGTTAGGGAAAGGCCTATGGTCCAGCAATGAACTGCGATAGATTGAGTTGACTTGTTGATGTGGAATGGCAACGGAGTCGAGTAGCTTCTATTACAATGGACTTAAAGCTTATGCTTTAAGACTGTCTAGTGATAGGAAGCACGACTGCAGAACTAGTTAGGCTTATGCCTAACCCCACTGTCCGTTCTGCAGTCGTGCTTCCGATCACTAGACAGTCTGACAATTTTTGAAGTGAAAACTTCTTTAGGCGCGTTGGGCATTTTTTGAGATGGGAAAAAACCATTGAACTCGCGACACTGTTACCGTAAGCGACACCGCGCGTGTTTACAAGACGATTCAAAAAATTCCCGCTTCAGATGTGTTCGGCAGTCCTCGGGATTTACTCGGTTTTAATGCATATCCGATATGTCAGTGAGTGATGACAAAGTATTCTGTTTGTGTTTTATTTCACTTCTGTCGACACTCTTGGAGTGCCACTGTTTTTTTTTTCTACAAACATCAAATATTTAAAAACTATTAAAACAATTTTTTATGAGCAACTTACCAATGTGCCAAGCATCCCTCTAACATTGGCTGAACTAATCTCTTTAGTATATAGCGGACATGTGACGTAGGCACCCGCCATTGTGAGACCAAACAATGCTCTGGCCAGGATGAAAGCCCACACTTCCATGGATGATAGTTTGATCGTCCAGCAAATCTGAAAAATGGATGTTATTAATAGTTTGATACTAAAAATGTTGTTTGAGATAGAATGACATATTAAGAGATACTTCATCATGCCCCGGTGAAGGAAAACATCGTGAGGAAACCGGCATGTCCTAGAACCAAAAATTCAAAAACATGTGACATCCTCCAACCCGCAGTGGTGGATTATGGCCCACTCCCTCTCGAAGAGAGGAGGCCTGTGTTACAGCAGTGGGAACAATATAGGCTGGTTATGATGATCATGCCCCGTACCCTCCAAACAATAGCTTGTGGTGTATTTGTATCATCAATTCTTTTATATCTTCGTCAGATTTCAAAACATTCCCTCTACCAAGTAAGATTTTCTACACATAATATTTTCTAGTTCTTTAATTTTAACAAAGATCAAAAAGCGTACAACTTTAACTAATGTTGGGTTGACATCAACCTGATTATAAATAATTTTAGAGTCTGTCAATATCACATTTTTAATTTTTGGCTGAATGTTGTTCTGCGGTATTGGCATTTCGACGCATTAAAGCCAAGAAACTTATGAATAAAAGCGGAGGCAACACTCTAAATACCTAAGTGAAGATGACTGTGGTCGGACACTCTCTTTCTAAATACACACACAAGAACGAGACAGTGATATATGTGTTTTCTTTGTCACATGTATGTATTTAGAAAGAGTTTCCGACTACCGTAGTCTTCACTTTGGTATTTAGACTGTATTTTTTTATACTTTAAGCTACTCATGTCTTTTTAACTTGCTGTTAACCAGTACAGCCTTACTGTATTACCTGGACCAGAAATATTTTAAACTTTCTATCGGAAAGATGGGCTGTGTTTTGAACTAGTACTATTTGCTCCTCTATACTTACAAATGCTACAGCAGACATGAAGAATAATGTCAGTTTTCTCCCGATCTTATCACTAAGTATAGCCATTAGGTAATCAGCTGGTATGCATGTTAAGTACGGCACCGCTGCTATCCATGAGATCTGAAAAAATAGAAAAAATAAAGGGTTATTGAAGGGGTTATGAGAGATGAAGAACATCCATACAGCCAGTTATAAGCCTCGTGTGATTATTATGGGGCCAGCTTTTCACCGGAAACCCAGACTCCGGGATGTTACTAAATCTTTTCTTATGAGAAAGCCCATAAGGTTAAATTAAATTAGTTAGCAAAACTCCGGAGACGTGATGAGTATCGACATCTAAAAACACGATAAACAAAAAAACAGATTTTCCTTATTGATTCAACTTATACTTCAAGGAAGTACATTAGTAACGGTCGTTGACCCCAATAAAAATGAACATTTTTTTTTGTTTTATCGTTAAGATATCTATACCTATCGCGCCTGCGGAGTTTCGCTAGCTAATTAAATTCTACCTTTTATAGTAACACAGACACAATGAACACTGACCTCAAAATCTGTAAGTGGGGTTCCTCTAGGCGAATTTTCGGATTGTAGTAGCAGTGACATTGGAGACATCCATCCAATACAGGCGCCATATGCGAATACTGGCAGGTTTACTGCAGAAAACAAAAGACAATTTTAAAACGTCTATCATCATTGGGAAAAACCTAAATCTACCAGACGGGCATTGTGTTTGGTGGGCTACTGCCTGACGTTGTATAATATATCCTAGTGTCGCGGTAAACTCTGCTTGCGCGATGCATGATTTTGCGTAACGTCAATTTAATGCGTAGTTCGCATGTTGCCACCATACTTTCATCCAGCTACTATCAACCGTCCTACGATCTGGCTCCGGCTATGCTCAGGCCGCAAAAGCATGTCACACAAACTGGATTAACTTGTCTTGTCTTTGAAATGTGTTCCGAAATTCAAGATTTGCCTATAACACGTCTTTGATAATACGTCTGCATTAACATCAGCCACAGAAAGGTTCTAGGTCTAAGAGGCAATGGCAAAGAATTGTAACTTGTAGGGTCTGTTGTTGATGCCTCTTTGCCGAAGGGTATAGATGAGGTATCCCTACACAAAAATCTTTTTCTTTATCTGAAATGGGTTTGCTCTTGACTCTAGTCTAGGTCAGAGGTGACTGAGACAAAGTCGACGATGGAATGAGCTTACCCAGAAGAAGCTTGTTCACTCTTACTTTGAAGAGATTCGGGTTGTATGCGCTCGGAAACACAGACGCAGGTAGAGAGTTCCACTCTCTTTTCATTCTTATCTAAGCATAATCAACCTATAATGTTCTCACTATTGGGACACAGTCCTGAAATATGAAGCAATTATTTAATTCCAAAAAATCTATTGTTTAGATTGAAAAATTAAAACAGTATTGTTTTAGTATATATTTAGTATATACAATCATTCTGATTTTTTGTATATACAAAAAATCAGAATGATTGTATGTTTAGTATGGTTTTTATTGTAATAAGAAAGTTTTTAGAGGTATCTTCATTATTTTTCTCTATCGTATGAAATTAGTTGTTGTTTTCAACACAGTATCTACCTAGCATATATCCTGAAGAATATCATATATTTTTCTGATTTTGTTTACTGTAGTCGATCATATACTTTTATTGTTTCTAAAACTTGCGTTTTTTGCGTTTAGGTCCGTAAGCGTAAGTATAAATTCTTTCAATAACCATCAATTTCGATGTTTCGCATATGCCGGGCGTCCCATGACGGCCATTTTTTTTTAATACAGTACATTTGGACGAGCTTGACTCCTACCGTAGGGACTGGTCGGCACTCGCAAAAGACAGAATTGTGTGCAAAAGGGGGAGGGAGGCCTTTGCCCTGGAGTGGGACAGTACAGGCTAGTATAGTTTAGGCTTTAATAGATTTTCAACTTTGTCGCTAAAGCATAAGGTTGAAAGTTGATTGGGAAAAATTGACAGTTCCGGGTAGCTTGATGTGCTGGCGTCTGTACATTTACTATATTTTAACAGGTATACAGGATGGTTGGGAAATCGTAGCACAAACTTAACGATGAATTTAGCACATGATTCTAGAACCCCTAGTGAAGAAATATTAGTCGGTTATAAAAAAAAAAAAACTGCTGTTTCATAGAAAAGGCCTCATCATCTGCCTAGCCTTTTCCCAACTGTGTTGGGGTCGGCTTCCAGTCTAACCGGATGCAGCTGAATACCAGTATTTTACATGGAGCGACTGCCTATCTGACCTCCACAACCCAGTTACTGGGTAATACGATACCACTTGGTAAGACTGGTTGTCAGTCTTTCAGGCTTCTGACTACCCGTAACGACTGTCAAAGATCCACGGATGACAGCCAGGACCAACGGCTTAACGTGCTTTCCGAGGCACGGAGGGGTCTCGGTAGGTAAAGATGGTCACCCATCCATAGACCAACCGCGGCAAGCGTTGCTTAACCTGATCGATCGACCTGTGCGGCTGTTAGTCAATAAAAAAGGCAATTCCTACGCGGTCAAAATATATGGAGTAGCAATGTTTTTTCAATAACCGGCGAATACTTTCAACGCGTACAGTTCAGAGTCATGAAGTGAATCTATAGTATCAGGTTACGCGTCTATGGGGACTCTTGCTTTTTCCGTACCCAAAGGGTAAAAACATACGGTTATTTAGCATAACACACTTGGCATAATCTTCTTTAAACGAATATTTTTAAGGCATAAAAATTATTTTACATAATTATTGTTTGGCCGAATGTTTTTAAGTCCGAATTTACAATGGCATACTTTTAAGATGGCAGGATTTTATTTGGCGTAATTTCACTTGGCATACTATGAAGATGGCAGAGTTTTATTGGGCATATTTTCACTTGGCATACTATGAAGATAACAGTAGAATAATTTTTTAACGAATATTGTCAACGCGCGAATATTGTTTGTTGGGTGTATTTTTCCATGGTATTTGAATGAACTATAAAAATAATAGTATCTATAAGCGATCTCGGGACTTGGGGCACCCCTACTTGGGTTAGGTTAGGTTCCTTTAAACCCTGTAGACAGAAACAGGAGCCCCGCAAAGCGGGTCTCCGTCGACTACCTCTTATATATTATTGCTTGTAAACCACCTTAGACCTAATTAATTATTTTAAAAAAATTGTTAGGTTAAAACTGTGACCCCTTCGCACGAACCCACGTATGCCAAAAGACAATTCTGACTGTGAACTTTTTGCGATATGAAGGTTCTACTTTTTAATTATTATGGATATGAAATTTATGCCTAAAGATGATTCTGACTTACAAAATTATGAGTTTTTAATGTATGATAAATGAGTGTATGCCAAACGATTTTCTGCGAAATGAAGTTAATGTATACGCTGTTATGCAAAATTATATTATGACATAAAAAGTTCTGCTATAAAGGCCCGATCCATAATATACCCTGTATGTGTACGTAAATAACCCTCCTTCTGACGCAGTCGGGTAAAAAACAATAAAATCAATTATGGGTCCTGTCGGGCACAGCAATTTTTTTTTATGTAGTGGAGAATAAGAGCGCTGTTATGGTTTTCCTTATTATTAAATATTTTATCTGTTTTTAACAAAAGTATTTGTTTTTATAGCTGTGCCCCGCGGTTTCACCCGCATAAGTTTCGATCCCATGGGAATGTCGGATAAAATGTAGCCTATGTGTTAATCCAGGGTGTCAGCTACCTCCATACAAAATTTTATCAAAATTGGCCCAGCCGTTTGAGCGTGAAGAAGTAACAAATATACACACACACACACTGACAAACTTTCACCTTCATCATATTAGTGTGATTTATTTATTTATTCTCAGAATAAAATACCTATATAATAAATAATAAAATTGTGTACGTGGTGAAGTAACCCTAGGATGGCTGGTGCAGATGGAAATAATTAAAAAGGTACTTACTAAGCACAGCACATAATATTTGGTTGATCTTGCTCCCCTCATTGAAAATGAAGTAATATTTCGTCATTGTTGATTATTACGTGGAACTATCGAAAATACTGAATTCTTCTTAAATATTTATGCCAACATAGGACACTATAAATATTTAAAATAGAGATTTGATTCTAAATAATATCACTTTACAGTAAAGACTGCTAAATAAATGATATTACAATAAAAGAGGAAACCTTTAACGGTTATCCTTAAAAGAAATAGGTTTATTTGCAACCCATTTCCACGGAAATTTAAGACTAAGAACGACGAAACTGGTCGTCGCTCGTTCTGCGGTCAGATCTGAACTGAGTTAAAATAGAAGGAAGCTCTTTGATATATCAAGACGCTTTATTTGTTTTAAAGATCAATTACTTATCACGGAATCAAATGCTGATGGTAACAGAGGTGTCTGTGCAAATAACGAAACACTATCAAAACGTCATAATACAGTAAACATACCTACATCACACTAATATTGTAAAGGCGAAAGTTTGTAGTATGTCTGTGTTTGTTTATATGCTTGTTACTTCTTCATGCTCAAACGGCTGGACTAATTTTTATTAAAAAATTTATGGAGGTAGCTGACACCCTTTTTTTTTTTGCGGATGGGAAATCATCAAATGACTCCTTCCGCTCTGGGTGGAGCGGAAGGGAGTATCAGACTCTTACTGACTAAAACCCACCCGTGTTCCTTCCTTAGCCCTTTATGTTCCGGGCCAGCGGTAACCCTTTCGGACAATCCCGCTGACCCGGCAGGCTTCGGCCCTAAGGGGCCCCTCCTCGATGCTGACATCTCTTTGAGGCGCGCGTGGAACACGTACGCGCCGTCCGGCACGGGCCTGGTCCTGATCGGACGGTGAGCTACCCATTACTCTCCGCCCGCAGGCCCGCTAGCTGACATCCTTGATTAACATATAGGCTACTTTTATCCCGATATTCCCACGGGATCAACATTCACGCGGGTGAAACCGCGGGGCGCAGCTTGTCTTACTATAAAACAAACAGTTTTCGTTTATGTTTGTGTAACCGTTTACATTTACCTACTAAACTACATATTTTAAAACTATATATTTTTCAACTTTATATTTTTTTTTTTTACGTACATTGGATCTATGTGAGGGGCCCGTGGCTAAATAATAACAGCTGCACAGGTCGATCGATTAGGTTAAGCTACGTTTGCCGCGGTTGGTCTGTGGATGGGTGACCATCTTTACATACCGTGACCCCGCCGTTGGTCCCGGCTGTCATTGGCAGTCGTTACGGGTAGTCAGAAGCCCGAAAATCTGACAACCAGTCTTACCAAGGGCGATCGTATTACCCAGTAACTGGGTTGTGGAGGTCAGATAGGCAGTCGCTCCATGTAAAATATTGGTATTCAGTATTGGTATTTTGCATCCGATTAGACTGGAAGCCGATCCCAACATAGTTGTGAAAAGGCTAGGCAGATGATGACATCGGATCTATGTGCTTTCTTAACATTTTACTGCGGACATTCTGGAAAAAAAAATCCGGAAGTTTGTGTGTATAATACGTTAATCTGACTATCCTATTTAAAAGTATTTTGCTACTACTAAGGAATCAGTGTTAGTAGATAATTACAAATTGTAAAAGCTGACAGCGTACAAACAAACCAGTGTGAAATATTTTGTTTCTCTAGTTTTAGTCGTAATCGCGTGAGACGGTTACGCCTAATTAGAACTAACCAGACATGTTTGCTTAACTAAATATTTGTTTAATTTTTTTTTTGTTTGCTCAACTGGTAAAATTACGCAGTAAGTAGATCGGCTGTATCTTTACATGCATGAGATATTTACGCCTAATTAGTACTAAACATGACAGTTTACATAATTAAATAAATGTTTATTTTTTTTTTGTTTGCTCCACTGGTAACATTACCCAGTAAGTAGGTCCGTTACGTCTTTAGATTGTAAACGTGATATTGTTTACAATAACTCGTGCAGTAGGAATAAAACCTCGGTTTTCCCACTTTTATTTAATGATGTAATAGTCGTGACCGGTGACGTCGAATCTTTGTAAACTTTGAAGTTGAAAGGATTATGCTGTCAGTGGTCACGTTATAACTGTAGCGGAATATCATCCTCACAGATAAATAAGCACGTAGGGTATTTAACAATTATTGTGTTCTAACTAATTTTGTATATCTATGTACCCACTATGTATTATTTTTCTGTGAGGATGATATTCCGCTACAGTTACAATATAACGTGACCCCTGACAGCATAATCCTTTCAACTTCAAAGTTCACCAAGTTCCACGTTGGACAATAGCCGCTCGAGTTTAGTGTGGTCTCTCTCGTCGTAGGTCTGGATGAGCCACATCTTCATGAGGGCGTTTCTATTGTGTTCTGTTGCATTTTTAGTATCGAACATGATGTCTTGAATTTCGTCCAGATCTTGCAGGTCGAGTTGGCGGATGAGCAGCTCTGATAGTTCCTTGTCGCTTAGTTTTCCAGCAGACACGATCGCCTCAAATTGCAGGAACCAAAGCTTGATTCTGTTTCTCCATATAGGCGGTATCCGCTGGTTGTACGAGACGGCTGACAGTTCGTGCGAATCTTTTTGCGGTGCTGATGTTTCGCTTCCATCTTTCAGTGTCGAAATGCTCGGGTTCATTTTTGCTTCTAGGAGTTTCTTCCGTCGGGGTCACCACTGTTGCTTATGCAGGGTATGAAAATGAGACGCAAATGCAGGTTGAGTGTGGAATGAATGTATTTCGAAAAGTCGGTGTCTTATATACAAAATCTGTTACAAAAAATAATACATAGTGGGTACATATACAAAACTAGCTTTTGCTCGCGGCTTCGCTCGCGTTAAGTATTATTTTAAAGAAACTAATACATTTACACCCTCCATCAGCCCTTATTTTATCCCCATGGGGGTGGAATTTATCAAAATCCTTTCTTAGGGGATGCCTACGTCATAGTAGCTATATGCATGCGAAGTCTCAGCCCGATCAGTTTAAAATTGACAAAGTTTCATACAAACTTTCATGCCCTATTTTATCCCCTTGGGGGTAGAATTTATCAAAATCGCGTAGAATTTATCAAATTTAGCGGATGCCTACGTCATAACATCTACCTGCATGCCAAATTTCAGCCCGATCCCTCCAGTGGCTTGGGCTGTGCGTTGATAGATCACTATGTCAGTCAGTCACCTTTGAGTTTTATATATTTAGATTAGTTAGAACACAATAATTGTCAAATACCCTACGTGCTTATTTTTCTGTGAGGATGATATTCCGCTACATAACCATTCCGTAACTTTTCCATTGCAGTATTGTCGCCATTTTATCTTAAAACCCTTTGGACACACATGTTTTTTTTGCCGTGGAAAAACTAGTTTTAATTCGCCGTGGGCAGGCACGGTCGTCATTTTTATTTTATTTATTAAAGGATAACAAACAACTACAACATATACTATAATACATAAGGTTAACAAAAGTATGGGAAGCAATGTTGCAGTCCACTACATTATCCGCAGATAGGACATATTAAAAGATCACAGGTTGCCACTAGACGAGCATAGATATATGGATCACTGTGGAAGCTTGTTGACAAACACGTTTTTTTCGTAAAAACCGTGCTGTGTGCAAAGGACCTAAAGGGTCCCCGAAACGAGAGAGTCGCGTTACGTCGCAGATATTGAATCTCTAAAATACTTATATAAAGTAGCCCACTTACCACATTAGTCGCTGAGTTATCAATTCAGAAGTAAATATACTTATAGGTAGCTCTGAGTCATATTAATTTACGTTCGTAAATTGATGCTGGTTTTTTTAATATTTCGCTGGAATAGTAAAGATGATGAATTAATATAATAGAAGCTGTTCTATTAACTCGTTGCCTACATACAAAAAAAAAGACTTTTGTTGCTGCACTTATTATTTCCCATTACAACCTTGTTCCTCAAACCTTTTTCGCTTTTAAAAATCTTTGATCTGCTGACAGGAGCGTCCGAATAACTAGTATGACATCTGCTGCCAATAATTTCCGAAATGTAGAGTATAAACTCAAACTTCGAAACCATTAATTCGAAACATAATGCGCCAAAATGAAAAAATACTGATATAATTCACGCCAGACATTTAAATATACTCACGAAACCTTTCATAGTAAGTATTCTTTTGAATTATATTTATATAGTCTGTGTGGTGCCGGACTTAAAGAATAGCACCACCCCATACTTCCCGTGGGTGTCGTAAAAGGCGACTAAGGGGCGTAACGGAGAATGGGCAGCAGCGTTCTCTATGCATTCCACCACATTACCATACTGCGATCGCCAACCCGCCTGCCAAGCGTGGCGATTATGGCAAACTCCCCCCTTTTGGGGGAGGCCTATGACCAGCAGTGGACGTCTTTCGGCTGAAGTGATGATGATGATGATGATTCTTTTGAATTAACGAATGCGCCCAGTTAATCACAACGAGCTCGGCCCCAATTACGTGGGACTGTGCCGTTTTAATTAAAGTAATAAATAAATAACAATGCTGCACCAGCCGGGGGTTGTCCTTGGGTGCACTTGCCTTGTACAGTTCGCTGCAGCTAAAACCCTACCCCCCTCTCATTTCTCTGAGGCTGATTGTACATACATAGGGATAACCGTCGGTAAATGCCTCATTTCATTAAGACTCTAACTGGCCTCTGCGAGTTGGTTTCGGCCTCTCGTACGTCTTCAAAAGGTCCAGAACCCCAGGGTTCCAAGACATGTATTCATTTTGTACAAATAATCAGGCCTGGGTTTCCTCACCAGTGATTTTTCAGAAATATCAACGTCGACGACCTAGAAATTGTCCGCTGAAATTTTAAGGGTGTGAGCAGCGCAGCAGCGTTCGTTGGAGGAGGCCTTTGTGCACCTGTGGAGCGACTCTTGGCTAATATCATCATTTCAGCCGAAAGATGTCCACTGCTGGACATAGGCCTCCTCCAAGCACCTCCACTTCGACCTGTTCTGTGCTTCTCGCATTCAACGGATCCCTGCGGCCTTCACAAGGTCGTCGGACCACCTTGTGGGAGGCCTTCCAAGGCTACGTCTTCCGGCCATACGGTCGCCACTCCAAAACCTTTCGGCCCGCCATCCTGCGAGCAATATGCCCTGCCCACTGCCACTTAAGTTTGGCAAGTCTTCGGGCTATGTCGGTTACCTTGGTTCTCCTGCGGATCTCCTCATTCCTGATTCGATCACGCAGGGGAACTCCAAGCATAGTCCTCTCCATTGCCGTTTGGGTGACTTTTAGCCTTCTTATAAGGCCCATTGTGAGCGACCACGTTTCATTTTCGTTTTGCCATAAGTCATCACTGGCAACACGCACTGGTCTAGGACTTTCGTCATGAGACACTGCGGTATGTGTGTTGGCTAATATGATGAAGAGTTTTAAAACAATGTCTTATGGAGTTTCTTGTCCGATCCTCTCCATAAAAACCTACTGCGCTTTGGAAAGGGCAACTAGCTTCATCTTTTAGACTGACCAACTCTTTTGACAATTCAAAAGTAAATGGTTTATTTAAATTGAATTTCTTTCAGTTTGAGTCTACCAGGGCCTGTAACTGCTAAAGCCCATTCAAGAGTTCAGTGCTCTTGAATTCACTCTTACTTTTATGCCACTAATTAAAAAAAAAAAAAACACGACTTCAGGAAGAAGGCGTGAGCTTAAGTATGTGTGTAAATAAAAATATAAACAAAACTATTTTCAACAGATAAATCTAACTGTAAGTAGCTGACATATAAAATGGGATACTGGATGTGGGTAGCATCCTATGCTATGATTGCAAGTAAGTTCTTTGAAAATAATAATATTATTTTTGTCTATCTATCTATATAAATAATAAAAACTGGCCAAGTGCTAGTCAGACTAGCACACGAAGGGTTCCGTACCACAAGGCAAAAACTCCGAAAAAAACACGTTTGTTGTATGGGAGCCCCCCTTAAATATTTATTTTATTCTGTTTTTAGTATTTGTTGTTACAGCGGCAACAGAAATACATCATCTGTGAAAATTTCAACTGTCTAGCTGTCACGGTTAATGAGGTACAGCATGGTAACAGATGGACAGACGAACAGTGGAGACTTAGTAATAGGGTCCCGTTTTTACCCTTTGGGTACGGAACCCTACAAAACAATGTTTGCATGTTTGTCCTCTATGCGTTCCGAAACCATTGGTCAGATTGTGATGAAACTTTGGTAGGGTGTTCTGGGGACTCCCGTGAGGATTCCCAATTATTAAGACATGGGAAAAAATCAGAGGCGGTACGAAGTTTGCCGGGTCAGCTAATATTATATGTTAGTATCCAGACAGATTATGATAGAAAGTTGGTTTCAACACACGTTCTATCACAATCTAAAGGATACTGAAGGAAATTTCTAATACATTGCTTCATGTGTTTGCAAAATTCGTCTGCTCGACAACATATTTAACGCAATGAATGTTGTCGAATAGTCAATATGGACACTGTCATTTTAAGTTTGTTACGCAATTGCCCAGTTGAATTATCATGCCTGAAAAATTATATATAGGATTTTCTCGTTGTTCGTCTTTTTTTTTACACCAATATTGTCCTTGGTTTTCGAGAGCACTGTAGCCGAACCTTACCATCAAGTAGACACAAATTATTGTCGTGCGAGAAAAATTATTTTGTATCAAAATTATCAAAACAAATAAGAAAATAAAAGTGCTTATAAATTTTAGCGCGCGCCCGATAATCAATTCCTTCACCGCAGAGTTCACAAAATGAAGCAAGTTAACACCGCGTTGAACCGGTATTTACCTACTAAATTTTTACCGTTCTTACGAAAAAAAGGGCACGCGACGACGTTGCCAAATCACTCGTCTACGCGCACATATATGCATCTCTTTCTTTAATGAGATGCTCTAAATTTACTTTATAACACGTTGAATTAGATAATTTAATTTGGCGCACCTATTCAATTTCAGCCTGTTTAAGTAGATATACAAAAAAAAACCAACATATAAAGGTCATAGTATCAAATCGGAAAGGGATTGGCACCGTATCAACTCGAGCCGTTCAGTATTCTTTGTATGAAACTCTCTACTGCAACGCACACTAATCGGAATCGTAACGTAATCGCCTCGCCTCGGGACAAGCTCACGAACCGCGTCCCCGCGCTTACGTCTCTTCGTCCGCCCTTGCCCCTCTCACCCGTCCAACCTGCCTGCTGCATCATCAACCAGCGGTCGGCGAGCCGTAAGCGCGGTGTCACTTAGCCGTAGCCGAGTCGACGTATCGGAGTTTCTGATCCGCTTTGGTTACGTGCTTACGTTAGGTTGACGCCTGTTTGACGGCGAGGCGAAAGGCGATACGGTGCTGATCCCTTTCCGATTTGATACGTGTGCTATGACCTTTACTCTGACATCTCTTTCATCTGCAGGTGCAATAATGGCATATAACGATGACTTCAGGATGGAAGCTTTAGAAGGATTCACAACAAAATTCAGGATCCTGGTGGAAGAGCTAGCGATGTACTTCAAACCAATAAACTACCCCTACGACCTGGTCACCAGGTTGTGTATGGAAAAATTGCAGACATAAACTCAACGGTAATCGATTGTGCCGTGGTGTTCGGTAAAGAATAACCCAAGGGTAAATAGGCCAGTCCTCTAAATAGTGTCGTAAAAGGTGACTAACCAATCTTGACCAGCGGTGCTATTCTGTAAAAATCTCACCGTGAAAACATAGGTGAAGTGAGCGTAGAGTGAGCTGTCAATAGTGTCAATTCCTAGCAAAAACAAACTCACTTCAACTAAGTTTTCACGGTGAGATTTTTACAGAATCGACCGGCAGAAGATCCTTAATGCGCCGAGCATTTAGAATAGTCCTCCAGGCCGTATTTCGGTCACGGCGGTCAATCTCAAAGGAGACTAGCCTACGGCGCGGGAGATATCATAGTGCACAAGTGTATCCACAGACACAGGTGCACTCTCTCTTCCATCAGTCTCATAGTTCGAAAATAATAATATTATCTGTCTATCTATCTAATAATAAAAACTGACCAAGTGCGAGTCGGACTTGCACACGAAGGGTTCCGTACCACAAGGCAAAAACGCAGAAAATAACACGTTTGTTGTATGAGATCCCCCTTAAATATTTATTTTATCTTGTTTTTAGTATTTGTTATTTAGCGGCAACAGGAATACAACATCTGTGAAAATTTCAACTGTCTAGCTGTCACGGTTCATGAGATACAGCCTGGTGACAGACGGACAGACGAACAATAGGGCCTTAGTAAAAGGGTCATGACAGACGTCCCGAGGGACGGTATGCAATCCGACACGACCGGAAAGCCTTCGGCGCGGGGATATCATAGTGCACAATAGTTTATCCGCAGACACAGGTGCACTCTCTCTTCCATCAGTCCCATACTTCGACGGGACGGTATGCAATCCGACAAGACCGGAGAGCCTTCGGCGCGGGGATAGTGTATCCGCAGACACAGGTGCACTCTCTTTTCCATCAGTCTCATACTTCGACGGGACGGTACGCAATCTCACACGACCGGAGAGCCTTCGGCGCGGGAGATATTATAGTGCAAAGTCAAAGTCAAAGTCAAAGCATTTATTTCAAATAGGCACTTAACAGGCACTTTTGAACGTCAAAAATTACTAAAATAGAATTGATTCTAGTCGCCCATTCCAAAAGGTAGATTTCGTATGGAGAAGAATGGGCAAGAAACTCCACCGTTACTCTTTTAAAATGTTTTACAATATTTTGCATGTACATTAATTATGTGCACAAGTGTATCCGCAGACACAGGTGCACTCACACAGGTGCACTCTCTCTTCCATCAGTCTCATAGTTCGACGGGACGGTACGCAATCCGACACGACCTGAGAGCCTTCGGCGCGGTAAATATCATAGTGCACAAGTGTATCCGCAGACACAGGTGCACTCTCTCTTCCATCAGTCTCATAGTTCGACGGGACAGTACGCAATCTCACACGACCGGAGAGCCTTTGGCGCAGGAGATACTATAGTGCACAAGTGTATCCGCAGACACAGGTGCACTCTCACAGGTGCACTCTCTCTTCCATCAGTCTCATAGATCGACGGGACGGTACGCAATCCGACACGACCGGAGAGCCTTCGGCGCGGGAAATATCATAGTGCACAAGTGCATCCGCAGACACAGGTGCACTCTCTTTTCCATCAACTATTTTTGAGTCCCAAGTTTGTCAGCCCAAAACATACTAATGTTTTTAAGTCCGTAAAAAGTCACTCAAAAATCTTATAAAATTAATTGAAGATGATAAATAAAATAAGAAGAATTGTAAAATCTTTTTATTGGTTTGTTATTACACCTGGCAATACACGGTAGACTACGATTATAGAGTATAAAAAATGTTATTGAAATGCAGTATATTAAATATTTGTAGATAAATTGAAAAAATGCAGTTTCAATTGACTAAAAAGTACAGTTTTTGTTCAATTATTATTTAGGCTAAAAATTAAAAAATAAATACGTAAATCTATGTTATTTGTATGTCGATTAAAATCGTTATATAAAACAATTCGGTTTGCTACAAAAATAACTGCTTCATTTATACACTTTGCAATGGTAGCAACTTCGTTTAACGTTTGAAGTGTTCATAAAGAAAAACTTTAATAATTAAATTATTAACTTGAAGCCAATGATGCTTTTTAATGCAAGGATGTGTTCACATTGTACCTGCCTGTAGGCTGCCTTTCCACGAGAGATGAGCGAGGATGCGTAGCGAGGGATGTGTGTGAAACCAACCAATAACATCGCTTCATTTTTATAGCTTGAGCTAAGTTAGCGTAGGTATTGGTTAGTTTTACACACATCCCTCGCTGCACATCCTCGCTCTCTGGTGGAAAGGCAGCCTTAATGTTGCAAAATTCTCGAAAGCGCTTCAAAGATTTTATGCCAAGTCGGTGCGCAAATGATGCACAGTGGCATGTAAGGCATATGTGCAAACACACCCTTATATTTGAGTGATTTGTTCAAACGTCAAACGATATATGAAACGGTTATTAAAATACTGGAATGCTTGAAAACCTATTTTAAATTTTGCTTAAATAGGCGGCAAACGCACACAAATGTCTCCAATTCGATTTTAATTTCTTATTGTCATAATTGTTAAATAATAAAGTCTTCTTCTAAATGCATCGAATTCTTATGAAAAAACAATAAATACGTCGAAAATTCACTAATTATTTACAAAAAATAATGATCTTACTTAATATCTACGCACAGATAATAAATAGAATAAATAAACAGTCAAATATTAATTCTAAAATCACTAAACATTATCTAAAGAGTTTTTAGTAAGGTCGGCCGTTTTGTCCGCCATCTTGCGAATTTGAGTTCGAATGTTTGTACTGATCTAGTTTTAAAATGTAAATGTTCGTATTTAATTACATAGTTTAATCGATTCTTGGCCTTGATATAAAACTAATAAGAATCGCCACACCAATATAAACGAAGCAAAAGAAGATCCGAATACCGTTACTATTATAAACCCAATATGAAGAAGTATTTTCGATTGATTAGTGTGGAACCCTTATCGATTTCTAATCGATTATGCTATGAACATAAATTAAGTGATACTTTTTATCGATTATTGGAAGACGAAGATTGGTCGCTTACATTATTTTACAGTATATTTTTACTTATATAAAAGTTGGCACTAATAGTGGGACTCCACTCCCCGAGAGTACGATTATGGAAAGAAAGCGATATATCGATATGACTGTGATAATCGATTAGTTTATCGATAAAGATAGTTTTTCGGTTCTTCCGCGATGGGGTGCGAGCATGTGCCCAGGTGTTTTAGTTGTACCAGACTCCTGAAAAGAAAGAAAGAAACACGTGTTAATTTATATTCATTCTCACCTAGTAGATCACCAATCTACATGGTCTTCACACGATCTGACCAAGATTTTGTCTGGACTTTAAAAGAGACTGTGACCTCTGAGTTTGTTTCGGCCTTTCTTCTCAGAATAGTCAGAAAGGAAACGCCGACCTCACCTAGTTTAAAAAAATATGATTGACGTGTAAAAGTGTTTGTACAAACCTACTTACAGAAAATAAATCATTTATCACTATTCCGTTCGGCAAGCATTTGCTTTTACCCATGCCTACGGATTTGTATGGCATGAGGCCGTATGGAGTTTTCTATATCTCTATTAGCCGTTATCTCAGTAGTCACCCGCTTTTTCAGCCGTAATTATAATTTATTACACAATCCATCTTATCGTTTTTAGGGTTCCGCACCTCAAAAGAAAAAAAAAACTGGCCAAGTGCGAGTCGGACTCGCACACGAAGGGTTCCGTACCACAAGGCAAAAACACCGAAAAAACATGTTTGTTGTATGGGAGCCCCCCTTAAATATTTATTATATTTCAATTTTATTATTTATTATTAATTTTAAAATACAACTGAATATTTTGTGAATATTTCAAGTGCCTACCTGTTGCCATTTTTGATATCGAGCAAAAAAGGGCAAAAAAATCGCGTTTGTTGTATGGGAGCCCCCCTTAAATATTTATTTTATTTTGTTTTTAGTATTTGTTGTTATAGCGGCAACAGAAACACATACTTTGTGAAAATTTCAACAGTCTAGCTATCGCAGTTCTTGAGATATAGCCTGGTGACAGACAGACAGACAGACGGTCAGACGGACAGACGGACAGACGGCCAGACGGACAGACAGCGAAGTCTTAGTAATAGGGTTCCGTTTTTACCCTTGGGTACGGAACCCTAAAAACGGTTCCCTTGTAGGATCACTTTGTTGTCCGTTTGTCTGTCTGTCAAGACCCTTTATCTCGGCAACGCGTGGAGGTATCGAGTTGAAATTAAAACCATACCCTCAAGTCTACAGTTCCTTGAAGCTGTGAAAAAATCAAACTTCAAGTTAACGTGAAAAAAAGATACGGCCGTTTATGCCGCAAAAAACATATATTTCGACACTCTCAAGGGAGTCAAAATTTATAGAGTACTTCCCGTTGACCTAGAATCATGAAATTTAGTAAGAAGCGAGGCAATGTAGCACAAGTAAAGGAAAAAATCCGAAAACCGTAAATTTGTAGTCCAGGCAAAATCTTGATCCGATCGTGTGAAGACCATGTAGATGATGTATTTTGAGGAAAGAACCACACAGATTGAGTGGACCTGTCTAGTCAGTGTACGCATTTGTCAGTTACCGTGCAGCACAACTCGGAACTTAAGGAGCTCAACGATTCGACGAACAGTACCAAAGACAGGACATTTGGGTAGGCCGCATAAGCTACTCAAACTGCCAGACCATGATTTAAAACGGAAACAATGACCCACATAGCCCTCACATTCGCAATAATTAAAATAATTTTACTTTAGTGATCATAGATTGTGATGTTATTCTTGCAGATCAATAGCCATGACATAAAAGGCAATCCCCACAATTCTCTTTCGTCTTGGGGATTGCCTGTTGTCTATTTGAGTTGCTATCTTGGTCTAGCTTTTATGATGTAATTGTACTGTTTAATTCGGCAGTATATATTTCTTGAAGGAACCACGGGCAAAAAATACTAATACTCGTGGTCCCTTCCAGGGACTAAGGGACCGGGACCACGGGCGAAAAAGGGAACTATGCAGTTGGAAATAATAAAAGTCCTCTAGACCGTATTTCGGCCCCGGCGGTCAATCTCGAAGAAGCCTTCGGCGCGGGAGACATTATAGTGCACAAGTGCGCACGCAGACACAAGTGCACTCCCTCTTCCCCCACTCTCATAGTCCAATGGTACGGCAATCCGACACGACCGGAGAGAGATCAGGCGCAGGACCAACGGCTTAACGTGCTTTCCGAGGCACGGGGGTATCACACCGCCAACTTCCAAACTCCGGGCTGTTACTGAGAAATTTCTAATAGAAAAACTCAATAACACACTGTGTGGTGACTTAAAGAATAGCACCACCCCATACTTCCCGTGGGTGTCGTAAAAGGCGACTAAGGGGCGTACCGGAGAATGGCAGCAGCGTTCTCTATACATTCTACCACCATACCATACTGCGATCGCCAACCCGCCTGCCAAGCGTGGCGATTATGGCAACCCCCCCCCCTCCCCCCTTTTGGGGGAGGCCTATGTCCAGCAGTGGACGTCTTTCGGCTGAAATGATGATGATGATGATGAATAACACATTGCCCGACCCGGGAATCGAACCCAGGACCCCACCACTCAGCAGTCGCGCTTGCGACCACGAGACCAACGGGGCAGTTAAAGTTGGAAATACCCACTGATAGAAAAACACTGAAAACCTTGATTAAGGACTACAGTCCTTTTCACAGTAATTTAACCTCTGATTTTGCATTAATCTCAAAAGCACAGTGATCTTTATTGTCGTTGCAATAAGGTTACTTGTATTCAGATTCCCATAAGCCGACCCCAACATAGTTGGGAAAAGGCTAGGCAGATGATGATCACGCGCATTGGAATAATTGTTCCAAAATCCATAATAATATGGCGATGAGAAAATTAAGTCAAAGATACTATGAAGTGAAAGTACCAGGCTCGCACAAATTCAAAGAACTCACCTAGATCGGCAGTTCTCCATCTCCAAGAAGCATTTGTTGGAGTACGTCTTGTCGTCGGTGCCGCAGACGGGATCGTACTCGGGCGGGCACACGCGCGCGCAGCCGGAGTACTGGAAGCGCGCCAGGCAACGCTTCAGAGGTACCACGAACACGTGCTTGCTGTGAATAGACGATAGAACTCTTTGTTTAGTATGTGCGCTTGGTATCCGGTTTCTTGTGTGAGTTTTTGAAGTGAAAACTAGATGGGAAAAAGCCATTGAACTCGTGCCACTGTTACCGTAAGCGACACAGCGTGTTTTGTTTAGACGATTAAAAAAATACCCTCTTCGGATGTGTTCGACTGTCCTCGGGATGTGCTCGGTTTTAATGTACTCGTATATGCGATATGTCAGTGAGTGATGGCAAAGTATTTTGTTTGTGTTTTGTTTTAACTTCTGTCGGCACTCCCGGAGTGCTACTGTTTTTTTTTATAACAATTTGTGTGTCCATACATGAAGTTTGTCGTTAGTCACTAATGCGATTTAGTTGCCAAAAATATAAACAAATCTGAAGGAATGGAAAAATAACTTTAACTCCTACAAAATAAAGTTCAGTTTACGCTACAACTTCAAACATCCATATAACTTTTTCAATAGTGCTAGTCACTGAAATCAACTTAATTGTCATTGAAATAAAGTTGATATTTGTTTAACTTGAAATAGGGTGAGGGTATGCAGCACTGCGCACTTTTACTATAGATCAACCGGTCCTGTACCTCTGTCATCCAGCTGAAAAAAAACAGTGGCACTTCGGGAGCGCTGACAAAAGTGAAAACTTGAACAATTATGTGTGTATTTTTTTAATCGTCTTATAAAACACAAACAGCCAGTCGATTCTGTAAAAATCTCACCGTGAAACTTAGGTGAAGTGAGTTTCTTTTTGCTAGGAATTGACACTATTGACAGCTCACTCCACGCTCACTTCACCTAAGTTTTCAAGGTGAGATTTTTACAGAATAGCACCGCAGAATACTTTGCCATCACTCACTGACATATCGAAACATCCCGAGGACAGCCGAACACATCCGAATGTAGCGCGGTGTCGGTTACGGTAACAGTGTCGCGAGTTCAATGGTTTTTTCCCATCCCAAAAAATGCCCAACGTGCTTAAGGTGAATGGGTAGTTGAGACTGCGAAATTCAAATTTTATTACGTTTTTTGCAATTTGCAGGTCAGTGTCAGGTTGTATCTTGATCAAAATATGGTTCGCGACAATAACAGCTACCTATTTAGAGAATTATAATCATTAATATATCTTTCTAAGTTAGATTTCTACCACCAACCACAAATCTCTTATGGAAAAGTGTTAGTGGTAGAAATCTAACTTAGAAAGATATATTAATGATTCTAATTATTATAATTATCTAAATATGTACCTGTTATTGTCGCGACATATATTTTTATCAAGATACAACCTGACACTGACCTGCAAATTGCAAAAAGCGTAAGAAAATTTGAATTTCGCAGTCTACCACTACCATTCACCTTAACCTTTTGAACGCCACGGTCGGGTATAGATGACAAACGAAAACGTGCCCAACACGCGTTTTCTTGCGGTGGCGTGTTGGGCTCGTTTTCGTTTGTCGTCTATACCCGACCGTGGCGTTCAAAAGGTTAAAGAAGTTTTAACTTCAAAAAAACCCGAAGGTAGGCATTCACCCGCAATTCTCCTTCTTCATCAAACACTCGTTCTTGTAGAACCGGTTGTCGGAGCCGCAGATGAAGGCGGGCGTGTCGGGGCAGTCCTCGTGGCACAGCGCCGTCGTGCGGCAGTGCGGCGCCGCCACCGGCACCACGTGCTGCCCGCACGTCGCCAGGCGGAGCGCGCATTCCGATCTGGTGGGAGGGAATAGAATAGAATACTCTTTATTATGTACCCGAGGGGCCCGTATCTATCTATCTGTTTCTGTGAATCACTTGAAGATGACAGAGACAGAGTGGTGTTTTAAATAGGTACGTTTAGCGCTAAATGTTTTTAGTGATTGGTGGTACAAGCGGACTAAGAAACATTTGTAGATTATATCAAGCGCATTAGAGAAGGGCCCGTGGCTAAATAATAACAGCCGCACAGATCGATCGATCAGGTTAAGCTACGCTTGCCGCGGTTGGCCTGTGGATGGGTGACTATCTTTACATACCAAGACCCCTCCGCGCCTCGGAAAGCACGTTAAGCCGTTGGTCCCGGCTGTCATTCGTGGATCTTTGACAGTCGTTATAGTCAGAAGCCCGAAAGTCTGACAACCAGTCTTACCAAGGGGTATCGTATTACCCAGTAACTGGGTTGTGGAGGTCAGATAGGCAGTCGCTCCATGTAAAATACTGGTATTCAGCTGCATCCGGTTAGACCGGAAGCCGACCCCAACATAGTTGGGAAAAGGCTAGGCAGATGATGACTCTTTATTATGTACAACATATAAATTAGAGACATTAATATACAGGGTTATTGGTAAAACATTAACAACCTCTTAAGAGGTCATTGTACTCATCATTATGAACAACTTTTACTATGGGACCAAACCTGAAATCGCGAAAAAAAATCAGCTGTTTCCTAAATTTTTAATTTCGTGTGTAGTGAAATTCGCCGCCCGCGTGAGCAGTGGTCTATGACATGCTCCCTTGTTAATTAATTGCCAATTTACGGTTGCGAACTGTTGCGAAGCATTTACGAACTATTATCTGGAACACTACGAAAAGTGCGTGTTTATGCTGTGAAAGGCGTCTGTGCGAGCTCTCGTGCGCTGGTCTGATCCAGCAAGTCGAACCTTCTGCCGGCCGACGTGGAGGATTGATGGTGAATCTACAGGTCAGTGGTGTTGCATTTTCCTGCCAAACACCTTTGTCTATGTACAATTTTCGTCGTCCTAATTCGTGTCGTATTTTGCAAAGTCAGACCTACTCACGTACTTTTCACCCCCGCATTATACAGTCCACTATTTAATTGAACCAGCTCCCTGCGACTGGGATAAACGCAAACAATTTTATATTTCCGCCCAAGTATATGGTGTTAGGTGCCATCATTTATTTTTGGAACAGTTTTTCGCGATTTCAGGTTTGGTCCCATAGTAAAAGTTGTCCATAATGATGAGTACAATGACCTCTTAAGAGGTTGTTAATGTTTTACCAATAACCCTATAGAAACTGTACAAAGGGTGACACAATGGGCGGATGGTGTGAGAGAGGGCGCTCGTTTGTTGTGGTAGGAGGATAACGGACTCGACAATTAGGTTATTCGTTTGGGAAAGGCGTCTGATCGATAAGATTTCGGTTTTAGTTTTTCGTTAGATTTTAGTTTTTTCGTTGGATTTTAGTTTTTTCGTTGAATTATAGTAGTTTTTTCGTTGGATTTTAGTGTTTTCGATGGATTTTAGTTTATCTTTCTAAGGGCTGATTTTTCCATCGCCGGATAACTTTTATTCCAGAAATAAAATTGACGTTTGACAGTTTTTGTATGAAATAACTGACAAAATTTCAAAATTATTCCTCGAATAAAGTTATTAGATGATTGAAAAATCAGCCCTAAAGAGAATTCCGATAAAGTTTAATTAACGTTTGATTCTCTACCGAATAAAGTTTCTTAAATATCCAGTTACATTAAAATTATAACTCTTCAGACGAATTTTTCTTCAGTGGACTTGAACTTACAAGAATAGTTCTCCAACTTGCACCAAAAAGATCAGCCATTGCATTGAATTCGGCACACACTATGCCGAAGGTACGCGACCGAAGTTCCGCGGCTGATTTTACGTTCCGACGTATTCGGCTGATATGACACACCATAAGTGCCGAGCTTACGCGGCAGAAATTCAGTTGCGCACACGCGGGGCGTGGTTTACCTGCCGCAGCACCCCGCCCCGGATCTTCTTCGGCAACTGAACCGAACTTCAGTCGCGTATAATGTGTTCTCTACAGAATACGTTGCCGCCGAATCGCCGCTGAACTTACGCCCTACTGAAGTTCGGCTGTACGCTATAAAGCAACGTAATTTCGGCATCATGTGTCGTCAGTAATTCAAAAAGCATTGCAGGCGTAATCATGCCGAACTTCGGTCGCGTACTTTCGGCATAGGTTTTATCGTCACGCCGCTAGACGCGCCGCTGAGCAGCGCGCTGTTAACAGCACGAGCTTAAATAGCGGTGCACCTTAAAACGAGATTAGTACCGCGCGTTCCGCTGCTGTGGGCCAGTCGTGTACATTATGCAGGTTAATACGGTTAGAATACTGGCTATTTACTTTTTATGGAAAAGAAGGCGCGTCTCATCGGCGTCACACTAGGCTTTTCGCACATGGGTCGTAGGCGTAGTTGTCTCGTGCGCGTATATTAATTACGCTACGCGCACGAGACGCGGAGTGTCCTACAAACGAATCGTCGCGTAGACGTATCGTTTTGTAATATCTCAGTTGAAATCATGGCGTCAAGCGTACCAGATGTGTTTGGGGAATTTATTGATGACCTTACCTTCTCTTCAGACGAAGAGGATTTCTTGTTATTTGATTTCGTTAGAAGTAGAAAGCGACGTGCTCATTGGATCCATCCATACATCGCAAATAATTACAAGAAAATACCTATTGTTTGTTGCTGCACGTGAACTGTCTTACGTTTTACGCCAGTACGCTACGACTATCGTAATGACAATGAACACCTCATACGATACGCTGCAACACCGCCTCGTGTGCGGACTTGTTTGAACATGTTCCTGCTCGTATTGCTCTCGTACTACGCGCGTTCTACGATACTCTTACGATACGACGCCATGTGCGAAGGGGCTTAAATGCATACTGGCCGTAGAAGCGACACGAGCGGCGAACATCGCGCGTTTATTGAACGGCGCTGCTCAAGCGCGTGCCTTTAAAACGCACGCGCTCCTACGGCGCTGCCGAAACGCGTGACGATAAAACCGAAACGGATTGCGCCCACAACAAATAAAATTAATTGGGAGAAGGCAAATCTACTAACTTGTAAACATTTCCATCGGAGCCGCAGACGGGTTGGTCCACCACGTTCTCGCAGGTGTCGGGACAGTCCTCCTTGAACCGCGGCAGTAGTGTGCAGTTGCCGAAGTGGGCCAGTTGGATTCCTTTACTGTAATCAAATACACATTCATTTGTAAAATAGAATAATAGAAAAAAAGTGGCACTCCGGGAGTGACGACGAAACTGAAAACTTGAAAATTACGTGTGTTTTTTTTGGTCTCGTGGGAGTTTGGAAGTTGGCGGGGCGTGCCTCGGAAAGCACGTAAAGCTGTTGGTCCTACGCCTGAACTCTCCCCGGTCGTGTCGGATTGCTGTCCCATCGGACTATGAGAGTAAAGGAACAGAGAGTGCACCTGTGTTTGCGCACACACTTGTGCACTATAATATCTCCTGCGTACCTGGCTAATCTCCATTGAGATTGGCCACCGTGAACGAAAACGGTCGGGGAGACTATTATTATTGTTTTAATCGTCTTATAAACAAAACACGCGCAGTGTCGGTTACGGTAACAGTGTCGTGAGTTCAACTGTTTTTTTCCAGCAAGAAGTTTTCAACGCGCTTAAAGAAGTTTCAAAACTAAGCGCGTATTTTGTTTACGTTTATCAACTAATCTGATTTCACGATTTACATGCCAAAAATGTAAACACATGTGAATTAATGGAAAAATAACTTTAAATTCTACACAATAAAGTTCAGTTTACGCTACAACTTCAGACATTTTTATAACTTTTTCAATAGTGCTAGTCACTGTGAAATCAACTTAATTTTCATTGGAATAAAGTTGATATTTGTTTAACTTGAAATAGGGTAGGGGTGTGCAACACTGCGCACTTTTACTATAGCATAATTACAACATCAGACTGTAAAATGTTTTGAAGTCGTAAAATTATAAAAGTTCTGTTTGGGCTACGGATCAAAAACAAAAAAATCTCCTCAAGAAATATATTTTTAAATAAAATCATTCTTGTGGCTAAGTAATAACAGCCGCACGGGTCGATCGATCAGGTTAAGCTACGCTTGCTGCGGTTGATCCGTGGATGGGTGACCATCTTAACATACCGAGACCCCTCCGTACCTCCCGGTCTTGGTCCCGGCTGTCATTCATAGATCTTTGACAGTCGTTAAGGGTCGTCTGAAACCCGAAAGTCTGACAACCAGTCTTTCCACGGGGTTTCGTATTACTCAGTAACTGAGTTGTGGAGGTCAGATAAGTCGCTCCACGTATAATACTGGTACTCGGCTGCATCCAGTTAGACTGGAAGCCGACCCCAACACAGTTGGGAAAAGGCTAGGATGTGGCCTTTTCTATGAAACAGCGGTTTTTTTTTATTTTTTTTTATAACCGACTAATATTTCTTCACTAGGGGTTCTAGAATCATGTGCTAAATTCATCGTTAAGTTTGCGTGTTTGGAAGCCGACCCCATCATAGTTGGGAAAAGGCTAGGCAGATGATGACTTAATAAGGATTTTCAGAGGAATTTTCTGGGCTAAGCTATGAATGAAACTTATAGAAACCATTATTTTTATAGTTCAGTCACATACCATGGAAAAATACAACGAACAAACAATATTCGTTAAAAAATAATTCTACTGTTATCTTCATAGTACCTATGCCAAGTGAAATAAATTATCCCAAATAAAACTGCCATCTTCATATTATGCCAAGTGAAATTACGCCAAATAAAATCCTGCCATCTTAAAAGTATGCCATTGTAAACTCGGACATATTATAGACAATCGGCCAAACAATAATTATGTTAAATAATGTTTATGCCTTAAAAATATTCGTTTAAAAAAGATTATGCCAAGTGTGTTATGCCAAATAACGGAGCATCGATATTCTGTCAGACAGAAGGCACCGGAATGAAACATTAAATAAAAACAGAAAATACCGACACGTACAAAATGAAATTAATCTACTAGGATAACATAAAAGCTCAATACTCACAGGCAAGTAGCGACCTTCAAGAAGCAAGGGTTGGTGTACACCTTCTGGTCGGTACCGCAGACGGGGTCAAGGTCGGCGGGACACTTGACCTTCATACACCTGTTCATTTTGCCGCGACACTTGTCCATGTCCACCTTCTTTACAATCTTTCTGTTGCTCACACTCCTGTGGAAAATATTAAAGTGTAAAGATTATAGAAACCAGCTTTCTTAGAACTAAACTATACTCCATTTGAAATAAGAATAGACATTTAAGTAAACCTTTTTTACAGTCCGTTCTAGCGATTGTGACTTCTATTCCGTAGGCATAAGGATGGTATTAAAAGCAAAAAAAAGTGGTTACAATACCAACTGTTTACTGCAGCTGCCATATGTCATGCCACCAACGCAATGGAATTCAAAATCGGTTGAACGGACTGTAAAAAAGGTTTATTTAAATGTATTTTTTTTTTTCAAATGGAGTGCAGATCATCTAAAATCTATTAAGATCGTTGCTTCGAATTGATTTTATTCGCACTTAAACAAATATAAACTTTGCTCCAGTGTAAATACAGTTGATTTCAGAATGACTAGTACTAATGTATTCTTAAGCCCATCGTCTACGACGATACTCAAAAGTAACGTGTGAGTCTATCTGGCGGGCCCCAACGAGATTTATCAACAGGTGATAGCTTTTCATAAAGACATTATTTTGTGCCTAAAGAAAATTAATAAGATATATTTTGTACCTCGACAGTTTTTGATTGAACGACGTTTTTATGAAGTGTCTAGCTAGCGGGCCCCTTATGATTATTTTTGTTGTTATTATACTTTTAGATCGCCCAATAGTGCTCGGAGTAAGAAACTATTTTGTACCTTATAAATCCAAAATTTCGAGTTTCTGTGAGCTATACTTCAAAAGATATTCGCTATCTAAACAAACGTCCAGCCAGCTGGCCCTTTTTTTAATACTACTCTTTTATATCATACAATTGTGTTAGGAGCTTGATACTATTTTGTACCTTACAAATCAATAATTTTGACTTTCTGTGAGCTATACTTCAAAAGATATTCGTTATCTAAAAAACGTCCAGCTAGCGGGCAATTTTTTAAATACTACTCTTTTATATCATACAATAGTGTTTGTTTTTATAATTTATACAAAAGAATACTCATATTAAATAACAACCAAAAACCACTAAGGTTTAAACTTGTGCTATCATGAGTCTATCCCAATAGCGAACTATACAATGAAGCATTTTATATGGATGCGTTATAGTCGATACAATTAAAAACATCTATAGGTCTTTAAATAGTTAGAATCATTCCTACACAATACTTAAGATATAAAAGATACTTGTATACTAAGATACTTGATACTTATATACTTGTATGATATAAAAGAGTAGTATTTAAAAAAGGGCCCGCTGGCTGGACGTTTGTTTAGATAGCGAATTTCTTTTGAAGTATAGCTCACAGAAAGTCGAAATGTTGGATTAATTTGTAAGGTACAAAACAGTATCAAGCTCCTAACACAATTGTATGATATAAAAGAGTAGTATTTAAAAAAGGGCCAGCTGGCTGGACGTTTGTTATAGTATCAAGCTCCTAACACAATTGTATGATATAAAAGAGTAGTATTTAAAAAAGGGCCAGCTGGCTGGACGTTTGTTATAGTATCAAGCTCCTAACACAATTGTATGATATAAAAGAGTAGTATTTAAAAAAGGGCCATCTGGCTGGACGTTTGTTTAGATAGCGAATATCTTTTGAAGTATAGCTCACAGAAAGTCGAAATTTTGGATTTGTAAGGTACAAAATAGTACCAAGCTCCTAACACAATTGTATGATATAAAAGAGTAGTATTTAAAAAAGGGCCAGCTGGCTGGACGTTTGTTTAGATAGCGAATATCTTTTGTAGTATAGCTCACAGAAAGTCGAAATTTTGGATTTATAAGGTACAAAATAGTTTCTTACTCCGAGCACTATTGGGCGATCTAAAAGTATAATAACAACAAAAATAATCATAAGGGGCCCGCTAGCTAGACACTTCATAAAAACGTCGTTCAATCAAAAACTGTCGAGGTACAAAATATATCTTATTTATTTTCTTTAGGTACAAAATTATGTCTTTATGAAAAACTATCACCTGTTGATAAATCTCGTTGGGGCCCGCCAGATAGACTCACACAAAAGTAACGTGTTACAAACTCAAATCACCAATAGCTAGTGTTTTGGTTTCTGTGTTTTTCAGGGAAATAAAGCGACTCTTCCTGGTATATAAAATTATTATTTATTTAAATAAACTGCTTCTAGGTACTTATACCAGAACCTCATGGCAAAAAAAAAAAAACATTGTGATTTTCATATGGCAATGTCAATCCCATTATGAAAATCACTATATTTTTTCTGGCATGAGATTCTGGTATACCTATACAAGTATAATTATTAATGTTGAAAAACCGTTGTGAATTTAAATTGTCGTCAGTTAGAATATAATGCGGACGACAAGAAGCAGAATTAATCTCCTTTAAAAAGGCGCGACACGCGATAAAATCGCGTGCGACACAAAGGCACCGCCCGTTGCGCGACGTGCGGTACCTTAAAAAACTAAAAAACCCGACTGCGGTAAAAAAATTAAGTTAAAAAAAAACTGAAAAGCTAAAAACAAGGCCATTTTAAATAAAATAAAAGTTGGAAGCAGGCGGGACCTATACCATTTTTTTATTATATTTTCAAACTCAAATGGGTCCTGCCTGCTTCCAACTTTTATTTAATTTAAAATGGCCTTGTTTTTAGCTTTCAGTTTTATTTTTAACTTAATTTTCTTACCGCAGTCGGGCATTTTAGTTTTTAAATTACTTGTTTTTACTTATTACTTATTTATACCTACTTCTGTATTATTTTTAGGTTATATGCCTGGTTGCCCATATATCCCTGTTGCAGTTTGCCGGGTGAGTGGTTGGATGAGTAAGTATTGCTTTCCTCAGTATACTAAACGTAGGGTTTGTTATTTATTTTATAGTAACGACCCGCACTGTCCGATATCTCAAGGGATAATACATTCAGTTATAGCAATTAGCTGACCCACCATAAACGGTTGAGATTTTTTAGAATACGAATCGATAAAATATTATAATTCTAATTACTTTCTTTATTTCATTAAATAACACATATAAATTATATTTTTAAATATTAGAATATAAAAACATTTAAAAATTTAAAATTTGTAGCCCACCGGTATCGGGAACAGGGTTCAAGCTACAGGGAGAGGAACCTCCTAACAATGCGGGCCGTGTCCAGAAGTACCGCTTTCTGAATCAAGCCCTTGATCCAGCTGTCCAACGAGAGCCTCCTTAGGTGTTGGTCGAGGCTCTTGGCTATTAACCCATTGGCTGTCACTACTATCGACACAATGATCGCTGATCCTTATTACTTATTAATTTGAGCAAAGTTAATAAAATATAAAAGAATAAATTATGAAAAACCATCGATTCGAATTCTAAAAAATCGATCAATCAAGTTGTCTTTGTGCAACAAACTTTAAAAAAAAAAACCTTCACATTTATATAGTGTTGAAAGTCCTTTACGCTTTCTCCCTCTCACTTCGACACTTACCCACAATTCAACATCTTCATCTCACACTCGTTCCTGTACACCATTTCATCGGAGCCGCAGACCAGCTTCTCTTTCTGTCCTACACAGTCCTTGGGACAGGACTCCCCACCTGACGTTCTCTCTTGTGATACGCAGAATGCCATGGGTACTTCGAAAACGTGTTTTCTGGAAACATAAACGATATTACAATGTATAAGAATTCCAACCAATTCTAATAAAGTTTTAAATAAGTCAACTGTGAAAAGTTTCTCAGAATACTGTCGTCATTTCACATGGACTTCTTATATTTTTTATTCTCTGAACATGAGTAGATTTAACTAAACTAGGGGTTTCAAATTTAAAATGGAATTCACATATACGAGTAGTCTGAAAAAAAAAAACCAAATTCAGTTCCAAAACGTTAATAATCAATGGAAGAATTAAAATTTTGTTTTTCAGCCATCAAACATTTTTTTTCCTATTTCATTGCGTTCAAAGAGAGAAGGGATACACTTAAATCTCCTCTACAACAGAAATTAATGCCAGCTTTGGTTCAAGCTTAAAACTTCAAGCCAGCCGGTCGATTCTGTAAAAATCTTACCGTGAAAACTTAGGTGAAGTGAGTTTGTTTTTGCTAGGAATTGACACTATTAACAGCTCACTCCACGATCACTTCACCTAAGTTATCACGGTTTTTTACAGAGTAGCACAGCTGTTTTCATACTTCGAACCTTATTACTAACGGTGTTCCATCATCTTATACGTCTCTTATACTTCTTCTCTTCTTCTTATACTTCTTATATTCTTAAAAAATTAACAACTGAGACTCGGGTTTAAAAACACATTTTGTATTTAATTAGAAACAAGCTGTCTCGACAAACTTCGTACCGCCTCGGAATCGCTATTTAATACCTACTTATTCTGAAAAAAATCCAACAAACCAAAGACCATAAAAATCGGTCCAGCAGTTCTTTAGTTATAAATGGTGTAACTATCCCGACTTTATTTTATGTAGGTAGAGGGGCCCGTGGCTAAATAGTAACAGCCGCACAGGCCAGCCGATCAGGTTAAGCGACGCTTGCCGCGGTTGTTCTGTGGATGGGTGACCATCTTTGCATACCGTGACCCCTCCGTGCCTCGGAAAGCACGTTAAGCCGTTGGTCCCTGCTGTCATTCGTGGATCTTTGACAGTCGTTACGGGTAGTCAGAAGTCCGAAAGTCTGACAACCGGTCTTACCAAGGGGTATCGTATTACCCAGTATCTGGGTTGTGGAGGTCAGGTAGGCAGACGCTCCATGTAAAATATTGGTATTCAGCTGCATCTGGTTAGACTGGAAGCCGACTCCAACATAGTTGGGAAAAGGCTAGGCAGATGGTCATATAGATTTGTCAGGATAAAGTTCGAAGTTTAAAAATGGCTTGATGGTTTATACCTGCGCTTGCGGGGTCATTGCGTAACACACTAACAGTAGCAATGGCTTTCATTGTGACAGTTTAACAACATTCAATGCGTTATTCACGTTGCTAAGCAGACACATTTTTCGAACATATAAAGCAATGGATTAGTAATATCCTTCAAAATAATTAAATGATTCAGATTGTAATAATTGATAGTGTGTTACGCAAAAAGGGTCCTAAAGAAAAACTTGTTTTATAATAAGGTTCATACTGTTTAATCTTCTATAAATACAAAACCATACAAAATTCCTCGCCTCTCTCCATACTTTCAAAAGTACATACCCGCAATTGCTAGCCTTCATCCTGCAAGCGTTGGCATACAGCTTCCCGTCAGATCCGCACGTAGGTCTGGCGACTCGCCAACATGATTCGCGGCAATGACGGGTAGTCTGGCAATGCTTTTTATTCGTTCGTACTACACCTTGCCTGAAAATTTTATTTTAAAGGATTAATTTGGGTTATTTGGAAAAAGTAAAGATTTGCATAATCGATGTGGATTCAGCATAATCTTTCAGCTTGAGAGGTGCCATTAGATTCGTCTTAATTCACAATTAAGACGCTGACGCTTAGTGACACTGGGTATATCAAAATTGAAAAAAAATTAAAATGGCCGATTTTTGGAGCAATATTATGTCTTCAAAAAAATGCTTTTAACAAAAGGGTTTTGAAAGGTGAATACAAAAATATATTATTATATAACTTATATGGTTAAAAGTAATTCAAAGTGACAAATCGTAAAAAACACGTATCAAGAACTAAATCGTTTGCGAAATCTTTCACATTTGTAAACTAAAAAGCTAGAAATAAAAAAGTAATTTAAAAAATAAAAAACAAAACCTGACTGCGGTAACCAACTTTTATTTAATTTAAAATGGGCTGTTTTTAGCTTTTCAGTTTTTTAACTTACTTTTTTACCGCAGTCAGGTTTTTTATTTTTTTAATATTTTTTATTTTTATTTATACACTATTATATGAATCCTAGTATCACACTAATATTATAATGGCGAAAGTTTGTGAGATGTTTGAATGTTTGTTACTTAATCACGCGTAAACCGTTGAACAGATTTGGATGAAAATCGGCATATAGATAAACTATTTCCTGGATTAACAGATTGGATACTTTTTATCCCGATATTCCACGGGATCGAAACTTTCGCGGGTGAACCTGCGGGGCGCTGCTAGTAGTACCTATATAAATTTTATTTTATTTTATTTATTTAGGGACAAAAAAAAACAAAGACAAAATAATTTTGCTCGGATATAATCAAAAACTAAAACTTGTGCTACATGCACCTATCCATGAAAAACTTTATAAGATTCTACCTAACACAACTTTTTGATAAGTTATATGAGCACCGAAAACTAAAATACTGGTATTCAGCTGCATCCGGTTAGACTGGAAGCCGACCCCAACATAGTTGGGAAAAGGCTAGGCAGATGATATATGAGCACCGAAAACGATAATTTATTTAGAAAAGTACCTTCCCCTTTTTTTCCAAACTTCTCAATTCAGGATACTATTTTCTGCTAATTGTTTTTTAAAGTACCTGGTTCAGGTACCAGCCACCAGGGTTTCATAAAACAAAGCCACTCACCCACAAGTCAACAGCTTCATCTGACAAGTGCTTTTATACACGTTTCCATCAGAACCGCAGATGGGGCCGTCGAGGGGTGCCTGGGAACAGTCGACAGGACAGTTCTCTCGATGAGCACTGATGTTATTGCAAGCACCCAAATGGGAGAGCCCAATCCCGACCCTGAAAAACAAGAAGAAAAAATCGTTGAAGATACTACTGCCACTACTTCTACTACTAAGATGTATAAACATGAATGTTTCTGTAAACTTGAATGTTTATGTCCCAAAGATGAAGACTAACCAACAGGTTTTTAGATTAAACATTGGAACAATCTAATCAAGTTTGGAGTTTTATTTTACATAACGTAACGTCCCTCTTGACTGTGGAGGTCAGATAGGCAGTCGCTCCGTGTACAATACTACAGTACAGTACACACAGTACAGCTGTACAGTATTCAGCTGCATCTGGTTAGACTGGAAGCCGACCCTAACATAGTTGGGAAAATTCTAGGCAGATACGACAACATCACGCTTGGCTGAGGAGGTCAGACAGGCAGTCACTCCATGTAAAGTTTCATTCAGCTGAATTCATTTGGACTGAATTGGGAGCTGAACCTAATATAGTTGAGAAAAGAATAGACAGATGATGAAGGGATGTATTTATTCTTTCTTTCTTTCATGTAGTACAGTTATCCCAAGAAAACAATGCTCTTTCCAATGTATTTCTTCGAAAATAATAAAGCAGATGATGAAATTCAATAAAGAGACCAACCATGAAGGTTATATTATCATGATTACAAATATTAGATTTATAACTTTATGCCATGCCAAAAAACTTTTGAGTGACAAATGTCGATCTGCGACCGGAATAGGTAACCCAACGGCGTTTGGGCGCATTATGTCCAATTCGCAAAATGTCCAGTGCGCTCAAAATGTCCGATTCTCACAACGTCCAATTCGCAATTTGTCCAATTCGCAATTTGTCCAATTAGCCAATGGTCCAGTTCGCAAATTGACCAATTCAAATTACAGTCGTTAATTAGGTATACGCTCCCACGCCCACCTCCTAGACGCGGGGACTTTTAGTATGCTTACTCCCTAAGCACCCTGAACAACTTTCTGAAGAAATCGCTTAGGGCCTAGCTCACACTCTACATCTCCTTTTGGGTCATTCGTTGAGTGAACTGCTTCCCATAATTATGTTGATTCCATTAAAAAAAATACTTATAACTGACATTACTACATTACGTGATTTTTTTAAGTCTGAAATCACCAACCCGGCTTGAGTAAGCGTGGTGACCAATGCTCGTACCATAACTGTTTTTCTTTTTGTTCTTAATTAACGATATTTAAATCTCAAATGATTTATACAGATTTGTGATTTTTTCCGAAATAAAAGAATTGATCATAAATTACCCAATCTCAAATTCAAATTATTTATTGTGGTGTACACAGGTAAAAATATGGTTTTACAGTTTATAAACATGACCCGCCTTTAGGCATACAATAATTCAAGACTTTCACCTAGCCAATAATTTTGTATTAATTAATATATTAGTAATAATAATAATCAATAATTTAAAAAAGGCAATAATTTAATAGTAATTGATATAGTAGTCATTCATTTGTTAATATTTAAAACAATAGGCAATACTTTAATGATATTTAACAAAATGATTACTAACAGCTTTCAACTAAAAGAAAAAAAAAATAGTGATATAATAAAAAAACTGGAACTAATAACGATTATGGAATGAATTCAATAAATTAAAATCTGTCATCTAGGTACTCATTAACAGAGTAGTATACCTTTCTTATATAATAGTTTTAATAAAGCTTTTTGAAATCAAGTATTTCATTTAATTCTTTGATTTCAATAGGAAGCATATTACTTATAGATTTTAGGTGCCACTCCATGAAGACTTTTCGAAAATAATGCAGTTTTGTGTGGAATGGTACATATCTCTCTGTTGCGACGTTTAGATTTCAGTGTTTTAAATAATGAAAGTTGGATTCGACAAATACTACTGTTTCAAAAATGTATGTACATACAAGGAAATGTTAGGAGTTTAATTTTTTTTTAAATATGGGATACAGCTGTCAGTAGGTTTAAGTTTGAATACAGAACGCACACATCTCTTTTGAGCTTTGAACACAGTTAACCTTTCTGTGTAATCTCACGTGGGGTTCGTGTCAAAAACTGCCTCTCACCCCCTAATTGCCAACTGGACCAATTGCGAATTGGACTAATTGCGAACTGGACCAATTGCGAACTAGACCAATTGCGAACTGGACCAATTACGAACTGGACCAATTGCGAATTGGACTAATTGAGATTTGGACAGTTGGACATTTTGCTAATTGGACATAATGCGCCCAAACGCCAAACGGAAAGAAAACTTCATACTAACGCGCAATGTAGGTAACATTACTACAAAGCGTGGCAGTACAAAACTCAGATGTTAGGGTTGGATGTTGATGTTGCTGATGAAAAATAGATATAGTAGATGTTGTGGCGTGACGTTCGTGGTTATTCTGAAACACGAAGATTACCGAAGCTCATACATTTTTTGGTTTAGCTGTAGGTATGGTATTATTAATTTTAATTAACATATATTATATCAACTTACCTGCATATCTCGACTTGTAACATGCATCTATTGAGGTAAGTCCTGCCATTGGTCCCGCAGACTGGGTCCCGCTCCGAGGTACACCGGTGTTCGCATTTGGACCCCTGGGCTCGGGAGCAGGATGTCTGGTCCTGGGCTAGGCGTACTCCTGAAAATATTTGAAAGTAATTTTAATGTTTCTGAAAAATGATGGTTATTTCAGTAGGTCTGTGTTGTGCCGGACAAGAATAGCAACACCCCATATTTCCCGTGGGTGTCATATAAGGAGAGTAACGGTCATACTGGAGAATGGGCAGCAGCGTTCTTTATGCATTTCACCACCATACTGCGATCACCAACCCACCTGGAAGGCCTCCCACAAGGTGGTCCGACGACCTTGAGAAGGTCGCAGGAACCTTTTGGATGTTAGAAGAAGAGAACCGGTCGAAGTGGAGGTGCTTGGTGGAGGCCTATGTCCAGCAGTGGACTTCTTTCGGCTGAAATAATGATGATGATTTTTTCAGTAGGTAGATTTATATTATACAAACACTTTAACACGTCAATAATATTTTAGAAACTAGATGCGTTCGGTGTTTACTGTCCGACTACTCCGAGATCAAACACCGAAAGAAACTCAGAGGTTTTTATAATAGCCTTTTTTTAAGCCAAAATCTGAATCTGTCCAGTCTGAAAAGTTTGCTGCAAAGTAGGGTTACCTGCTTGCTGTTAAAAATATATATATATGCCCACGTTTTTTTAAATCTTCTGTAATGAAAATGCATTTATTGTTTTGATTCTTTAGTAATTTTGTATTTGCCTAGTACACAGTAAACTTTAATATTATGCCAAGTAATAATAAGATTTAAGATTAATTGAACCAATGTTACAAGTTACCTTATAATTAACATAACGTCGCCGTCGTCGTCGGTCTGTAGCCGTTAGCGATCATCATATGGATCGTTACGGATCTTGATAATTTTAATTGAGTAATTTTCTTTGATTGATCTCTATCTTTCATAATCAATTTAGTTAGGTACATTAATTCAACGACTAAGGATTAAGCTGGCGTGTAATATGTCCTAATTTTGAAGCTTCCATACTGGTAAGACTCGGCTTTAACACCCTTCAATTATAAATATACTCCTTATTTTATTATTATTATTATTTGGTTAGACACACTAGCAGCTAATTAGCTGATGCGTGTGTATCGTATAGCTTGGAGATATTTAGTCTGTCCAGTCGATTCTTGAAGCAGTTCGGTGTGGGAGCCGTCACAACATCTTCCGGGAGCCTATTCCGTACTGTTACAACTCGGTTAGACAAGAATTGCTTCATGAGCTTTTTTTTTATGAATTTTCCCATAGCTTTAGGGAATGCCCACGCAAATTTGTGTTCGCATTCAGTGTGTAGAGGTCTTGAAGGCTGGGCAGTTCGTAGTGTTCGTTAAGTATTTTGTACGTCTCAATGAGCCTACCCTGAATGGACTCAACTGGACCACCTACTTGCAACACAGACAGTGCTTGCTAAAACGTTGGTAATGTAAAAGATATTTGTACCTTTCCCACAAGTTTTCTTCCTCATCTCACAGAGTGACGGGTAGATGTACCCGTCAGTGGCGCAGACCGGTTCACTTTGCAGTGAGGGCCCACAGATCCTGGGGCAGGTGGCGTCGCGGGCTCCCTCGCACCACGATGCGGCTGTAACAAAGAAATGAGGAGGTGAGCAATGGAAAGTAAGGATGAAGATTGTTATGAACATGATAAGGCTATGCATGTAAGTTTATGTCAGATCAGGGTCATAATGACACACGCCATATTCTCGCTTATGTCAATCGTAGCTGTATTGGTCACCGGCTTTCAGCACTATGACCTTCTAAAATAAGACGACTTTCTGGTCTTCTAGCAGGCAATCCCCGTATTTTTAAGAACGGGTCGACTTTACGCAATATTATTCAATAAAGCTTGCATGTACACTTTTGAAACTTTTTATGGTTATTATAAGCGTCAAGAAGGACCGAATACAGTTTTCAGCGAGCTTATACGTTTTCTCATTTAGGCGCTGTGATATTTTTCGGGTTTTCAAAAAGCGCGATTACATGAAAATTATAAAAAAATTCTTGAATCTAATTCTGTCACAAATGCATACAAATTAAGAGCAACTCGTGTATGTTTATTCCACAGGAGCATATACAATGGTTTTAAAGATACACGATTCTGCAAAACGGCACTCCAGCAGGAAATGCAATATCTCGAAAACCTGAAGACGCACAAATTATATTTTCAGCGCACATTTTTGCACAAATATAAGCTCTCTGCCCATGCGCAATATTTCTCTCTCCGATCATTCGTTTAGAATTTTCCTGCTAGAAAAACGTTACTCCAGCAAGAATTGATTTTTCCGTTTTTTTTCAAAACGACAAAGCGCACAATTTTTTTATTTGGCGCACTTTTACCGCAGATTACGCACAAATTATACGTTCCACTCTAGGAGCTACTTTCCTGCTGGGTAACGTACACGTTCTAATATCCTGCTCAATCCATACTAATATTATAATGCGTGTGTCTGTCTGTCACCTCTTCACGCTTAAACCGCGGAACCGATTTAGATGAGGAGTTTCTTGCCCGTTCTTCTGCATAGGTACCTACGCTTTGGAATGGGCAATCAGCTTCATATTTTCTGACTGACCGACTTCTTGACAATTCAAAAGTGCCTGTTAATGGTTTAATTAAAATAAATGCTTTCGGCCTTATTACAAAACAAGATTTATCTTTAGACCAAGGTTTAAACCATCCAGCTATTTTTAAATTTCGAACTATAATCCGACGAAGCTAAAGTTCTTATTACAAAAACTGACGTTAAACCCGAGTCTAAGTTGTCAATTTTGCATTAAGAACTTTACAGTTGTCAGAATAGTGTTCAAAATTTAAAAATGGCTCGATGGTTTAAACCTGGGTCTAAAGATAAACCTTGTTTTATAATAAGGCCGCTTGAGTTTGAGTTTGATGATACATATTTGGTATAGAGATAGTTCGAGTCCCGGGAAAGGTCATAGGATAGTTTTTATCCCGATATGCTCACGGGATCGACACTTATGCTGGTGAAACCGCGGTGCGTTGCTATTCTGTCATAAATATCTCCCTTCCTACATTTTTTGTCTGTGTGGTGCCGGACTTAAAGAATACCACCACCCCATACTTCCCGTGGGTGTCGTAAAAGGCGACTAAGGGGCGTACCGGAGAATGGGCAGCAGCGTCCTCTATGCATTCCACCACAATACCATACTGTGATCGCCAACCCGCCTGCCAAGCGTGGCGATTATGGCAAACTCCCCCCCTTCTTGGGGGAGGCCTATGTCCAGCAGTGGACGTCTTTCGGCTGAAATGATGATGATGACATTTTTGACCAGTTATTGACATTAATAAAATTGTCGCTGAACTGAGATTGTGACAAGATTATGAACGTTTGTAATTACGCGAATTGGCCGTTTTTGACTTGACTGTAAATAATCTACATATTCTTTCCATACAGGATGTTTCGTAAGGAAAAGAGAGATGAAATTCAATGTTTAACTTTTTTATCTGTTAGTTACATATTCCTCTAATATAGGCAACCCATGACCTTGTTTCTCATACATTGTTCAGGTATCACGGTAGATAAACATGAAAATCTGGTGTGTAATCTTCAATACACACTTCACATTCGTGATAAGAATAGGTAGATATCTAAATTGTAATACTGAAAAGTTTCTAACTAGAATAGAAAATCTGGTGTGTAATCTTCAATACACACTTCACATTCGTGATAAGAATAGGTAGACATCTAAATTGTAATACTGAAAAGTTTCTAACAAGAATAGAAAATTCAGTGTTAAAATCTCAACAGAGTTGAGGTGCACAAAATAAAATAAAGGCCCGTTGAAATTCTCTAGATAGGGAGACTAAACTGAATCTCAACAATACAACACCCAGATAAGACACCGTGGATATAAAATACGAGATGCAGTGTGGGGCCCGGAGATATCGCAGTAAAGTTTGTGCAAATGCCAAAAACATTGGTGTGCTGATTTCGTCTTTTCAGCCGATAGACGTCCACTGCTGGACATAGGCCTCCCCCAATTTGGGGGGGGGGTTTGCCATAATCGCCACGCTTGGCAGGCGGGTTGGCGATCGCAGTATGGTATGATGGTGGAATAAATAGAGAACGCTGCTGCCCATTCTCCGGTAAGACCCTTAGTCGCCTTTTACGACACCCACGGGAAGTAAGGGGTGGTGCAATTCTTTAAGTCCGGCACCACACAGACAAGTCCGGCACCACACAGACAATGTGCTGATTTGCTACATAGGTAATAATAAGATATAAAATAATTCTAACTTAGTAGTAAGGAATATTAATAAAGCGATCTTCCTCTCTCTACTTATTTAAAAATTTGCTGTGCCCGACAGGGTAACCTGAAAAAATCAGCTGTTCCCTACATTTATATGAAATTCGTATAACTCGTCAAAATGTAGGGAACAGCTGATTGTTTTTTCGCGATTTCAGGTTTGGTCCCATAGTAAAAGTTGTTCATAATGATGAGTACAATGACCTCTTAAGAGGTTGTTAATGTTTTACCAATAACCATGTTTAAGTTTTTGTGTGAACCAAAAAATATAACAAAAGCTTCTTTGGATCAAAAGCATAGGAAACTGGTGCGAACTCAGGGTTACAATGTCATAATGGAACATAGTGTTGGTTTACGTCCAAGTGTTCTCCATAGCCCAGTTGGTATTTGGACGATGGAAACATGTGATTTTTCCCATAGACCAATCGGTCAAATTTCAATTGATCCATGGAGCACTGACGAATTTTTTTTAAGTTTACGATCATTTTAATCGAATCAATCATATAATCAATAACTTTTTATATGCACGTGTTCCTGTGATAAAACATTTTTTCTTTCTTTCGTCTACTTTATTCGTTCTTTCTAATTCTAAACTTATCACGTTTCATTGCTGAACGCTGCTCATCAGGTACAAATCAAGTTTTGTTTTCAATTAAGGATTTATACTCCTGCACGTCACAAATGCCAAATGCTGTTGTTTCTCAGCCATGTTCAAAGTAATTCGTAAATTTTGTCACCTCCCTTAAAATAGGTCACGAGAACCCGACTCCCTAAAAACGTAACACATGAAACCTTTTTCGATATTTTCTCAACCCGCTTACTTCACAGCCATACCCACAGCTAGCAAGTCGCCGCGGGCTCGCCCGTGACTAGGGAAGTCCATTAGCACAAACCGCGGACCGACACCCGCACTTATCTTATACTAGATAAACCTTGTTGCATAAAAATGTTAGGGTACAAAGGAAAGGATTTTGCTGTTTTGTACCTATATGTCGTGATAGATGCTGTTTTGTTTTATTTTTTATAGATATATCTGTGTGGTGCCGGACTTAAAGAATAGCACCACCCCATACATCCCGTGGGTGTCGTAAAAGGCGATTAAGGGTCGTACCGGAGAATGGGCAGCAGCGTTCTCTATGCATTCCACCACCATACCTTACTGCGATCGCCAACCCGCCTGCCAAGCGTGGCGATTATGGCAAACCCCCCCCCCCCTTTTGGGAGAGGCCTGAGTCCAGTAGTGGGCGTCTTTCGGCTGAAATGATGATGAATGATTTAAAGAGGAAAATTTTGTATTTTTGTTTGTTTGTTTGTTTGTAATGGATAAACTCAAAAACTACTGAACCGATTTTAAAAATTCTTTCACCATTACAAAGCTACATTATCTGCGAGTAACATAGGCTATTTTATTTTAGAAAAAATAGGGGTCCGTAAGATATTTTTATAGATATATAGAATAGATAGTATTGGTTGGAATACTCTTTTTAACACACCAATAACAGAAAGACGAAGTAATAGAATACTTTTTTCACTTCTCATGCTCTAAAAATTCGTCTTTATGTTTTGCATAGGCGACTTAAAGTCGCTTTTTATGCTCTAGTGCATAAAGTTTTTTTTTTTTCTAAGACTAAGATAATCAGGCCCAACTCAACAGCCACACGCACAATGAAACGTCGCATATTAAAGTCATTATTTTAGTTTATTTGCTTTTACAGTGAAAATACTGTTATATACAGACGCCAGCACATCGAGGTATCCGAAACTGTCAAATTTTCCCAATCAACTTTGAACCTTATGCTTTAGCGATAAAGTTGAAACCTATTAAATAAATTTGACTGACTGTAGTAACTCGGGCATAAACAAATCATTTTACCCCTCGGAATAAAATGGCTTCTTTTATGCACTAGTTGTACAATTTACTATTATGGCACACCAAATAAGTAAAAGAAAAATACTACCCGAAACTGTCAAATTTTCCCAATCAACTTTGAACCTTATGCTTTAGCAATAAAGTTGAAAATCTATTAAAGAAATTTGACAGATCGTAGTAACTTGATGCGCTGGCGTATGCACATGAAATACTAGTACCGCTAACAGGCTAGAAAGCATTTCACCTCCTAAGAGAAAACATTCAAGAAAGATAAACCAAAGCAATCAGTAATCAACAGCCAGACATAGAAAACGGCAGCAGTAATAAAGTATAGGAAAATTGTAAAAGTAACTTATTGCGCTGTTACTTAAGGGGCTTACAGGACCTAAACGCAAAAAAACGCAAGTTTTAGAAACAATAAAAGTATATGACCGACTACTGTAAACAACTTCAGAAAAATATATGATATTCTTCAGGATATCTATATATATATATGCTAGATAGATACTGTGGAAAACTTATTACAACTAATTTGATACGATAAAAAAAAATCATGAAGATACCTCTAAAACTTTCTTTTTACAATAAAAACCATACTAATATACATACAATCTTTCTGATTTTTTGTCAGATTATTCTACAAGCAACATAATAAAGCACTAGTCTTTTAATTTGTTATTCCAAACAAAAGATTTTTTGTAATTAAATAATTGCTTCATGTTTGGCAATAAATTATCAGTGTAGTGTCATCGCGCTTCTCTTTCTTTTCTATGCAGTCCGACAGTGACCGCGCTTTAGGTCATATAAGCCCCTTAAAGTAAAAGTAAATTATCCTGTACGATGAAACTGCAAACCATGTTGCATACGATCAGATAATGATGATATATGAAATTACTTTAGAAATTCTATGAATCAATATTACTTTAGCAAAGTTAGTTCATTTCTCTGTAATTACGCTCTTCCTTAATTGATCTCTTATCTATGACCGTATTAAGGACAGGACCATTTTTTTTATGGCTACAAACCCAGTGGTTCCTGTTTTAAGAAAATATCTACGGTAACATTAAAAAAAAAACCAGCCAAGTGCGTGTCGGGCCACGCACAGTGTTCCGTAGTAGCCCGATTAATTCTAAGGATTTTGTATTTGGTACAAAATTATCCAACACCCAAGATCAACGACTATTACTGTTAAACTAATAAAGTTAGAAATAAATAAGTCTAATATATATTTAACCGCTACAGTTCAGTTTTAATTAATGAGCAAAATATTCCCAAAATATATTTGTTTATTTATTTATCTACTTACATAAACCATTACAGGACATAACCCAATGCGGAAATATATAAAAATATTCGAAAATTATTAAAAAAATACTATAAAATATTCGAACTGATGTAAATTTTTAAGAGTATTAACTCTTAGCGATTACATGTAATGCTGAAAAGCAATGTATCGACAGCAATTGTCAATTTAGATGATAATTATGTAAAATTACTTCACTGCAATAAATCTATATCGAACTCAAAGTGTTTATTTCATTTAAACCAATTACAGGCACTTTTAAATTGTAAAGGAGCCCTAATGAACCCAATGGGTTAATTCAAAACTTATGTTTTATCCTCAATTCTCGTCTCCTTACTTATAATTTCATAAAACGACAAATCCAAAGACACATAAAACATATAGGTATCCATACTAATATTATAAATGCGAAATTGTGTCTGTCTGTCTGTCTGTATGTTACCTCTTCACGCTTAAACCGCTGAACTGATTTAAATGAAATTAGGTATAGAGATAGTTTGAATCCCGGGAAAGGACATAGGTTAGTTTTTATCCCGATATTCCCACGAAATCGAAACTTATGCGGGTGAAACCGCGGTGCGCAGCTAGTCTAATATATATTTAACTAGCTTCCGCCCGCGGCTTCGCCCGCGAGGTATATCGATAAAAACTATCCTATGTCCTTCCCCGAGATGCAATCTATCTCTCTTCCAAATTTTATCGAAATCCGTTCAGAGGTTTAGGCGTGAAAAGGTAACATACAGACAGACAGATAGACAGAAAGACAGTCAGACAGACAGAAAGACAGACAGACAGAGTTACTTTCGAATTTATAATATTAGTATGGACTAGGCGATCAAAGATAGTGCAGAGCGTACGCTCGCCCTTGAGAGCTCGAATTGGGTCACATCCCTATTGGCAGCCTGCCTTTGTATGCAGCTGCAGTCCAAAGGGTCTGATTGGGGTCAAGTTCTTACTATTGAACTAGCTTGTTCTATAAAGAGCACTCTCGTGTTCATGATTGCCTGGTAGTCACGTAGTTAAACAAGATTTTTCTACGTCTACTTTAAAATCAACAGTCATACTGATTAGGATTAAATTAGAAAAAAATATGAAAATTCAAGACCAACATTTAGGTCCCCATACTTCCCGTGGGTGTCGTAAGGGAGACCGGAGAATGGGCAGCAGCGTTCTCTATGCATTACATCATCATACCATACTGCGATCGCCAACCCGCCTGCCAAGCGTGGCGATTATGGCAAACCCCCCCAAAATTGGGGGAGGCCTATGTCCACCAGTGGACGACTTTCGGCTGAAATGATGATTTAGGTCCTGGGTACGATTTGAGCACAGATGTGAGTTCTATGTATGTACCATTCCCTATGTACCATTTACCGGGTAATATGTCTTTCATTGACTTGAATGAACCCTGGCGGCTGATAGTATGTCATGCTCACACAAATGTCTCGCTGACGGTGGCGTGTGTGTTGGATCATTTAGCTCCCTTCAAAATGGTTGAGCTGAATGGTGCTGATCTATACCTCATGTTCGTGAACGGGCGCCGTCAGTTGGGGCTGGTCATCACTTAGCTGCCTCGGCTTATTTTTATTTATTTTATTTTTGGATTGTTTTTTTCTTACTATTTGCTGTACTCTGGACGCTTTTAACGCGTACGTCTTTTTTATTTACATCGTTCTCAAATATAATTATAAACTCAACATTAATGATGTAACTAATATTGTTGTCAATATATAATTTAATAAAAGAGTGTCCATATGGAGTTTCTTGCCCGTACTTCTCCATAGATACCTACGCTTTGGAATGGGCAACTAGCTTCATATTCTGACTGACCGACTTCTTGACAATTCAAAAGTTCCTGTAAATGGTTTAATTGAAATAAATGCTTTGAGTTTGAGTTTGAGTTTGATTTCCAGCTCCGGCAAAGAGTTATTAGAGAGTGGAGTTAGTAGCCAGGCCGGGGCTTGATGGCAGTTGGCTCGCTTCCTGTTACATAGGACTTGAACATAAGCGGGGAAATGTGGATGTACAGACGCCAGCACATCAAGCTACTACAACCTGTCAAATTTCTTTAATAGATTTTCAACTTTATCGCTATAGCATAAGGTTCAAAGTTGATTGGGAAAATTTGACAGTTTCGGGTAGCTTGATGTGCTGGCGTATGCACAATATACACACCTCTGCTTAACCCAAACAACGTTACATCATTTCAGCTGAAAGACGTCCACTGCTGGACATAGGCCTCCCCCAAGCACCTTCACTTCGGTTCTGTGCTTCTCGCATCCAACGGGTTCCTGCGGCCTTCACAAAGTCTTCGGACCACCTTGTAGGAGGCCTTCCATCGCTACGTCTTCCGGTACGCGGTCGCCACTCCAGAACCTTTCGGCCCCATCAGCCATCTGTTGTGCGAGCAATGTGCCCTGCCCACTGCCACTTAAGTTTGGCAATTCTTCGGGCTATGTCGGTTACCTTGGTTCTCCTGCGGATCTCCTCATTCCTGATTCGATCACGCAGGGAAACTACAAGCATAGCTCTCTCCATTGCCCTTTGGGTGACTTTAGCCTTCTTATAAGGCCCATTATGAGCGACCACGTTTCGGTGCCATAAGTCATCACTGGCAACACGCACTGGTCAAAGACTTTCGTCTTGAGACACTGCGGTATGTGGGACGAGAAGATATTGCGTAGCTTACCGAACGCTGCCCACCCGAGTCGGATATTACGATTGACCTCTTTCTCAAAGAAAGCATCAAACATCGTTTACCGTAAACGATGTTTGATGGTAATGGGTGATGTTATGGCATATTTAGAAGAAAATTTTGTAATTTCATGAAGATATTTTGAAAAGTATTTTTTCATATTCTATTGTCGACGACTACTCAGATTCCAAGCCAATAAAACATTTAAGGAAAGTATCAATTTCCGGCAATTTGCCACGATTGGTTCTGTATCAAATTGATTGATTTTCCAATATTTTGTATTACATCACAGGTTTGCAAAAGTAGCTGGAGCCCTAAGAGGTTACCAGAAATACCTATATGTTATACTAGCAGCGCCCCGCGGTTTCACCCGCATAAGTTTCGGTTCTGTATGAATATCGGCATGAAATCTATCCTATGTCCTTTGTTTATTTATTTAAACTTTTTGCACAAAAAGGTACAACGGCGGACTTAATGCCTTAGGCATTCTCTACCAGTCAACCAATGGTGGTGAAGAGATTGGATGGCAAGTGCAGCGCCCCGCGGTTTCACCCGCATAAGTTTCGATCCCGTGGGAATATCGGGATAAAAATTATCCTATGTCCTTTCACGGGACTCAAACTGTCTCTATACCAAATTTCATCTAAACCGATTCAGCGGTTTAAGCGTGAAGAGGTAAGAGACAGACACACACACTTTCGCACACACTTTTCTTTAATATTAGTATGCATTAAAAATAACAATGAATGTTGCATAGCCAATGGCTACCCAAAGAGACATTTCTAGGAGAGAGTTCTATTTCTAGGAACTCATGGGAAACTGACATAAACACAAGTAAAGCTCAAAGCCCATAGAGAAAATAACATTTCTAGAAACGAGCTTTGCAAAGAACCAAATATGATGATGCAAAGATGCTTTCAAGTTTATAGTACTAATTACAACCTACATTCTTGAGCAAAAAAAAAAAAAGCATGTATAGACTCTATATTGCCTATAGAATTTAACTACACAATAAAACTTGGCTGACGTGACATAAAGTGATTCCTAATTATTTCTATAATAAACGCCGTCTGCGAGTACCAGGCAATCATGAACACGTGAGTGTTCTTTATAGTTTGTAATCAAATAAATTGTGTGCAGTACCATCGCTCAAGTAAGTGCACGCTCATTTTTTTTTATTGACGTCTGAGAAATGGAGCATCTCGCAATTGTTATGTGGTATTTGTGTGCGGTCTTCAGGTGCGTCTATGTTTACGATACCCTGCTACACGAGATGTTATAAATTACCTTGTAAAAACTTGCTCGCAGTGTGTACTAAAAATTAAAAAAATCATAATATAAAAAAATAGTTTCATGAAAATATAAATTAATTGCGAGCCAAACCTATCAGCAATTAGACGATCGTAAAACTGAAATAAATTCTGTCGATGACTGTCCTAATTACTTTTACATTAAAAAGTGCATGAGGCTGTTAAAAAATATTTTTTTTGACGTTTGCCCGCAGCATCTTTTGAAATACAGTCATTGACAAAAGACAATTTGAAATAACTATAATTATGCCATAAAGGTATGATTTATTTGTACGAATAAAAACGAATAATTGTATCCTTCGTATGGGTGGTCACTGTTCATTTTTATTTTGATACTTTTGCAGCACGATTTTTATTTTTTTTTTACTATATTCAGCTTTGCCTTTTTTACATGTATTTAAGTTGACTTAATTTTACTAGATGTGTCCGAATATGGGTAAGTTAGAGAGCTTCACCAGCTTCTTTCAAAGGTTCCGAATAATTGTTAAGTTGTGAGAATTTTTGTTATCTTTAATATCGCCATCAGTCATTCAATATGTACGAGTATGTTGATATGATATTTTTGTAGGTATATATTATTATGAAACTTGTTCTCTGATACATGGCAATATCGATAGTGAGAAGAATAGGTATTCAAAATCCAATATTTGAAATCGAATCACTATTCCATTGCCTTCATCTTGTTGCCTCCATTGAAATTTTATTTGGCGTCATCAGAGCAAAAAAAGAACTGGGTCAGTCCGGTGATTTCGAATGAAATATTGCACTTCACAATTTTTCATTTCTGGTTCTATAAAAGTAATGGCTTGAAAAACGAGCCGCTCATCCCAGGATCTGTCAGTTCCATAAGTTAATAAATCGGATTGATTTAATACAAATCGTTGATAAATTGGAATGATTTAATCAGAACGGCTGATAAATCTGATTTCCTTTCGTTAGCCAGGAGCTTGTCTGTGACTGTCAGGTCCATCTATTAGATTTTCTCTAGTCGTTGATTTGAACCGAATATTCAATAGGAATTTGAAATATTGTACTGAAGTATTACTATTCATGTTATGTACCTATAACAACTTTGCTATGCATGCGGAAAAGAGCATTTTGGCTTTTGATTATTACAGTGTAGTTTAAACCGCTTGGGGCTTTTTGGTTTTTCGTTATAAAATGAATAAAACCTTAAAAGAAACCGGCCAAGTGCGTGTCGGACACGCGAAGAGTTCGGTACCACAAGGCAAAAAACCGCCGAAAAAAACACTTTTCTTCTATGGTGAACATTTATTTTCATTTATCTACCTATTACGGTTCATGAGAGACAGCCCGCTGACAGTCAGACGGACGGACGGACAGCGGAGGCTTAGTAATAGGGTTCCGTTGGTACCCTTTGGGTACGGAACCCTAAAAACGGTAGACAGCCCCTAATTAAGTTGTACTATTGTATTGATACTAATAATAATACTAATGATAATTTACGAGCAATCGCGTTTCATAAAGATTGCGGAGCGTAGACATCAGGCGCATCAAAAAAGAGAGACTAATAATTCAAAAAATGTCAATCAAATACGTAAGAAGAAATCGCTAATCATGTTAATAAAATTAACACATAGTCGCTAGCATGACTAAAAGTCCTATCTCATTTTTATCCGATTTGAGTCAGAACAACAACACTCTTCCATTCGTGATTCTTTACATTTTGTTGCCTTTCAAAATGTCGAATAGAAAAATGTAGCTGTCTCAACCCAAATCAGCCAAAAATTTAGAAAAATGATATCGCACACCTAGATGTAAAGAGAGCTAACTCAAAAATCTAAATATTTGAGGTATGCATACCATCGAATTCCTTAACTCACTATCTAGCGACCAATAAAACAGATGCAAAAATAGTTCTATCTGCATTTAAAAAGTATTGATCAATAATAGCAAACTCCTGTAGTGCACGGGGAGATGGTAATTAGTTTTTCAACTTTTCTGAAAAAGTGTTTTTTTGAGTTAATCGCTGTTTAGATTTAGGTGTGCGATATAGGACTTTAAAGTCATGCGAGCGATGACATAACACGACTCCTTGGACTACCAAGGGGTTGTCTTATGTCGTCGTCGTCATATACTAATATCGGTATAAATAGAACACACTAGTTAACTACAGTAAGTAGCATTTCCATTCCCTTATTCTGCCTAAAGCACGCCTGGTCACCAAAGCCTGCAGTAGACTCTACTGGACCAGTATACAAGGACAAAAAAAAAACTTTTTACAAAAAAAAACAACCGACTTCCAAAAATAATAAGTACTAAAAATTGAAAAATAACTTTAATTTCGGAAGTCGGTGTCTTTGGTTCCGCATTTTCGTTTATTGACACCGACTTCCGAAATTAAAGTTATTTTTCAATTTTTAGTACTTATTATTTTTGGAAGTCGGTTGTTTTTTTTTTGTAAAAAGTTTTTATTTTTCACTTTTTAGTGGGTCCGGCGCAAATGCTCAAGTTATTTAAAAAATACCCAAATCGTTATAGCTTTGCCTATAAAATTTGAGGGTGTCCCTCGATTTTCATGGGATCCTCTCATCAGATTCGAACTTGATGATACTTGGTCCCATTATCATCAAGTTCGAATCTGATGAGAGTATACCCTTTCAAACAAAAGAAGAATTTTGAAAATCGGTCCACAATTGGCGGAGTAATCGCGTAACAAACACAAAAAAAAAAAAAAAAAAAAACATACCGTCGAATTGAGAACCTCCTCCTTTTTTGAAGTCGGTTAAAAAAACATAATGATTCCTTACGGTCACCTGATCTCAAACTCATCAACCGGTAGGATATAAATATAACTTACTATGGGCAGTGTTAAAACAGGATTTACTGATCGTAACAGTAGCATTGAGCCGAGTCGTTACACTAACCCGTTTTATAAAATCAAGTTAAAAACAGGAAGATCAATCAGTGCTGTTCTATTTTTAGCAGGCTGAAAAAGGTTTGTGATTTGACAAGCTGCAGTGTCAGATTAGTTTTTGAAGCATTCATTTATTTATATTTCATACATACATTACACATTCCTAAACATTCACTCACCCTCACACACTTACAAACTTTGTCCACTCTATTTTCTGTATAATTTTTTACTGTTTTATATTTTTACTTCATTTCTGTGACAATGAAACTGCACTAATGTCCCTTCTGTCTCTCGTGGCAACCTGTGTACCTTTGTGTAATAACTTTTGTTAGAACACTGGTACTCATAACACAAGTTAGATCTTACTTTGAGTACCAGAGTTCAAAATACGCTAGTCGTTTTTAAATTTTCTGGGAACACAGTTCTTAGCGTATCATAGTTACTAGCTGTTATTGTTCACTTTTTTTGCGAAATAAAGAATTTATTATTTATTTATTATTTAAAAACTTTTAACTGTTTTGTTTGCACCCTAATTTATTCCAATGTATTTTCGACGTCGAGTAATGTCAACTTGAATGCTTTTTTTTGGCTTTTCGTTATTTTTTTCCTGTCAGATTATCGCTCCACGTATAATACTGGTATTCAGCTGCATCCGGTTAGACTGGAAGCCGACCCCAACATAGTTGGGAAAAGTCTAGGCAGAATGATTGATTGACTTAATTCTGTCCAATCAAATCAATGTGAAAGTTAATCCATGTTGAGTATGTTTTCACGTCTTAAGGCTGCCTTTCCACCAGAGATGAGCGAGGATGCGTAGCGAGGGATGTGTGTGAAACCAACCAATAACATCGCTTCATTTTTTATAGCTTGAACTAAGTTAGCGTTCGAATTGGTTAAATGATAAATTATTTATTTTCTGTAAGTAAGTTTGTATAAACACTTTTACACGTCAATCATATTTTTTTAAACTAGATGAGGTTCGCGTTTCCTATCTGACTATTCTGAGAAGAAAGGCCGAAACAAACTCAGAGGTCACAATCTCCTTTAAAGTCCAGACAAAGTCTTGGTCAGATCGTGTGAAGACCATGTAGATTGGTGTTTGAAATGGTCTTTTGAGGAAAGAACCACACAGATTGAGTGGACCTGTCCAGTCCAGGTTAGTTTTACACACATCCCTCCCTACGCATCCTCGCTCATCTCTGGTGGAAAGGCAGCCTAAGGCTCATGAAAATCAAGGAAAGAACCCAGTAACTTGAAATGTAAACTTCTCATAGTAGATAGGAAATACCAACCTCGTCTAGTGTTACACAATATTGACGTGTAAAAACCTTCTTACGAAAATCCATACTAATATTATAAATTCGAAAGTAACTCTGTCTGTCTGTATGTTACCTTTTCACGCTTAAACCGCTGAACCGATTTAGATAAAAATTTGCGGAGATAGATTTCATCCCGGGGAAGGACATAGGATAGTTTTTATCCCGTTATTCCCACGGGATCGACACTAACGCGGGAGGAACCGCGGGGCGCAGCTAGCACTTACATACAACTTTAAAATATGTAGCAAAATAATTCTAATTACTGTGCAATAAAAATAACTTCTTTTTAAATCCATATAAAAGCAAACTCTATGAAAACCAAACCCCTTTTATTGTATTAAAATAAAGATCAAAACAAACAAGTAACTCTTACTGTTAAAAATGTGCCCAGTACAACTTGAACCCCAATTGAAAACGTGGTCCTAAGAGCCTAAGGACCAGAAAATACTGGTCAATAGTAGTGTGTTAACAAAGGCCGGTGTAACTTGAGCTCTGAGTGCAAAACGTGGTGTTCGTAGACAGGTTGCTATCACCCTTGGTGCGGACAACCCGTTTAAACTATATCACAAGTAGATACAGGATAAATGTACTGAATAATGAGTGTGTCGCTTAGAATACTTGGGTTAGGGCTGTGCTGAAAATCAATTACATTTTCCGGATTAACTTTAGTTTTATGTTTTTCACTGGGCATGCGGAACACCACTTTCTCATTGAACGTAAAAGGATATTATAGATAGTTTATGGTTTTTCTTTTAGCGTCTATGGTACTCTTTTTCGTTTTGTTTTTTTTATATCTTTATAATTATACTTCGAGCCTTGCTTGCTTTGAGGGCTTCTTTGTAGTGAGTAGGTGGCCACGTTGTCTGCGGCATCAGTGGCATTCTTTAGGTCATCTAAAGTGCAAGTGAACAGGCAGTTTATGCTACATCGACTATAAACATTATATTATACATTCATCTTCCTGCCCTTATCCCATGTTACTTGGGGTCGGCGCAACACGTTTTCTTCTTCCATTTTCCCCAGTCAACCGTCACGCTATCATTCACTAGCTTCTCTTTCATATCATTCCCCACACAATCCATCCATCTTTTCTTCGGCCTTCCTCTCTCTTTCCATCCATCAACATGTATATTCATCACTCTTTTAGTCACATGCGTTTCATTCCTTCTCATCACATGCCCATACCAACTGCATTTCCATTCATTCATTCTCCATCTTCATTTCCTTTCAACTTTTCTGTCACTGGCGCCACTATATTACATTATATTATACATTATACTATATAATTTCGAATCTATAAACATAGTTAGAAAATTCTTCTTCTCTTTAATGGGCTATCTAAATATGGCAGATAAAAAAAAATGATTTATATAGCGTGGATTATGAGTTATTGATACAGACTGGATTGAAACATTGGAAGGTTTTAGATGACCTTCTTAAAGTCCTTTTCAGTAGTGAAAGGATTATTCAGGTACCGCATGGAACATTTCGGAAAAGCACAAAATTCGTCAGCTTTGCCAACCCTAAACTATCGTCATGCAACGCGCGAGCCGTGGGCGACTACATGCGCCGCAACCTTCGCTTAAATTCAAATCTGTGCGCGCTTTAAATGTGATGCACGCGTAAGGTGAAAGACCCCCGCATTGTCCGCGAAAATGGTAATTTACGCTATTCAGCAATATCTCGAACAGTATGCGATCCTGGTACAACGGGACTTTGTTATGATGTCATTGCTTAGCAGTGACATAATAGATCGCTTATTTATGAGGTCCTTGTCTTAAATAGTAACTGCAGCTGAAATGTATTGGGAGTCATTTGTACTAGGGGCTCAGGAGATGTGAGGTGATGCATTGCTTATTCATAAGTTCTTAGTTTTGAGTAACTGCATAATCCGACATTGTACTAGCAGTCGTTGGTACTAGGAGTCCATATTCTATGAGTATGATAATAAAGTAGTCTGTTACTCTGGTTTTGTTGGATTGCTGACAGCATTGATGTGTATGGAAGGTCTCGGGACCAAGTGACCAAGTTGTTAATCATGTTTGTTATCTTTCCGATATTTATTGAAGACCACCAAAGACCAAAAGATATCAAAATCAGAAGCACTCCGCGATACAAAATGTTTTATGGACTTTAAACAAATGGTTTGTCGTACATTTGTAATTCAGTATCAAACGCTCACAACCCAATAGACATTTACTATATATACATTTGCTTCGACATTGTACGCGACAATGGTCATAAAACTTGAAATGGTATCTTTACCAGTATGCTATCCTAGTATAACGGGACTGTTTATGATGTTATGACGTCCATAGCTGAGTTTAGTAGATATGCTGAATATTCATTGTCACTACTGGTGGTATTGTGGTCTTTTAGTACATTCTTGCATCTGCGTGGTGTTGAGTTGTTGCTTTTTGAAGCGATATTGGATTTGCAGTATGATTGTTGTGTAAGTATAGAAGCTGGGGCTGGTTTGTAAGTAAAGTGTAGATACTAACTAAGCTATTTTGGTATACAACAGCGAGTGAGTAGCTTATATGTGATTTGTTAGTATGTCTTTTTTCTGGCTTTAAGGCATAGTTAGCAAACCTTTACACTATTTTTAAATTTACTAGTCTTATTTTTAAGTTCTATTGGCAACTAATACAAATTTTATTAATTGTATCAACACAATGTCAATATTTTCTTTGTTTCTAATAATTATGATCTATTTTTCTTCTGGTAATACATACCTTACTTGCCAACGCATTCCCAAGCTTTCTACACATCGAGGAACTCCAAAATTCACTATGCACATGTGAAATTAAAGAATCCGATAAAAAATCTTCATACATTTACACACATGTGCTAAAACAAAACACAGCTGCCTCCAAAGTCGCGCCTTTGTTTGTCGTACATATGTATTTAACAAGTACTTGAGCGCAGATTCTTTGTCCAAAATTTAAAAGAAAATTATTTGGAGAATCTATTTTCATATTTATCTTTTCACCAGGTGTGTCTGATGCATAGAATTACTTTCAAGTCCAAGTGTATTGGTACCTACCAATAAGTTTGCTTAGGTGGAGAAACTCCACAGAAAATTATATGGTCTTTTGAAGCCACTATTTGATCTAACAATCATCGTTTTAAACGATACACATAAGGCAGCTTTTAAGTAATCGACTCCATTAATATGTTAACTATATGCAAGACTATCTTGCACATGCTCTAATCATGTTATATATCCGCTTTTACAAAATTGATTTGGTGTCGTATGAATAACACGCTGCTCAATATTCTGCTTGAGGGAGAGATTCGGCTCGAAGGACGAAACAATTTTGTTAACATTGATTTATCAACCGCTTATTATACTTGTAACGAGTTCGATAACATTGAATAGCCCATATCATAAACGATATTCATAATTATCCTATATTTCATAGGTTTTGGCTTTCATTCAAATATGCAGAAAATATTAAAATATATCGGCGTCTATCCTTTGCTTCAGGCTTACTTAGTCAGGTGAGGGTACCCGATGAGCCGCAGTGTGACTGTGGAGACACTACGCAAACTATACTCCACCTCATGTCGTGTTTTCTGTGCACTAACACCTGCACTACCTATATTAAATTTTTATCTGTAATTTAAGAGTATTCTATTCTATGGAAGACCTTTGCGAGGCCAACAATAACGCTGTAGAAGTGACCGAATTCTGGTATAAGCTTATTTAAAACAAAAAAATGGTATCATAGATAAGAAGAAAAAGAAGAAGCAACATGCCCTGGACAGTAAATCAACTTTACCCGTTACGATTCGGATATTGACTGAACTTTTCACTACAACATATGAAAACAGAACAAAAAAGAACATACAATCTTAAAAAACCTTACCTTCTAAGAAAGTTACGTCTTCAAATTGTCACCCTATTAAATGAGTTCTATCCGAGCTTATATAGCACAATTTACAGTCATAGATTTTAATTCAAAAGTTCTTAGAAGGATATACCCATTAGTTTACCCATCATAAAAGTGAAATCATTGTTTTCGAATGCGACACATGACATCGAGACAAGATCGAAAGTACCATGTCAATTACCTTACCTTGTACTATGAATAATGTACCATGTGGGTGAGTCCTCGTCAAACATAGGCCCCTTTCACTTTTCTTGTTGATGAGCTTTCTTAGACTAGGTATATTAAATGTGATTTCCTAGCATAAATATTGCCAATTTCAAAGGTTAAACGAGAAGAACCAAAGCCAAAGCTACAAAGCTCAAAATTGACAGAGCTTTAAATCCTAACAATGTGTGTACTAGGAAAACATAACGCGAAAGCAATATCAAGAAGCTAGCGCAAACAAATCGTGCTGTTCAAAGTTTATCCCCGCATCAAATCTTATGTACCTGCGAGCTTATGCGTTCCTGGTAGGTATTTATACAAATTGTCTTTACTGAGAAAACGTTTTGTGAATCTGGAGCGTACGGTACATCCAGTCCGTTTGCCTGTCTCGTTCTCACATCATGTTGTCCTTGTTAGGCATCAAACTTGAAGAATGTCGGTATTTGGTTTCATCAGCTGTTATTTTGTTTGAACGAGTGCAGTGCCCATGATTGATGATGGAGCGAGAAAGATCCTGTTTTCCGATTTTGAGTAACGAGTTGTCTCGTTAAGAATATTTACATTGTGGGTACATTAACATTCCTGAATGTGTAGTGCAGTAAAGGTATGAATAAACGAAGAGATATTTCCAAGTTAACAGGAAAGTGTATTACTTGTACCAAGCGCTGTCATTGAATGCAAATTATATTTGGTAAATACCCCTGAATAATTTTTGGACCTCGATTTTAACCGTATTCACCGTTTAGGTAAAATATTAAGCGTGTACTTATATGGGTCATCCTTTCGATTTGTAAATACGACATGGATCCTGTGGCCTTAGTGTGAGTTTTTTCGACTTACGTTCGATTGCGAGCGCGTTAGCATTTTTGTATGGGAAATTAGGTTTCTCCTAGTGACCACCAGATGGTGCTATAACTTTTTCCCATATAAAATTCTAACGCGCTCGTAATCGAACGTGAGTGAAAAACTCAATGCGACATGGATCCTGATACTAGGTTTAGTCCCTACAGCCTGCAACACAACTCATTCAAAGCAAGGCTAATTAAAAAAAAATGTCTCCAGCCATCTAATGGAAACTGGCCACTGGCTGCCTAACAGACACCACAAAACCAAAAAGTTTTCCGCTGCGCTGCCAACTAAATAAAGCAACATTAATTCAGGGAGGGGCTCGTGGCTTATTGATAACAACCGCACGTGACGAACGAAAGTCAAGCCATGCTAACCGCGGTCGGCTTGTGGATGGATCATCCACATCACACTAATATTATAAAGGCGAAAGTTTGTGAGTGTGTGGGGGGTTGTGCGTGTGTGTGTGCGTGTTTATATGTTTGTTACGTCTTCACGCTCAAACAGCTGGACGAATTTTGATAAAATTTTGTATGAAGGTAGCTGACACCCTGGATTAACATATAGGCTATCCCGATATTCCCACGGGATCGACATTTACGCGAGTGAAACCGCGGAGCGCAGCTAGTATTTCATAATTAGAACTAGAAGTCAACAAGTCTTACCGCGGGGTGTGTCATGTTACCCAGTAACTGGGTTGTGGAAGTCATATAGGCAGTCGCTCCATGTAAAATACTGGCACTCAGCTGCATACGGTTAGACTGGAAGCAAACCTCAAGCTAGGCAGATTGATTTTTGATTCAGGGACTCAACTCTTAGTAGCACGTTACCACATAAACAATGGTGGATATTTGGAAATACCTGACAGGTCTATGACTAAAGCGTGGCTTAAGGTGCCACTAGTCAATATTTTTTCCATACGAATTTCGGGAGAGTATTACTGCACTGTTTGACATTGTGCATCCAAAGTTAAACATGATATCGTTTTTTCTTATTATTAATATTGTCTGTACGGAAACAGAATATTAAATTAAAATGCCATTAAAAAGTTATGATCCAACAAAGATTCGTTTTTATTGCTATTTTAACGTAACTTTGGGTGTAAATATGTAATAAAAGAACTGTAAAATCTTCAAAACCAAGTCCATACCGACAATGCCCAGTTATCGAAGGGTTCAATAAATTTTATTTGTTATTGATTTATGCCGTGGTTTTTTCATAAAACTCGATTTTCCAAAGCACTTTTCGATTTTTTTTACGCACCTTTCACTTCGAAACGGTGTTTCTGTGCGCAAGAACTAGACGTTGTGCATGTAGGTTAGCGTCTAACTGCTCATCACTTATACTAGCTCGGACACAAAGCCTGGTGAGACAGCGTGCTTTTTGGCCATGACCACCAGTGAGTTTAGCTCGCGACTAGTTTACTCTTAAAGCCTACTGCTTGACTACAATGAAGTAACATTAGATTGTTGGCCCTCTGCCAGTATGCCCGCAACATCATATTATAATGAATTTATTTAATTCTGTTGAATTGCAAGACATGTGGTGAATGATAATCAAGTCTACTAAAGGTTTATCCAATGCTTTGTTAATGTTATATGTGATGGATCACTGAATTCTGATTACTTTGTTGTCTTTTCCATACTTCACTTGTCCTTGAAGTAAATCTGATAAAATACTCTTGTGTTGACACGCTTTGAACGAACAAGACCCATGGGAGTGCCGACAGACGTGAAAACAAAAAACACAAACAGAATACTTTGCCATCACTCACTGACATATCGGATATACATTAAAACCGAGTACATCCCGAGGACAGACGAACACATCCGAAGCGGGTATTTTTTTAATCGTCTTGTAAACAAAACACGCGCGGTGACGCTTACGGTAACAGTGGCGCGAGTTCAATGGTTTTTTTCCCATCTCAAATAATGCCCAATGCGCAAGAAGTTTACACTTCAAAAATTACTCAATCAACTTTAGTAACGGGGCTGACTGCAAAGGGTTCATCAGACTGCCATTGTCAATCGTGGAGGTTTTAAAGGAACCCTTATGCGCAGTCAATTAATTTAATCTCTGGATATTTTATACATAGATCGTATAAGGTCCCAAAGACAGTTAATATAGCTGGCAGTATCATCACAACGGTAATATTTTCTCATTGTTTGTCTTATTTATTTTTAGTAAATATATTCATGTATTTATTTAAATTTATTTGTGCTTATATCAATATGTAATTAGGTATATATTATATTCATAGTTTTAATAGGTTTATGCGTATCTTTATATTTAAAATATTTATTCCTCAATTTTCATGAGTGCACCTACCACTGTTTGTCTCTGCATCACCCAAAGGTTGACTGGTAGAAAATGCCTATGGCATTAAGTCCGCCTCTGTATATTTATGTGCTTGAAGTATTAAATAAATAATATAGTAGGAGTAAATAAACCTTATGTTATGTATACCTACAAACTCTTCAGCCATTTAAGAAAGACGTTTCTATTAGTATTCTGTCTAAAAATATGCTAATGAAGAAAACAATACCTAAATTAAACGATTATTCCGTCAGAATTGTAATAGCATGGTCTTCGTAATGTCTATAATTACTAAGCAGTATGATAGCTTGGGGCTTAGTATTAAATAATAGTTGATATTATAATGTTGCTTACTCGGTCAGAATAACACCAACTTTCTGTCGTTCCCAAAGTAAACTATATTTTGCCAGTTATAGTCCCTTGTAAAAGAGGGTGAGTTAATAAACAAAATAATGAAGGTGGGGCAAAAAATACATTGTAGAAGTTTAATGAAATCTAGTCAATGAGAGGTTTTTCTTTTCAGTATTAAAAAAAAAAATAGTTCCCAAGAACCCTGAAGATGGCGTTGAACTGACTATGTTACTAGATGCCAAAGTCAAAACGCTTGGAAAAAAAACATTGCGTCACGTCATATACGCTCGTTGAGTGACAGTTTCGTTTGCTTTCGTTTTACGATCTTAAAATTACATCCAAGTGAATTAATAAAAAAATTATGTAACTTCCGTTCCTTGCAGTAACTTACCAAGTTCAGCGCCATCTATCCAGCGACTAGGGAAGCGTTAAAAAAAAAAGAAAAAGAAAATCCCTCATTAACCTTTTGAACGCCATTGTCACATATATGTGACAAACGAAATCTTACCCTGAACGCCAACCTCACAAATATATGACAAAATACACGTCGCACCATATTATGAAATAAACAATTTAATCATTACTTTTGTGTGTTTTTATTTATATAATTTAAAAGTTTAAAAAAGTGGCCTGGCGTCAGGGGTACGGCATAAACGTATCGTTTATACTCTGGCGTTCAAAATAACAGTAGGTCTATTGCAAGATTTACTAAACATTTTTTTAATTTTAATTTTGAAATTCAATTATGTTCACAGCTTGTGTCCATTCCAGACGTAAATCTTAAAACCTCAAATTAAATCATATTATCACACTTTCCCATCTCAAATTAAAACATGGAAGTTCTATTTCAAACTACAGTACTAGACGTCATTCCAGATAGAAAAAGTTAATCCCTTCGAGCCGTATAAAATATATTAACACAGAAAACTAGGGATTAAAATAACTCCCAATGTTTATTGCAACATAAACTATGTTTTATGACAACTTGATCATAATACTTAATATAAAATATTATATTTTACCTTGCCAATTCCCAATAATTACCCAGAAAGAGCCGACTGTATCTCATAATTCTATAAAGCATTTTGAACTTAATGGTTTTCGACTTAAGGTATGGATTTTATTGTTGAATTTGTACCGACAGTAGCTTAGTTTGATTTTATTAAAATAATTTAATGGTGTAATTCTATTTTATTTAAGCTTTGAAAGCCGCCTTTATTCATTTAAATTACCTTTGTAACCTAGTCGCCATAGTAAAGAACTTTTGATCACATTTTCTGTATAATGTGAATAAAAGCCAGTAACTGTGCTACTGCAGGGCAAACTCCACATCTTATTCAATAAAGCATCGTATTCGATGATTTCTGACTATTAGCACACTAATATTATAAAGGGGAAAGTTTGTAAGTGTAAAGGGGGAAGAGGGGGTGTGTTTATATGTTTGTTCTTCACGCACAAACGGCTGTACCAATTTTGATAAAATTTGGTATGGAGGCAGCTGTCACCCTGGATTAACATTAGGCTACTTTTTATCCCGAAATTCCCACAGGATCGACACTTATGCGGGTGAAACCGCGGGGCACCGCTAGTATAGCTCATAAAACATGCACACAATATTAATTAAATAATGCACTATCTATTCAATGTCGGCAAACCAATATTCAGGTACGCGGGTGGACGACCTACAGGAGATCGCGGGGGGAAGACCTGGATGAAGCTTCCACAGACCAGGGAAGCATGGCACGAAAGGGCCTGCGCTCAGTATACTGAGCAGTGGGTGGTCAATGATGCTGATGATGAATGCACTGTCTTTAAAAGTATAACCAGATAATCACTTAGTGTTATTAAGATACCGCTTTTTGAGAAATAAATTGACTTCGTAAGACATAGATGGTAATCTATCGGCACCCTTTGGGTACAGCACAAAACCATAATATTAATATAATAAATTATGCACTTGGCATTGATATACGAGAAAAATAATAAATAAATGAACGACCATCTCAGAAATAAATAATTTATAGCAAATTATTTCATAGTAATAATATTAGAAATGCTATAGAACTGTTAGGTTGTATTGATTATTATAATTATGCTCTCTTGCATCTTATGCTTTATAATTATTAAATTAAACTAAGCTTCAGCGGATTTAATTATTTCCTTGTCATGGTTTCACTTTACGTGTAGGCTACGTTTCTAAATATTATTCCATTAAAGCTTGAAGTGAAGCAGGAAGTTTTAACAAAATGTGTCAAGCATTTTAAAAGTGCGTAAATTTTGATCTTAATTTCTATTTAATGACCTGGTAATGCCATATTTTGGGAATAATTGATCGTATACAACATTATTTTTAGTATATGCGAAACAAAATGTACAAAATAGCATATACAAAATGCATATACAAAATAAGCATATACAAAATGTACAAAATTTCAAAACTGTATCATGAAAAAATCACAAAGTTGTTAAATTACCTGTTTGTCCGTAGAAAAACTTGCTCACCCGCGCCGCGCCCTCTTGCGCTCATTGATAATAACTAAGTACCTAGGTACCTAACCGTGCGGCGCGGAGATTGGATAACCTACTTAGTGTCGCTCGGTGTCCAACTTTTAACCTTTTTTAAATATTTTTGGGATAAAATATAACATGGGGTAAAAATTATTGGAATCGATTCAGTTACTTATTCAGAAGAAACTATATTTAGGTTTCGCATATACTAAAAATAACGTTATATAATTTATTTTTATACATACGCTACAGTGGGTCTTGTGGCTAAGTAATAACAACCGCACGGATCGATCGATCAGATTAAGCTACGCTTGCCGCGGTTGGTCCGTGGATGGGTGACTTTCTTTACATACCGTGCCTTGGAAAGCACGTTAAGCCGTTGGTCTCGGCTGGAATTCGTGGATCCTTGACAGTCGTTACAGGTCGTCAGAAGCCCGAAAATCTGACAATCAGTCTCACCAAGGGGTATCGTATTACCCAGTAACTGGGTTGTGGAGGTCAGATAGGCAGTCGCTCCTTGTAAAATACTGGTATTCAGCTGCATCCGGTTAAACTGGAAGCCGACCCCAACATAGTTGGGAAAAGGCTAGGCAGATGACAAAGCTACAGTGAAGTTACAATATTACATCATTGCAAGCATGGAAGAGTCATCATCATTATCATTGATTGTTGTGCCATGCTTTCCTGGTCTGTGCGAATCTCATCCACGTCTTCCCCGCGATCTTTTGAAGGTCTTCCACACACCTGGTCTACGGTCTGCGCTCGTACCTATTTTAAATAAAAATGTCAGTCGTTTCATGCACAGTTCGTAGTTAAAAAGAGTACACGTACCAAAGATTTTTTACTGGCCTCCCATAAAACCTCTAAAACGATAACTCAAACTACCCCAAGCCGTGATCGAGTCAATTTTTCTGCTCAATTCAAATCATACTAAAAGATTATATAAATATTTAAGATTTTTGTACTGACTGACTCCTATAAATCGTAGCACATTACTAGGACAGCATAAACGTCAGAAAGATTAGTACAGATTTATCTATAATCTGACATAAATAACATAAATAGAGAGCAATATGAATGATCCGTGGTTACCTGCTTTTGATCGATGGGCGTTTTAAATGATTTATTGTGGCTGAAGTTAGACGGGTTTAATTAAAGTGCGCCTGCAATCTATGTGGTCCTGGTACTGCTGTGATTCGTAATATTTCTGAATGGATTGAAAATCTACAAGACCTTTCGTCTATCTGCGAAGATGTCTATCACAAGGGGTCACAAAAATTGGACACTAAATGAAATCTATATGACATAATATCGAAAAAAACGTAGGAAAACTGGAAAACAAACAAAAAGCGATCCTTGTATTCACAATCAATCAAAAAAACTTTGCGTACCTAAGGACCAATATTTTTTAAGACTAATTGTAGCTTTTGGTATAGGTACCAACAGAAAATCTACTATCATCGAAAATTTTACTAAAAGGAAAGCGCGAAACGTAAAGAAAACCTATATTTATCGGTGCTCGATCCTTAATGCATCAACGTTGCACCAACAATTGCAGCTACATGACCAGAATTCATTATCTCTTGGTATCTCTCCTCATGTTTTCCTTAATCGATTGTAGGCTGTGATACATTTAAATTGTGTATCCTCATGCTAAACGCTTTGAAAGTTAGGGTGGGAAATCACGTCTGGCTTGTTTTCTTTTTTGTTTACTCTTTTGTTCTATGCGACCCTGGTAGTTTGATGGTCTCTAGACTGTGACCTCAATTACTAAATGGCCACTTAACATGTTTAAATTTATATTTAATCACAATACTAGTGACAAAACGTTTGACGAATCGTTCATCAAGAGCAATTCATAGGAAAGGCAGTTCAGACCTCTAAATTTTTATCGTCTCGGAAACAGCCTCAGGTAAAAACGCTTTAAATGAATTATGTTTACATAGATACTATGAGATAAGTTGACGCCTAATATTTCAGACTTTAACCAATTTTGCCGACACATTAATTACAAAGTAGAGGTTACACTGCATAGCTTATTCATTACTTGCTTAGCTACTTTAAGTGAAGGTAAACGCAGCGTTCTACTTTCTTGTCCATCTTACTTTCATAGCAATCATTAATCAAAACTGTCGGAGGCTTATTAAGATGTGAGACTTTTTAAATAAATAAACTATGCTAAGCTTACTTCTGTTTTGTGTTACTTTTGATGTTGGCACACAGTTTTTTTTTAAACAAGCAGTCGGTCACCGCCAGCTACGGCTAGTTATACAAAATCACATATATCGAAGGTATGTTGCTGTCCTAGATTTATATGGTGTACTAAATAACGAGTATTAAGCACTTCCTCTCTCCTTAAACATCATCATTATTTTTTCTTTGCTCCTGTTTCATGTTTATATATTTATTTAGATTAGTATAATATACTTTATGTATAAATTTATTGTATTATGTAAATGGTACACCACAGACTACCTACAGTATTTGTCTCTCTTTCCCCTTTTTAATCATCCCAAATGTTGTCTTCAAAAGATCGCTCTTAGGGATAAGACCACCCATGGTGTCACCCTTTGTAAAATTTATATATTTATGTCTGTAATTTATATGGTGTACCTACATAATAAAGAGCATCCTATTCTATTCTATTTTATTCTGTCCCGGGACTAAAAGCTGTAATGTTTCATCATCGACATCCTTAATCGGTCAAGTTCCGCTAATGAGACTCAATTGATTTTCTATTGTATCGTGCCACATGCGCGGGACTTGACCGGTTAAAACCGAAATAAAGCAACGCTGTTTATCGGCGCAAAAAAGGTATCATTCAGGGTATTATTTCCTCGGACGAGCTTCAGAAAGAGCTGTACCTACTAGAACTCATTTGGAACGGAAGTTTTATAGGGCAAGTTGATCTCCGTAACCGCTTCCCATCACGAAAAGGCTTAAAAAATGGGTTCCTGAAAGTTGTATTAGAAAATCCTTATAGAAATATTTACGTTAATAGGTGTTGACAATCTCGAGGCATTGGAACGTAAAATATATTTTATTACCATGTCTATATTTTAATTGACAACAGGTTTTAATTAATAAATTGAAACCAAAATGATAAAGATGTCAATTTCAAATTATAATTCGTCGAAATTATCGTTCCAATCAATTTTAAGTGTGATGAATAAATTATGGCTGCGTTCTGATCGTGATCAGTAAATGAATGAATTAATTAGTAATGAATGAACACGGAATTTTAAACGAGATACAAAAAAGCTTTGAATGTTTCCGTGAGAATATTCATAACAAGGTAATTGACCTAGTACACATATGATTTGTCTGTGTGGTGCCGGACTTAAAGAATTGCACCACCCCTTACTTCCCGTGGGTGTCGTAAAAGGCGACTAAGGGTCTTACCGGAAAATGGGCAGCAGCGTTCTCTATTTATTCCCCCATCATACCATACTGCGATCGCCAACCCGCCTGCCAAGCGTGGCGATTATGGCAACCCCCCCCCCCCCCCCCCCCCCCCCCAAATTGGGGGAGGCCTATGTCCAGCAGTGGACGTCTATCGGCTGAACGACGACATATGATTTTGAAGATTTCAGTTTGTTTCTACTTACATGATTCTAGACACGTATACCTAAGCCTCTAAATTAATAATTCTCGATAAATTATTCAAGGATGCGGAGTAAAAATAAAGTAACTCATGGATCCTGAAGTACGAAGGACCACACATTCATTGCGTTATTTACGTTGTTGAGCAGACAAATTTTTCGAACATATGAAGCAATGGATTAGCAGTATCCTTCAAAATAGTTCAGGTTCAGATTAATAGTGTGTTACGCAATTGGGATGCTGGTCCTACGAGTGTCATCTACTTTTTAAAATTTTGTGTTTTTTCGTTGCTTTTTCTGATGGATGCCCATTTTTAGAAATTCGTTATTCTAGTATTATTCATCAATATATACATGGAAGGTAGTCTGGTGCCTGCGGGCGGAGATTAATAGGTAGCTCACCGTCCGATCAGGACCAGGCCCGTGCCGGTCGGCGCGTACGTGTTCCACGCGCGCCTCAAAGAGATGTCAGCATTAAGGAAGGGGCCCCTTAGGGCCGAAGCCTGCCGGGTCAGCGGGATGGTCCGAAAGGGTTACCGCTACTCCGGAACATAAAGGGCTAAGGAAGGAACACGGGTGGGTTTTAGTCAGTAAGAGTCTGACACTCCCTCCCGCTCCACCCAGAGCGGGAGGAGTCATTTGATGATTTCCCATCCGCAAAAAAAAAAGGTAGTCTGTATTGACCTCTTTGGAATAACTACATAATTATTTTGCAAAGACCAAAGAACCGGTACCAGGGCCGCATAAACCGAGCAGTCTACCATAAAAGCCACAGGTCAATAGGTTACGAAAACAGTTACAATAAGGAAAGAGTAAACAATATGCACGCTCGATCGTAACACAGTGTATCTAAATCATGTTTATGATAATCGGGCATGCACGTAGCGACAAAAAGTCGCATAGCAGCCAAGATCGGCGCAAAAAGTCGTGCGTCTGTAACGGTTCGGTACTTAATGTGATGAAACTGTATATATTTTGCATATAACATGGCGCCCTGGGGAATGGGACAGTAATTTCGTTGAGTGTTTATCTTGTTTAATTTGGTAATGATAGCTAGTCGGTAAAATGTTTATCTGAAATGAGAGTTTTGAGTGAGACTTCCATTTCGGGTTTATTTTATTTTTGGATGATTTTATTTTTGTTTTTTATTTTTGGATTGTTGTTTTGTTACTATTTGTGGTACTCTGGACGATTTTAACGCGTACGTCTTTTTTATTTTTTATATCGTTCTCACATTATATAATTATAAATTCAAAAGTAATGATGTAACTAACATTTTTGTAAAATATAATTTAAAAACCGGGCAAGAGCGAGTCGGACTCGCGCACCGAGGGTTCCGTAACATCCGGGTTTATGCATAAGGTTTATGTTTATGAAATTAAATGTTTTTTTTTATTTTTGAGTTGATTGAATGAATGGTAAATTGCGGTTTACGATTTATGACGTATTAAAAAAAAACTACTTACTAGATCTCGTCCAAACCAATTTTCGGTGGTAGTTTACATGGTAATGTACATCATATATTTTTTTTAGTTTTATCATTCTCTTATTTTAGAAGTTACAGGGGGGGGGACACACATTTTACCACTTTGGAAGTGTCTCTCGCGCAAACTATTCAGTTTAGAAAAAAATGATATTAGAAACCTCAATATCATTTTTAAAGACCTATCCATAGATACCCCACACGTATGGGTTTGATGAAAAAAAAAAAAAAGAGTTTTGGTTCCAAGTATGGGGAACCCTAAAATTTATTGTTTTTTTTTCTATTTTTGTGTGAAAATCTTAATGCGGTTCACAGAATACATCTACTTACCAAGTTTCAACACTATAGTTCGTATAGTTTCGGAGAAAAGTGGCTGTGACATACGGACGGACAGATAGACAGACAGACAGACAGACGGACCGACAGACAGACAGACATGACGAATCTATAAGGGTTCCGTTTTTGCCATTTGGCTACGGAACCCTAAAAAGAGTGTCCATAGAGTTTCTTGCCCGTTCTTCTCCGTAGGTGATCTGACTGACCGACTTCTTGACAATTCAAAAGTTAATGGTTTAATTGAAATAAATGCTTTTGAGTTTAAGTTTTGAGTTTGGTTGCTTAATCTTTTTGTCATCTTGAAAAGTGAACTAAGAAAACAAAGGGATGATATATCTATGTCTGTCTAGAGTAAGACTTTTGGCAGTCAACCCTAGTGTTTGTTGACTTGCTGATCTTTTCAAAGTGACATTAATTTATTAATTAATTGGCCCGCTTTTAACTGCACTAGGTGGAAAGCGATAGATGAAGTCTGGGACGGAACTAGCGTACCCCGAAGATGACTGTTCACTTTTGCTTTAAAGGTTAAAACATTAAATCCGACTTTGTGCAGTTATTGCTTACTTGTGCATAAGTAAATAAGGTTGAATGGTTAATAGTTGTAGGAGACATAGGAAGGAGAAAATAAAACTCACAGTCACTGACGTGTTAAATCATATGAGCACTATCTATACGACTTAAATGAGATCACAGCATTCACGGCTGATAATAATGATCTGAGGATCAAAAAGAACGAAAAACCATGCCATTGAAAAGAAAAAAAATATGATACGTACCTACGCATTATTTGAATAGTAAAAAAGGGGAAGTAGAGATACACGAAATCCTTGTTATGTGCGTCGGCATCACTCAAAGCTAGTAAAACGTGTCGGGTCTAAAGATCACCTCTAACTTACTGTACGTGAGTGGCGACGCCGACGCGACGGGTTAAGTATACCTACTGTGTAGTAACCTACTTCTCACTGACTTCTTATTTAGTCAAGATATCACACGCATTTTTTTAGGTAGGTATGTGTAAAGATCGCAAATAAGTCTGTGTGGTGCCGGACTTAAAGAATAGCACCACCCCTTACTTCCCGTGGGTGTCGTAAAAGGCGACTAAGGGGCGTACCGGAGAATGGGCAGCAGCGTTCTCTATGCATTCCACCACCATACCATACTGCGATCGCCAACCCGCCTGCCAAGCGTGGCGATTATGGCAAACCCCCCCCCCCCCTTTTGGGGGAGGCCTTTGTCCAGCAGTGGACGTCTTTCGGCTGAAATGATGATGTGCAAAGATCGTCACTCACTGGACGCTTGAGGACTTCGCCGCCGTCGAGGTAGACCACGGCGAAGTTTGTATGATGATCAGAAGGCCAAATCTCGTAATGAATAACGTTCAAAATTTAGTCACAGTCCAATGTTATTATATTAAAGAGGTAGATATGGCACTAGCGCGCGCAAATTGTTGCAGACAAATTCAGACAATTGTTGTGATTTCATTTAGTCCGCTAATAGCAGCGAGCAACACACTACAGATAGCTATCTCTTTCTGTGTCATACGTTCCGTATTATCTATCGCAGTAAGTACTTTGTAATAACAACGCAACAACACAGAACGTCGCTCAGTATGAACGCAGCGTATGTTTCCTTTATAATATCATTGTCGCATCTCGGCGACAAACAAATGTCAAAAACCTGTCAAAATGTAGGGAAATTAGGGGTTTTTTGACAGATTGAGACCGAGATCAGACTGTGAACGTTCTTAAAATTACGAGACTTGCCCCTCTGTTCAACCTCAACATCTAGTTACAAATACTTTGCGTTGACTATATTCGTTAACAGCGATTTTGTAAACCAAGAAAAAGAAATAAAATAAAGAATACTATAAAAAAAAGTTAAAAAAGGGTATCCAAAGTTAAATAAATAAATAAATAGTCGAGTCGTGCAAAATCAAAACAGTTAAATCACATATGAGCAACCACATAACAATACACTAGATATCATAAACCGAATTATTTATTAGTTAAACAAACATTATTATTATTTAGGCAAGCAAAAGAAAATGTTGGGCACATGCATCACCGGGTCTGTTAAAATCGTGTGTACACTAATAGAATCAATAAGAATTCCCTTTAACGATGCATGTGTAAAAAAATTAATGGCAGCGTCAGTACCTATGGTATATAAGGATTTACCAAAAATGTGTCTGTACCTACTTGGAGTATAAAGTGGTTTTTTGACACTGATTTTTACTGTTATTTTTTTTTTGTTAGGAAATAACAATTAAATAAGTAACTAACTTACTATACAAATAAATACAAAAACAAAGGACACTTAGGCGTCAAGGTACTCGTCCGCATTGCTGTCACCTGGGGGCCTAAAAATGCCACTTTGGAGAATCATAAAAAGATAACATTATGAATTATAATATGGCGACGACAGTCCGTGTTTTCCTTTTTTTTGCTGCACTGCGTAGGTACAATCAAAGAGAATGAGATTGGATTGGATTGATTGGTATTTTAGCACAGACAAAAAAAAACTGAAAAATGCTTCACCAATGGGATTTGATACGATTAACTTAACAGTTAACTGTCCATTATGTTATCCTTTTATGATTCTGCCAAAGTGGCCTTTTTAGGCCCCCTGGAAACGTACCCAGAAGACTGCCAGCGTTGCCACGTTGAATGGCAATGCTCTTTGGCCAAAGAACGACCCAGCCCTCTGGTCACGTGAAGGGTCGACCAGCCGGCGAGAAATTTCCTTAAAAAGGAGAGGCGCACTCGGGCAACATGACCCAAGCGTTAAGCGTTAGCGTTACTGTTTAAGTCATTGTATAATTGCCTAAAAATCCTATCCTAATCCCGAAATATATTTTTTTAGTTACAATAACTGGTCATATTCAAATTCCTTTTACTCTCACACCATCGGTAGCCTTCATTAGGCTGGTGAGTCATGATTCATGTACATAATTAGTAGGTATGTACAGACGCCAGCATATCAAGCTACTTCAATCTGTCCAATTTCTTTTAATAGTTTTTCAACTTTATCGCTAAAGCATAAGGCTCAATGCTGATTGGGAAAATTTGACAGTTTCGGGTAGCTTGATGTGCTGATGTCTGTACTTTCCCATGTGTCGGATAGATTCGGTTATAAACATGTGTCAGTAGGTTGGCGCTTACTGATGTAAAGCGCGTTCGTAGTTTTACATACAGGATGGTTTCGTTTTCGTATATAAAAGATATTAGTTTAGAGAAGATTTTTTTCAGGCGTCGAAGTAATTATTTACAACGCGGTCACATTAACTTGACGCTTGGCGTTAATGACGTCATTTTGGTTTTTTGGTAATATACCTAATAAAAAATATAGTTAAAACAACAACAGAAACTAGCCAAATTATTGACGCGCGTATCGGTGACAAAGACAAAGGCCTAACACTTGCAAGGAATGCGGGCCTGGCATTCCAGAGATGCGTCAAGTTAACGTGACCGCGTTGTATGTAGGTAGATTTGACTATAAAAAACACTGCTACGACTACGAAGAACAGAAAATGATGTTGTTTTTTTGCAAATTTAATATTAACAATCATAATCGAAAAAAAAGAAAAGTTTTGAGCTTACACAAAACTAACCAAATTTTTTTGTTGCTTTGTTGTTCAAGTTAACCTTTTTAAATACGTAGGTATATCATAATATGTATTTCAAAAAGATTTAAAAAATAAACATGTATATGTTAAGTACACATCTTATTTTAACACACGTTGAATACTAACACGCTGATTACAATTTTATTTTCCTTAAACTTGCGTTTCTTGCGTTTAAGTCCTGTAGTCCCCACAGGACTTAAACGCAAAAAACGCAAGTTTTGTAATGCCTAAAAGTATATGATCGACTACAGTAAACAAAATCTATATATGCCAGTTAGATAGTGTGTTGAAAACGTAATACAACTAATTTGATATAATAGAAAAAAATCATGAGGATACCTCTAAAAACTTTCTTTTTACAATAAAAACCAGACTAATTATACATACAATCATTCTGATTTTTTGTTAGATTATTCTACAAGCGACATACCTACTAAAGAACTAGTGCTTTAATTTTTTAGTCCAAACAGTAGATTTTTTGTAAATAGATAATTGCTTCATATTTTGCAATAAATTACCAGCGTTGTGTCATCGCGCTTCTTTCTTTTCTTTGCAGTCCGACAGTGACCGCGCTTTAGGTTATGTAGCTCCCTTAAAGGCGTTAAATGTCGCTCTTATTTTTCTGCATTTCTCTCCTAATGGCTATCGCTTATCAAGTCTGCGCTACATTCTCATTAAGGACTGTGATCTGATAAGACTGGTTTTTATTTTAGTCTTAATTAGCACCAGATCGCAAGATATTGCCGGCTTAACGGACAGTTAGCTGTTACATAATGGATATTGATATCGAGTATCTATTGAGGAAGTGAGAGATTACGGTACAGGCTATGTGTGTTGTAAACCTATATAATCCTGCATTTCATTATAAATATTATCCTCTTTTGCAAAATCAATTTAACATGGATCGATTTTGAACAGAATGTTACTTGAATGAATCGATTCTTTTGTCACATCACTATTAAAACTTCGTTAAAAAGTGGTAACACATAAGCTGTCAGTGTACTGCAGCTAATCAAAAGTCCGACCATAAATAATTTTGAAGGATATTATATATAAGGTGCCGATTCTGTTGTTCACAAACTAAACTAAATTTAAGTTCAGTGCATCTTTTTCTTTCTATTTCATTAAGAAAAGGACATAAGATAAATTTTAGTTTAGTCCTGTCAAAAATAATCGGCACCTGACGTAATTTTAGTAGGCAAGTTTCATGTCACGTCTAAACTTGTATGGAGTAGTGTCAGGCGCTTATTAATTTGACAGGACTAAACTACAATTTATCTTCTTTCCTTTTCTAAATGAAATAGAAAGAAAAAGATGCACTGAACTTAAATTTTGTTCAGTTTGTGAACAAGGGAATCGGCGCCATTGCTAATCCATTGCTTCATAATTATGTTCGAAAAATGTTCTGCTCAACATAAGTAACGCAATGAATGTTATTGAACTATCAAAATGAAAGCCATTGCTACTGTTACTGTGTTACGCAACTACCCCGCAGTTCTGTCCCATATTATAGGGACAGGATTAAGTGATAAGGTCTATCTTATATACCTATCGTAAATAACCATTTAAATAAATGTATTGTTTTTGTGACCATATTTTTATCGGAAATGTCCTCGTCGGCCGGGGTGTTTTTTGTTGATGGCACTTAAGGTGAATGGATAGTGATAGACCGCGAAATTCAAATTTTCTTACGTTTCTTGCAATTTGCAGGTCAGTGTCAGGTTGTATCTTGATCAAAATATGATTTGCGACAATAACAGGTACATATTTAGAGAATAATAATCATTAGAATCATTAATATATCTTTCTAAGTTAGATTTCTACCACTAACACTTTTCCATAAGAGTTTGGTGGTTGGTGGATGAAATCTAACTTGGCAAATTGCAATCGTGCAAATGCAAATTGCAAAAAACGTAAGAAAATTTAAATTTCGCCATCAACAAAAAACGGGCGGCCGACGAGGGCATTTTCGATAAAAATATGATTACAAAAACAATACATTTATTTGAATGGTTATTTACGATAGGTATATTAGATAGAGGGGCCCGTGGCTAAATAATAACAGCCGCACAGGTTGATCGATCAGGTTAAGCTATGCTTGCCGCGGTTGGTCTGTGGATGGGTGACCATCTTTACATACCGACACCCCTCCGTGCCTCGGAAAGCACGTTAAACCGATGCCGCGTTGGTACCGGGTGTCATTCGTAGATCTTTGACATTCGTTATGGGTAGTCAGAAGCCCGAAAGTCTGACAACCAGTCATACCAAGGGGTATCGTATTGCCCAGTAACTGGGTTGTGGAGAACAGATGGGCAGTCGCTCCATGTAAAATACTGGTATTCAGCTGCATCCGGTTAGACTGGAAGCCGACCCCAACATAGTTGGGAAAAGGCTAGGCAGATGATAATGGTGTTTTACCATAGGTGATATTTAGTATATTTTAAAATTACTCCTAGAAATGTTCTCGACAAAAAGACGATAACCTCTATAAGACTCATCATTTCATCATTTCAGCCGATAGACGTCCACTGCTGGACATAGGCCTCCCCCAATTTTGGGGGGGTTTACCATAATCGCCACGCTTGGCAGGCGGGTTGGCGATCGCAGTATGGTATGATGGTGGAATGCATAGAGAACGCTGCTGCCCATTCTCCGGTAAGACCCTTAGTCGCCTTTTACGACACCCACGGGAAGTAAGGGGTGGTGCTATTCTTTAAGTCCGGCACCACACAGACAGACTATTTTAAATAAATATATATCTTCAAGACAACTTTTATTACGACGTGTATGTGCAGTAACGGATGTCTACTAACCGATATAACACAAAATTGCTACCTGTACAAGCTTTACAGACTTTTACGAGCCATATGTAACCCATAAGGGAAAACCAATTCATATTTTCTGCACCAAAGTGAAAATATCAAGTTATTGAAGAAACGCTAATAATATTAATCAACGGTGTTATTAAACTGGACTAATTTCACACTGTTTATCATTATTTACAAGTTTTAATAAGAAGTGTCCGGTCGTTATCGACCTACGTGTTATTAAAAAAAACAAGTTTCAATGATGTTACTGATTTTGTTCTTGTTTTAATATCGTATAGAATGTGAGAAAGTGAAATTGTATTCGTTTGTTAACAGATTTATGGTGGTACTCATTCTCATGCAGGTACGTGTAAATATGATAGCGCCAGAGGTTATATGCGTAAAATAAATACGAAAAACGTGTTTCGAAAATGCGGTAAGTAGAGTGAACGCTGATCGAAATCAGTCCAATGTTGTTTTTATTTTGTTTGCCGAATTATAAAAATATCATGCACTCGTTTTAGCGAGGTTCCGTATAGATCACCAATTTGAAGATCACCCATGCGAAGTTCACCCATTGTATTCTACATTGAGTATCTTTATATTCACCTGACATACATTCATGTCACATACAGGTTTTTACCTAGTTTGGATTTCAGAGGCTTCATAGGTTTTTTGTAACACTAATTTATTACAATAAAGATTTTATTATTATTTATTATTATTCAACATTAGCAATTTATTTACGACTCCTTTTTAGGAATCAGTTCGATAATAAATTAGCATTAAGTACGATTGAAGCTAAAAATGTACAGTTACTGTAATAACATTTCCATTAAAAATAATTCTAGAAAAGTAATCGGCTTAAAAACAACAAAAAACATAGACCTATTACAAAGTTCATGACAGCATTTAACTTATTTTAACAAAAAACGGTACGTTAATTAAAAAAACAACAAAAAAATGCTAACAGCCTGTATAAGCGGATTTACCGCTAAGTTTTATTCGTCGTGCAAAAAAAACCGGCTCAGTGTAACACAGAGGTACGTGCGCGCATGCGTACTCAGCTTTAGCGGGAAAACGTGCAGTTTTGTGCAGAACACAGCATTTTGGCACTATGTAAACAATTTTAGCTGTTAGATAAAAAAGGTGACATGCCTCCGTGCCTCGGAAAGCACGTTAAGCCGTTGGTCCTGGCTGTCATTCGTGGATCTTTGACAGTCGTTACGGGTAGTCAGAAGCCCGAAAGTCTGACAACCAGTCTTACCAATGGGTATCGTATTACCCAGTAACTGGGTTGTGGAGGTCAGATAGGCAGTCGCTCCATGTAAAATACTGGTATTCAGCTGCATCCGGTTATACTGGAAGCCGACCCCAACATAGTTGGGAAAAGGCTAGGCAGATGATGAGATAAAAATGGTGACGAACTTTTTCGAACAATTTTTCTGCAGGTATTTAAATTGTATTGTAAAATTTTTAGGTATGTTTTCTAGGTAGAAAAAGCAGTAAAGAACATACTAATTTATGACGTATAGTGGACGTTCACGTACATCGTACTACAATGCAATGATAGGAATTTTTTTTTATCCTTCTGTGAAATTGTTGTTTTTTAGGGTTCCTTACCTCAAAAGGTAAAAACGGAACCCTTATAGGATCACTTTGTTGTCCGTCCGTCCGTCTGTCTGTCTATTTGACCCTTTATCTCGGGAACGCGTGGAGGTAACGAGTTCAAATTAAAACCATATAGGTACTTAGATCTACAGTCCCTTGAAGCTGTGAAAAAATCAAACTTCAAGTTAACGTAAAAAAAAAGATACGGCCGTTAAGCCGCAAAAAACGTATAATTCGACACTTTCAAGAGAATCAAAATGTATAGGGTTACTTCCCGTTGACTTAGAATCTTGAAATTTTGCAAGAAGCAAGATCATGTAGCACAAGTAAAGGAAAAAATCCGAAAACCGTAAATTTGTACGTACATTAAAAAAAAAACCGCGATAAACTATTTAGGTACATACCTACAAAGTATGAAACCCTTGGTGCGCGAGTCCAACTCGCACTTGACCGGTTTTTTTCTATTAAGGCGACAGGCCTTATGTATTTTTGGAAGAAAAGTATTAAAAGATTTAACAAACATTAGAAATAGTCATCCATGTGCCAAAACTATAAAAGCGGTAAAAATATAATAGTTTTTTAGAAAAACTAAATTTAGTAAGTAACCGGTTTAACATAGCCTGAGAACCTATGCAAAAGTTCTCAAAAAAGGCCATTCAATTTAGTTCTACAAAAAAATTAAACATACCAACGTAAAGAGTTTCAAGCTAAATTCCGTGGAACTAAAAGTGCTAGAGTAAAATTCTTGAACAAGCCGAATTTCTGTAGTAAACCACGCTTCTGCAATTTTCGCATTTATCGCTGGAACTTTTAAAAAGCCTTTTTAAAGCTAAAGTTTTGTGCTATAGACTATGCTGCCGCATTGCACCGAAAATCGTACAAAACCCATATTGCTTTGAAGCTTAAAATATTTTGCCAACCCATTTTGAGATTTTTGTCTGTGTGGTGCCGGACTTAAAGAATTGCACCACCCCTTACTTCCCGTGGGTGTCGTAAAAGGCGACTAAGGGTCTTACCGGAGAATGGGCAGCAGCGTTCTCTATTTATTCCACCATCATACCATACTGCGATCGCCAACCCGCCTGCCAAGCGTGGCAATTATGGCAAACCCCCCCCAAAATTGGGGGAGGCCTATGTCCAGCAGTGGACGTCTATCGGCTGAAACGACCATTTTGAGAGTTCGGTTCGGTACCAAAAAGAAACGTGTCTTGTTCGAAAAGGCCTTACGCTTTGTTCAAGAAAACATAGTTTTCTACACCCAAAACCGGATAAATGATAAATGACAACTATTAAATAAAAACATTTTCGTAAAGCCACAAAAATGTTCCTAGATCATTAACAAAAAAAAAAGAATGGATCCGAATAATCAATCAAAACAAGTGTCGTATTAACGGTTATTGACGGCCGCGCACGCGTCATTGATCACGATCTATAGATCATTGATCTAACGTCGAATATCATTAGCGCCATTATCCGCTATAAACTTGCAGTGCAGAAGTTTCACTTAATACAATACGTGTATAAAAATTTGAATCTAACATAATAATTATCAGATAATGGACTGACTGAATGTGTATCGGAATTCAAATTGTATGTCCGTTTTAACAGTCAGTAGGTAGATGCCATGAAGTACAGAATGGGTCTTATGTTTTTGCTTCGAGGATACGGCATAATAATTTACGGCAGGGATCCGATTGCGAGAAGCAACCGCAACCGTAACCGGTCGAAGTGGTAATACTTGGCCTGCCCCGTTGGTCTCGTGGTTGCAAGCGCGACTGTTGGGGTCCTGGGTTCTAGTCCCGGGTCGGACGAAGTGTTATTGGGTTTTCCATTAGGAACTTCTTAGTAACAGTCCGAAGTTTGGAAGTTGGCAGTTTAATACCCCCGTGCCTCGGAAAGCACGTAAAGCCGTTGGTCCTGTGCCTGAACTCTCCCCGGTCGTGTCGGATTGCCGTCCCATCGGACTATGAGAGTAAAGGAACAGAGAGTGCACCTGTGTTTGCGCACACACTTGTGCACTATAATATCTCCTGCGTACCTGGCTGATATCCATTGAGATTGACCACCGTGACCGAAAACGGTCGGGAAGGCTATTATTATTATTACTTGGCCTATGTCCGACTGTGGACGCCTTTTGGCTGAAATGATGATGATATGGCACAATTCGGCTGAAAATTGAAACTTTTACGCTGCACGCTTGCCGTCAAATCAGATAGTTTTTTCGCCTTTCATGCCTGTCACTGCACAAAGTAGGTACAGACGCCAGCACATTATGGTACCCGAACTTGTCAAATTTTCCCAATCAACTTTGAACCTTTTGTTTTAGCGATAAAGTTGAAAATCTATAAAAGAAATTTGACAGATTGTAGTGGCTTGATGTGCTGGCGTCTGTATATAAACAAAAATTATGAGAATTCTCCGATTGGACTTGATTTAGCCAATTATAATCGCCTCATTCCATTGCATAGTATGAAAACTGGTCCTTCTGCGTCTCTACATTATCATCTTCGATCAAGATAAATCTGAACATCAGCGCCATGATCAAAAGCGCAACAAATCAAATCATGATTCAATTCATCCTCAGTTTTTTACCGACATTTATACATATAATATGTATACATACAAGTGCAACTTGATTATTTCTGGGTTGTCAGTTTTAAAGATAGCGATGATCGATCGTAATAATTTTAATAAGAAAAGAAAGTCGTCCGTGTGTGAATGTTTAAAAAACGAAAAAATATTTTGCACTTTTTAAAAATTTATGGAGTAAGCTTTCACTCGGAGATATGGCCTCAATGAAGCTTATCGTAAAGTTTTAAGGGGATTACATGACCTAAAGCCAAACCACACCAACTAACCCGCTTCATGCCAACAACTAACTCTCTCCTCGTGTGTTTAATTCACTCCATTCGCAAATCAATGCACACCCACGATACAAATCCGCAACATAAATATTTAAAAACACGTCCAAAAACCTTTCTTTCATTCAAATTGAAATATTTTACATGCCAATAAAAATACCTCGGAGCATATTAATCGATAAAAGTCGATGCGAGTCCAAGATTCAGTTTCGAAGAATTAATTACTACCTTATTAAGTACTGTTATGCTCGCAAAGTGTCATGGCCGCCTTATAAGATAATAATTGGTGCGTCTCAATTTTTATATCTTGAAGATTTATGGTGGAGCCACACTTGAGTGATTTGGCAAACTTTGGAGAAAGATATGTTGTGTATGGTTGATATCGAGTTTGGCATAGAACAAGCTTTTGCTATCTCATGGGAATTTTATTCTGCATTTGAAGAATTAAAACAAGTCAAAAGAGAATGTCTAAACCAAAACTGTAAACAGGTGAATCGCTTGTTTGTTTGTTAGAGGTAATCTCTAGAAATACTGACCTAATAACAAAAATTCTTTCATTGACCGAAAAGCTAGATTATTGCCGTGTGTTGTAGAAAAGTTGACGCAGTCATAATATCATCAAGTGTACCCTGTCATCTGTGTGTGTGGGGCCCGTGGCTAAATAATAACAGCCGCACAGGTCGATCGATCAGGTTCGGCTACGCTTGCCGCGGTTGGTCTGTGGATGTGTGACCATCTTTACATACCTCCGTGCGTACGTTAAGCCTTTGGTACCGGCTGCCATTCGTAGACCTTTGACAGTCATTACGGGTAGTCAGAAGCCCGAAAGTCTTACCAAGGGGTATCTTATTACCCAGTTACTGGGCATGTGGAGATCAGATAGGCAGTCGCTCCATGTAAAATACTGGTATTAGACTGGAAGCCGACCCCAACATAGTTGGGAAAAGGCTAGGCAGATGATGATGACGCTGTCATCTGTGCACGTGATGATCTTATACCTGAGTCAATAAGCGGAGTTCGCGCAGCTGAACTTTTTGCTATGTAAACTCTAATAGAAGGAAGATAGAAAAGTCATATAAAGTAACATTTATGTCAAAACAAGAAACTTAATGCGGATGAAATCGCAGAAGCGATTACACCTTGAAAATTTAGGTGAAGTGAGCTCTCAATATTGTCAATCCCTAGCACCACGTGGAATGACAGTTCAATTCAAGCTTCATCTAAGTTTTCAGGGTGAGAATTTTAGAGAATACATGGGCTGTCTGCCGGTGGTCTGCTCCTTAAAGCTCTTGCTCAGCAAGATACATAAACAGGCTAATACAAAGACTATATATTATAACAATCTGGATTTCTACCTATTATGTTGGAAGCAGCCTGCCAGCCTTTAAATTAAATAATTTCAACATTAGCTAGAAAGAATATAATTTTCATTTCCTATGACATCTTCTTAAAATGACAAAGTACAAGAAGTAGAAGCACACTTCTTTTTAATATAAGTCACAGACAATTTTATCTATAACACTACCCACTACTACATCATCATCATCTGCCTAGCCTTTTCCCAACTATGTTGTGGTTGGCTTCCCGTCTAACCGAATGCAGCTGAATACCAGTATTTTACATGAAGCGACTGCCTATCTGACCTCCACAACCCAGTAAATGGGTAATACGGTACCCCTTGGTAAGACTGGTTGTCAGATTTTCGGCTGACTGTCAAAGATCCACGAAGAACAGCCGGGGCCAACGGCTTAACGTGCTTTCCGAGGCACGGAGGGGTCACGGTATGTTAAGATGGTCACCCATCCACAGACCAACCGCGGCAAGCGTAGCTTAACCTGATCGATCGTCCTGAGCGGCTGTTATAATTTGGTCACGGACCTCGAGCACGGACCCACACGCGGTACACACGTAAATGATAATTCGTGTTTAATATTACAAACATACAGTAATTAGTTTGTGTTTGAAGCAAAATAATTTGTTTAATGTCGAAAAGAGCAAAGTAATATAGTCATTTTATTGCGAATGGCTAATAAAATGAATGACTACAACTTTATTATAATGTAATGAATTAACTATGAATACTGTTTAAATGCAATTAACTTTTATTGCAATTCGTAATACACAACGAAAGCGGTTTTTAGAGTTTATTGAGTAGTTTTATTTAAACAGTTATTAATTATTACACATGTTATTACTTTCATTAAATTATTATGAGACAAATGTAAATAACGTTGAAATACAGTTTTGATAATATTATTGAAATTGGGAAATGATTAATCATCTTTGTCCTAACAATCAATCTTTGAACCGAATTGGTTTTTTTATCACTGGCCCAACAAACCATGACTTGAGGGTATAGACAACGTGACCTTATATCAGCGATAAGGATGATGGAAAAGTCAAAAATCTATGGGAGCTACCGAAAAATTATGTCATTCCTACTGAAAGTAGTTGTAGAAATACGAAACCCTTTGAAAGTGATTGCCACTTGTCTAGAATCCCTCAGAATTTGTTTTAATCATACTATAATATTATAAATGTCTGTGTGGTGCCGGACTTAAAGAATAGCACCACCCCATACTTCCCGTGGGTTTCGTAAAAGGCGACTAAGGGGCGTACCGGAGAATGGGCAGCAGCGTTCTCTATGCATTCCACCACCATACCATACTGCGATCGCCAACCCGCCTGCCAAGCGTGGCGATTATGGCAAACCCCCCCCTTTTGGGGGAGGCCTATGTCCAGCAGTGGACGTCTTTCGGCTGAAATGATGATGATGATGAATATTATAAAGGCAAAAGTTTGTGAGTATGTGTTGGCTGCCTAACAGACACCTACAAAACCAAAAAAAATTCCGGAGGAGCTCTTGATTAAATGATAACAGCCGCACGTGACGAACGAAAGTTAAGCTAAGCTAACCGCGGTCCGTTTGTGTATGGGTCATCCACATTACACTAATATTATAAAGGCGAAAGCTTGTGAGGGTGTGTGTGTGTGTTTATATGTTTGTTACTTCTTCACGCTCAAACGGCTGGACAAATTTTTCATAAAATTTTGCATGGAGGTAGCTGACACCCTGGGCAGGCTACAGGCTACTTATTATCCCGATATTCCCACGGGATCGACACTTATGCGGGTGAAACCGCGGGGCACAGCTAGTAATCTCATAAGAATATTGGAGACTATAGCTTCTACCCCTTCTACCCGCGACTTTTTCCGTGTGAAATTTCTTGTTCCCTGGCCTGGCCTGCATAACCTGCCCGCGGTATCACTCCGTTTTCGCTTAGCGTTCTTTCTTATTTTTATGTTTTTGCTCGGCTCCTAAGGATTATAGCGTGATCTTAATATAGCCTATAGCCTTCCTCAAGAATTGGGCTATCAAATACAAAAAGATTTTTTGAATGAATGATTTATTTTCTGTAAGTAGGTTTTTACAAACACTTTTACACGTCAATCATATTTTTTAAACTAGATGAGGTCGGCGTTTCCTATCTGACTACTCTGAGAAGAAAGACCGAAACAAACTCAGAGGGCACAGTCTCTTTTAAAGTCCAGACAAAATCTTGGTCAGATCGTGTGAAGACCATGTAGATTGGTGTCTGAAATGGTCTTTTGAGGAAAGAACCACACAGATTGAGCGGACCTGTCCAATCAGTGCACGCATTTGTCAAAAATCGTGCAGCTCAACTCAGAAGTTGAGGAGCTCAACGATTCGACGAACAACACCAAAGAAAGGACATTTGGGTATGTCGCGTAAATTACTCATACTGCCAGAACATGATTAAAACTAAGAAGGAAAACAGAAAAAAAATGACCCACATAGTCCTCACATTCACAATAATTAAATGAAAAATAAAATAAAAATACTTTACAAAGTAAATATTCATGTCATTGTCTAAAATCCAACAATTTCAAATCCAACTGGTCGTTCCAGAGATTATCCGCTACATACAAACAAACAAATACCTCTTTCTAATTTTAGTAAGTAGGTATAGATTAACAACTTATCATGGCTTTTATTAATGCCTGCAATATGCATTATTAAACTACCGTATAAATCTCATAAAAAGCATGTCTATTAAAGCTGCCTAAACTGTCTCATCTGCCTAGCCTTTTCCCAACCATGTTGGGGTCCGCTTCCAGTCTAACCGGATGTAGCTGAATACCAGTATTTTACATGGAGCGACTGACTATCTGACCTCCACAACCTAATTACTGGGTAATACGATACCCCTTGGTAAGACTGATTGTCAGTCTTTCGGACTTCTGACCGTAACGACTGTCAAACATCCACGAATGACAGTCCTGACCAGTAGCTTAACGTGCTTTCCGAGGCACGGTATGTAAAGATGGTCACCCATCCACAAACCAACCGCGGCAAGCGTAGCTTAACCTGATCGATCGACCTGTGCGGCTGTTATTATTTAGCCACGGGCCCCTCCTGTCCAAACTGTCTATCATAATTAAAAATAAAATCCAAAAATACACACACAAATCAGTCAAGCCATTCTGCTGTGTTAACACCTTAATAATTTCATATAATTTTATACTCGTAAAAAATCGGGACCAATTTCAGATGTAGCAGTATAATATCTGAGATTATGAACAGTTGATGTTTATAATCTCAGATAATTTACATTCCATCGCCAGTTCAATCAGTTATCTACTTTATACAAAAGTATTGTAAGTTTATTTTCGAATGACAATTTGTAACAAAAAGGTCTTAATAAGTTTTTGGCTGCAATGGAATTTGAACTTTGTAATGTATGACATTGAGTTTGCTGTTTCATTTCTTGAAAATTATTTCATATTCATACCATACCATAGATATCATTATCGAAAACTGGTTATAATCAATTATTTGATGCACTCTTTATGTTTGGAAGTTTATTAAAAAAGACTGAACTTTCTTTTAAAGCATCGTCTGTTTTTTTGTTGTGTTATTATTGGTAACTACCTATCATTTGAGCATGCAAAAAATGGACGAGTTTTTAAGAAGCACTCAAAAAAAATGGTAATTTATTTTTAATTGTCACTGTTTTGAGGTTATTGATTATGAATCACATTTGATTAATTTGATTTTGGTACTTTAATGTTGTTCTTAGTCAACGTATTATAAATGATTTTAATAATAAGTAATAATAATATTTTTTGTACTAAAAATTACATTCACGATGTCCCATTTGTCGTTGTCTTAATAGAAAACCCAGAAAGAATTTAATTGTTTTCAAGAAAAAAATATCTTTACAATTTTTTTTTCATTTGTGCTCACTAATTCCTTCAGCAGTTCCTTTGAAGGAACTACTGAGCATTTTTGGGATCAGTAGTTCCTTTGCAAAAGCTAAAGGAACTACTGAGACTTGATAGTTCCTTTTGCAGTTCCTTTGAAGGAACTACTGAGAACTTTTGGATTAGTTCCTTTGCAAAAGCTGAAGGAACTACTGAGACTAGATACTATAGATCCTTTGAAGGAAACAAACATATATAATGCTGCCCGCTGCTGCCGCATGCTCAGCGCATAAGTACCAATTCGCCAAATCTATAAAGATTGGCATACAAAACCAAATACTGAATCAGCGGACTAATAGCGTAGCACGCTAACAGCAGCAATGGCTTTATTTTTGGCAGTGCAACAACATTCGTCACATTATTTGCGTTGTTAAGGGTTAACATGACCTAAAGCGCGGTCACTGTCGGACTGCATTGAAAAGAAAGAGAAGCGCGATGACACAACGCTGGTAATTTATTGCAAAATATGAAGCAATTATTTAATTACAAAAAATCTATGTTTGGACTAAAAAATTAAAACACTAGTGTTTTAGTATGTTGCTTGTAGATTAATTTGACAGAAAATCAGAATGATTGTATGTATATTAGTATGGTTTTTATTTTAAAAAGAAAGTTTTTAGAGCTATCTTCACGATTTTTTTCTATCGTATCAAATTAGTTGTGTTATGTTTTCAACACACTATCTACCTAGCATGTATCCTGAAGAATATCACATATTTTTCTGATTTTGTTTACTGTATTCGATCAACTTTTATTGTTATAAAAACTTGCGTTTTTTTGCGTTTAGGGCCCGACAAATTTTTCGAACATAGGTAACTATGAAGCAATGGATTCAAAATTAATTAGTTTGCGATTGAAAGTGTTTTACGCAATAAAGGTGCAGTAAAAAACCTTCTAGCATGCATGTAATACTGGAATATTTATTTATAGATCGCCTTTTACTATCCCTGACGCTTGTTATAAAAATATTGAACAAGCTACAGGTTGCGGTCAAACAAAATAGAAATATTGCTTTAACCGCATGACTGGCACTTTGTAAGCTAAGTATTTGCTTACAAGGAAAGAAGTTGATTTTTAGTTAGGTGTGACTATTTGAGATGTTTTTCCCGCTGGACATTTACAGCATTATTTGACAAACAAGTACGCGAAGATTAAGAGTTTAAATAAATAAATAAGTATGAATAGTTTTCCTCTTTTAAAACAACGAAGTGCATTGATTGCCTAAATTATTTGAGTCACTTTGAGCGAACAAGGTAGTTAAAGAAAGAAAAGAAAGAAAAGTGAGGAAGAAAGAAAAGTAAAAAAGAAAGAAAAGAAAGAAAATACATTTATTTAGCCTGTGCTAAATAGTAGTCTGTGTGGTGCCGGACTGTCTGTGTGGTGCCGGACTTAAAGAATAGCACCACCCCATACTTCCCGTGGATGTCGTAAAAGGCGACTAAGGGTCGTACCGGAGAATGGGCAGCAGCGTTCTCTATGATTCCACCACCATACCATACTGCGAGCGCCAACCCGCCTGCCTAGCGTGGCGATTATGGCAAACCCCCCCCTTTTGGGGGAGGCCTATGTCCAGCAGTGGACGCCTTTCGGCTGAAATGATGATGATGATGATGAAATAGTAGTAACTGAAACCTGGTGTATTGTGTCTTTTAGTCTGTACTAAAAGACACAATACACCAGGTTACAGTTATTCAGGGTATCACAGTCCACTGCTGGACATAGGCCTCTCCCGGACTGCGCCACAACACCGTGTCCTCAGTTGTCCGCATCCTGTCTGTCCCAGCCACCTTTTTAAGGTCGTCGATCCACCTTTTTAAGGTCGTCATCGTAGCTGAGGGGCGTCCCACACTACACTTGGCGATACGCGGTCTCCACTCCAGGACTCGTCTGCTCCACCGGCCATCGGTCCTTCGACAAAAATGGCCCTCTGCCACTTCAGCTTCCTTACTCTGCAATCCATTTCGATATCTGTGGTTCTTTTCCGAATAAATTACGAGGTTGCTGAGGTGAGGCCCTAGTTTTAGGGTACCAAGCGTATTCAATGCGCAAAAGTGTCTGCTACATGGCGCCAGTCATTTATAATAAATTACCGTGGAGTTGGAAAAAATTAAACTTGACGTTATTTAAAAAAAAACTTTGATATTTTTGGTAGACAAAGCATATTATAGTGTGACGGATTTTTTATGGAGAAAGTTATTTCTTGATTACTTTTTATAATGATTAGAAATTAGAAATATATGACAGTTAATTTTTATTTAATTCCAATACGAAATAAATTCACTGCAGGAGAATTGTGTATATCATAAATAACTATTGAAGTACTTGTTTCATAATTAAATTGTAACTATTCAACCATTTTATTGACATTTTTTATCTGTATTAGTACTTTTAGCATCTCCAGAGTATTTTGTACTTTTGCATGCCTTCTGGTTAAATAATTATGTTCCTAATTATATTTTTTATGTCACCGTGTTTTGTACCCATATTTGCAAAATAAATATCTTATCTTATGAAAATACAGAAAGTACTTCCTGAAGCGAGAAAAGAGGTACAGGTACTGGATAAATCAATTGATTTATACCCTCATCTTTTTCTGACTTCAGGTCTATCTATGTGCCAGCTCATCAAGTCAAATGTCTCTATTAGATTTTCAATTTTATCGCTAGAATATAAGGTTCAAAGTTGATTGGGAAAATTTGTCAGTTTCGGGTAGCTTGATGTGATGGCGGCTGTATGGTAAACTATAACTTACCAATTATAAGAAGCGCGGCAGCCGCAAGTATATGTGTCTTGGCCTCCATTTTGTATAAACGAACACTTGAACACAGTTTAACACTAGTCAGTCTTTAACAATAACTATAAATTAAATAACACTGAGCAGTGCAGTCAGTCGTCCATGATGTTGAGATTCTGTAACAAAAAGAAAGAGAACGTTAAAAATCGGTTCCAAAGTTACAAACTTACTAACAAACTCCAGCATTTCAAATAACCTTTTTTTTATTTGAGGATGGGAAATTATCAAATGTGTCCCGCTCTGGATGGAGCGAAAGGAAGTATCAGACTTTTAGTGACTAAAACCCACCCGTGTTCCTTCCTTAGCCCTTTATGTTCCGGGGTAGCGGTAACCCTTTCGGACAATACCGCTGACCCGGCAGGCTTTGGCCCTAACGGGCAGGCACTTTTGAGTTGTCAACTTGTCTATTAGACAGAAAGATGAAGCTAATTGCCAATTCCAAAGCGTAGTGGGTTCTGGAGAAAAACTCTACGGAAACTCTTCTAAATTAAAAACACAAGGATTAGACGTCATCACGACAACGTAGGCTATCGCTCAAAACTAGCGCTAGGGCTACGACCCTATGCGAGACCTCTGTCTCGCATAGGGTCGTAGCATTATGCTGAGCGATGGCCGTTTTGCGTGAATGTGACGGTTATTGGTAAAACATTAACAACCTCTTAAGAGGTCATTGTACAGTCGGTGGCCAACATTATCTGACCCACTTGAGTGATAGCGAATTTGAACCTTATCGTGAACATTTGGAACACTCCGTGCAAGTATTTCGATAAATCATGTTGTTAGGCGATTTTAATCATTATATTGTTGTTGTTAAGGTTGAAAGGCTAATGAGTTTCAAGACTACTAAAAAAAACCAAAGCGAGGGTGGATCTATAAAAAAAAATATCGCGCATCAGTAACATTTTAAACGTGTCTACGGTTAATAGCTAAATTCCGTGATTCATTTTAATAGCTGGTTGTGATTGTGCGATAATGAACTTTATGAAAATATACGATATGGTTCAAATTCTTTAGAATATTGCGTCTGTCATCACAACTAAGATCGAATTTCAAATCATGTTACAAGAGTCGAGTTGGTCTCGTGGTCACTAAGGCAGCTCGATGTTCATTGTTGTCTGCGATCGAGACCAGGAAAAACATAACAGTTTTTTGTTAGCAATGTTTTGTTTTTAATTATTAAGTATCTATTTTTTTACTATTTTTTAACTAACGAAGTCGGGAAATATCTTTTTAAATGGGCAGTTTGTATAGAAATTAAACAAAATCATTGCAAGTAATAAAAATGTTTATTAATTCATTATATAAGTAAGATAAAGTAAGTAAATGCTCTTAGTTCAAAATTAATACATTTTATAATATCATATTCAAACCTAACCATTTATAAACATTTAAAAAAAGTCATGCTAATGGTAATTGCTTGGAAGTGTGTTATCGAGAAAACATTGATGTATAAATGCGAGAAAATGAAGGAATTTGTGAAATGTTTTACAGATTTATAGCTAAGTATATGTAGTGAATCAACATGTTATTTAAATAGAAAAATGCATTTCCATTTATAACAATAACATCACCACAGAATCTTACATTTTAATAGTTTAGCATTCATTCAATTGAGCATTTACTTACATAGTGTGTTTCAAAATACTTATAAGTAATTAGATTAGTTAGTAGCGAAGTGGCGCACCGTCTCCTGCTATAACTTGCTGTAAGCGGCTACGCATACCGCACACCATGTTCCAACACAAATCTTTTCCTCTCATGTGCTCCCATGTCGATGACACGATCTCAGCCAAAATGTTTTTATTTCGCACTTCAGCTGTGTCCCAATTTAAAACCATTTGACCCCATAGGTTTTATATAGGGTTCAAATCGGGAGTTTTAGATAGCCAGTAAATAACAGTTACACCTTCTTGAGCAGCTAACCAATTCTTCACAATGCCTGCACGGTGGATGGAGCAGTTATCTTGCACGAAGTAAATATCTGTATTTGGATAGGCAATTCGCACAGTCGGCAGCAGGCAGGACGTCACCATCCAGCCAGCAATGTTTTGTATAGTCATTAAGTTGCGACATGACGCTTTGATTACACCCAATTCATTAAAAATACTTTTCACGATTTACGTCAAACGTTTTAGAAATGTTTGTGCGCCGCAGTCACTGTTTAGGCGTTGGTAGACTGACTTATGTCACTTAGATCAATTTAGTATCCATCTACCCTACGACGTAAACTATTACTTCGTCCTACTTATTTGAGGACTTATAGTTTTTTTTTATTTACCCACTTATTTTCCAGAAAAGTTGTTAGGCAAAAATCATATTGGTCGTTCTATAATAATGCAAGAAATATTGTAGAAATCATAAATGAAAACAAATAAAGAAAGAGAAATTATAAAGAAATTGATAAAAGGTGGATTGTGTTTTCGAACCCACATGTTGTTCGTCGCGAATCCAGCATCGAACCGCGAAGCCACAATGACTGGTTGAGAATACGCGAAATTAAAGATTAGGTAGTAAGTATGGCCGTGTTATTTAAAAGCTTTTCAACTTTAACGACAAGAAGATAATGATTAAAATGGCTTAAAAAGATATGCCGGTGGGTCAGGCAATGTTCGGTGGGTCAGACAATGTTGGTCACCGACTGTACTAATCATTATGAACAACTTTTACTATGGGACCAAACCTGAAATCGCGAAAAAAAAATCAGCTGTTCCCTACATTTATGTTCGTATAACTCGTCAAAATGTAGGGATCAGCTGATTTTTTTTCGCGATTCCAAATCCCATTCAAAAATTCTATTTCAAATCCCATTGGTGAAGGATTTTACAATTTTTTTTTGTCTGTGCTGAAATACCAATCAATCCAATCCAAATCCAATCCCAATCTCTTTGATTATACCTACGTAGTGCAGCGAAAAAAAGGAAAATCACGGACTGTCTTCGCCAAATTATGATTCATAATGTTATCCTTTTATGATTCTGCCAAAGCGGCCTTTTAGGCCCACAGGCCCTAATTCAGACTCCGGGTTGCTACTGAGAAATTCCTAAGGGTAGTGAGGATAAGTGAATTGACTAATTAAATGGGTGATCATTTAATTAGATCATAGATGAGGGGCCCGTGGCTAAATAATAACAGCCGCACAGGTCGATCGATCAGGTTAAGCTACGCTTGCCGCGGTTGGTCTGTGGATGGGTGAACATCTTTACATATCGAGACCCCTCCGTGCCTCGGAAAGCACGTTAAGCCGTTGGTCCCGGCTGTCATTCGTGGATCTTTGACAGTCGTTACGGGTAGTCAGAAGCCCGAAAGTCTGACAACCAGTAATACGATACCCCTTGGTAAGAACCAAGGGGTATCGTATTACCCAATAACTGGGTTGTGGAGGTCAGATAGGCAGTCGCTCCATATAAAATACTGGTATTCAGCTGCATCCGGTTAGACTGGAAGCCGACCCCAACTTAGTTGGGAAAAGGCTAGGCAGATGATGAAATGGGTGATCATTTAAGTAGTCAATTCACTGGAGCAACGATTAATATGTAACAAGCTCGCTACATGGGGACTAATATGGTGAAATGTAGTTTTCTCTATACATACACCATAATGTCTGTTACTGCGTAAATACACAGAAAGTTACAATGTATGTAATAGTCACTCCAAACACTTAATTATAGTATTGTTGTACAAACAGCAGGCTTCTACTTAATAACATGGTATTTACCATTTTCTACACGTTGAAGTGCAGCTTACACAATGTTGGAAAGCACTTGGGGGCACTTTACGTCCATTACATTTAAAGCTTATCCTTTGCAGACCGGACAGTGTTAATCTACATCCTTTGAAATCTGATAAATTAATACTTTTACTGTGTTTCTGTAGTTATATTTTGTATTGCAATGCTTCAATTTCTACAAAATTTCGTTTTCAGAATCATGTCTAATTTCGGACGTAAATTAAGCCGCAGATTTGTCACGCATTGCCATTTCACCTTCACCTCTGCCCCAAGATCGACCATTAGCATTTATATCTATCTAAATAAACGCAAAACAATTACTGTACAGAACGCCTTACAAATCTCCAGCGCTTTGCTAACTTTCTAGTACTTTAGAATGGCCCTTCCCTCGCGACGTCTCACGACTGTGACCTTGTATTAAATGCCATTTACCATTTCTTGCTTTATTGCTTATCTGCTCAATACATTTGAGGACTTTCCCCATTTTACTGAGAAGATGTATTAGCTTCCATTAAGTGGCGTTTAAAGTCATAATGATCATGTTTTGTTTCAATAATGTTCACGGAGGTCAAAAGCGAGAGTGTAATGAATAACTATGAAATATTTTATGATCACAGTGTCTTGTTAACCTATTTATACAATTTGCTCGAAAGAAAATCCTTGAGAAATTGGAGACAGATAAATTGTTCTAGGAGAAAGGCCAGTCAGTAACTATGGTAACGTTGCTGACTCAATATGTGCTGTTTTCACAAACGTAGATCGTATTAATATGAGAAAAAGAGAATAATACCGACCGAATAGATTTATAGATCTATAAATAGTAAAGCAGTCATTTAAAATCCACCCAAACATCCCTTTAACATCTGCATGCACATAGCATGACCATCGTAGAAAGGGAAGAAACGAAAGATAAAGTTACAGATTTGTAGAAAGATTTAGACGGTCTGTCTCACAAAATTGAAGAAAACAAATAACACTATGTATGAAAAGAGATGAGTCTATTCTTCGTAGACGATCCCATCTTCTAGACTGTCCCATTCACCTGCACCCTTGACGATCTGAACAACGCCTCTGACGCCGGAATATATGTAGCCACCTCCTGGGCGCAAAACAATTTAAGAAACATAGAGCGTCCAAGCAAAGAATAAACAATTAGAGATAGAACTCAACATGCTACGCGTTCTAGGTGCTACAAAAACTGATACAAACATTAAGGCAGTAAATAATACACAAGGGGAGCCAGACAATTTCTCTTATTTCCCGTATATGTGTGTAACCGGGCACCACAATGCATATTGTTCGATAGTTCCGCCACAACCGCAGGTACCGCTCGGAATGGTAGTATTAATCTCGTTGTCAACGGTACTGTTAGGGCTGGCTGCCATTGCATTCACATAGAAATGGTTATATGTAATTATAATCATTTTGATAAATAACTAGCAATAACTGACGATCGTAATCCAACATAATAATATTGATAACGGAGTGAGAAGCGATGAAATGGAGCTTAAGATATGGCATGATTTAAATTGAATTCTAAACACGCCTTATTTTAAATCTAGTACAAAAACTATTTTATAGGACCAGTAACCCATGAGTAAATATTAGATATAAAGATAATAATGATGGGAGAAATGATTTATAACAATCAATTAATGTAACTGTGATGCTGACGCAATTCATCGGGATTGTCCGTCAGCGGGATTGTCCGAAAGGGTTACCGCTGGCCCGGAACATAAAGGGCTTTGGAAGGAACATTGGGTTTTAGTCAGTAAGAGTCTGACACTCCCTTCCGCTCCACCCAGAGCGGGAGGGGTCATTTGATGATTTCCAACCAGAAAAAAAAATGCTGTCGCATTGCGTCAGCATTTTTTTTTTTCCGAGTTAAAATGCTTATAATCAAAATCACAAGTCATTTATTTATAGAATCAGCATTTTTTGAACGTCAAAATTACAAAAGACAGTCCAAAACGCCTGCTCTTCACCACCAATGGCTTATGGACAGATTTTTTAAGAATATATTGCATTTTTTCTTAAAATTAAATGTAAATCTTGCCAGCCCTGCTTCTCACCAGTATGTCATTCGGTCGGGCATGCATTTAATCCGAGCTTAAACCGTTCTCTGCGAAACATTCCTTTGAACCGCCGATCGCCCAGCATTTTATATTTTGACTGTCCAAGATGATAACTTGAATTTTGAAATTACAGTCAGTTCTAGTACCTCGATACGGTCAACTGCATATCGGAATAATAAAACGACTACGATTATAGGTGACGTCAATGTCAAATATTATTACCGCGAGCGTGCCGTCAGCTATATCATTATGATCTTGTCAGCAGGGTCTACTAAATGTTGCTAAAAGATAAACTAACTCCAATCTAGGGAGTTTTATTTTTATTTTATTTTTTTTACAATGGCACCTCGCAGTTCAACCTGGGGGGTTGTCGACTGCTTAACCGGGCTTTCCTGTGGATGCCTCAATAAATTAAGGCCTCCAGACAGGGCATAAATAAAACTTAAAAACTAAGTGACTACACGCTAAGGGCACAGGGGCGTAGGGTACGGCCCTCGGCTTAGGGCGTCGCTGGGAGAGGGCAGCAAGGGACAGGCTGGATCCGAATTATTATTATTTTTGGGGACAAATATAAGACTACAGGCTCAGCGGCGCGGGCTGGCTCGAGCAAGGGTCGGGGAGGTCATGGTAGGGGGTGTCGCGACGGGCCTCGACGGCCAGGGCGGAAGGACGGATGATGGGTCTTGTGTTTTCTAAGTGTGCCGGTGGTCTTTCTACTCTCCTGGAGGAGGGCAGTGGTGTCATCGGGGATGGTGAGGGTATGCCTTGGTCGGCAAAACCTACTTATACGGGAGGGAGTGTTCGGGAGGCCGTCGTAATCATTGGGGTGCTTAATGTCAGAATCAAAGAAGCGTTTTGTGAGGCGTTTCATGAAGGGTCTGCATTTTATGCAGGTGACGAGGCTTGGCGTGTCCGAAGACTACGCAAGCATATATGACATGATGGGAGGGATGACCGCGGTATAGAGGCGCAATTTGCACTTGAGTGACAATTTGCTGCGGGAAGTTAGTAAGGAGTGGAGCCTACCGAGAGCGAAAGCGGCGCACGAACGCGCCGTCTTTATGTGCTCTTTGAAACTAAGTCGGTCATCGAGAATGACCCCTAAGTATTTGGCTTGCTTATCCCAAGGGATCGGCTTGCCATACATAGTGATCAGGCTGGGGAGGGGGCAATCTAGGAAGTGCAGAATTATCTTTATTTATTTATTTAAAATTTCGCACAAAAACGGCCGCGGACTTAACGCCTTAGGTTTCTCTACCAGTCATACAAGCATTGTGAAGAGATTAGATGGCAGGTGCTTTGGTTGAGAAGAACAATAATAAAAAAACTATTAAAACTAGGTACACAAATACCTACATAAATAGGTTATAAACACATACATACTATTTAATATAATTTATATACTTATAATATTATATATTTTATATACATCCAAATTAAAGGGAGAGAGATGTTGAGATGACTCTGCTGTATTTGTTTTGAAAATATCTCTGCAATTTCCGCTTAAATGCATTCCGACTGGATCTTTGATCGTCGTGAAATAAAGATTTTTACATTTGAACGTATATGTGTACTGTAATCAAAGTCAAAGTCAAAGTCAAAACATTTATTTCAAGTAGGCACTTAAAAGGCACTTTTGAACGTCAAAAATTACGAAAAAATAGAATTGATTCTAGTCGCCCATTCCAAAAGGTAGTTTTCGTATGGAGAAGAATGGGCAAGAAACTCCACCGTTACTCTTTTAAAATGTTTTACAATATTTGGTTTTATAATGATTTACAGTACACATATACGTTCAAATGTAAAAATCTTTCGCCTTTATAATATTAGTGTGATCACTAATATTATAAAGGCGAAAGTTTGTGAGTGTGTGTGTGTGCACGTGTGTGTGTTTATATGTTTGTTACTTCTTCACGCTCAAACGGCTGGACCAATTTTGATAAAATTTTGTATGGAGGTAGCTGACACCCTGGATTAACATATAGGCTACTTTTTCTCTCGATATTCCTATAGGATAAAAACTTATGCGGATGAAACCGCGGGGCGCAGCCAGTATTATAATACTTTCAAGATGAGCTCCGTAATATGAGTTACTTCATTGATTCTCTGAAGGCGGAAAATTAAATGGTATAGGCAAGTCAAAAAGTCAAGACATCGCAAAATAACATTCGTATGTCACACAGCAACAAAACGTTCAATTCAATAATTCAAAGGCTTTCTTCCACATCTTATTAAAGTTAATTGCGCACTTAACATTAAAATATTGTTCTATGTTAATTGTCTTTTCACCGACCCACATTGTGCTAAACTTAACGTCTATACCAGGATCGCAGAAACATAAAGCGTTTTAACTTTCATCTATGATAGTAATAGATTGTTGGACTGCGTGGATAGTGGGATCATTGTTACTAGGGAGTCAAACATGAGTAGGAGTATTTTTATTAAGTTATTTCTTTACTGGGCCAGTAGAGTAAAATAGTTTGGTAGATATAGAATAGGCAGCAACTGTGGCACAGTAAGGCACATGTATGCGTGAAGATAATCAAAACACAACAACATAAAAAGGAAAGAGCACTTTGGAAGATACAAAGTCAATAATGAAACAAATGAAGCTGGTAAATAAGCATAACAAATAGTAGATTATGCACCGAGGGGCTAAAGTTGTGTCTTATGTCACGGGCGTCATATTGAATCTCGAGCGCAATGAAGGATTCGGGATTTAACACCCGAGCGCAGCGAGGGCGTTAAGAGTTTAACTCACGAGCGAAGCGAGGGAGTTAATACAAGAATCCTGAATGCAGCGAGGGATTCAAGCTAGCCCAAGGCAAAGACACCTTTAGCCCAGAGGAGGATACTCTACTTTTTACACCTACTGTGAGAAAATAATAGCCATAGTACGAAAATTCGCGCCTTTATTGCGTCTACCAATAAGTAGCCAAGACACCATCAATTCGATTTTCAAAAAAAAAAGTCTCTTCTACGGTTTTGTCGTGTGTGTCTATTGATATCACTCTCATGGAAGTGGCGTTTGTGTAAACTAAGCTTTATACAGGGCTGGTAGAATGGTTTTGGATGATTGGTTGTATGCATTTTGAATTTAGAACGTCACTGGAGACACTCGTAAAATAGAGTATTTTTGATAAAATGTGATAAATCGACTGTAGTATAGATAGGTTTTATTATTTATTTATTTATTCACAAAATCCACAGCAATCTTAAAGCAGTTTACTTAAAATAAATTAACTAAAGTTACAGCCAATTACTATTACGGTATTACGGCGCGGTACGGTATTTGTTATTATTAATGCCAGTTTTAATGTTATTCCATTCCTTTTAAAAAATGGTTCGTAGTTATCTAATTATTCTTACAATATTATGTCTTCGAAAACATGACAATGATATGAAGAAGCAGTCGTTATGACTTTGTAGGAAATCGAGAATATCATCCACGCATAGTAAGGGTTTCGAGAATAGCTTTCCTCTTTCTGGCACCAAAGGGTGTCTGTTTGTTAGTACTATACTGCCAATTTAGCTGAGCATGTGAGATTCCAAATTCAAATCACATTATTGACCAGCGGGTCATAATGAAATCCAGTACAACATTATTGACCGGCTGTGCCCCCGGCCACTAATGACTCACTTTAGGTTAAGGTTGCTTGACATATAATTTGACATTTTCGAGCAGGTGGTGTGAAAAGACTATAACATACTTTCGGGAAAACCCAATTGCAGAAAGACCCAAAGAAAATGCGTGCAGACGTATAAATTCAGTTCCGCTCTTGTTGCATAGTGACCTCAAACACTATATACTGTCAAAAACCAAACGAAACATAATCGCATTTAAAAGTTACCAAAATCTCTTCGCTTATTAAATATTTTGAATAGAATTAACACCTCGATTATTAACATCGTTCATTAAGCATCAAAGAGAAACGTCAATACTAATCACGTTGTAAGTCAACAGCCTATGATAGTTTACAATATACGATTCGAGGTCACCGACGGTTATGCCGTAATTATTATCTCGCTAACGGCACTAAGACCTTGACATTGGCTTTGAACGGATAAAAACCTTCACGTGGGTTGATTCACCTAATTCTGTTGTGGGTCAAACGTGGATGACCCTCTGAGGTTGTATTGTGGTCACTTGAGTAGGGTTATTGATTTTTATTTTAGAAATTTTTTTTATATCGATATGAAATGATGGGACAGCTGTAAACCATTATCAAAAAAAAAATACCGTTTAAGATTTTACAAAGGAAATAAATAGCGTGAAGACAGCCTTTTTGCAAACCTGTTCCACAGTAATAAGGCAAAAGACAAGAAGATAATGCACGCACGAATTAGTGTCAACAACTTCAACCGTGTACAATGGACTAGGTAATCTTAAAATCAAACAGGTCACTGCAATGAGCGATCAACCTTGAGTCCGTATGACCCATGACCCGGAAGAATGCAACGAAAGTAGTTCTTCGCACAATACCTTGAAAGACTTTCACGCGGTTCATGCCGGCCTGGTATACACACATTTAGAATGTTTTTTGCACAATTTTGCGAGCTCCATAATTGCCTTTGGTTTACAATCGGTTCTTGGTGATTTTGTTAATGACTACGGACAGGCCCTACTTCAAACATCGTCAATCAATATCTGCGAAGGATGTACCGTGTTTCTTAGTTTTTTATGCTTATCTTACGGAGAGAACAAAATAGTAGCTAAGCGATCGTCTAAAAACCACTTGAATGTCCGTTATATTGTCAAGAACCAGTCATGTGAGGTTAAAGGATGATTTCCACCAAACGGCTCGCATCGCATCGAATCGGAACGGATTTTACAATCTTTAAACAATATTAAATCTTGTACGCGGTGTTATAGTCTATATTACCAATCCTCGCACAGCAGTTTGACCGCGGGCGTCTTCCGCGACACGCGATCGTGGGCGAAAGTATGCAGCGACGCGCGACCGGCTCTGTTAGCCTGTCGTCGTACCCGATCGAATCCTTTCGGCTGTCGTTCAATTTTTTCTTTTCCTCTTGTGTGTTTTATAATTATTATCTTCTTCTAATGCAATAGCCAACAATACTATGAGTACGTCAACTTCAACCATTTTCAAAAAGTAGAACACGTCAACACGGTAGGAATGAAACTATTTGACTAGGTGCAGAAGCGGATACTTTCACAAGGGACAGTACGGAGCCGATCGTATGCGTCGACATGCTGCCGGACGCGATCGGCTGTCGTCGCATCCGTTCGTATCCTTTCCGATCCGATGCGATGCAAGCCGTTTGGTGGAAATCATCCTTAACATTACATTAAATATACACATGGGCCAGAATATTTATTTCTAATAATTTTGCTGTATATGTGTACTCCGTGCAAATATAATTATATTTACTTTTAGCTTTAACACTATCAACTGCACGTGTTTGGCAAAGTGCACTTCAGTTCTCGCAAATTATGCTGGTACATTCAACATGATAAAGTTACATTGATTCAATGCAAAAATGCGGGTCCGGGTATGGGTCCAACATCACATAATGACACCGGTTTACATAAAGTGTTAAATATCCAACCACAACAAAGGATACACGTGCTTAAAGAGGACAAGAATTTGACACATCATTGGCTAACACTTGTCGACAGCGACCACAACAAACATCAATTTAGATTTTGAGAATAACATCAAATAATGACAGCAATTGACATATTTTCTATACACTTTAAGATCACGACGACCACACTATCGCCACCTATCGCCCTTTCCACGGAAAACCACAAAAGAAACATTGATTACTTTACGATCCGAAGTGGGCACAAACTTTTTTTTTTATATGTTTGCTTCATCCAGAGAGGTTTGCCATCATTTCCGTAGAATAAGATGATATTGATTTTGAAATTGATAGACGAAAATATCTACAACCGTTAAACAGGTTGTAGATATTTTCGTCTATCAATTTCAAAAACAAAAACAGGTTCCAACCTGTTTTTGCCTGTATCGATAAACCTGAGAGGTGTGTCAAATTAGCTGCGATTAGCTGCAATTTGTTTGCGAATATAGATTAAAGAGAACGAATAATAAGAATGCTAGAAAGAATTGTGATAGGCCGAATGGATTGATGGATTTAAGTAAAAAGTTGGATAAAAATAACTGCAGTCGACCTTGGAACTGGCCAACTTGACAAAACTGTGGAGTCTCCAGGTTGCAAACACGTAACTAATAAATTCAATGGTAATGTATGATGATTCAAAAACTGAGCTCAATCAAACTTATATGCACAAAACCAGAATTCATCTTAATTTTGTTGAAGAGCCCAACTACCAGATCAATCAATTATTGGAGGCAAAAAATTTAGTCCGGCTACATTGAACTAAAGAAGACTAAACTTATTATAAAGTTCTAGAAACCCGTCATAATCACTATGATAGATGATCCAACCATCTTCTAAATTCAGCAAAAAGTCTACTCAAAGAACAATAAAAGAAAATAAAGCCATAACCATTAAGTATGTTATGCGCAGATAAACAAAAGTGGGCGAACGACGCTGACCCAGACGTACGAAATTACCGCATTATTGGTCTTAAAATATCCGTTCAAATGTATAAAATTTATTTGAACGACCTAATTGCAGTTGGAGAGGCTGAGCGTACTAAACGCGCGAAGATTTATTTGACGAGGGAAAATTGTGAAGCTTCTTCAAATTCAAATCATCATCATCTGCTTATTCTTTTTGTAACTATATCGGCCATTAGTCTAACCGGATGCAGCTGAGTACCAGTTTTTAACTTGGAACGACTGCCTGGGTAACACAATATCTCTTGATAACTGGTTGTCTACTGAAAATAACCCGTGGTGGGTTATCTGTAGTAGACAGTGAGGACAATCTGTGAAGTTTCTCTCTCTCTCAAATTACGATGTTTATTTTTTACATCCTTCTTTGACATAATCTTTTTATTATTTGACATTATATACAGACAATTCTAATTTTTCACCTCTTTATTAGTGGTTGGAATGGCAATCGTATCACTTGGTTTTAGTAGGGTTTTATATTTTATTTTTTTATTTATCCTTCTGATAGATTCTTATTTTGTAAATGTGGGGACTTTGTAGGCCTTGTAGACTTTAGATCTGTAGATAATTTGACAGGCCTACGCTGTCCTCCCATACCTACTGTAATTTGAAAACATTGTAAAAGCCAATTATTTTGTAAAATAGTAACCGTGGAGGTCCTTGCCGGCTGTTCTCCATAGAAAACGACCAATTGGAACCGTGCACCTAGCTTCTGACGTTTCATAAGTGCCCATATAGGCCCATGTGAAATAAAATATTTATATTTTGATTTTTGATTTTGTTTCCTGGCGAAACAAAATCAAAATATTATTTAATTAGACCCTTTATATTTTGTCGGGTGTTTGTGCAATTGTATGTAACGGCAAGCACAATGCAGAGGATCTTCTTGATCTTTGTGAACTTGTGAATCTGATTGAATTTACATCTTTACAGGAAAAATTTACATCTTTTTAGTAAAAGAGGTGATAGACATAATTATAGTACTAGAAATAGGGACCTTTTGGTTCAACCAGGCTTCAGACTGGCTAAAGTAGATTCATCTTTTATGGGGTACTGTTTAAAATGTTATAATAAAATACCTCCCCACATTCTTCAACTGAATGAGACAAAATTCAAGTCTTGTATAAAACGCACACTATGCAGTCAGGCATATTATAAGTTAGGGGATTACATCACTGATAGGAACGCCTGGCTCAATGCTGGTCCTGCTCCACAACCACAACTAATTGATTAACACTTGAAGATACTGTTGGAGCTGTCGAAGATTGTAAGACTATCTTTGCATTGTATAGACTCAGTTTCCTTTGTATTGTATAATTGCATAGCACAGATGTGAGTTCTATGTACCCTATAGCTACCATTTACCGAGTATTAATATGTCTTTCATTGACTTGAATGTGCCCTGGCGGCTGATAGTATGTCACGCTCACTCAATTGTCTCGCTGACGGTGGCGTGTGTGTGGATCATTTAGCTCCCTTCAAAATGGTTGAGCTGAATGGTGCTGATCTATGCGTCATGTTCGTGAACGGGCGCCGTCAGTTGGGGCTGGTCATCTCTTAGCTGCCTCGGTTTATTTTTAATTATTTTATTTTTGATTGTTGTTTTGTTAAGTACTTTTTGTTGTACTCTGGACTCTTTTAACGTTTTACGTCTTTTTTTTATTTATTACATCGTTCTCACATTATATAATTTTAAATTCAAAAGTAATGATGTACTAATATTTTTCTAAAACATAATTTAAAAAGAGTGTCCATGGAGTTTCTTGCCCGTTCTTCTCCATAGGTACCTACGCTTTGGAATGGGCAACTAGCTTCATATTTTCTGACTGACCGACTTCTTGACAATTCAAAAGTGCCTGTTAATGGTTTAATTGAAATAAATGCTTTGACTTTGACTTTGATTTCTTTGTGAATGTCATCAGACATCCTTTAAAATCTTGTGGCACAATGAAGTAAAGCGTGGCGATTATGGCAAACCCCCCCCAAAATTGGGGGAGGCCTATGTCCAGCAGTGGACGTCTATCGGCTGAAACGACGACGACGACGACAATGAAGGAGGTCAAATTGGCTTTTATATTTTGTGATCCAGTCACCACATTATATATTTTTATAAAAACACAATCGAATAATAATTTTGTTATGCTCTAACGAAAAACCGTAACGACACGTGATCAAAAATCAATACAAGAAAAGGACAACTAAAAACGATAACTGCTGAGACGAATATGGTGACTTTTTAGATACTGAAAGTTTATCCTTACAACTTGGAACAATGCGAAAAATAAAGATGATAGATGCCAAGCAAATCAAAACAAGAATCCCCATGTCCAAGCTAATACACCTTACACCAAAATCAAAAATGATAGATGGCGCCACCGTTCTCAGGACACGTAAAGATTTAACTAGTAAAAGATTTTTAAATTGCTGTACAATACGATGACCTAGTTCACAAGATGGCGCCCATTAAAATGGTATTACGACATAATGATGAGTCTGTGTGGTCGTGGGATCGAGGATACGGGTAATATGGAAGTAATACCGACTGTGGTATACCCTCGGGAGAAAGCATTGCACTTAATACTTGGTAAATTACAGAGGCTAAAGTGTTTGCGAATCCTTTTGAGGTAAGTTCAGTTGCAAGAGCTAACCAAGGCTCTCTCTCTGGTTAAAATGTATCTCTGTATTTGGTAACATTAGCAAGTTGTGATGGTATACTATTAGTATAAAACCGAGTGTCCTTTATGAATTATGAGTATTATCATTGAGGTTGACGCAACGCGTTTTTCAACCAATTCTGGATGTCTAATTCCACTCTAGCTATATTTTGCACACAATCCGTCCATATTTTCTTTAAATTGATTATTTTTTTTATATCCACAATTATATTTAGCACTTGTCTTGTTACATTTGAATATTTCATCAATCATCTCTGATTGGATAATTGCGTCACTTTCATTAATTGCATCCTCTTCGATATTGCGAGTATATGCGACAGTGTTGGTTGTGAAGATAAGAATAAAATTAAATGATTTCTGAATTATTATTGTGTTCATAATTATGACATTTTTTTATACTGGAAAATGATTTTTAAAATTTATTAATTTTATATTACTGAATTATTGACATATAATTATTGATATTGTTACAGTTTAAATGCGTACTTGTAATGAATTTTAAATATGAATTAATGTACTTAATGTATTTTCATTATTATTATTTTATTTTTCATCACTGTAATATTTTCAACACAATGTATTCCGATAAGAAATAAATGACATATGACTTAGTATGTCGTTTAATGGTGTTAAATCAATTCCCTATTTATCAGGTGAAATAAATTGTTGACCATAGTACAAAAATGGTTGAAAAACTCCATGATCGTAAGGATGAAAGAAAGTAATGACGAAGAAGTACACGAGCGTAACCACGTAATACTAATTGTACCAGAGCCACATAAATTACAGGCAGTCGTTAGCTCCACAGCAGATGAATTAATTACAATTACTCTCCAATCTTACGGCTAAACTATCTTGTTAATAATGGTTAACGGTAATCTGAGGCAACGGCACAACGATTAACTGAATTTTGACCGTTAAACTAACCTTAGATTTACAAACTGTTGCTGTGTACGTCATTAAGGCAATGGTTTAGTTTTTTGGGGTATCACTTGATAATTATAGGTAACAAATCACGGTGTGCTAATCGTTGTTTTTTTATAAGTACGACTATGATGATCATAGTGAATTACTTTGGCAATGTTTATGAGCAAATGCGATCGGAGAGACTTTTTTAAAAAGGCATAATTCGAAGCTTGGTTCTCGCCTATTTTCTCCTCCAATATTGGATCAATTTAAAAGATATTTTATAAACAAAATAAGAAGGATATAAGCTGTGTCCCTATGTTTTCGTTTTTATGCGTGCACTGATTGGACACTCAATCTGTGTGGTTCTTTCCTTAAAAGACCATTTCAGACACTAATCTACATGGTCCTCAACGATTATGTCCGGATTTTTTATATACACAGTGACATTGATGAATTTTATTTCGACAATGACATGAATATTTACTTTGTAAAGTTTTTTTTTTTCGTTTATGTGTTGTGAATGTGAGGACTATGTGGGTGATTTCTTTTTCTGTTTTCCTTCTTAGTTTTAATCGTGATCTGGCAGTTTGAGTAATTTACGCGGCCTACCCAAATGTCCTTTCTTTGGTATTGTTCGTCGAATCGTTGAGCTCCTCAACTTCTGAGTTGAGCTGCACGATTTTTGACAAATGCGTGCACTGATTGGACAGGTCCGCTCAATCTAATATTGTACTTTTGTGTGTTGTGCTGTCTTTTTGTGTGCGCCAAATAAATGGTTTATCTATCTACCTTATCTATCAATCTGAGTGGTTATTTCCTCAAAAGACCATTTCAGACACCATTCTACATGGTCTTCACACGATCTGACCAAAATTTTGTCTGGACTTTAAAAAAGGCCTCTGCGTTTGTTTCGGCCTTTCTTCTCAGAGTAGTCTGATAGGAAACGCCGACCTCATCTAGTTTAAAAAATATGATTGACGTGTAAAAGTGTTTGTACAAACCTACTTACAGAAAATAAATCATTTATCATTTCCTTTTTGATGATACATTATTTTTATAAGCACCAGAACCCTCAAAAAATGCTCAAATTGCCGCTGTCAACAGAGGTCACAACCATTAATACAAACTTCACAACTATTAATGAAAAAAAAAAAAAAAACATACTATAATCCATCTTATTCTGTTTATGAAAATCTTTTAAATTGGTCCAATGTTGGAGGAGAAAATAGGCGAGGGCCAAACCTCGAATTATGACTTTTTACATAAGCCTTTTCAAAAAGTCTCCGACCGCATTTCCCCTTAATGGAAGCCAATGTACAGCGGTGGACAGTTTTTGAGATGATGACAAATTACTATCAAATCAATATTTTGTGTTAAACCTTCGGAAACACTGTTTAGTTAACATTACTAAGTTGTCTGAATTAAAGAAGAAAGGCAGTTTTGGTGTTGCTTAATTTTAGAAGCGTTCTTGAATGAAAGTATGTGCATTATACAGGGTCATTGGTAATTCGCGAAAAAAAAATCAGCTGTTCCCTACGGAACAGCTGATTTTTTTTTCCCATAGTAAAAGTTATTGATAATGATGAGCACGATGACCTCTTAAGAGGTTGTTAATGTTCTACCAATAACCCTGTATAAATAAAGCAATTAATTCACGGTGTATGCATTAACTTTTTTTTTACTAAGTTGCAGAAATAAGAAAGAATAAACAATTATTTCATTAATCTGAGTAACAAAACGCATTATGATACTCATTGGTTTAAGCCACCAGCACCAGCTCTTTGAACATCGTTTTTCTTTTTACCCGACTGCGTCAGAAGGAGGGTTATGTTTTTCGAGTGTATGTATGTATGTATGTATATTTCTTTGGCACGCTCTGTAGCCTAAACGGCTTGATCGATTTCAGCTTGAGAGGTGTCGTTAGATTCGTCTTAATTGTGAGAGTGACACTGGGTATATCAAAATTGAAAAAAAAATTAAAATGGCCGATTTTTACGCAATATGTCTTCAAAAAAAAAAATTTTTTTTTCTTGAAACCTATCGAGTGAGGTATCAAAATAAAGGGTTTTAAAAGATGATTACAAAAATATATATAACTAATATGGTTAAAAGTAATTCGAAGTGACAAATCGTAAAAAACAAGTACCAAGAACTAAATCGTTTGCGAAATCTTTCACATTTTGTAAACTAAAAAGCTGGAAATAAAAAAAGTAATTTAAAAAATAAAAAACCCGACTGCGAACCCGACTGCGAAACTGAAAAGCTACAAACAAGCCCATTTTAAATTAAATAAAAGTTGGAAGCAGGCGGGACTCATACCATTTTTATCATATTTTCAAATTCAAGTGGGTCCCGCCTGCTTCCAACTTTTATTTAATTTAAAATGGGCTTGTTTGTAGCTTTTCAGTTTCGCAGTCGGGTTCGCAGTCGGGTTTTTTTTATTTTTAAATTACTTTTTTTATATCTTAATTTGACCGAGATCTATCCTTTGACAGTATTTGTACGAATGTGGCGCGAAGTCTAAATGCGGCATCCGAATTACATGGAATCCTGCTATTCCTCTTTGTATTTATACCCTGAAGGCCATTTTGTTTTGGTTTCGCAGACCTTCTTCATAACTTTCAACAGCACAAAGTTTTAAAGCCTTCAGTCTGTTTTCGTAACGGGAATTCTCACAAGAGCAGTCTGTGCAATGTCTGCGAAAAATGAATCTACAAAAGACAACATTCATCCCACCTGAATTTGCATGCTTTCAACTTTTTGCAAATCATCACTTTATCAAATCATTGTGTGTAAAATCAAGGTATTATCATTCAATCAGTGACCACATTTACTAAATTGTTAACTGACCGATAATTCTAATTTCTCATCGCCCGTCGTTCATCTCTAAAAAGTGTCAAGTACCATCCACTTTTTGCCACTACACTAACTTGAATGGAAACGCACACAAAGAGCCATTTTTTGCTCAATAATGACTTTGCGGATCTTGAATAAAGACAGCTCCACAAGCTCGATTAAATTAAAACGTATTTTTTGCGACACATTCCGTTTGAAAAAAAAGACAATGAAAAAATTATTGATACGATTTTCGCAGCTTCTTTTATGGTTTATTTTTAGCTTTTTGGGAATAAATTCATGTTTATTATGCAGCAGATATAGATGGGCAATCCACCCGGGTTTAAACCCGGTGCTTTTATAAACACCCGATATACACCCAATTTTCTGGGTGTTTATATATTTACGGGTGTTTATCAAAAGCACCGGGTTTAAACCCGGTGGATTGCCCACCTATACCAGCAGATGAGCAGTAAAAGTGGAAATTGGAGATCTTATTAGTTGTTCATTGTCAACTTCATTTCCATGCTGGTGGAATTAAATAAAATGTGAAGAATTTTCTTTTTCGAAATAAGTGATTTAGCTTGATTGAATTTCAACCACATCTTTTTAAAACTCATTTGAATAATGTTTGTTTACAAGTGATATGTTCGTAACACTTTATAAATCAACCGTATTTCCAGTAACAAAAATCAGCCTGCTTATCTATGTATAATTAATCACGTTAATCTTATTTAATTACTCACGCTTATCTATGTATAATTAGTCACGTCAAAATGAATCTAACAATGCTTTTGGATTGAATGCTCCGCTAAATCGCTAGTGTACAGCAAGCCTAAAAAATAAGAATACAGTTGATTTGAAAGCGAATTATGAGTGCTTTTAAAAAAGAAAGTATTAAACAAACTCGCATTTTTGACATGTGAATTGGCAGGTACTCATTTAGCTTGATGAGCACCTGATCACACAGGTTGGTTGAGCGGCTGTCAAACTTAGCAAGTGATGAATTATGTCTTATTTTTAAAATTGCTACTTGTAATGTTTGAGAAGATTATTGTGCTGCTGATTGTAGGATCTGCTCATAACTGGCTGGCTGCATTAATGTTAATCATATTCGAAAATTGAATTGCAGTCTTTTTGAAATTTTCAATAATAATTTTCTACATTGTATAGTAAAAGCTATCAACAGCTGACGTTATTAATGTTGACGATAATTATAATTGTCACCATAAGTGACGAGCCACAAAGCCCAGTCACGTCCTTGTATTCGGATTGGCTAAATCCATTGATGATTTATTTATTTATTAAAACTTTATGCACTAATAAAAGAAATACTGCAAAAATGCGGACTTAATGCCTGAGGCATTTTCTGATGCAGAGACAAAACATGGCAGGTGCAACAAAAGGGATAAATAGCTAGGAAATGACTATAGAATACATGAATAAATAGATAGGTACATATATACATACAAATAACACAAAACCTGTGAGGAGAAAAAAAATATCAGTAGATGAGAAAACGAATCCAGCACATCAACGCTGAGATGTTACGGCCAACTTTTGACGGATATGTTCACGTGCCTTCACTTGATGATTCTTTGGTAAACCCAACGTGGAATCGTTCAAATTAAAAGCTGTAAAGTAATGATAAAAGACATGCATTTAATACTTTTTCCTTGCTTGGGCATAACCGTTAAGATTAATAAAATGACACATAAAATTATTTCCTCAATACGCTTTAGGAACATTGAATATATCATTTTAACCGGTTCCCTTTTTTTTAAATATCTCTTTACCGGTTTCTTTATATCAAAAACTGGTTTATTGATTGAGACCTTTAATAATTTTGATGATGGGCACTCATTAATTATATAATGTGCGTAATAAGAACCGACAGGCGACGTTTGGGGGCCAAGACCCCTTTTACAATGGAACTTGTTCGTAAAGGCGTGTTCTTTGCGTATTGGGATTTCAGAGCATCAAAAGATTCCTTGCCTTTCCTTCAACGGAAGTTCTTCTTTCAAACATTCCGCTTAAATCTCAGTAAACGAGGACATAACTTCTTTCTAGCTAGCCATATCATCTTTCACACAATACATCCTACGTTTATTTGGTCTTCCTCTACTCTTATAGCCATCCACTCACCACGACATAGGAAAAATCACTATCGAAGGTAAAAAGGAAGTAGTAGCGATATTTTGGTAAAAAATGAGTTATGTATGCCATCCTACGTAAAATTTTCCGCTCTTTCGAATGCGCTTACTCCCATGACTCTACGATGACTTTTTTAGCGTTTATGCCAGAGTAAAAATCATTTTCACTTCAGTTTTTCTAAAATTTAAAACTTTGAACGGCTCTCCTGAACATTTCATTTTTGTCACTTATACCCTATTTCCTCTTAACCGTCGCAATAAATATACAACATTATTTTTAGTATATGCGAAAACCGAAACACGTGTCTAGTATTTTTATGTAAAGAATCTATGTACAAAATTTCAAAACTGTATCATGAAAAATCACAAAGTTATAAGAGGGCAGGTATAAATCTACGGACCACAAGTTTTGTAAAATAGAGGATCATAAATAGATGATAACTCTTCAACTGTCCAGAGAATTCTTTAGCAAAATAATATGAAAAAGAACTATAAACAATATTTCCTTTACAGGACCAAGGATTTCAAACTGCCACCAAGATTTATAACAGTTATTTTTACTCAAGGAATCTGCTCAATATTATACTCAACGTGCAATATACCAATAGATCACTTTCCAGAAGTGAACTGTTTAACGCTGCGGGGTCAACCGAGCCGGTCAGTGTAATTTAATAGTGTTAGTGGACGGACGAGTCATCCATCACTGATGTTAAGTGCGTTGTTGTATTTAAGAATCATAAATTAACCTTTATTGATAGATAGTTTAACTCGGTATGGTAACAAGAAAAATAGAAGAGGCTTTGGGGGATAAATATGGTGCTAAAATGAGCATATACGAGTGATACTTAAAAATGTCTGGCACTCTCGGAATAGTCAAATAATTTTCTCCGTGACACGGCCTGTTCTCGTTAATTTATACTTGCTGATACAGAAGAAGAAAATCGGTTTGTAAGCTCCGGCTGCTAAACAAGGATGGGAGTTTCACGATAACCAATAATAATAAAACGGACGTTTGGCAATGAGCGCGTCTTTAAACACTTTTCAAGAAACAATGCTACTATCACACTAATATTATAAAGGCGAAAGTTTGCGAGTGTGTTATATGTTTGATACTTCTTCGCGCTCAAACGGCTCGACCTTTGATAAAAATTTGTATGGAAGTAGCTGACACCCTGGATTAACATTATAGGCTACTTTTTATACCGATATTCTCATAGGATCAAAACTTACGCGGGTGAAACCGCGGGGCGCAACTAGTCATACATATAATCCAGGTTACATACTTCACAGTTCTTCAACTTCAACGCAAATTTTATTTGGCTGTGTAAACGAGACAAGTAGAATTTGCGTTGAAGCAAAAAATCGCAAACCACTAGACAATTTATTACACCAAACATTTCTCCAAATTATCAACTTGACGACTGAACAGAATCCTTAATCACCTTATTGATCAAAACCAGACAGAATGAGGTTTCTCAAACTATTTTTAATCGTGCCAAACCTCTTGGAGCGGCAACAGCGCCCAAAAGTTGATTACAGTACGTATTATAACTGTCAGAAGGTGTTATTAAGTCAAACAATCCGTTCCAACTTCAATTGTTTTGACAGCTATTATACTGGAGCAAGTGAAAGTGGTATTTGGAACTGTTATTTTTTAAACTTTCGTTTTCACATCACTACGATATGTGAAATACTTGAATTCGTTCGAGTGTCTTTTTCCCCCTTGGCGGATTGTCTCGATTGGATTCGAATTGTAGTCAATTAGAATTCGATTTTTCAAATGAGGAGTCGATTTAGCATACAAAAAAGTCGATTCCTAAAATTGATTTGTTTCAATGCTGAAAGTAAAAGATGAGACTAAAAAAGCAACTAATGCTTTTTTAGTCTCATCTTTTACTTGAATTTAAAATTGAATTTACAAAAACTGATTGAACGAATTGTGTTGTTATTTTTTGTGTTGTTTAAAACAGTGATTATATTTCAAAACTTATTTTTTCAACCACAATATACTTTAGTACAATATACTTATCGCCAACATGCTTATATTTACAACATTTTGCGCACTGGAAAAAAATTAGATTATCAGAACTGTTCGTGCAACAACCTCCCATTTCGCACAAAAGTACCAGGCAAACATGAATTCCCAGCAGCCGCAACTTGATGAATTGTTTGCACAACCATCCTTCAATTTACCACCAACGAATAATAAAAAACCGTTTCATCATTACACACAGACCCGGGAGAGTTATCTTCCAATATCACCAATAAGTTCCTCTCCTGACAATAGTACTTTTAAGACCAGATAGCGGAGACCACTTTATTTTAACCTCCGTCATCTCTGTCTTGCAACTGACTGATGAAGAAAACGAGGGGTCTTATAAACTGGATAGCTGATATAAATGGTTGGCAGATGCCGTATGTATTGAAATACGCTACGGCATTCTCGTGTGACTGCATTGAGTCTACGTTCCAGTACAAGACGATATTATTCTTTATTAAGTATGAATATGTGCATAATTTAAAATGATTATAGTTGTGGTTTTGTGTAGTGTAACTTATCTCTCTTATATTCATTGCGTTTATCGTATAGCTGCTGTAACTTTACAAGCTATGTAAATACTTGGAATTGGAAAATTTATTTCGACTCGCTTGTTTGAAGTTGTTAAAATATAAATGGTAAATTTTGTGTTTTCAGAGACTATTATGGGTAGCTTGAGGTCCATGTAAGAGCAAAAGCGTGTTCAATGATCATCAATTGATTTGTTACGTTTGGTGGTCAATGTGGTCATGGCTTTTCACGATCTGTCATCGCATATTTCATGGGAAATATTTAGCTCATCCTCTAAAAACTTATTTGACTTGTTAAAAGATTTATTTTCTGTTAGTAGGTTTGTACAAATACTTTTACACGTCAATTATATTTTTTTAAACTAGATGAGGTCGGCGTTTCCTAACTGACTATTCTGAGAAGAAAGGCCGAAACAAACTCAGAGGTCACAGTCTCTTTTAAAGTCCAGACAAAATCTTGGTCAGATCGTGTGAAGACCATGTAGATTGGTGTCTGAAATGGTCTTTTGAGGAAAGAACCACACAGATTGAACGGATCTGTCCAATCAGTGCATGCATTTGTCAAAAATCGTGCAGCTCAACTCAGAACTTCAGGAGCTCAACGATTCGACGAACAATACCAAAGAAAGGACCAGGAGGGTGGAGGGGTAGGCCGCGTAAATTACTCAACTTTTATGAAATACACTGTTTTTTTAATAAATCAGCCTCTTTTTAACTTTCTTGTCTGTTCTCGCAGGTGGTCGCAGTAACAAAAGTAGTTAGAATTTTGACCAACCAAGCCGAATTGGTCGCAGTACCTAAGCCAATCATTTGATGCTGATTTAAAGCGATAAAAAATATATTTATCTGTCTATTACTAATAGCACTATGTTCATCCTATCAGGAGAAAAGTAGCGAACGATAAGGTCCTGAAGACTGATGACAATATCAATAAAATTAAAAGCAATCGTTTAACAAAATGCCAACAACAAACGACAATGTCCTCCAAAAAAAAAGATCGTAAACAGAATCCATAAAAACTTTGTAAATAAAAAGAAACAAATATTCAAAGGACTTCTGGCCTCGTATTTTAAGAATTTCAAATCAATTACCACTCCACTACATAATTATGTTACAAAACTGCAATAAAACAACCTTTAAAAATTCCACAGCAAATTATGCAGAATATCAATTTCTCCTTCCATTTTTGTACCAAAAAAGAAGAATTACATTTTAATGAGCGTACCTTTTTCGTGGAATCCTTATAATTCTTGTTATTTAAAAAAAATACTCCATAATAATCGCGCCAAAAGCGTACATTCACGGTCTGGTACAACTATCATTGTCTTTGCCTCCTGCTATTGTCCGCCATGATGGTTTTTTATTTCCTACGCCACCCCGTGCTGTCATTAAACTTTTTAATATTTTTATTTGCGGCCAGCGTAGATTACTGTCCGGTTAGGTTTTAGTTAAAAGTTTATAAATAGAATAAAAACGCGTTCTGTGCACGACTGCTAATTAAAGTTCATTTCAAATAAACTTGCGATAAAGTTTGTTCACCTCCTTCTATTAATGTATCCCAATATTTCCAAACCATACTAAAAAAATGTATGGGCAGTGTCGGTAACACGATCAAAACATTGACTTACTCCGTGTTTGGTATTATGAAACTCAACCGATGCAATGTTAGCGACAGTTTTGTATGACGAACGATATCTATCGTAAGTTATTTGGACTTTTTGGTACAGGGCGGTTGAATGACATTTATCGCAAGTTTATTTGAAAAATGGTATAGTCACATATTTATCCAACACATACCAACTATTGTTCCATTTTTGGAAAAATAACCCTTATTTCTTGGTTTAATTGGTTGTTTTCTCCACATCGGCATCAATTTCCCGACCGCTACTGACAATTTATAATGGTTATTTTTTCCACAAACTATAAAATGCTTGAGCCATAAAATCTTATGAATCATCAAGTAATTGATTTGTGCACGAAGCATCAAAGGAAACTAGTCTTTATAAAACCAAAAATAAGATGTAATACAGCAAAACTGAATAAACTTCGTCAAAATAAAAGCCTAGATCATGTTGAAATATTGTCATTCTCGACTGATTGAACAAAAAAGTCGTTTGACACTTTTGAGACATGTAAGAGATAAAAATCCATATATAAATAAGTATGAAACAGCCACGTACTGAAAGATAATGCACCGTCAGTACCACAGAGCCTATTAACCTTACTCAAAGAAGGATTTAGGAGGACTGCAGAGGTCGAACAAACAAAGTCGCAAGCAAAAGCTACAATTTTTAAATAACGGGAATCGAACATCAAAATACTAGCAGAGGTAGAACTACAGATCGGCTCTCTTGTATTGCTTTTACAATAAATAAAATAGACAAAGGCTCTGTGTATTCAAACAGACTCAATTCTATTTCAATTCCGATATATTTTACAAAGGAATCGCTTCAGTTTAATCTAACTGCAGTTTTACTACAGAACAACCAAAGTACGTTAATATCCAGTAAATAATATAAATATTCCTTGTTCATTTGTTATTGTGTTTTATTTACGTCAGGTCATAAAGTTTTTGAGGTATTTGCGAGTTTGTACGTAGACTAATCTTCGGGACTACCGCCGGTCGATTCTGTAAAAATCTCAACGTCAAAACTTAGGTAAAGTGGGTTTGTTTTGCTAGGAATTGACACTATTGAGAGCTCACTCCACGCTCACTTGACCTAAGTTTTCACGGTGAGATTTTTACAGAATAGCACCGCTGATCCGATTCAGAAAATTCGCTTGCGGTCTGTTAGGACAGATTCCTATATTGTACTGATCTCATAATGAACAAATCTCAAACAAGAAGGTACAGTATTTCTGAGTGTCAGAGGATATGTTTTATGTTATGTGTTAAAACAAGAAATTTCACGCGGACGAAGTCGCGGGCAGAAGCTAACGCTAGCGGGCGGGATTAGATATATTTAAGTCGTTCCCTTTACTTATGTTTGAGTTCGCGTCAACAGTTAAAAGAATATGACAGCGTTTTCTAGAACTCATTGATTATTTCTCAACACTTAAGGGAATTACAGGACTATTTCTCCCGCTATGCCATTTAACTTTATCATAATTAATACCAGCCAGCAGTAATAATTGTAGTAATTATCCCACTACTAGGAAAATACCTCTTCTCACACCGAGAAGGCACGAGCTTTGATCTCAGCGCTTGCTCAAGACGGGTTGGCGATTTCAGAGTTATATTCATTATAAGTCCAGGTTTCCTCACAATGTTTTCCTTCACCGATATCAATAATGTCCAAGAAAAACTTTATTCGTCCAATATTTAAATCTAGCACATTGTCATTATCAGCTACTCCTCCATTTAAAACTGGCACAAAATTTACAGCCCTCATAACGAAAAACGATCTAAAATAAAAATAAATAGCCAAGTCCACACCACCTTTACTTAGTGCAACAGATTCTATAAACTTTTATAGGGACATTAGCGTCTTAATGGCTGTTGTGATGGTTGACACTAAAGCTACAAAGTAGTTCGACGGAGCCGACAGATCAAGCCATTATTGGTACAATGACAGTCTTAAAGCACGAGCTGAATGGATAAAATTATAGGATACACTCACAATTCAATGGTAATATCAAAATGTTCGAGATGTGAATCGTGGTTATAAATGCTTCGAGTTTTGCGCGTAGAAGGTGTTAATATTCCGATTCCTATACTCTCGAAGATACAGATTTTGTTGACTGAAATCCGCTATTACTATTTTAGTAGGACAGTTTCTCTTTTTCATCAAGGTTAATCAAAGCTTGCCAGGTTCGTCCGTGCATGGTGACGATCCATTTCATAGCGAGACCCCTTCGTGCTTCGACAAGTACATACCAGCCGTCATTCGTAGTTCGTTGACAGCCATTACGGGTAGTCAGAAGCCTGAAACTCTGACAACCAGCCTTACTAAAAGTTATCGTGTTACCAGTAACAGGGTTGTAGAAATCAGATAGGCTCCATGTAAAATAGTGGTTTTTAGGTTTATTCGGCAAAGTCGAAAACGCCAATCAATTAATTCATCCTGTCAATGCAAATAAGGATGCACCTCTTCCCATTAAAAGGAAATAATACTTTATTTTGGATATAAATAATTGCTAATTAAATCTGTCTCATACATTTAACTAAACGGATAAATATATATTAAAACTAGACATTTATGCTTCCATTCATGCGAATAACAGAAAAAAACTAGTTCTAGACATTCTTCACAATTTATTATAACGCAATTAAGAAGTGAATGAAATAGTCGCCGCAAGCATCAGCTCATTATTTTATATCCTGTGTGCATTATGACTATTAACATAGCTGTGATGTTTAACATTCTACTTGGTGTCCTTGGGCTTTAAGAAAGGCTTAGTAAGATACCGTTTTTAACCTACATAATATATATAAACGTTTTTGATTGAGTCTGGACTCTTTATCCGTTTTGGCTTTAAGCTCCTTCATTATTATGATAATATGTCTTAATCTTAATTGGTAAAATATGCCTGTAAACACAGTGATGTGCAGTAAGGGAGTAATAGGCAGTGATGGGGGCACACTTCTCTAGGTTACTTACTTTCTCTACTAAGCATCTTTAGGTAGTTTAAATTCTTGCTATGAGTCACACAACCTAGAGCATACATTTCCTACTCAAGAAATCCTCAGTAGTAAATTTCCACCAATTTATATCTCAAAACATGCCTAGACTAACAATTTGAACACTTAAAATTTTACCAATACCGTCGATCTGGATTTCAGAATTCAGTTAAATTCTAGAATTACATTTTAAACGAGGAAAGTAACGCGCTGATCCTAAAAGTTCCTTCTTGGTAAATTAAAATGCTTTCGACACTGTATATATGTGGGTTTTTACGTTTTATTCGCCATGTTGAGAAGGTCAGAAACGCTTTTTGCACTGATTTGGTTCTGAATGTACCAGGACAGCATAAAGAGGTGGCGATTTGTATTCAGCACTCGTAGTTGATGAGCACTGGGGTGGTGTGCCGCAAGAAGTTGTGTTCGGTCCAACAAATTAATGCAGACCACACGGTTTGTTTACACTGATCATTTGCTAATTATCTCTTTTTAATGTTTACTTTTCACACTTTGGATTTAAGTCACGTGCAAATAAATTGAGGGGTCACAAAACCATGCAAATATTTTTTTGATATTTGCAGATACGTGTTTGACAATATTGTTCGACTTTGTAGCTACCGTAATTCAATTTATAAAAGCGTTGCCACTACAACTACCATTGCCCATTCTTTTCAGAATCAAAAGATCCATTTAGATAAAAGGAGCTTTTTTGTAGCTTTTTTCTAAACTGCAAAGCAATTGAAACATTTAAGTTCTATAATAAAGCATTATTTCAATAATATACAATTAACCGAATATATACAATATACCACATAATATGACCAAATGTTTTTAACATTTTAACATCAAATTGCACTTTCACAAAATATTATAAATGTATAAAAAAATTAAACCTCAAAAATATATCAGCATAATAAAATGCGAGTAACGATTAAAATTAACCGTCTCTTTTATCTTAATTAACATTTACCTGCCTCGTTGGCAAGTAAACCTACTTTCACGAAATTATTAATCTGCTGCTGCTACATGCTATTTATAACAGAAAGAAATATAGTTTAAAATACAGGTGTTGTCTTACTAAAAAAAATTATGAAAGCAATTTTTATTTTCGAAGCAATGAATCGTCATGTAAAATGGGATCATGTATTTATCAATAGTAGGTAAACTGGTTAAAAAAAAAACATCGTAATTCTAAAACATCCCAAAAAAAAGATACGCCATATATAGAAAACGTCTACTGGTTACCAAACTCATTTTACCTGCAAGAATAATGATGACAGTAAAATATTTTTTAATAGATACAAATATCGCAAAATATTCCTCCAATAATTCAATAGGAATCTCATTGAAAAACAAACAAACCACGATATTGGAATAACACTTTTCCGATTAAAATACTCCGAACGTTACTATACGCCAATGAACATTGCCGAGTGCATACACCAGGGTCACTGCTCTCCGCCATAATTGAATTCTAACAAAACTATCGAACCGCTAAATCAGTACCGTAAAGCGCTAGCCGCTAGCATTGAACAAAACTGTTCATTGTTAAGTTTATAAGTAACAAATAATGCAGCGATACAGCGATTGATTTACATAAAACTAAGATGGTGACCGATTTTGGTGTGATAGTTGGAGCAAGACTTCTGTTCTGCTGGTTTGGGTTGGAAATTTTGAGCTTGAATCCAGAATAACCTGCTTTGTGCGAATTGATAAAGGAATTATTTCAAAACAGTTGTATCCATAATTTAGTTTCTACGAGTAATAAGTTTACAATGCCGTGGTGGAGTAGATTTAAGGAACAGCTTTAAATAAGTACCAGATTGCTGGTTCGATGTCTGTATTTTCTAGCTAACTTATGGTTAAAGAAACCGTCATGAAACTGCCTAGATTAAACAATCTAAAATTATCAACGAGTGAGCCTTATGACCAATACACGTTGCCTTTTTATACGGAAAAAGGCTTTGCTGCAAGACAATAAACCATCGAACGGGACTTTAAAAAACTCCATAAAAATACAAATGAAGAATACAATCATATATATTCCACAGAAAGTTGGGTCTGGTTGAAAGCACACGATCTATTGACAATTGTAGTTGTTCACAACAGCGCAAACTATTGCACAATACGATGCGACATTGTTTTTAAAATCGGTCACCATGTTGTTTTTTTAGCCCAAATGAATTGAATTGAGTGGTGAATTAAAATTCAGTTTGCGTAAAAGGCATTTGCGAGCAGTGATACGGAAGGATTGAACAACAAAAATCGTTCTTCAATCCAATAGTATTCGTATAGCTTTTATCAAACGATTAATATTATGTAATTTAATAAAACAAACAGAAATTTCGCCTTTAATTCCCAATGTAGCTGCCACAGGTGTATGGTACACCAACATTTCACCAATTATGTCTATTTCTAAGGCCTATGCAATAAGGGGCGAGCCTACGGCTATCAATCGGATACAAGTCCATACTCCGGGCTACTAATGAGAAATTCGAAATGAAGAAACCAAGAAACACTTTGTCAGAACTGGGGATTGTAAGCAAGACCCAAAACTAAGCAGTTTCGCTTACGACCGCTAATCCAACGAGGTAGTCAATAGATGCAATTGAACATGATAATTACGCTGAGACTTCAATAATAATATATTCAAATTCCTAACGTTTCTGTTCACAAGACTTGCATTTGCATACTTGCATATCTCATCTTCATCGTCTTATCTTGTACATATCTGGTGTACCGTTTGTAATGAATCATGATCATGATGCTGCTAACAATATTCTAACAATGTTTGTATAATATTTAACTAGCGACCACGTGGTGAAATATAAAATGTACTCTGTACTAAAACTCGGTGAAAACCGCATCAAAATCCATGGTATCATTGCATGAGCTTTCCTTCCGTATGCAAAATACACGCTTTGACGTAGGGTTGCGAACACCACCCCGTATAATAAAAGCTATGTTTTTAGGGTTCGTAGTCAACTAGGAACCCTTATAGTTTCGCCATGTCTGTCTGTCCGTCCGTCTGTCTGTCCGTCCTCGCTTAATCTCTGTGGCCGTTAGAACTAGAAAGCTGAAATTTTGTAGGAGTACGTATATCTGTTACGCCGACAAAGTGGTAAAATAAAATTTTGGAAAATATTTTTTTTTAGGGTAGCTCCCCTACATGTGAAGTGGGGATGAATATTTTTTTCATCATCTACCCCATCGTGTGGGGTATTGTTGAATAGGTCTTCTAAAATGGCTTAGGGGTTGCTAAAATTATTTTTCAATTTAATGCTCTATTTACGAAATATTAAAGTTTAAAGTGCAAATTTTGGTTCCAGTAGGGCGTCCCCCCCCCTCTAAAAGCTAAACTACTGGCTTGAAAAATCTGGAAAAATTCTCGATGATAGTGCATTTCATGAACTTTAAAGGAAAAGTATAGCGGTTAAGATAACTTTATTAGTTTAGCAGTAATAGTCGTTGAACTTGGGTGTTGGATAATTTTGTACCAAATACAAAATCCTTAGCATTAATCTCCTTTAAAGTGACTAAGATGAAGTAGTTGCTTGTTTATAATGGGTAAAGACTTGCATTGAAAACCACAATATGTTTTTTTTTTTTACCTATTCAGAATAAAGAACAACAGAATCGTACTACATTGTGATAACGGGCTACTACGGAACCCTACACTGTGCGTGGCCCGACACGCACTTGGCCGGTTTTTTTTTAAACTTTCATAATCAATATTTTCAGTATTAACTGTCAACTGCTAGTCACTCAAAGCTTACCTCTCTGCGGCATAAAAAATCACTAATTTAATAACCAACGAACCCTAACCAACCAACCCCCTAAAATCTCTCTCTCGCCCTCAGGCACTAACAGAATAAAAAGGCTTAGCCACTTGGTTCGAGGTCGTCGATCTAGCTGCCTCCAATATTGATGAGTTGCCATAGCTAATCAGTTTACTAATCGACCAGAAAATTGTCTTTAAACTACTCGGTGCAAAAAATGTCTGGCTTAATTGGCTTAGGTTTCGAAGCGCAAAAATGCATATTTTTATGGGACTTTTTTGCACAATATTATTTATTTTTTAGGGCTGCTTTTTATAAAAAAATTTACTTAAGAATTTGTGATAATAAATATTGTCTAATCTTACTCAACACAATTTGTATTCGTTTGTTTTGCAATCATTTCCTGATTTTACAATCATCAAGCTAGATAACATGCATTCTCTTAATAGATACCGTTTTTTTTTTTTTTTCCAGTAATCATTCACGTGTATTTATTATTTTCCCAATAAAAATAATACGGAAGTTTAAATTCCTAACAGCACATTTAAAACGGAGCTTTTTGTCAATCATTAAAAACTTTGCTCGCCGCTGCATTGCGTTGAAAAAAAACCACAGATTCATGAATATTTAATCTTATGGTACGGTTTAACGCTTTGTAGTTTCCTGTTGAACTTATATTTAGACATACTGGTATATGCACTTCCACCGTTATCTTTACGTATGTAACACAGTTACGCACAAATTTTAATTCGAGATATTCGGATTTCCTGATCTTTATCTGCACTAGCGATGGTAATGTTTTGTCCGGTATGCAAGTTTACAATTTCTCCCATCACATTTACAAGATCCGTCATTATTGCTCGTATTGCTTTCGTAAGATCCGTGATTACTGTCACGAAATTGTAATCAAACAATGGGTTGGAATTAGTTTAGATCTATTCTGTTTCAATAATTTAACTGAAACCTACCCATGATGACTTAGATTGATCTTGTCTTACAAAGATCGTGAATACAATCTTGTGATGCAAAATTGCTACCCTTATCCGTTGTCCAATTGATAGGAACTCGGAACTTGAAATGCATTTTAGCATATTTCTAGAGCATTCCACATCATACAAATAAAGTGTTAGAATGACATCATCTTCTCCACAATTGACTCGAAAGTGTAAAAATCGTCATAAAAACGTACAAAACGAAGGCAACAAAGAAGAATTCGATCAATCGATAGTCAATTACCAGCCAAAACCAGAGGGCTGAATGCCTTTCTAAAAAATACTGATCAAAACTAACGACTAAACTATTTGATTGAACCCAATTCTACGGTTCTATTTGTACAAAGAAACATGGTGGCTTTGAGCATCAGTTGCTTTACAAATTCTCCCAGGTGTGTTGCACTTTCCAAACGTTACTTATTGAAATAGCTTTACTACTGTTGTTACGCTGGCTTCAAGTTTGAATCTAAATCCAATCATGCAACAGGTGGAGATTGAACTGACGATATTTTGATTGTTAGTTCAATGTAAAATTTCTCATTTTATGTCTTCTGTTTAGTCAACTGTTAATATCGCCTGGACCGAATTTTGGTCACAGCGGCTAATCTCAATGGAGACTCGGGAACGCAGGAGATATTATAGTATAGTGAGTAGTGTGAGTTATAGTGTGTGTGTGTGTATGTGTGTGTAGTGTTTGCGCTGACATTAGATGCACTCCCTTTTCCCACACTCTCATAGTCTGATGGTCAACTGTTGCTGTATATTTCCTATCATGCTAATAGAGGTAATCTCCAACACTTTTCTTCCTATAATTATTCCGGTAAACTTTAAGTATCGCCTTTTCAACATCAAGTTTTCATCTCCGCCATTTCACTAGCAATTAAAATATCGATCACTATCTCATTCTTGTTAAGAATTTCTTGACACAAATTAGTAATACTTATCTTGTTAGTAAAAATAATAATAGTACAGTCATCCACAACCGTGTAGTTACAGATGGTGCACATAACAGTCATAACACGCAACCTGATAATGGTAACATTATAGTTATTACTACTGTCATTATTTCATCTCACTGTGTTGCAGTAAGTCATTACGTTCGAAAGTATATTGATACGATTTTAATTCGCCTCCTCGTAGTGGATGAAAGTTGTGATTACGCTAAACAAGGTTCGGATGTTCCAATTCGCACACAATTTGCTAGGTGATTAATAGCTAGATCGAACCAATTCCGTGAGATCAATTAATTACACGTTGAAGTGTAAATTTGCACTGATATCATCTGTTGCTCTGTACTCTGTACATCAGCTGGCGCTATCTAAACCGGAACCGCCGGACATATACATTTACAGTCTATAGACTTCTCTTAGCAAAAAAACTCACATAATGGTCTAGCTTATGAAGTTGGCAAAATTTTATGAACAGTCCCGGAACTTCCTGACTCGAATAACAGTTCTACAACGAATTTCTCTTATCAAAGATGCACTAGACAAGAAACATCAGACAAAAACTCGAAATCCATCAAAACTAAACAAAAGAATTGAATTAAATCAATTTACTCAATAAAAAAAAGGTCTACTAACAGAATTTCTCGCTCCACATTCATTCAATTGATACCAATAAGTAGTTGAATTAATTCTTAACGAGCATCGAGAAATTACTTGGGAGTGACCCGAAGGCCTGAATAACGCGATTAAGGCCATACATTGTGTTCATTTAATCTAGGAGTTGGTCCACCACATTATACGGCTGATGATACATACTTTCTAGTTTTTGGTGGAGATTTCTGCAGTTGACGTTTTAATTTTTTACAAGATAAAGCGAAGAGAAGAGATTAATAAATGTAACAGTAATTATCACGCATAACTACGCATTATGCCTGTCACTGTCGCACAACTGTCAAACTACAAGTGTAAGAGAGAGACAGGAACATAATCTAAGCCATAGCACGTGCTAAGTAGCGTTTTTATATTGGCCTGAGATTGATCAGAAACTAGCTTCTGCCCACCACTTCGTTCGCGTAGACACACAATATACTAAAATGACAGCCACATTTTTATAAAAATTCCTCGACCCCTGACCGATTGCGGCTCATCGCATCGCCCGCCCGCGCTATCACTTAGTTTTCGCTCAGCGTTCTTTCTGACTTTTTTAGGGTTCCGTTGCCAAATGGCAAAAAACGGAACCCTTATAGATTCGTCATGTCTGTCTGTCTGTCTGTCTGTCCGTCCGTATGTCACAGCCACTTTTCTCCGAAACTTTAAGAACTATACTCTTGAAACTTGGTAAGTAGATGTATTCTGTGAACCGCATTAAGATTTTTACACAAAAAAACATTTTTACAAAAAAAAAACAACCGACTTCCAAAAAAAGACACTACAAATTGAAAAACATTTTTACAAAAAAAAAACAACCGACTTCCAAAAAAAACACTACAAATTGAAAAATAACTTTAATTTCGGAAGTCGGTGTCTTTGGTTCCGCGTTTTCGTTTATTGACACCGACTTCCGAAATTAAAGTTATTTTTCAATTTGTAGTGTTTTTTTTGGAAGTCGGTTGTTTTTTTTTTGTAAAAATGTTTTTATTTTTCACTTTTTAGTGGGTCAGTTTGTAATTTATCTAAGTTACAAAAGCCTAATGCCAACTGTTCATCACCTTTTACAAAATATTGCTTTTCCCGATGCTGGGACGTTAATTGTTGAGGAGTTCTCCCGGTAAGAACCAGGAGATCCTCAACAATCACTCGCAATACGCATTGTGACGAGCATAAATTGCTTAGCAACCATATTAAAGTAATCGAATCGCAACCCGTGAAATATTTGTCAGTGAGTAGTTCCGATGGCCATCTGTGATCTTCATCATCAGCTCCACTTTACCAAGTGATGATTTTCGAGAGCAATAGCTCAAGTTACTTTAAAAAATATCCAAATCGCTGTAGCTTTGCCTATAAAATTTGAGGGTTGCCCTCGATTTCCATGGAATCCTCTCATCAGATTCCAACTTGATGATAATGGGACCACCTCGAGAGTATACCCTTTCAAATAAAAAAAGAACTTTTGGAATCGGTCCAGCCGTCTTCGAGTAATCGGTGAACATACACAAGGTAGCTACTGTAATCTGTTGAGGAGTTCCCTTAACTGTCCTTCGTCTTCATCATCAGACCCCTAATGACAGTCGCAACCCATCTAGGTGTAAAGTTCACATCAATACAAATTAATCAAGCCCAAACACAAGGTAACTGCTGTAAATCGTTGAGGAGTCCCCTCGACTGTCTTTCGGCTCCATCATCAGATCGACTCCAGGCCTTCATCAAATTGTAGTGCTTTAAAATACTTAATGAAAAAATTAACAAGCGCACTAGTCGCTCCTACGATTTTCGAAAGCTCCCCTCGATTTCACTGGGATGCCATCATCAGATCCTGGTTTCCTTATCATGGGACCACCCTTGGCATATCCCCATTCCAACAAAAAAAGAATAATCAAAATCGGTTCATAAACGACGAAGTTATCCGCGAACACACATAAAAAAAAAAAAAAAAAAAAAAAAAAAACATATATACGGTCGAATTGAGAAACCTCCTCCTTTTGAAGAAGTCGGTTAAAAATAGAAAAACAAAACAATAAATTTTGGGGTTCCCCATACTTAGAACTGAAACTAAAAAAAATATTTTTCGTCAAACCCACACGTGTGGGGTATCTATGGATAGGTCTTCAAAAATGATATTGAGGTTTCTAATATCATTTTTTTCTAAACTGAATAGTTTGCGCGAGAGACACTTCCAAAGTGGTAAAATGTGTGTCCCCCCCCTGTAACTTCTAAAATAAGAGAATGATAAAACTAAAAAAAATATATGATGTACAATACCATGTAAACTTCCACCGAAAATTGGTTTGAACGAGATCTAGTAAGTAGTTTTTTTTTAATACGTCATAAATCGTAAACCACAATTTACATTTTATTCAATCAACTCAAATATAAAAATAATAAAAAAACATTTAATTCCATAAACATAAACCTTATTCATAAACCCGGATGTTACGGAACCCTCGGTGCGCGAGTCCGACTCGCTCTTGCCCGGTTTTTTTCCTTTTTGCTCAGATCAGTCTAAGAGTCGTAGCGTGATGTTAAGGCTGCCCGCCCACGTCCGATAATCGGTGACCGATTTTTGTAGGAGAAAAATAGAACGTACTGATGGCAATAGTGCAACGCACACGTCCTACAAAAAGTCGGTCTAAATAACATAGGGCGAAATAATCTGACCCATTGTAGGAACTACAAAAAGTATGCCGTGTGCGAGCGCGCTAAATAGAATAGAATAGAATAGAATAGAATACTCTTTATTATGTACACCATATAAATTACAGACATATATATCTAGAAACTGTACAAAGGGTGACACAATGGGCGGTCTTATCGCTAAAAGCGATCTTTTAAAGACAACCTTTGGATGGATTAAAAAGGGAAAGGACAGACAAACACTGTAGGTAGTCTGTGGTGTACCATTTACATACATAAAGTATATAATACTAATATATATAAATATATACATATAATAAAAAACATGAAACATGAGAAAAGAAAATATAATGATGATGTTTAAGGAGACAGGAAGTGCTTTTAACCATAATTTAAAAAATTTAAATAGCCTATAGCTTTCCTCTAAAATAGGGCTAACAAATCCAAATTGAATTTTTTAAATCCAATTGTTAGGTTCAGAGATAAGTGCACTCAAACAAACTCTTCAGCTTTATTATATGTATTAGTATAGATTATAGGGCCCAGGAAGGCGTTTTAGAATGCATATAACTGCTCTAAAAACGCCGTTCTAAGTAAAATTTCTCATTGACGAGAAACATTACAATTCTAGGTTCGCCGTTTATGTTCAGTTCAGTAGTAAAGCTTAATTACAAGAGCGATTTATGTAGCTTATTAGAAGTCAGGATGCGAGTTTTCAATCAGTGTTAATGATCAGTGTTATGGAAATACACTTAAAATCGTTTATGCTCCTCTTAAGATAGAATCAACAGAATTACAGAATAAGCATTAAGCGATTTCCTCGTGGAATAACGATTACAAAGGTGAGGTCTATTTCATAATTGTATGTAAACACTATTTTCGTAACTACAAAAAATTACAATCAATACAGTAGGCGAAAATCGCTTTTAAATGTTGCTCAGTGTATACATATTAGTCCTCGTGCCAGTACGTTATAGACATTTGAAACTTAGATGTGGTTTACAGTTTAGCTTTATGAAAGTTGCTAGACTATTTCAATATAAAACATCTAGTACGTATCACTTTCCCAAATATTTTTGAATAATAGTTTTCAGTCCAAAATCAACATATCATCTCATGTATTACCCAAATGAGTAAACAGTAGAACACCAACATTACGTCTGAAGTAAATGTCTTAATATTATTAATATTTATTTTTATGATTTTACATATCTTGGGACCATGGGGTCCCGGTCCTATGGAAGGCGTACGACCAACAAGGCGCAAGGCCTACTCGCAGAGGCCCCTTAGGAAATTTTAATGAAATGCGGCACCAACCGACGATTATCCCTGTATACACTATCAAGTGCACCCAAGGATAACACCAGGTTGGTGTAGGACTATTGCAGGATATGGAAAAATGAAAAGTTGGACTATGGGTTTGGGTGGCTAAAGTGAATTGGTTACCAAGAACTATGGAAGAACTATGACTCCCCCTGCTTGATCAATGTTTTATATATAAAATAAAAAATATATTATTAAGCTAGTTACATAATAATTATGTTCTATAATATATACAAAAAGGACGAGTCTATTGCCGCTTATCAATATCAAATAAATCCAGCCTCCTAGATGCTAAGAAAATCCTGATGGTAATTCCGTAATAAAGGTACAACCCTGGGATCTACTCCCTAACCACATAATCCATAGTGTCGGTCGAAGTTTCGGGCGTTACCTACTCCGTATCACTTAGATACGGATATATGATTAGTTCGGGGTTCGAACTAATGACGAATGACAACACGATTTAACAGTTCTTCCTACTCCCGATATGTATATGCGCGTCCGAAAAATTTAATTCGATACTTGTTTTACGGGTTAACTTTCGGACGGGCGAGTTAGAGAGTAGTACCCCCTGATCCGTTAAAAGCTTACCTTAAAAGCAACATGTTCAAATTATGCTTTCGATTCTGTACTACGACGTAATTTATGCAAATACATATAATACTAATAACTTGAAAGTTATAAGTGAAAATAGACCACAAAAGCATAAGCGACGAAGATGACAAGAAAGGAAAGAGAAATTAACTTTAAACTGCTGTCTTATGGTGTTAAAAATAACAGAAAAGGGCATAGGCAAGCTATAAAACCATAAACGTCGTTGTCCAAGAATAAAGTTACAAGAACAGAACCGCTTTTAAAAAGAACAATATTACATGCACTTGCTAACAACATCGAAGCTTTGAAAGACGACATATTTCGTAAACTAACAAAAAGATATAATCAATGCAATCCAAACAATAATAAAGACATTAAGATTACTGCAGTACACAACATCGTAGACCAACTATAATTGAAGAATATAAAAACTGTCAGTTCCAAAACCCGTAATTGTCACGTCACCCCAAATATCTGTAATTTCACTCACGAGAATCATTCACTTGACCTTTCACTATCAGAAGAAAAGGATCATAATAACTTCAAAGGAGACCAACAATACCCCAATTGTGGTCCACTTGCATACCGTTAAGATCGCAGCAGGCATCAGTAACGCCCAAACACAGAATGAATAGATACAGAAGATCAGGGGGCCTAAAAAGGCCACTTTGGCAGAATCATAAAAGGATAACACAATGGACAGTTAATCGTTAAGTTAATCGTATTAAATCCCATTGGCGAACCATTTTTCAGGTATTTTTTTTGTCTGTGCTAAAATACCAATCAATCCAATCCAAATCCAATCCCAATCTCTTTGATTATACCTACGTATTGCAGCGAAAAAGGAAAAACACGGACTGTCTTCGCCATGTTACGATTCATAATGTTATCCTTTTATGATTGTCGAAAGTGGCCTTTTTAGACCCCCTGCTCTATAGAACGTGTAAAAACAGGCGCAAAGACAAAGACGCGAACGTACGGAGATCTCAAACGAATGCCAGACGCGAATGCGCTTGCACTCGCTGTACGTGAAGCTGTGTGCGTACGTTTTGGAGATGGAGCCGACCTTCTGTACGTATACTATTCTGTGGCCCAAAATATCGAAATCATTTTATAAACTGTGCCAGAATCTGACCCAAATCTTATGAACAATACTGGTCATTTTTTACTTCACCGATTGATGGTTCAAAGCTTGAAAGGATATAGATCCTGATAGATTGGTGTATTTTTGAAATTTGATCGTAAAATGTATTTATTATGACCGAGTGTTAATGTTTTGTTATAGTTTATTAAATGTGCCGATATGTAAGTTCATTTTCGATGTTTATCGTTCACTAGTCTTTGTACGTTAAAATTTTTTGGACCTACACTTTCATTAAATTACAGTATGCTACTTATTATATTATATATTATAGTCTGTGTGGTGCCGGACTTAAAGAATTGCACCACCCCTTACTTCCCGTGGGTGTCGTAAAAGGCGACTAAGGGTCTTACAGGAGAAATGGCAGCAGCGTTCTTTATTTATTCCACCATCATACCATACTGCGATCGCCAACCCGCCTGCCAAACGTGGCGATTATGGCAAACCCCCCCCAAAATTGGGGAAGGCCTATGTCCAGCAGTGGACGTCTATCGGCTGAAACGACGACGACGATGCTACTTATTCCTTTGGATAGATCGTTGCATAATTATACCTCCTCAATTTGAGCATTGAAAAACAATCGACCATCAATCTAATTTACCAACACCAGATAGATAGATTATTAGATATTCATTAGATAGCGTTAGTAATACTTTACTATCGTCTAATTCGACTTAAAGCTTCCATCAATTATTTATACAGATCTTAAACCACGATCAGTATGCCCTTAACACTTCCTATTTTAAAGTCTAGACTTGATTGCACAGAACTGACATTACCAGTTCCAACCAAGCTAGATTAGTTTTTTATTACTTCCTTACTGTGAATGAAAGGATCAGCTGCTTGTTATCCCACCATATAGAAACTGGAATCTTCTAGTTTAATAAGTTATGTGTGATAAATCAATAAAATCATTGGCTACCTCATTAATCAAGGGGGAGAAAGAACTATCCAAGTAAAAAAAAAGAAACATAAACGTTGATAGAAGACTTTTTTTTTGTTAGCCTATTTTGTGTCCCACTGCTGGGCAAACGCCTCCCCTTTATTCTTCCAAACTTCCCTGTCTTTTGCGATTTCTGACCATGTTGGCCCTGCAAATGATATTAGATCGTCACGCCACCTTCGCCTTGGTCTACCTCGACGGCGATGTCCTGCCTCAGGCGTCCAGTGAGTGACGATCTTTGCCCATCTCTCCGGGTGCATTCGTGAGACGTGCCCGGCCCACTCCCACTTCAGCCTGGCTGTTTTTTCTCCAACATCCGCTACTTGAGTTATAGAGATTGAAGACCTTTAAGAACATTTAATTTCCTGATTATGATGGACCTAATTCTCACGGATCACCGGTGATCCGTGAGAATTCAAACAAACTCCTAAGCAGCAAACTCATAAGTTGATAATTTTAATTTAAGACTTCTGAGTCTTAAATCTTAATTCATAAATCTTAAGTCTTGAGTCTTAATTTTAATTAATAAAATTAATTTTAATAAAATAATTTTAATTTAAGACCTTCTGAGTCTTAAATTAAAATTATCAATTTAGGAGTTCTTACAACTAGTGGTCCACTTTAGCCCTGGATCGCAGGAGTTGGAAGTCATGAGGAGACGTCTTTGCTCAGCAGAGGGATGATGCAGGCTAACAATAGTAGGAGTTCTTAGTTATATTACGAAAGAACTAAGAACGACTATGCTTTACCAAAGTAGAAATAAAAAAGTATTAATATCAATAGGCTTTCCAAAGAACTTCAAAATGAAATGAGAGAGTTATTGCTTTGTAAGAGTATATCTTGATGGCCGGCTGACCCAACATTAATATTATATTACTATCGCTACCAACCTTAAGACCTAATGACCTAGGTAATGTTGCTATCTCTGTATCATCAAGCTACTAGTAACCGTTGAAGATGATATCTGGAAGGCAGATCAACGATTTTTTTTTTAATTGGCGGTCTTGCGTTTGACCAGTATCTTTAATACTATCACTACTATTGCAACCTTAAGACCTAATGACCTAGGTAATGTTGATCTCTCTGCATCATCCTACGACGATGACCGACGATGGACGTTTGTCCTAGTGGTCAAACGTCCATCTTTCAACATGATGATGCATTCAATGATGGTATACGCCTTGAAGAAAGGAAGGAACCTATTCATGCAAAACTTGAAGATTCGCAAGCTTAAACAGTGGTTTAGTCTGTTGCCATAGTACCCTTATGAAAAGCTTTCACAAGTGAGAGTACAAAGCTTTTTGTTCAACAAACACTGGGCCACCAATTTGTTGGCTGGTAACTCTTTTAACCGTGACATAAGCTGATTCTCTTATAGCTTTTGCTAAAACAAAAGAAGAACAAGATATCAACGAGAGGACAACACGGCCTAAACAAAGTGGCATTCTACCAGCGATAACGATGATGAACATTAAAAAGTTTAAGGAACAGACATAAACTACTGAAAATTTTATGTCAATTCTATTGAAATTCGTTGTAGAAATACTTCGCTTTGAAATCGATTGCAATTTTTCTAGGCCGTAAGGATAGGTAAACTGTTATAAGTACTGTGCAGAGGCTGTGTTCAAAAATGTTTTTTTATGGATATTTTCGAAAATGATGGTCAATTCGACGCCACTGCTTTTGATAAAACTACGCATATTCCTATTGTCCAGCATCAACATGTACAAGCAGACAAATATGTCCTCAATAGAAACATCATAAGTATAACATAGCCGTCAACAAGTAATTCAACCGCATACTTATTTGATTGTTTCTAATGCCTAAATTGCCGTGTCTGGACCGCACAGACAGTACCGTATGCCATCTGTGGATGAAGCCGTAATGTCCGTAAATGATTCGTTACTCATACGTTATGGTTTAATGGTAGTAGACCATGATTAGTTGCTTAATATTCAACGGGTTATGTTTCTCACAATTATGTGGTGTCTCTGGTTGGTAATGTAGTTGATGGTAGTGCAAGTGCATTTTTACCGACTGCAAACAAAGTGAATTATCAATTCGACACGTATGTATTTATTATTGGAACTGCATTATATTTTCACATAAGACAATCTATTAGGGCTTCCAAACAAATATACAAAATTTTATAGATGTGTGTATGTATGTATGTTTGTCGACGCATTTCTCCGCAACTGTTAATCGGATCGTGACCAATTTTATTTTATTGGCTTACGTTTACTTCAACTTACGGAACAGTGCAAGTTTCATCAAAATCGATTCAGTAATTTTTAAGATATGGTCTAAAATGTGTAAGTGTAACGGCCTGGCTTATTGATACGAGCTACGGGTGTAGTGTCAAAAGGAAATCATCTCAAAACCTTGGTCAAATTCTAGTGCGATACTATTTTAGCATTTTATGGCGATATTTACAACAAAACTATTACCTACTTATTACAAACAAATATTCCAGTTTTTACTTAAAACTAAAAAATACAAAATAAAAAAATAATTTTTAAAAATTAAATCGACTTCAAAAAGAAATTAACTCAAAATTATGAAATAATTTTATTTCGGAAGTCGGTGGCAAACACCTAAAACTAAAATACAGATCCCAGACACTCTTCCAAGATACTCTTCTAATCTTTAAATTAAGAATAAACCTGCCAGCTTTAAAAAAATATTCTCCATTTGAAAACCGCACATTGCGGTTAATAACTTTTTTTTTAATGGCAAGTATAAGGCGACAGTATTCAATGAACATCGTAGATTATCCATGGCTTTCCATGAATACCAATGTAGGTAATGAGCACTAAAGAACTCGTTTGTGATTTAAAAAATAGGCCTTTTAAAGGCCAGGTGAAGTTAATTCACATTTGTTGGTCAACTTTATTGAATGCATTTTTTCGTTGTTGGAGTTAAATATTGTAGAATTGGCATACCTAAATTACCAGATTAGTGTGGAATATATTATTTTATATCTATACCTATTTTAATTCCGAAAGACTTTTTTTCTAGTTGCTGTCGTAGGTAATTAAAAAGTTAACTTAAAAATAAGTCGTTTCACAAAAAAACTCCTCGACATAAAAACTCAATGTTTCTGAATGGTTACTTTTATTTCAAACTTAATTGACTAATTACTTTTAATTACATTGTTAAATTTTAATTTCATAACTATAAAAAATATATAAAAGAACAAACTTACTCAAAATAATTTCCAAAGCACGCTTCAACACACAAACACAGCAAGTTCCAGCAAAATTCAAATTTGGAACGCTCAAACGCGATCGGGATTGAGAAGAGCGATATACACGTGCGGTTCCGTCCGCGGACGCTTCGCGACTGAGCCCGCGTTCGCTTCACCACAAGCTAATATATCTCGTATACTAGTTTTCATCGTCTTTCACTGGTTTAGCTTCGAGTCGACGGCCACCACTTTCTGGGTTAATGAGGAGCCTGACGGAGCCCGCACTCGCCCGTTTTCTACGTTTTCGAATACGCGTCGGGTGCCGAGTGGTTTCCGAACTGCTCCGTTGCTATGCGCTCCTGGTACATCGCTGATAGTTTTTTGATGTTTTTTTGGTGAAACTATAAAAAAGCTTAATTTTATTTTCAAGCTTTCTGCCATGTCCACTGTCCCAAAACTCTGCATGGTTATAGGACAATCTAAGCTCTACACCAAGTCATCAATCAGTCTGTTGTTATCTGACAAATCAAGGATCAGACCGGAATAACTCACAAATTCAATTTCTTGTTCCAGAAAACTTAGCGTTTATTTTCGGCATGATTGTGACAGCATCAACGGTATAGTTATACAATATTCTATCAGGCAAAACTGAAAGAAACTAAAATGCATTTAAAATAGGAAACGAAGAATATCTAATTAAATCTAATTAAACTTTTAACTGCCAACCAAGGAAAGGTCTAGGACCTTTCCTTGGTTGGCAGTTAAAAGTTTTAACGTCAACTGGACCACTATTTATTTATCCGTTTAAATAAAATACTAATACGGATCTGAAATTACCACGTTATTTTAGAACTTCCCTGGATTTGAACTTTACAATACAAAGTTTAGCTAAACAAAAGAGATAGATAAAAAAATGAGGACAAAGCCATCTCATCACTCGTTAGTCAAGTGGCGCAGTTTATGAGCGTAGGATCCTATCTATCCCGGGATCGATAGCACAGTATATTACTGTGTCGATAGTGTTATTGATTACTAACAGCGCCCCGCGGTTTCACCCACGTAAGTGTCGATCCCGTGGGAATATCGGGATAAAAACTATCCTATGTCCTTTCCCCGGACTCAAACTATCTCTATACCAAATTTCATTTAAATCGGTCCAGCGGTTTAAGCATGAAGAGGCAACAGACAGACACACTTTCGCATTTATAATATTAAGTATGGATATACATATAAGGTCTATCTATTCATACACGAAATATCTGAAGGGGTCATTGTACTCATCATTATGAACAACTTTTACTATGGGACCAAACTCGAAATCGCGAAACAATAATCAGCTGTTCCACACATTTATGTTCGCATAACTCGTCAAAATGTAGGGAACAGCTGATTTTTTTTCGCGATTACAGGTTTGGTCCCATAGTAAAAATTGTTCGTAATGATGAATACAATGACCCCTTCAGAGATTTCGTGTATGAATAGATAGACCTTATATTTTATTATAGTATGGATTTCAGATTACTTTTCAGTAGCAGGTGGTTTCGGCGAAATGTCTACTTTACAGGTGTAGCTCAATGGGGTAGCTAGAGGTCTGGATAAAAAGTGTTTCATAAAGTTTACCGTATTCTCTCGTGCCAGCACGAGATATGCAGGAATTATAAATTACAAACGTTTGCCCGCTATTTCGTTTAGCCGCTATTCTATTTTAACACTTCCACGTGGGTGTGGAAGTCAAAAATTTCCCCACAGAAACGTCGTACCGGGATGAAAAGTATCCTACGCCCTACTCCTAACCCAGGTCAAGGTCATATCCGTGTGCCATTCAATACTATACAGCCGTTTAGGCGTGAAAAGGTAATACAGAGACAGAGCTACTCTCGCATTTATTATATTAGTATAGAAGTATGGATGTTGTGGAAAATAGATAGCCAATCAATAAAAACCAGGTCAGCAGTGTCACTTGCGAATACTAGACCAAAGCAGTCAGCGTTAAACAATTCTCATCTTAGAAATTCAAATCACTTGTAAGATACTACTTGAGAATAACAAACATAAAATTAACTGTAATGAACCAATAAACAAGACTCGACTTAGACTGTGAGCAGACTGAGTAAAGACTCGTTAGACTGAATTTCGATCTATCAATAATAAACTGGCGCTCAGTTTGTTTTTAACGACTTAAAAAAAAGGAGGTTATCAATTCGACACGTATGTATGTAATATTATTGGAACTGCATTAAATTTACATATGACAATCTATTAGGGCTTCCAAACAAATACCTATACAAAATTTGATAAGTGTACATATGTATGTATATATGTTTCTCCATGCATATCTCCGCAACAATTAATCGGATCGTGACCATTATTTTTTATTGTCTTACATTTACTTCAACTTAGGGAACAGTGCAAGTTTCATCAAAATTGATTTAGTAATTTTCAATATATGGACTAATACGTGTAAGTGTGACGGCCTGGGTTATTGATACGAGCTACGAGTGTAGTGTCAAAGGGAAAACATTTCAAAACTTTGGTTAAATTCTAGTGCAATATTTACAACAAAACTATTACCTACCTAATACAAACAAATATTACAGTTTTTACTTAAAACTAAAAATTACGAAATAAAAAAATTAAACCGACTTCAAAAAGAAATTAACTCAAAATTATGAAATACCTTTAATTTCGGAAGTCGGTGGCAAAAAACTAAAACTAAATAAAATACAGATCCCAAGACACCGACTTTCGAAATTAAAGTTATTTCATAACTAGCTGTGCCCTCGACTTCGTCCGCGTGGAATAGTGACTTTTCGGGCAGCATATTTTGAATTACATATACCGTCTACAGACCGGGCATTTGCTGTCCGAACCCTCTGAGAACTCAGGCGAATTTCAGTGAAAGTCTCAGACTCTAGTGCTTGAGCTTCACGATCGGCAGTGAGACGTATTTCTCGTTCTTCCTGTGTTTCCTGAGACCGAACATTTGCTGTCCGAACCCTCTGAGAACTCAGACGAATTTCCCTATCAGTGAAAGTCTCAGACTCACGCGATAGTGTATGAGCTTCACGATCGGCAGTCAGACGTATTTCCCGTTCGTCCTTTGTCTCCTGGAATCGAGCATTTGTTGTCCGTACTCTCTGGGAGCTCAGGCGGATTTCCCTGACAGCAAAAGTCTCAGACTCACGCGATAGCGCGTGAGCTTCGCGATCGACAGATAAACGTGCCTTTCGTTGTTCCCCGTTTTCCCTATTTCGAGTTGTCATCATACGAGAACGATTTGAACTCAGTCGAGATTCTCGCTGAGTCGAAGTTTCTGCAGCACGAAACCTAGCCTGGTGCAGAGAGCCTTTTGCCTCACGACCTTCCTCAGATTCCTGTGATCGAACTAATCTCATCCTTTTAGCATTTCTGCTACATTGGGAGAGGTTGGATCTTCTTCGAGGCATTCTTACAATAAAATAGTACTTACTACTTAACACACAGTTATTTAGTAAACACGTACTATCGTAAACAATTAAATTATAAATACTTACAGATTATTATACAGTCTAAAATTATCACAGTTTAAGTAATAAGTGTTAAGACGTGTAAACCAAACGTCATTATCATCATCATTTCAGCCGATAGACGTCCACTGCTGGACATAGGCCTCCCCCAAATTTGGGGGGGTTTGCCATAATCGCCACGCTTGGCAGGCGGGTTGGCGATCGCAGTATGGTATGGTGGTGGAATGCATAGAGAACGCTGCTGCCCATTCTCCGGTGAGACCCTTAGTCGCCTTTTACGACACCCACGGGAAGTAAGGGGTGGTGCTATTCTTCTACACAGACAAACGTACTAACTTTATAAAACAAAAGAATTGCTAGAAAAAATAATTACTAACCTAAGCTAATGAACTTATACTTAATAAAGAAAATCAAGAAAAGAAATGCCTAACCTATACCAAATACTTATAATATTTATATACAAACCCTAAATACAAATTAAGATAAGTATACCGAAAATCAGGGAAAGAAATGCCTAACCAATAATAAATGCTTACAATATTTATTTACAAAATCCTAAATAAAAATTAAGATAAGTAAATACCCAATAATCAAGGAAAGAACCGCCTAACCTATACCAAATACTTACAAAATTTTAAAGAAAATTAAGAAAAAGAACCTAACCTACAAACCCTAAAATATAAATAAATGAAATATGCAAACAATCAGTATTCAAGTGAATCGCAATAATCGAATCCAACTATTCGCCTATACTCTCCAGGATACGTGCGTTCGCTACGAATAACTGAATCCTTATGGCAGCGGCGCGTTTTCTTTTGAAATGGTCATCTCGCAGTTCAACCTGAGGGGTTGTCGACTGCTTAACCTGGCTTTCCTGTGGATGCCTCAATAAATTAAGGCCTCCAGCCAGGGCTTAATACACAACTTAACTACACAATATAAACTTAAAAACTAAGCGACTACACGCTTAGGGCACCCCCTGTGGGGTACGGACCTCGGCTTAGGGCGTCGCTGGGAGAGGGCAGCAAGGGACAGGCTGGATCGGAATTATGGCAGCGGCGCGGCTCTCAGCGCGCTTTATACAAGGTGTAACGGAAAGGGGGTATCAACCCTGAAGGAGGTGAATGTGCTCATGAAACTGAACAAATTTCCCCAAAGAACATAGGTCGAAATATTAAAAAAAATTTGGACCTCCCATAGTAATAGTAAATCATTGATGTGCTATTACTATGGGAGGGCCAAATTTTTTTTTTCATCTTCATTCACCTCCTTCAGGGTATATACCCCCTTTCCGTTACACCTTGTATATATAGCCACGGACGCGCAGGCGCGAGGCGTTTACGTACTCTGATAGAATACCTTAACAAATGTTCGCCGTGATTCTTTAAATTGACATAACTTTTTTATTTATGAACCGATTGACATGAAATAAACACTAAATGTTAAGTGAAGCTTACTACAATATATTAGTGAAAACCGCATCTAAATCGAATAAGCCGTTTCTGATATTAGCGTGCACAAACACAGCAGACAAACAGACAAACAGATAAACAGACAAAAAAAAATTTAATTACATTTTCGGGTTCGGCATCGATATAATAACAACCCCTGCTACTTTTTTTTAATATATTTCCATTGTACAGACACCACTTTTCTACAATTTTATTATATCATGTATAGATTTTGAGTTAATTTCTTTTTTAACACATTGAAGGACACTGAACGAGACACAATAGAAGTTTTATTGTTATTACGTCTATAGGCGTTCAGTGTCCTTCAATGTGTTAAGTCGGGTTAATTTTTTTTTGATAGATCGAAATTCAGTGTGGGTGGCTTGTAACAGGTCGTAGATTCGATCCCAGAAAGAAGCTTTAAGATGCATAAATTATTACGTCACCACTGCTCTCAAAACGGTGAAGGAAAAACATCGTGAGGAAACCAGCATGTCCTAGAACCAAAAATTCGAAGACATGTGACTACCAACCCACACCAGGCTCGTACGGTGGATTACAACCCACTCCCTCTCACCGAGAGGATGCATGTATCCCAACAGTGGGAACGTTATAGGCTGATAATATGCTTATGCCATATACAAACTATCGCTTTAGACAAGTAGGTGAAATATAGGGATCCAAAGTCAATAAGCAGAAGTTTTGCTCAGACCTTCGTTTTGTTTGTCTAAACACTGAATTTAACAAAAATGTCGTAGGTAGGTACAGACACCAGCACATCAAGCTACCCGAAACTGTCATCCTCTTAATGGCACGCGACGTCGCGGCAGGCCCAGACGGAGATGGCGGAATGAGCTGGACTCCTTCAATGAGAACTGTTCCTTAGCAGCGTTTTACAGTATTCTACGTTTGGGTAAGGCCTTAAAGGTCGAGAAAATTCGTTGCCTTAGGAAAAGTACAGTCTGTCTATAAAGTAGTGAAAAAAAATTAGGGCGCTGCGGTCGTGCACGTAGCAACCCTGTATAGTGTGACTAAATTGATTTTGATACTAGCACATTATTTTGTACTAAAAGCAAACCTGGTTTTAATGAAAACGAGCTTATTTTTTAAACTGGATAGAAAAGGTAGTCGTAAAATCCGTAATCTTATTAAAAAAATCTACAGAAACCATAGACAAAGATGCTACCTTCATTATAAATAATAATACCAGCCTATTACTGTCCCACTGCTGGGCAAAGGCCTCTTCTCAACAGAGAAGGCACGAGCATTGATCACAACGCTTGCTCAAGACGGGTTGGCGATTTCAGACTTATATTAATTATAAGTCCAGGTTTCCTCACGATGATTTCCTTCCGACCTTCATTAGTTTAACTAAACGATCAGATAGCACAAATCTATGGTCTCTTTCGTTCAAATAAAATGAGTAAATAAAAGAAAAATGTTCATACATATTTTTTATAATATGTTTTAACTTTTTTTTTGTCATGAAAAATATCCCATAACATATTAATGAATTACTTTCATCATCTGATTCCAAATATTCTACGTAAAAAAAGTATTTTCATTGTCAGCTGCGTCACCAACAATGTCTTTGCTACTGCTGTCATTGCTGCTGCTATCTTCGCTTAGGCGAATGACTAACTCATCTATATCTTGATATAGATAGGGTTTTTCCTCGTTCATAATATTTTTTTTCAATTATTGCAACATGACGGCAACAGTTTTTACATTTTTCAGACGTAATGCTGTTGAAGGCCAGCAATAATAATAATTTCATCTACAATACGCCTCACTGTACTCTCAGATTTTCCTGAAAGAAAGATTTAAAAAAAAAATATGACGTAATATCTAACAGAAAATAGCACTATTTTTAATTTCAAATATGATATAACTTATTCATATGTATTTTAAATCAGCGGTAAATTTGATCATCCAAAAGTATCAAAAGTTCTGGTTGCACTACAATATGTCTTACTTATATTATTTTGCAATCCAACCTATTAATGCGCAATGTAAACAATCCTTATTTTAATCTTAAAATCGTATGTTTAGTAAATTTGTAACTTCTGGTAGATAAAAAACAAACATTAACACGATTACATACCTGTCTTACCTGCTGTTCGAGCATAAATATCATCCAAATTTGTCCAGCTTGGTGTTCTAACAAACATCGCTGATACACTTTAAAAATAATTTCCCGAGCTCCACTACTGTTTATTTTCCTCATATTTAACACGTTTCTTCGAAGTTTTATCCACGTAGATTTGAAAAGCAATAAAAAATGCACTAAATAACGAGTTACAAAACAAGTCGATGACAGCCGATGACATTCGATGTACTATGATTTAGTGTTGCCCTACTTTTGAATAATGTTAGCTCCTCAAACATTAATTTCATGACTTTATACACAAACTTTATCAATAAAATAAACTCTCATGCAAAGTTTTACAACACAATAAAACTATTCTTTAATAGACTAATCTGTTTGGTTTCTAGTGTGCGCACTGTCTTCGAAACCAATGTCTTGCAATAAGATATTGACTACCTTCTTGCAATAAGATATCATATACCATAACGGAATGGACCAGATGAATACTTAAGTGCCGGAAAACTGGGTTAATTTATTTACAACTTTGGTCTAAATTGGGTTTCAGTATTAAACGGACAAGTAATTGTTAAAGCTAAGTGAATTTCAACAATAGGAAAGGATTTATGGGTTTTCTTAGGGTTCCGTACCTCAAAAGGAAATACGGAACCCTTTTAGGATCACTTTGTTGTCTGTCTGTCTGCCTGTCAAGACCTTTTATCTTGGGAACGCGTGGAGGTATCGAGTTGAAATTCAAACCATATACTCAGGTCTACAGTCCCTTGAAGCTGTGAAAAAATCAAACTTCTAAGTTAACGTAAAAAAAAAAAAGATACGGCCGTTAATGCCGCAAAAAACGTATATTTGGACACTCTCAAGGGAATCAAAATTTATAGGGACCTAGAATCATGAAATTTGGCAAGAAGCGATGTCATGTAGCACAAACCTTAAATTTGTAGTTACATACCTCAAATTCGTACGGAACCCTAGGTGCGCGAGTCCGACTCGCACTTGACCGGTTTTTTTTTTACTTTATGCAATCAGCGAGATAATTGCATAACACACTATCAGTACCAATGGCTTTTATTTTGATAGTTCAACAACATCCTTTGCTTTATTTACGTTATTAACACAAATTTTTCGAACATTATAAAGTAACAGTGCACTCATTGAAAAGCCTAATAAATAAATAAATAAACATATGAAGCAATGGCTACCAATATCCTTGAGGGGCCCGTGTCTAAATAATAACAGCCGCACAGGTTGATCGACCAGGTTAAGCTACGCTTGCCGCGGTTGGTCTGTGGAAGGGTGACCATCTCTACATACCGTGAACCCTCCGTGCCTTGAAAAGCACGTCAAGCCGTTGGTCCCGGCTGACATTCATGGATCTTTGACAGTCGTTACGAGTAGTCAGAAGCCCGAAAGTCTGACAACCAGTCTTACCAAGGGGTATCGTATTACCCAGTAACTGGGTTGTAGAGGTCAAATAGGCAGTCGCTCCATGTAAAATACTGGTATTCAGCTGCATCCGGTTAGACTGGAAGCCAACCCCAACATAGTTGGGAAAGGCTAGGCAGATGATGATGGTTATCAATATCCTTCAAAATTATTCAGATTTTGATTGATAGTGTGTTACGCAATTAGGGTGCAGATTATACAATCCAATGTTGTCAGTAGACGCCAGCACATCAAGCTACCCAAAACTGTCAAATTTTCCCAATCAATCTTTAACCTTATGCTGTAGCGATAAAGTTGAAAATCAAATTTGACAGATTGTAGGAACTTGATGTGCATAAACAACTTAAACACTAATGTTGGACATACATAAAAACGAACTTTTCAGTACATTCATGTATTTATGTATATTATATTTATAGTTTTAACAGGTTTATGCGTATCTTTCGTCGTTTCAGCCGATAGACGTCCACTGCTGGACATAGGCCTCCCCCAATTTTGGGAGGGTTTGCCATAATCGCCACGCTTGGCAGGCGGGTTGGCGATCGCAGTATGGTATGATGGCGGAATACATAATATACACATACACACACACACATACACATATATACACATGGCACACACACATATATACATGGGCGCTGCTGCCCATTCTCCGGTACGACCCTTAGTCGCCTTTTACGACACCCACGGGAAGTAAGGGGTGGTGCTATTCTATGCGTATCTTCATATTTAAAATATTTATTCTTCAATTTTCATGATTGCACCTACCACTGTTTGACTCTACATAACCCAAAGGTTTACTGGTAGAAAATGCCTGTGGTATTAAGTCCGCCGCTGTATATTTAAGTGCTTGAAGTATTAAATAAATAAATAAGCTGATGGAAGTTTTGTGGTTCAACTTAGCACAGTCAGTTAAAAGAGATTGAAAACCAAAATATACAAAGAAACATCTTGTCATTAGCGAATATGAATCACCATTGGGAAGTTCGACGATTTAGTTGTTGATATAGCAACAGCAAGAAAGTATTCAATTTATGTTTATAGTACAAAGCTGTTATCGCATAACGGGATTTATTTTCTTGTTCGGACAGTTCGGACAAGGTGAATTGTGAGTTATTTCATTAAGAATAATTTTAAAAAATTAAATCGACTTCAAAAAGAAATTAACTCAAAATTATGAAATAACTTTAATTTCGGAGGTCGGTGTTTTGGGATCTAAATTTAGTTTTAGTATTTTGCCACGGATTTTCGAAATTAAAGTTATTTCATAATTTTGTGTTAATTTCTTTTTTTAAAGTCGATTTAATTTTCTTAAATTACTTTTTATTTCGTAATTTTTAGTTTTAAGTACATACTGGAATATTTGTTTGTAATACTTATTAAATTCTAGTGCAATCTTTACAACAAAATTATTATCTACTTAGGTAATAGTTTTGTTGTAAATATTGCACTAGAATTTGACCAAGGTTTTGAGAGTTTTAAGTAAAAACTGGAATATTTGTTTGTTATAAGTAGGTAATAGTTTTGATGTACATATTGCACTAGAATTTGACCAAGGTTTTGAGATGTTTTCCTTTTGACACTAGACCCGTAGCTCGTGTCAATAAGCCAGGCCGTCACACTTACACGTATTAGTCCATATCTTGAAAATTACTGAATCGATTTTGATGAAACTTACATTGTTCCCTAAGTTGAAGTAAATATAAGCCAATAAAAAAATGGTCACGATCCGATTAATAGTTGCGGAAAAATGCGTGGACAAACATACATACATACATGTAGACATCTATAAATATTGTATATTTGTTTAGAAGTCCTAATAGATTGTCATATTATTATGTGAATATAATGCAGTTCCAATAATATTCCATACATACGTGTCCAATTGATAACCTCCTTTTTTTAAAGTCGGTAAAAAATCTGAGACAAGACAAGTATTACGGTCTAGTGATTGTGCGTGGCTGTTGAGCGTGCGGTTCAGTGTTCTATGACTAGGTCAGCTAAGTTTGTGGTAAGTATTTAACAATACTGCGATCGCCATTCCGCCTGCCTAGCGTGGTGATTATGGCAAACCAAAAGAATGACAAGCACAAAAACCGCCTACCCTTGGCTACGGTAGCGGCCAAGGCCACGGTGAGGCAACGGGTGCTGAGAATTCCCGGAAGAGATCCGGCTACCACAACCACCGAACAGATGGCCGATGGGGCCGAAAGGTTCTGGAGTAGCGACCGCGTACCGGAAGACGTAGCGTTAGAAGGCCTCCCACAAGGAGGGCCGACGACCCTGTGAAGGCCGCAGGAACCCGTTGGATGCGAGAAGCACAGAACCGGTCGAAGTGGAGGTGCTTGGGGGACGTCTATGTCCTCAGTGGACGTCTTTCGGCTGGAATGATGATGATGAAGTATTTAACATAATCAGCCCATAATGTTCGCACTGCTGGAACACAGGTCTCCTCTCTGCGAGAGGGAGTGGGCCGTAATTCACCACGCCGGCCCAGTGCGGTTTGGAAGATGACCCATGTCTTCAAATTTTTAGCTCTAGGATATGCCGGTTTCATCACGATGTTTTCCTTCGCCATTTTGAGAGCAGTGGTGATGAAATAATTTATAAAAGTAAAGTGCCTGTCAGGGTTCGAACCTACGACCTACAACTCGTAAGTCGCGGCTGTTGCCACTTGGCCACCACTGCTCTTGGAAAAGTAATTAGGTTAATCTTAATTAAAGGAAATATATCATAGTATCATAGAAGAAATATGTGGATGTAACAAATAGAAGATTTGAGAAATGATGGAGGAATTGTGTGAAAGACACTATGACAAGGATGGATAACTGGGTGCTTGCACCCCTTGATGCAAGACCCTTTTCTGCGTCTCTCGCATCTGTTCAAAGACATTATCTACCTAGCCTTTTCCCAACTGTGTTGGTGTCAGTTTCCAGTATAACCAGAATAGCTGAATAATATAAACGATTCCGGGAATAATATTCCCAGAATTCGATCCGTATCAGCGACACTATCGAGTGGTGTAATAATACAGTGTGATTTTTTTTTTCAAAATCAACAGATTCGAGTCCTGGCTAGAAATATTGATTTTTCAAAAATCCAAAAATGCAGTTTTAGTTTTCATCAAAATCGAGCCCGCGACTTCTTTAAGTACTTTTCGCTATCCCTCATAGTTTCGGATTTGGCCATCCACGCCCACTTGGAAAATTCACCCTGTATATACCTATGCGTATAGCTATATATTGGTCGAATGGCTCATGCTCTAGGATCAAACTTTACGCAGCTAGCAAGGTTGTAATGAAGCTAACAGCCGACGTGTGCCAAACATATGTTAGGCCTGCTGAAGGCTATTTTAATGCAAATTCTATTCATAGAGAGTGATAAATCGAAAGTGCTCAAACCCATGTTAAACATTGATGTTAAGACTCTTGACTCGAACTAAGCTTAGTGTAAACATACCTATGAAATGCTAATCATTCGCCTATTGGCTTTAGTAACCCACTTCCCACAAGTATTTAGCTGATTAGCGTTTTTAATTGAATAACCCGTTTGACTTATTGAATTTATTCATTAATTGAGGTACCTACTAGTTCTAAGAGTACGTCTTGTCGTCAAAAGCTCGAGGCTAAATTCAAAAACCACAAATCAGACGCCCCTTTTTTTTTTTTTCTTTTGTCGCTGAGAATTGACATTACGCATCTCCGCTCGTCGGGGGACGAGACGGAGTATGTGGGACTCCCTGCCAGAGTGGCAGTATACCCACTAAAACTCAGCGGTGTTCCCTCATCGCCTTGATGGGGGGGTCATGGGAATCCGGCTCAGCCTTTGCGTCCACAACCCCCCCGGCGCCTGCCCGCCTATCTGGCGGGCCAAATCAGACGCCCCTGGCGCAACTAAGTTTGTGTTGTCATTTCTTATTAGGGGTAGGTTCAAATAGAAAATGTCAACTTTAGCTCGCTTATTTTGTCATTTGACGTGACCGTCACCATATTAAAGTAATTGGATTAAGAGCTGATCTCTCCATCGCCAGAAAACTTTTATTCGAGGAATAAAATTGACATTTGACAGTTTTTGTATGAAATAACTGTCAAAATTTAAAAAAATTTCCTCAAATAAATTATCAGATGATTGAAAAATCAGCCCTAAGAGGCATAAATGTAGTAATATAATTAAGACATTTTTATACAGGAGTAAAATATATCTATCAAAAAACTGGCCAAGTGCGAGTCGGACTCGCACACGAAGGGTTCCGTACCACAAGGCAAAAACGCCGAAAAAAACATATTTGTTGTATGGGAGCCCCCCTTAAAAATGTATTTTATTTTATTTTTTATTATTAAAGTTAAAATACAACTGAATATTTTGTGAATATTTCAATACTCAATACTCAATACTTTATTTGCATTCCACAATGTGTACTTAGGTGGTAAGTTCAAAAGAGAAAGAAATTATGTTCATTATGGACCCTGTCGGACACAGCAAAAGAAAAAGAAAAACAAACACAAATTTATGTAGGAGAGAGGAAGCCTTAAATAATCAAACTTAAATCTAAAATAAATTCAATAAAACCATATTAGGGACTCTTTATTATATCGCTTTATATTTTATCGCTTAAATATTCGTTTAGACTGTAATAGCATTTATTGATTAAAAATTGTTTTAGTTTTTTTACAAATACGTTTATTTTATCTTCTTTTTTTATTAATTCAGGTAGTTTATTATATATTTTTATGGACATCACGTATGGACTTGTTGAATGTATTTTTAGTCGAGATTTAGGAATGTTTAATCTGGATTTGTGTCGGAGTGTGTAACGTGATTGTATGTCCTCGCGTTTTGTATAAAATTCTTGATATTTTCGAACAAATTTGCAAGTTTCTAATATGTATATACTGGGGAGTGTTAAAATGTTGTAATTTTGGAAGTGAGGTTTGCAGCTGTCAGTTTGATCGATGTTTACGAGGATTCTAACTAATTTTTTCTGAAGAGTAAATAGTGTTGGTGCGTCCGTGCTGTTACCCCAAAGGGTAACTCCGTAGCTTAGCCATGCATAAGCATACGCATAGTAGGTGGTGAGCGCTGTTTTTAGATTGGTGGTTTTTTTTATTTCATGGAGAGCATAAGAAAATCTTGAAATTTTTGATTTAAGTTTTTGTATGTGGGATTTCCAGTTTATATGCGTATCCAAATTTAATCCAAGTAAGGTGAATTCTTTAACAGTATCAAGTTGTAAGTTATTAAAACTAAAATCTATTTTTAAAGGTGTTTTTTGATGGGGATGAAAAGTAATTAGTTTGGTTTTTGAGAAGTTTATTTCGAGGTTGTGTGCGTCCATCCAAGTAATGATTTTGGTGAGTATTGATTTTAGTTCTTCGTTTAGGTATAAGTTGTTATGACATGATACTAAGAGAAATGTCATCCGCGAACAATATACATGGTCCGTCTATGATTTTAGGTAAGTCGTTAATATAAATTAGAAATAAAAGACATCCTATAACACTTCCTTGAGGTATTGAGGCGCTAATCGATTTGCTATCAGATCGGACTTTTTTTATTTCTTTCGTCTGTTGATCGAAAAATTCAATTTCCACTGTTTGCTCTCTGTTCTTTAGGTAAGATACAAGCCAATCATGAGCTTTTCCACGAATGCCTATTCCGTATAGTTTGGCAAGCAATATATTAAATTGGACTTTGTCATAGGCTTTGGTCATATCTAGTAGTATGCCTACTGCGTATTGTTTACTATTGATAATATTAAGTGCTTCTTGAACAAATTTGTAGACTGCCAAAGTTGTTGAACGGTTTTTGCGAAAACCATTTTGGCATTCATCAAATATTTTATATTTTTCGCAATATTTGTATATTCGGTCACACATAGCCTTTTCAAAGATCTTTGAGGCTGCAGGTAAGAGAGCTATTGGGCGGTAATTGTTTGGGTTTGATTTTGAATTTTTTTGTGGATAGGTTTAATTAATGACTTTTTTAATAGATCGGGGAAGGCACCTTCTTCAAATGATTGGTTCAGAAGGAGGTAGAACGGTAACGTTAGTTCGTCTGCGCATTGCCTTAATAAAACAGGCGGTATTTCATCTATCCCATGGCTACTTTTATTCTTTAATTGTTTTATTAATCGATTTACTTTCAAGTGCCTACCTGTTGCCATTTTTGATATCGAGCAAAAAAGGGCAAAAAAATCGCGTTTGTTGTATGGGAGCCCCCCTTAAATATTTATTTTATGTTGTTTTTAGTATTTGGTGTTATAGCGGCAACAGAAATACATCATCTGTGAAAATTTCAACTGTCTAGCTATCGCGGTTCTTGAGATACAGCCTGGTGACAGACAGACAGACAGACGGACAGACGGACAGACAGCGAAGTCTTAGTAATAGGGTCCCGTTTTTACCCTTTGGGTACGGAACCCTAAAAAGTGACACCACTATTTAACTTTATTATTTTGAATAGTGTTCCTTTTTATCTATGGAGGTTCCCTAGCTTCACCTTCTAAGAGTTTTGATATGCAAACTCTAACAACGTTCACGAAGTTAGGCAACATATGTGACAACAAAATGTTTATTATATAACAGATTTTTTTTTTAACATGCTATTGATACGATATTTCTATTTTCCGCGACAGTATTTCATTTGCAACACAAACTTCGTATAGCAATAATTTTTAACAGATCTTCCAATTGCTGAGATTTTAAAATCGGGAGATGTACCTACAGTTAAGTTTTTAATTCATTAATTTGATTGTGAATTTTATATTTACAAGGATTTTTATTTTGACAAGAAGCTCGATCAAAGTTTTTAAAAAGTCTCTTTATTTAAACTGACACATCAAGTACATTTGAAAAGATTTTCATCCTTTATGAAGGATGTACCTAAAAAAATCCTCAGAATATATTCCAAAACCCAGTTAGACATTACAGAGCACCGTTTCCACATAAGAAACACTCGAAGTTAATTTTATCTCTCCTACACAGTTTATTATCAAAACCGTTAACTGAATAACTTCTAACAGCTAAGGGATTGTAAACTATTACAATCTGGATCCCGTGCCGGTTAAACTAAACCAATTAAAGTTAACCAAACATTACATATCGGGTACCAGGCATGCAGAGGCTAAAGGAACGTTAATCACGTTTTAGAAGTTGTATCGCCTTGTGTGCTTGTGTGGTGGAAGTTTAAAGGGTAGTTTCGTTCATTTTTGTTGTCCTGGTAGTGAAAGAAAGTTAAAGAATGTTTCTGTTTGCTTATAAATCCTAGTAAAATTTAATTATACAGCGACTTGAAAGTCACAGTCAGAAGTTCAGAAAAAAAGTTTATACCACAAAAGTAGTTGCGAATCGCAAACTTAATATCATAAAACACTAGGGCCCGTATTATGACCACTGGCATTTAATTACCTACACTTTGCTTGAACATAAAGTTCAATAAGTAAAAATATCAATCTGCCTACCCTTTTCCCAACTATGTTGGGGTCGGCTTCCAGTCTAACCGGATGCAGCTGAATACCTGTATTTTACATGGAGCGACTGCCTATCTGACCTCCACCTCCACAGCCCAGTTACTAGGTAATACGATACCCCTTGGTAAGACTGGTTGTCAGACTTTAGGGCTTCTGACGACCCGTAACGACTATCAAAGATCCACGAATGACAGCCCTGACCAGCAGCTTAACGTGCTTTTCGAAATAAATTAAAGATAATACACCGATTTTGAATTAAATTTTATGTCAACGCTATGTCCTTATGAAAGTCAAGATTTCCCTCATAATAAAACTTAATAGATTTTAAAAAACGTTTGTGTACGTCGTAAATATTTTGGGTTTTTAAAGTCTCGGCTTACTACGTACGTCTCGTTTTATTACGTAATATATCATTTTGTTATCATTAAACACTTTTTCCAGCACATTTTATCTCCTTTTCGTTACAATTCACACAATTTTATTACGGTTTTAAGTGATCGTATAAGGAGGTAATAGTTACAAAAACTTTTTGTCCGTCTGTACTTCACTCGAATAAAAATCAACCTTATTCTACTAAATGAATACAATATGCCTAATAACATCACGCGTATTTAGTCTGAATGGTTAGGCAGAGATAAGTATCTATTAAATAGACCGAGAAAGTACCATCACGAGTTAGCAAGTTGAAGTGCCAATACGCTGGTAATGGTTGTCATAAGGGGCCCATGGCTAAAAATCAGATCAGGTTAAGCTACGCTTGCCACGGTTGGTCTGTGGATGGGTGACCATCTTTACATACCGTGACCCATCTGTGCCTCGGAAAGCACGTTAAGCCGTTGTCGCGGCTGTCATTCGTGGATCTTTGACAGTCGTTACGGGTAGTCAGAAGCACGAAAGTCTGGCAACCAGTCTTTCCAAGGGGTATCCGGTTAGACTGGAAGCCGACCCCAACATATTTGGGAAAAGGCTAGGCAGATGATGATGGCTGTCAAAGGACCGATGGCCGATGGAACAGATGAGTACACCAGAAACCGGAACTAACGACGAGCCAAAGAAACCGGGACCGTAGGGACCATCCGGATGTCATCATCATTCTCCTGTCCTAATCAAAATTTATTTGGGGTCGGCACAACATGTATCATTCTTCCATACTTCTCTATTAGTCAAATTCTTTATTACATTCATGTGTACATTTAGTTGTTACAATATAAGTAAGTTCCAACATGAATCCCGGTTAGGGCAAGGCAACATAATAATAATCTAACACCTACCCCCTGTTGCAGAAGGCAGTGATTCTCAATACACGTAGACTAGTAAGAAAATTCCTCCAGTGTGAGTCCGATAACTTGCACCATTACTCCCACTCAAATATAGTTTCGGCTAACATACAGCCTACTGCGGATAACCACGCAGTATCTAATATTACTCCAACGCTTAATCCCACTAATGAACACTTAGCTTAGGCCCGTGCCATCAGCTATCCGGCTAGGCCGAGGAAAACAAATCTGTAAATAATAATAATAATCTTTACATAACAATAATAAGAGTATGTATGGGTGCGTTTTTTTTTATGACTATAACAATATATGTAGTTATTTATCTAGCTATCATATTTACTAAATTTATTATGTTCTAGATATTCTGCGAACGAGTAAAAGAATTTTTGTGTTAGACATTCTTTTATTTTAATTTCCTGTTAAATTTATTGAATTTGGTTTCTTCTTTTATTTGTTCCGGTAATTTGTTGAAAATTTTTATTGCCATGTAATATGAGCTATGGTAAAGCATTTTGATCCGAGAGCATGGAACATGTAATCTATTTTTATGGCGTGTGTTTAAGTTATGGATATCTTTTCGTTTTTATAGTCAGAACTTTCTAGCCATATCATCTTCTCACAGTCCGTCCATCGTTTCTTTGGTCTTCCCTTCTCCCTTCATTGACATTTCATTCAAGCTGATTTGTGGGAAATCAGGCATTGTGGCGTGCAGTAACGAAGGGCCAATTTTTGAAGAGGTAAGCTGGAGTAGATATCTTTAATATGATTATATTATTTCTCTATAGAACACTGACTATGCAATTTTTCAAAGGGAAGCCGGTGGGAATCGAGTTTATGGAACCTTCCCCACTGGTGGCGTTTGTGGCGAAACTTGGGTAAGAGGCAGCCAGTGAGTTTCTATGGAAGGAAGTTTCAAATATTTTCGTACCAGTGACACGAAGAAGAAGAGGATCGAAAAAGATGAAGGGCCCAGTGGCGAAGGTTACCTCTTACAAAAATGGACCCCTTCGCTACTGGGAGGGCCTAATTCATTTCTAAGTTTTATTGGAGTTATAAACAGGATTTTTTCAGTAACAGCCCGGAGTCTGGATTCGTGACCTGTTGATGGTAATTTAATCGGTTTATGTGACTTAAACATAGCTGGTGAAATGTAGGTACTTATATTGTGGGCGTGAGGGGTATAATGTGGCGTGAGAATGTGGTTTTAAGTTGTAAACGAAACTAAACTGCTTTTAGAGTATAGAAAATGCAGATATACTAATATTATAAATTCGAAAGTAACTCTGACTGTATGTCTATATGTTCCCTTTTCACGCCTAAACCACTGAACGGATTTCGATAAAATTTGGCAGAGAGATAGATTGCATCCCGGGGAAGGACATAGGAAAGTTTTTATCGACATACCTCGCGGGCAAAGCCGCGGGCGGAAGCTAGTACGTTATAAGGGAAAATCCTAAAGAAAATTGCATATGTCTAATCAAATATTTGAGCTATACAATATGTAGCAATAAACTAGCGGCCTATCCCGGCGTTACTTGGATGATCATGAATCTTGAATCAAATGAATGAAGGACTATACCAAGCATTGAGTAATTTTAGGCTCAGATGATGATGGTGACCCAGCAGACGGTGAGAGCAGTAGCTTCCTTAAAATAACAGCCGTGACTTACGTCTCACAGGAACAGACATACATCATCATCATCATCATCAGCCTATAATGTTCCCACTGCTGGGACACAGGCCTCCTCTCGATGAGAGGGAGTGGGCCGTAATCCACTACGCGGGCCCAGTGCGGATTGGCAGATACATGCCGATTTCCTCACGATGTTTTCTTTCACTGTTTTGAGAGCAGTGGTGACGAAATAATTTACAGAAAGTAAAGCGCCTGTCTGGGTTCGAACCTACGACCTACAACTCACAAGTCGCGGCCGTTACCACTTGGCCACCACTGCTCTAATAATAATAATAAAATTTATTTCAGACTTGGTCCATTGTTTTCTTAACCTAGTGTTAGTAAAGGTACAAAGTAATCAGGTGCTTGGTCTCGCGTGAAGGCTCATCCAATGTGCCATCAGTACAGAGTCCCACCGGCCGGCACACACGGCCAGAATGGCACTAGGGCTGCCGCGCACCCGCGCCAGCATCGATGCACAGCGCTTACGCATGATGGCATGGAAGCCATCTACGTGCGCCTCTGCGAACATGCCACTCGCGCTAATGAACAGACATATAAGTTCAGAGAAATTATTTTATTCTATTCAGAGATAACTGAAAATTGAGATTCATGGTGACTGGCAGACGGGTGTTAAATTACGTCTGCATTTATTGTCTGCTATATAATTGTATGTTTTATACCAAGCTGAGTCAGCAACTTTGCCTACATGTTTTTCCAATGTAAATTTTAAAAAAACCGGTCAAGTGCGAGTCGGATCCTTGGGTAAAAATGGTTAAAGTAAATTATCTGGTATATCGAATTCTTAATGGTGGACCACTATTTAGGTACGCCACACCCTGTATATACTACTACCGTGAATTTATTCACATATCCAAAAGCAACTATTTAGCTGGCAGGGGGGACACTTGACTCTAACAAAAATTAGCACTTTAAAGCTTAATATTTCACAAACGGATCCCTCAATCGAAAAATGATTTCGACAAACCCGCAATATTTTTTAATGACCTATCCAACAAACATGTCTAATGTCTAACGTCAACTTCTAACCCATGGTGTGGGGACCATGGGTTAGACGAGAAAAAAGAAACATCCCCACCTTACGTGTACCTACAGGAGGTACCCTAATATTTTTTTTACCCGACTGCGCGACGCAAAGGAGTGGTAATGTGTTTATCAGCCTATGTATGTATGTATGTATGTTTATATGTTCCTTTGAAGCACTATACAGACCAAACGCCTGGGCCGATTTTTATGATTCACACGTTAATCGATTCCTATTAGTCCGGCGAGTGTCACTAAAGACATGACGTTAGTGAAAATTCAATATGGCGACTACTGGACGCCATATTAATTTTTTTTTTTTTTTTTTTTATCCAAAACGTATCGAGTGGGGTATCAAAATAAAGGGTTTTAAAAGGTGATTACAAAAATATATACAACATATATACTTAAAAGCAATTCGAAGTGACAAATCGCAAAAAAACACCTACCAAGAACTAAATCGTCTGCGAAATTTTTTCAAATTTGTAAACAAAAACCTGGAAATAAAAAAGTTATTTAAAAAAATCAAAAAACCCGACTGCGGTAAAAAACTTAAGTGAAAAGCAACTGAAAGCTAAAAACAAGCCCATTTTAAATTAAATAAAAGTTGGAAGCAGGCGGGACCCATTTGAATTTGAAAATACAATAAAAATGGTGTGGGTCCCGCCTGCTTCCAACTTTTATTTAATTTAAAATGGGCTTGTTTTTAGCTTTCAGTTTCTTTTCACTTAAGTTTTTTACCGCAGTCGGGTTTTTTGATTTTTTTAAATAACTTTTTTTTATCGTGACTTTGTTTTACCACTTTGTCGGCGTGATTAATATGTATATCAACGCCAAATTATACCTTTCTAGTACTAAGAGTCTCTGGGCTAAGCTGCGGACGGTCGGACGGACAGACTAACATGGTGAAACTATAAGGGTTTCTTGTTGACTACGGAACCCTAAAAAAGTTTCCCAGGAAAAGACAAAGTATTTACGACGAAAATATTGGTGATTGCAGCAATGAACGGAGGGTGCAATGATACATTGACATTACATAGAGACATTTAATATCACGCCGCTAATCCGCGAAAGATTAGGGAAAGGTGAACCTATAGTATGGGCCTTATAAGAAGGCTAAAAGTCACCCAAAGGGCAATGGAGAGGGCTATGCTTGGAGTTTCCCTGCTTGATCGAATCACGAATGAGGAGATCCGCAGGAGAACCTAGGTAACCGACATAGCCCGAAGAATTGCCAAAATTTAAGTGGCTGTGGGCAGGGCACATTGCTCGCAGAACAGAAGGCCGATAGGGCCGAAAGGTTCTGGAGTGGCGACCGCGTACGTAGCGTTGGAAGGCCGCTCACAAGGTGGTCCGACGACCTTGTGAAGGCCGCAGGAACCCGTTGGATGCGAGAAGCACATGACCCAGACTCCGGGCTGCTACTGCGGAATTCCAGATGGAAAAACCCAATACACACACTAACACACTAACACTTACACTAACACTTTGCCCGACCCGGGAATCGAACCCAGGACCTCATGTTCAGCAGTCGTGCTTGCGACCACTAGACCAACGAAGCAGTAACGGCACAACAGTAGTAGCTTTCCGGCACACAAGTGACATACACTAATCAATGGTAAATTTATAGACGATTCTCATCGAATTAATTTAGGTAATCATTATGAAACTAGCTGTGCTGTGCGGTTTCACCCGCGTTAATTTACTAAAATATATCGGAAAAAGCTTACTAAAATATATTATAATATACATATATAAACTATGATATCTCCTAAGATAGAGGGGCCCGTGGCTAAATAATAACAGCCGCACAGGTCGATCGATCAGGTAAGCTACGCTTGCCGCGGTTGGTCTGTGGATTGGTGACCATCTTTACATACCGTGACCCATGTGCGTGTGGTGTGAGGGCCACTTTGTTAAAACTCTTTGAAAATGTGCTTAGGATTTAGTGAACATTCCCAAAGAATTGTGAAAGTTGGAATCAGATTTTGTGAAAGTCAAACAACCGAGTTATAGACTGTAAAGTTGGGCCCTTTTTTTTTTTTTTTGAGGATGGTAAATCATCAAATGACTCCTCCCGCTCTGGGTGGAGCGGAAGGGAGTGTCAGACTCTTACTGACTAAAACCCACCCGTGTTCCTTCCTTAGCCCTTTATGTTCCGGGCCAGCGGTAACCCTTTCGGACAATCCCGCTGACCCGGCAGGCTTCGGCCCTAAGGGGCCCCTCCTCGATGCTGACATCTCTTTGAGGCGCGCGTGGAACACGTACGCGCCGTCCGGCACGGGCCTGGTCCTGATCGGGCGGTGAGCTACCCATTACTCTCCGCCCGCAGGCCCGCGCCTACGGTGGCCGGGAGTCTCCCGCGGCGGCTGGGACGGGAGACTCTCTCCCTGAGCCGTTCCGCCACCTCCTTCGCTAGCATGACTGCTTCGCAGAAGGAGGTGACTGCCTCCCACTCCCTCTCGCCCCGGACCATGGCTTGCACCAGGGCCGGACGCGAGAGGTCGCCGTCGCTGCCAATCGCCTCTACGAGGACACGGCGGTGCTCCGCCCAAGCGGGGCAGACCTCCACCGTGTGCTCCACCGTGTCCTCTGGGCGATCCTGGCAATGGTGACACCCGGGCGTTTCCTCCCGCCTGATGATGTGCAGGAACCTCCCGAAACTTCCGTGTCCGGTGAGGACCTGCGTCAGGCGGTAGGTGAGGGCGCCGTGGCGCCTCTCTAGCCACTCCTCAAAGAGGGGTCTTATCGCCGCTATCGCGGCGTGCCCTGCGCTGGGTTGCGACAGTCGCTCTTTCCATGCCGCCATGAGATCGCGCCGGAGATCCGTCCGCTCCGCAGCGATTTGCCGCGGAAGCGGATCCTCCCCCCGGCGTAGTGCCTCCGCGCGCCACTCATACAGGCGCGCGAGGACTATCGCCTCCAGATCCCATGGCGGCAGTCCGGCAAGGAGGCTTGCCGCCTCGCCAGAGATCGTGCGGTAGCCCCGGATAGCCCTTATGGCTACCCACCCACTACTCGCCGCCGCAGTGAACGCGCCGCAGTGAACGCGCCCACACCGGGGCCCCATATATGGCCATGGACCGCACGACCCCCGCGTAAAGCCTCCGGCAGGAGGCGTTTGGCCCCCCCAGGTTGGGCAAGAGCCGCTTGAAGGCGGCCCCGGCCCGTTCCAGTTTGGGGGCCAAACGTCGGAAATGCTCCACGAAGTTCCACCGGCTGTCGAGGACGAGACCCAGGTATTTCATCGTCATCCCGACGCCGATGTGAACCCCTCCTACCGTTAGTTGGGATCCCGATGGCGGCGCGTTCCGGGGCCCATGAAACGACATGGCCTCGGACTTGTGCAATGCCACCTCGAGACCCAACTGCCGGATCCTCTCCACGACTATCGCAACCCCGCGTGTCATCGCGTCGGCCGCCGCCTGATGCGACCTCCCCTGCGCCAGGACCAGCGTGTCGTCAGCGTAGCAAACCACGCTGACGCCATCAGGGAGGTCGGCGCGCAGCACCCAGTCGTACCCGATGTTCCACAGAGGCGGCCCCAGGACCGATCCCTGTGGGACACCGCACGACATCTCTCGCCGGTTCCACTCCCCATCGCGACCGGGGTAGCTGACGGCTCTTTCCGTCAGATACGCCTCGACTATTCGACGGAGGTAGGGCGGCACCCGGTGATACCGGAGTGCCTCCACAATGGTGCTCCAGGGGAGGGTGTTGAACGCGTTGGCGATGTCGAGTGACACCGCCACGACGACCCCACCCCGGGACACCGCGTCCCCCGTCGTGAGGGCTCTCACGCGCATGATGGCGTCCACCGTCGAGCGCCCCTTGCGGAAACCGAACTGGCTGTCCGCAAGATCCGGCCCCGTCCTCACCAGGTGCCCGACGAGGCGGCCCGCAATCACTCTCTCAAAGAGCTTGCCGACCTCGTCGAGCAGCACGATGGGCCGGTATGCGGACGGAGAGTCCGCAGGGCGCCCTGGCTTCCGAATGAGGACCAGCTTCCCCGTCTTCCAACGGAGTGGAAACTGGCCTCTCTCCAAACATGCGCTTAAGAACGCCTCCAGTCGAGGCCCGAGAGCCCTCGAGGCCAGGACCCAGGCTTTACCTGGCAAGCCGTCGGGTCCTGGGGCGGTATTTTTGGCCTTCAGCCTACCTACCGCCGCTCTCAGTTCTACCCCGGTCACTACAGGGATGTCGTCGTCGTCCACGTGGTCCGCTTCGGGCACCGCAATTGGCGGAGCCATGGGCGGGGGAGTGTGCTCCCCCCGTGAAGGGAACAGAGCGCTCACCACCTCCTCCACCAGCTGGGGGCGGAGACTCTGCGTCAGCGGGGGGGCCCAGGTGCGGAGTTTATTCCGCACCATTTTATAAGGGCGCCCCCACGGATCTCTGTTCAGAGTCTCCACCATCTCCTCGCGGGCCACATCCTTGGCCCGCTGGACAGCCTCTTGGAGGGCGGTCTTCGCCGCTCTGTACCCCTCGTACAGCTCCGCCTCCGTGGCTTCCGCATCCGGAGGGCGAATGCGGAGCCTGCGGTGCCTGGTGTACAGGTGTCGCGCATCGACGCACGCCTTGCGTAGCGTCTCCAACTCCTGCGACCACCAGTACACCTGACGTCGGGCGCGTCCTGGCCGGACTCGGGGCATTGCCACGTCACAGATCTCGGACATGGCCTCCCGGAACCACTCCGCCTCATCGTCGATGTTGGCAGGCCTGTCCGGTGATGACACCCAGGCCTGCACGATCGAGGCTTCCAGGAGGAGCTCCCGGTCCAGCTGCTTCAGCGCCCACCGCGGACCACTCGGGGCCTGTTGGACCAGCGCGCTGGAGGTCTGGGCGGAGACGTCGAACCGGATATACCGGTGATCGGAGTAGGTCTCCACCCCCTCCATGACGCGCCAGTCAATGACGCGTTGTGACAGAGCGGGGCTGCCGAACGAGATGTCCACCACGGACTCACCCCGCATCCGCACACACGTGGGAACAGAACCCCGATTTAGGACGACCAGGCCTGTTTCCAGAGCTCAGTCCTCCACCATCCTGCCCCGCACATCCGTGTAACGGGAACCCCAGGCCAAATTCTTGGCATTGAAGTCCCCGAGCACTAGCACGGGGAAGGGATGGTTTCTGGCGACGACGACACTCAACTCTGATAAAGAGTTGTGGAACTCGGCGAGAGTTCGGTTCGGAGAGAAGTACACCCCCACTACTACTATCTCTCCGAACCGTGCTGCTACGCACCCCTGTCCCTTCGTGACGCATTCGAGGGACGGGGTGCCGGCGGCGGCCGACGAAAGTATGGCCACTGAGCCGCTCAGGTCCTCCACCCAGTCATCCCTGGGCGGGACAAAGTACGGCTCAGCGACCACGGCGATGTTAATCGACCACTGCGCCACGCTCTGGAGCAACAGGTCCTGAGCGCAGGCGCAGTGGTTGATGTTTGCCTGGAGGAGGCGTAGGGGAGCCATTACTCCTCCATTTCAGCCCCCTCCCGGGCCCCTTGTGAGGGCCCCTCGACGATGGCGGCGGCGGCAGCGGCAGCGGCGGCGGTGGTGGTAGCGGCGGCGGCGGCGGCGGTGGTGGCGGCGGCAGCAGCGGCTTTGGTGGCGGCGGCAGCGGCGGCGGTGACGGTGGTGGTGGCGACGGTGGCGGAGGGCCTGCCTTTCCTCCTGGTTCCGGCGGGTGGAGCGCAGGACTTGCTCCCCGCCCGGTGATCGGCCGGCTTGCCAGAAGCCGCATATGCGAAGCAGTGCGGCGCGGCGTTACACGAGCCGGCCTTATGTCCGGGCTGACCGCAGCGGAAGCACAGTGTGCTGCGGTCCACCTCCGAGGTGCACTGGATGCCACCGTGGTGCCCCACAAGGCATCGGTAGCACCTCAGAGGCTTGGGTTCCAGCAGTTTGACCTGCGCTGAAACCCAGCCCACCAGGAGCCTTCGGCCCTCCACGATCGTTCTGGCCGCCGTCACGGGGCAGCTTACCGTTACGGTACGCATACCCGTGAAGTCAGGACGTATGGTGCCCGCCTTCACCTGGTCGGCCAGACACCCGCCCGTCCTGACAACGGCGGCAACCACCTCTCCCTCCGTTACGGAGTCATCCAGGCCCAAGATGCGCATGTCTGCGCAATTGACGGGCCTGGAGACTCGAGCCTCATCCGCATTGAGGGACGCCCTAAGCTTCTCAGCTAGGGCGTCAGCGGTGGGGCCACTCGTCGCACCGGGGATCTCCAACATGCGGGCGCCAGTGGCGGTCACCCTATGCCGGAGGCCCCCGGTGATCCCCAGCTCCTGGAGGTCCACCGTCTCTCTCGCTTTGGCGAGCACGTCGCGGTACGTCACGCCCCTCTTGACCGCGTCCGGCTGTAGCGTTATTACTACAGCCGCGGTCTTTGGGGCGCGAAGCCTAGCCGCGACGGCTCGCTCCTTGCGGCGCCGCCTTTGCGCCTTCTTTCTGGCCGCCTTGGCCGCCTTCTTCTTCTCCCCGACCACCTGCCATTCGGCGTCGGTCGTGGGAGGAGTGGGAGGGTTTTGGGGGCGGGGCGTTGGCTCTGGGGCCTTCGCCTCCCGTGCCGGCCTGCCCCTCTTCCGGGCCTGCGCCGGGGTGTTGCCGGTAGGCGCCGGGGCCCCGCCAGCCGGCGCTGGCGCCGGGGCTCCCCCAGCCGACGCCGGTTTGGCCGACGCCGGTTTGGCCGACGCCGATTTGGCCGACGCAGGTTTGGCCGACGCCGGTTTGGCCGCCGCCGGATTGGCCGGCGCCTGGGCCCGGCCAGACGGCCCGGGTTTAGGGGCGGCAGCTGCCGCAGCGGCCGCGTACGAGGCCGCCTTAGGCCTCGGGGCCGTCCCGCCCGCCAAGGGGGGGCGCAGGACTATGCCCTCCAGGACGGAGAACCGCGCCTGGAAGGCCGCCAGCTCCTGCCGGACCAGGTTCAGGACCTGATTCTCCACCGGGACGGGCTGGCACGGCGGCTTCGCCTGCGCGCCCCCGGCGGCCCTCAGGCCGGCCAGGTCCGCTCGGAGTCGCCCGTTCTCCTCTTGGAGCTTCCCCATGGCGGCCGTGAGGCGGGTGACCTCCGCCCTCAATTCGGCCACTTCGCCAGTAGAGGGGCCGGTGTAGTTGGCCGCCTCCGCTGCCGCCATTATGGAGGCCATCGCCGAGACTACGGCCTTGTTTTTCGAAGCTTGGAGCTTCTTCAAGGCCACGTCCCGGATCGCGGCCTCCACGACCTCCGCAAACCTGCGCTTGCAGTCCGCCTCGGGGTCACTAGCCGCACTCTCCTCGTCGCTTGAGGGCCCCGAAGTGACTGCGGTCCCTCCTTCCTTTGTGGGCTCCTCCGCTCTCTCTGCCGCCTCGCGGGCAGTGAGCCCCCTCCCCTTGCCTCGCTCGCGCACCCCACCCCGCCTACTGGTGGGGATCTTTCTAGCTGAGGCCAGCTCTTCATCGGAGGACAGCCCCTGACCGTCCTCACACCTTGGCCGCTTGCTGAGCTTCGCCACAGCGGCCACCTCCTTGGCACGGCAGGGGCTCCCTGAGCCTCTCGTGCTCGCGCCTCCTGATGCGGCGTCGGACTCCGAGCCCGCATCTCTCCTCTCCTCTCTTTGGTCCCCTAAGAGACAGGAGCCTCCTCGGCTCTTGTTGCCAATGGCAAGCGGAAGACATTCGTTGCCCCCCCCAGAATACGAATGGGGGCTTGACGTTCCCAAAGGGAACGTGGCGGATTCTCCGACTGCTGAGCAGCCGGTACCGCCCTGGGGTAGTTTTTTGTCGTCTGTCTTTTGCATCATGGTTTGTTCCTTTTTAAGGGTGAGGTCCCTGTTCGCGCTAACGACCGGATCCCCTCCGGCCATTCATCCCCTCGGCACGCTCGACCTTGGGATTGGGGTAATTTTTTATAGAGGTTGTCTTCCTCGCGGCCCGGACCTCAGTGGCCCGGACCCCCGTTCCTGAGTTCAAGGTTACGGGGTGGCCGACGGTTGGGCAGAACCAACCGCCGCCCCGGCGTCCCCACGCCGCCGCCGGATGCCGGACAGACGCAGCGCGGGCATGGGACACCCTCCAACGCCCACACTCTCGTGGGTACCGCCCAGTGACGGTCTGCGCCCACTCACCTCCCTCTGTAAGCAGAGGGGGAGTAGACGCATGACCGTCTATAGCCCGGTTCCCTTCACCGACCATCCAGGATGATCGGTGATTGGAACCATGACCTTTCCCCGTGTGTTGAAAATTAGCCGCCAGCCCCAAGAGTCCACCAGAACCAGTGGGCAATTGGTGCTGACGTTGCCCAGGGTGCGCCGCGAGGAGGCTTTCAACATGCACCCCAAAGTTGGGCCCTCAGTTCTCACATAGAGGTTTGAGGGCCCACCTGAAACTGATAAACTATGGACACTACAGAAAAAGTCTTTATGCCAAAATCTAAGCTAATGCCAAACAAAATTTGTGAAAACAAGATATTATCGCAAAACACTGTCCTACTTTGTATATCTTCGTACAAAATGGGCCCTCAATTCTCATACACGTGTACGTGTAACCGAAATGGGCCCTCAATTCTCATACACGTGTACGTGTATGAGAATTGAGGGGACAACCATGGGGTATTGTATTACCCAGTAACTGGTTTGTGGAGGTCAGATAGGCAATCGCTCCATGTAAAATACTGGTATTCAGCCGCATCCGGTTAGACTGGAAGCCGACCTCAACATAGTTGGGAAAAGGCTAGGCAGATGATGCAGATGATGACATTACGGCACAACTAATATCAAAATGACAATGCGCAGAGTTGTGTAGATTTTTTTTAAATTGCTACATGGGTCCGCTCTGGACTTCGAACACGCCTGATAGAAAGCGATGGATGAGGTCTAAGATGGAACAAACGTACCCAGAAGTTGCCTAAAGAACTGGATAATAATAATTATATGTGCATGCTGTGGTCTCCTGTAACTGAAGAAAAACACGTAAAAGGACCTTTTTTATTATTGTAAATTTCTATTGTTAATGTGTATCCTTTGTTGGAGATCCTCTATAAATAAATAAATAGATCGATCCTAACAAAAACCAGCCTGACTTGATCATTTATTTTGGGTCGTAGGACCAGGATAAGAACTGGCCAAACATACTAGAAGTAACGTGTCTCGATTATCAGATCAAAGTCGTGGCATTACTAACAGAATTAACTCACGAAGATATTTATCTACGAATCAGCAAGTCTAAATCAAACTGTTTAGCGGCTTTGAAAGAAATCACCATGGAAGCGTTCCAATACTATGGGATTTAGGTTAAGAGTATGTATGTGTATTCAATCGGATGTATTTATAACATCACGAGGTATTCCCCGAAGCGCAAGACGGAGACGAACTGTTTTACACCCACATTTAGCCGACGAGCAATGGCGACCCCCGTTGTCTTTTCTTTCGTGCTTTGCAGCTCGACTCCTTCATTAAAGAGTAAAGATTTTTTGGCTTCCAAGTATAGACCGACCGCTTAACTGACATGACCTAAAGCGCGGTCACTGTCAGACTGCATAGACAAGAAAGAGAAGCGCAATGACACAACGCTGGTAATTTATTGCAAAATATGAAGTAATTATTTAATTACTAAAAATCTATTGTTTGGACTAAAAAATTAAACACCAGCCACACTTAGTATGTTGCTTGTAGAATAATCTGCCAAAAAATCAGAATGATTGTATGTATATTAGTATGGTTTTTATTGTAAAAAGAAAGTTTTTAGAGGTATCTTCATGATTTTTTTCTATCGTATTAAATTTGTTGTATTATATTTTCAACACACTGTCTACCTAGCATATATCCTGCAGAATATCATACATTTTTCTGATTTTGTTTACTGGTGTCGATCATATACTTCAAAAACTTGCGTTTTTTGTGTTTAGGTCCTGTAAGCCCCTTAACTGAGACGTTGCCTGAGGTAAATGCGCGGTGCGGGAGGGGTGATAGTTGTCACAAGTTGACGAATCACTGAGCACACGTCACCACACCCCTCCCGCACTGCGCTGCTGCCTCAGGCATCGTCTCAGTTAAGCGGTCGGCCTATAGTAGCAATACTTTTTAAGTTCCGTACCCAAAGGGTGCCAACTGGACCGTCCATCCGTCTGTCTGTCAGCAGGCTGTATCTCATTAACTGCAATAGGTAGCCAGTTGAAATTTTCAGATTGTGTGTTTCCGAGTTTTCGATTTTTATTTTATTTTATATTAGCTTCCGCCTGCGGCTTCGCCCGCAAGGTATGTCGATAAAAACTATCCTATGTAAAGGACATAGGATAGTTTTTATCGACATACCATACACACCCGGGATGCAATCTATCTCTCTGCAAAATTTTATCGAAATCCATTCAGTGGTTTAGGCGTGAAAAGGTAATATACAGGCAGACAGACAGTGTTACTTTCGAATTTATAATAGTTATATTATTAATATATACATATACATAGTATGAATAAAATGATAATTATTTCTAAAATGGTAGTTCGGATGAAAATATTTTCTGGAAAGAAATTGTTGCTCAAGGCGAAAACCATGAGATCATGTAAAAAACGAGTTTTATATAAAAATATATATAAGTATATTATATGCATAGAGTTAGTAGTTTATTATAGAGCGTTTTATAAAAATAAATAAAATCTTCTAACTCGGAAACAGTGCATCGTAGGGCCATACATATATGCTTCTCAGAACCGAAATGGTTTCTATGGTCAGGTTAGCCTGATTCTGCAATAAAATTGGTAATTTCGGAAAAAAAAACGAAAAATTTATTGGCCCAATGTTTTGAAACGAAGTCCTATAACGCGGCTTGTGGTAGGAGTAAACTGGGAGAAATATTCACATAACGAAAAAGCGTAATGCTGTTTCCCCTGTCAATTTTTCGAGTTTCTTTCTCTCTCTCTGTATCTTTCTATTATATATACAGATAGAGAGATAGTTTTCATGGTTTTTGAGCCTGCAAAAACCGATAGTGAGGTTAAAATGAAAATCCAAGATGACGGATGCGACTTTTTTTAATTTTTTCGTCGCTGTTGTCGTTTTCATGGGTTTCGAGGGTGCTAAAGCCAACAGTGGGACCAAAATCAAAGCGCGCTGAATATGAAAGATTTAATGTCGTTAACATATTATGAGCTTTTTATCCAACTCTCCTAATTAACGCACATTCATAAGATTTAATGGATAGCATTACAAATATTACCATAATCAATTAAGGATATTGTATTGACGTGTAAAAGTATTTGTACAAACCTCCTTACAGAAAATAAATAATTTATCATTTGTTATTCTTGGGTCCGATGGGACCCGGTAGGTACCGAGCCGGCTGAGGTTCGTGTGTTAGGGTCCAACCGGAGGCGCTTCCGAACTATACGGTTAAGGCTTTCTTGGGTAGAAAACATTTATAACGTGATACAGCGCTATTCATTAAAAATTTAACAAAATATAAGTATTTCAATAAATCTTACGACATTGCAATAACGAAATGTGATGAATGTTATTCTAAACTTCGGTCAATGTGACATAATCGTTCACGAGATCAAGCCCTCGAGTACAGCGTCTTAAGGAGCTGATCTTGGGAACTGATATACTGTTTTCAAGTGTTTATTAATTAGCAATGATCTTGAGATGCTGATAACGTAATAATGGCGTATCAAATGATCGTACTTGAGTACGTCGTTGAGGAACGTTTATTCATACGGGCCTAAAACCTAATCCTCACTCATATTTTTTGTTTGTCTAGTAAATGATATCATTATTACCCCTGATAACAGATGATATAATTAAAAAATCTTTTATTTACTAGCCAGTTGTACCCATGGACCAGTATTGTAGTAAAAAAAAAACAGATCTGATTTTTTTAAGTGTGATAGTTAGTTTTAAGTTTTCAAAATGGGTGTGCTATATCAATTTCTGGGCACGGCAATAAGTGAGTACAGTTATTTTAAAAAATGCATAAAATAAATCGAAAGTTATATTACTTAATTTGTCGTTCAATTAAGCCAAAAAAATGTTTTTTTCTATGTCAGTGCGAATCATTAATTAGTTCGCTTCTCCATTTACGAAGTAAAACCGATAAAAGCTTTGTATTTAGCACTAAATTTGCCCTGCTGATTCACCCGCGTCAGTTTCGATCCCGTGGGTATATTGAGATAAAAAGTATTCAATGTCTTAACCCAGGTCATGGTCTACCTATGTGTTAAATTTTATCCAAATCCGCTCAGCATTTTTAACGTGAAAACATCACAAGCAAACATACAAAAAATCAAATCTTTTCTTTTTAGAAGTGGCATTATAACTCTTCTTCAATTTCTCATAACTTTCCAAATAAGTGTTTTGCTGGGCGAAAAGATTGTGCACATATCTGAACTTAAACGCAAAGCATTTATTTCAAATAAACCAATTAGAGGCACTTTTGAATTGTCAAGGGGTCGGTCAGTCAGAAAGATGAAGCTAGATGCCCATTCCAAAGCGTAGTAGATACATATGGAGAAGAACGGGCAAGAAACTCCACGGACACTCTTTTAAATCAAAATTTAAAATGATTACAAATTATGGTTACATCATTTATGTTAAAAATGATTCATGTGAGAACGATGCAGAACGTTAAAAGCGTCCGTAAAGAAAAGATAAAAAAAAAACAATTCAAATCATCTGCCTAGCCTTCTTCCAACTATGTAGGGGTAGGCTCCCAGTCTAACCAGATGCAGCTGAATACCAGTATTTTACATGGAGCGACTGCTTATCTGACCTCAATAACCCAATTACTGGGTAATACGATACCCCTTGGTAAGACTGGTTGTCAGACCGTCAAAGATCCACGAATGACAGCCGGGACCAACGGCTTAACGTAGTTTCCGAGGCACGGAAACAATTCAAATATTAAATTAAAATAAGCCGTAGCAGCAATGAGATGACCAGTCTCTACTGACGACACCCGTTCGCGAACTAACTAGGTACCGGCAACTTGCATTTGCGACAGCCTGCTGAGAACTTTGGTCTTCCCCCCTATTTGACTTACGCATATATGCACGCTTAAGCATGCCATACTGGCCAATTCTCGTTATTATACTCTTCATGTAATCAACCCGGAATAGCTTACGCGTCTCAAAGGACCACTAATTCCTTGCAGCTCTTAAGTTTACATTCGCAGAACAGAGTCCACATTCCATCGTTACATTTATTTTACATACTACAGACAATAATACTACATGTGCTGAGATAACTACTGCAGATAAAATAAAATTTATTGTAATCACATACGTAATAGTGAGTTGTAAACTTTACAATCGTGTTTATTTCTCTTCCGTGGTTATCATTAACGTATTTTGTCTCTTTTAGAAGTACCTCAAGCTTGATTATTGTGGGATTTTATGTATATATGCGAGATTAGATTATCAAGGGGCCTAGACAAGTGACAATCGCTTTTAAAGCGTTTCGTATTTCCACAATGACTTTCAACATGATTGACAGTTGCTTTTCGGTAGCTTATGTCAATCTAATACATTTTTGATTGGATTGACAAATGCTACCGTTTTTCATCACCTTAATCGCTGATAGAATGCCACGTCTTAGATTTAAATAACTGCCAAGTTAACTTAACCTTTGATGAAAGTTATTCACTCCCAAATAACATTGGTGACTATACTAGGCTGTTTGTTGATGTTTCGCACTAAGATTCCTGATCCGTTGATCAGCTATGTGGCCTTATATCATCATCTGCCCAACTTTTTCCCAACTATACAGTTGGGGTCGCCACCCAGTCTGCTCACTCCATGTAATATAAGGAATTGATTCATTTTTAGACTGCCTGTTATGAAGCCGTTAATAACTTCTATTTTTGTAAACAGTAAGCACCTTGGCTTTGAACATGGGTGTGATCTTTGCGTGGCCAGCCTTCACCATAACCATGTTCCAAACGACAAACACAACGCTGAACAGACCAATGACAGACACAGAGATTTCACTGTTCGGCAGTTTGTCTTCAATAGGAGCTCTTGTGTCTACACCGACCGCTGGTTATCTGTTGGAGAAGTTGGGGAGAAAATACTGCTCTATTCTAAATTCCTTGGGTTTAGTTGTAAGTATTCTTTCTTTATATAAAAACAGGCAAACGCCGAGGGGGTCGGGGGTCTTGATACTGACTTGCTTGTCGTGCTGGTCCTTCTCTTTAGGACCAGTCTTTTATTCGAGAAACTAAATAGGCCTTTTATTTTTATGAATTTTAAATCTTTCTTTATTTGATCCTATGCATCTCACAAAGCTGCAAAGTTAAAAAAAGTTTCTACAAATTATATTTTATTTGACTCACTATGGAATTTTTTTCATTGTTTTAAGAGGTGATAGTTTATAGGCTGATACAGTAATCTCAATTTTAATTACAGCTCGTCTGGGTACTATTAGTATGCACCAGGAATGTAGAAGCAGTACTAGCAGCCGTATTCCTTTCAGGGATCGCTAGCTCAGTGGTCCTAGTAGCAACTGTGTACATCAGTGAAATCTGCCAAGATTCCATTCGAGGTTCCATGACGGCTACTAATATGGTGTCATATGGAATAGGGATGCTGTTTTCCTATTTGCTGGGAGGATTTTTGCCTTACAATATAATGTTGTATGTCGGACTGTCCGCGTCAGTTGCAGGAGCATGCACGCTGTTTATGTTAAAGGAATCACCCATGCATTTGTTGAATAATGGGAAGGAAAAGGTGATTCAGCTTTTTTTTACTTTTGCAATTTTATTAGTTTTGTCGTTTTGTGTTTAAGAGTAACCGAAGTAGGATGCGCTGACAGTAAGAGCTTTTGTTGGGTCACTGGAAAGTAGCATTCGGTTTTTCGCGAATACCAAAATTATAATGCTAATTATCTTAATTCGGTCTTGTTTCCAAACGCATTGTTCGATAAGCTCAATAGAACCTAAAATGTGTACTGTGGCGGCATCTACATCGCCAAATGCGAACTACGCATCACACTGACGTCACGCCAAATCCTGCATCGCGCAAGCAGAGTTTAGTATATATACAATTATCCCGACACCAATCGCCAGGCCAGCCCACCAGACACAACACCCGTCTGGTCGGAGGATCCTACCTTTTCTATGGAAGATGAGTGAACATAACGGGGTGTAAGGGGGAGCACATAACAACCGGACTCCCCAAACGTCAACCTCACCTGCGCGCGGTACACCCTGCCACTGACAGACGAGGCGCTGGCGACCGACCGATGGCGGTATAACCATCCCATAAGCCAACCTAAATCCTTCAGAACGATGACGGGCAGCAGCGTCGTCGCTGCGAAAGGTTTGGCTCTGCGGTCACCAACCCGCATGCCCAGCGTGGTGACTACGGGCATTAAACCTCCCACATGATTAAAGTGCCAAAACAACGGCCCCCAGTTCCCGGTGGTCCCGCTATTCCTGGTCAAGGTAGCGGTCACGGTAACGGCGGGACGGGGGGTGCGAAGAATCCCCGGGTTACGGCAGGCTACCAACGACGACTATATATGGCTACATATAATGGACGTTCGATGAGGCTGGACCATCACCTTGCCGAACTTGAGGTAGAGTTAGGCCGCATTAACTGGCATATACTGGGGTTATCTGAAGTCCGAAGACAGGGGGAGGACACGATAACCCTGGAGTCAGGCCACCTATTCTACTTCCGCGAAGGTGATCGCCTGTCCCAAGGCGGGGTCGGCTTTCTAGTCAACAAGGAACTCACTAGCAACGTTGTGGAAATCAGCAGTGTGTCGACACGGGTAGCGTACCTTGTACTGAAACTCACTGACAGGTACTACCTGAAAGTGATACAGGTATATGCGCCGACTTCGACATGCTCTGACGAGACAGCCGAGGCCATGTACGAGGATATTGCCAAGGCAATGCACAGTACGACTAAGGCCCACTACAACGTTGTTATGGGGGACTTCAATGCCAAAGTGGGATTACAAGAACGCGGTGAATCGAAAGTCGGACCGTTCGGTTTGGGGCGCAGGAATCACAGGGGGCAAATGCTGGTCAACTTTTTGGAGTCGCAGGGGCTCTTCTTAATGAATTCGTTTTTCGAAAAGAAACCCCAAAGGAAGTGGACCTGGCAAAGCCCCGATAACGTGACAAGGAACGAGATAGACTTCATCATGACGGATAGGAAGCATATATTTAGAGATGTCTCCGTGATTAGTAGGTTTAATACCGGAAGCGATCACAGACTTGTCCGAGGCACTTTAAATATCAATTTCAGAGCTGAGAGACTCGGCATGATCAGGCCTACACTCCGACCTACGCAGCTCCAAGCCGCTCTAGGATCCGAAAAGTTCCAACTGGAACTTCAAAATCGATTCACCTTGTTGGAAACCATAGGTAATATTGACGAGAAAGCTGACGAGGTGGTCAAAGCACTACGCGACGTGTCCCGCAGACTTTTCCCGTCACGGCGAAAAAGTAAGGTGTCCAAACTTTCCTCGGAAACTCTCGGACTTATGAGGGAAAGGCGAGAGTTGCCATCTATGCAGCCGTCTTCGTCAGATAAGAGGGCCTTAAACCTAAAAATTAGGAAGCTGATGCGACGCGACCTTCGGTGCTCCAACACCCGCGACATTAAAGACGCGATTGAGCAAAACCGAGGGTCGAAAGTGTTTGCTCAGCAATTAGGGAGGTCCCATCTGACGAAATTAAAAACTGCGGATGGCAGAATCGTGACTTCGAAGTCCGAGATTCTCGAGGAAGTCGAGGATTTTTATGGACACCTGTACTCAACACGGACGAGGAAACCAGCGGGGCATAGTGCAGACGACCATCGAGCCGAATTAACACGCCACTACACGGAGGATATCCCGGATATCGACCAATGCGAGATTAGGGCGGCTCTCGAGCAGCTAAAGAACAACAAGGCACCTGGGGATGACGGAATAACGACAGAGCTCCTTAAAGCAGGCGGGGCTCCAGTCCTGAAAGAGCTAGCGAGTCTCTTTAATTCCGTCATCCAAGAGGGTACAACGCCCAAGGCGTGGAGCAGTGGTGCGGTGGTTCTGTTCTTCAAAAAAGGTGATAAATCCTTGCTGAAGAACTATAGACCCATCTCACTTCTGAGCCACGTATACAAGCTGTTCTCGAGGGTCGTCACGAACCGTCTCCCTAGGAGACTTGACGAGTTCCAGCCGCCAGAACAAGCCGGTTTTCGAAAAGGCTTCAGTACCGTAGACCACATTCATACTGTTCGACAAATTGTACAGAAGACCGAGGAGTACAATCAGCCGCTGTGTATGGCATTTGTGGACTACGAGAAAGCCTTCGACTCCATCGAAATATGGGCAGTTCTGGCCTCTCTGCAACGATATCGAATTGACTGGCGCTACATCGAAGTGTTGAGATGTTTGTATGACGCTGCAACGATGACTGTCCAGATCCAGGATCAAAAAACCAGACCCATCCAACTGCTCAGGGGGGTGAGACAGGGGGATGTAACATCCCCTAAATTGTTCACCAACGCTTTGGAAGACGTCTTCAAGACGCTGGACTGGACTGGACAGGGTATTAACGTGAACGGCGAGTATATCTCACATCTTCGGTTTGCCGATGACATCGTCATAAAGGCAGAGTCGCTGGAACAGCTAGACCAAATGTTGCACAGCCTAAATGGAGCCTCCCGGCGGGTTGGCCTCGGCATGAATTTGGACAAGACAAAAGTCATGTACAATTCGCACGTCTTGCCGAGTCCAATCCACATCGAAGGGTCGCTTCTCGAAGTTGTGAAGGATTACGTCTACTTAGGGCAAGTCATCCAGCTCGGTAGACACAACTTTGAGAAAGAGGCCGACAGAAGGATCCAGTTGGGTTGGGCAGCATTTGGAAAACTCCGTCAAGTCTTCTCGTCGCCTATCCCGCAGTGTTTGAAGACTAAGGTCTTCAACCAGTGCGTCCTGCCCGTCATGACATACGGTGCTGAAACGTGGACACTGACGGTCGGGCTGGTACACAAATTCAAGGTCGCTCAGCGCGCTATGGAGCGAGCTATGCTCGGAGTCTCTTTAAAGGATAAAATCAGGAATGAAATTATCCGGAAAAGAACCGGAGTTACCGACATAGCTTGCAGAGTAAGCAAACTGAAGTGGCAGTGGGCTGGTCATGTCTGTCGAAGGACCGATGGCCGGTGGAGCAGACGAGTCCTGGAGTGGAGACCGCGTATCGGCAAGCGTAGTGTGGGACGCCCCCCAGCTAGATGGACGGACGACCTAAAGAAGGTGGCTGGGGTAGACTGGATGCGGAAGGCGGAGGACAGGGTGCTGTGGCGCAGTCTGGGAGAGGCCTATGTTCAGCAGTAGATTGCGATAGGCTGAGTTGATTGATTGATTGAGTGAACTTTACAGCCTGTTCCTCATTCCTCTACAGTACTATTGTTCTCAATGTGGAAACTAACAACCTAATTATCTTTTTCAGGAAGCAGCACAATCTTTAGCCTTCTATAGAATGTGGAAGTTGGATTGTAAAGAACTACTGGATGAAATGAACAGCATGAAACGCGCTCTGAACCCAGACCTTGGAGGTATGTATCTATATCTAGACCAGTATAAAATAAAGTCGCTTTTCGTGTCTCCCTGTTTGGTCGCGTTGTTTTTCTATACACTCAATGGATTTTGAGTGAGTTTTCGGTTTTCACCATCTTTTAGAGAATTTACTTTGGAAGGTTAATGTGTACGATCTTACCTTAATATTCAACTGAGAAAAATAAATAGTAATAGGAAAGGAGATAGGGGGGCGATAGGGGTTAGGAATTTCTTAGTAATAGCCCGGAGTTTGGAAGTTAGTGGTGTGATACCCCGGGCCTCGGAAAGTACGTTAAGCCGTTGGTCCAGCGCCTGATCTCTCTTCGGTCGTGTCGTATTGCCGTCCCATCGGACTATGAGAGTGAGGGAAGAGGGCGTGCACCTGTGTCTGCGCGCACACTTGTGCACTATAATATCTCCCGCGCCGAAGTCTAGTCTCCGTTGAAATTGGCCGCCGTGGCCGAAATACGGCCTGCAGGACTTTTTATTCAACTGAGATACTATACAATAAAAAAGAAACAACAGCACAAAGAATATTCTATTCTATTCTATACATATACAGGGTTATTGGTAAAACATTAACAACCTCTTAAGAGGTCATTGTACTCATCACTACGAACAACTTTCACTATGGGACCAAACCTGAAATCGCGAAAAAAAGTCAGCACCAGTACAGTCCCTATATTTTGACGAGTTATACGAACATAAATGTAGGGAACTGCAGATTTTTTTTTCGCGTCATCTCGTCTACGGAATTTGATATATGACCATATAGCACAGAAATATCGATGTCTTGACATGTCGCCATTGCACTCGTTGCAGGGGTGGGTTTCTAGTAAACTAATAACAACTCCTTCCAGTTGTGAAAAAAAACATTTATTAAAATTTTGCTCTGTAACAGAACATCGAAAGTTACCTTACCAGTTTCAGTTACCAGTTCCAAGTTACCAGTTCCAAAAACGAACGAAATGAACCTCTTCTTTTCAACACTTCCTAGCGTAGCTTCGTTAGCTAGGCAGATAGCAGAAGAACCAGAAGATACAAGCCGATTATGCTAAGCTAATGGTCTTTTTTATAGGGGAATTTTTAACTGCACCTCTATTTAGAAATTTAAGCAAACATAATTTCTCCACTAATAACCTACTGCATATCAAATAAATGACTGTACTACAAATTAACTACACTGCACACTAAACCAACATAATATACAAAAGTAACACATTTGTATTGACAACTTAGGATGCAAGAGCGAGCGAAGCGAGCTCGGGACTTGGGGCACCCCGACTCGGACAGGTTAGGTTCGTTCTTCGTGTTAGGTTCCTTTAAACCCTGTAGACAGAAATAGAGGCCCCGCGAAGAGGGGCTCCTTCGACTACGCCTAACCACATATTTTTGTAGACACCCCACTATCCCTCACCACCTCACCACCACCTCTCACCTCACCACCACCATCACCACCATCACCTCTGCCACTATGATTTACTTTTAGTTAACAGATAGTCATTCTGTAAAACAGTTAAGCTTTAAAGATCTAACAGTATAGTATAATTGATTTATTTGATGAGCAAATATAGTGTGCATATTCAGTATTTTTGGTGGTAATTTCGAATATTTTGATTGAAAAAAGGGGATTTACAGTTAAAGTATTAAATACCACCCTTTTTTATTTATTCATTACTTTGTTGGACAACATACACAAAGTTACAAACTAGGCTTAACTAATGAGTACATGAACCTGTTGGGGCGCAGCAAGTTAAGTTATAACAAGGTTATATTGCAACATAAAATATTGCTCAATAAGTAATATCACAATATTTTGATACCTTATAAGAGAGAGAATTAATATTTTGTAATAATTTTGCCCCCAGAGGAGACGCCTGAAGAAGAAAAGCTGAAACCTGACATGAAACCCGCTGAAAAAATGTCTCTATGGAAGTTCATTAGTAAGCATTTCTGATCTATTAAAAATATATATCAGTAGACTCATAATCACTAGTAGGTCTCCGAGTACTTCGATCACACATTAAAAAAGAAAATAAAACTCTTCTTTTCTTCATAAAGAATATTATTATTATTACGACTCGCCAAGCGCGGGGTCGCGTTATGTGCGCCCCGCCGCGTGGGGCCGTGGCTAAATAATAACAGCCGCACAGGTCGATCGATCAGGTTAAGCTACGCTTGCCGCGGTTGGTCTGTGGATGGGTGACCATCTTTACATACCGTGACCCCTCCGTGCCTCGGAAAGCACGTTAAGCCGTTAGTCCCGGCTGTCATTTGTGGATCTTTGACAGTCGTTACGGGTAGTCAGAAGCCCGAAAGTCTGACAATCAGTCTTACCAAGGGGTATCGTATTACCCAGTAACTGGGTTGTGGAGGTCAGATAGGCAGTCGCTCCATGTAAAATACTGGTATTCAGCTGCATCCGGTTAGACTGGAAGCCGACCCCAACACAGTTGGGAAAAGGCTAGGCAGATGATGATTATTAAGGAAAATAAACGGTTACACATTACAATATTACATAAAACATGAGCTAAGAGCGAGTAAATGTATAACCCACCACATTTTCCACATATTATAAAGAAAAGTTACAAAACTAATGCGATGTGCGCTTACAATGTGATAGTTACAATAAAATTACATAAGTGTGATCCGCCTTCCTCTGACTTTTGAGAATCGGGACCAGGGTCTGCTTTCCGAAACGCAGAGACAGTTAATGAAAAACCAACTTTGGTGATTAATCTGTTATTCAATTCCACAGGAAAATCAAAATCAACGCAACGAGCCTTCATTGTAAGCACAGTTGTATTGACCGCAGCCATTTTCCAAGGTTTAGTCGTCATCCAAATATACGCGGATCCCATATTCACTGAAGCGGTACCTAATGTGTCTCCAACTCTTTTGAGTGTCATGTTGGCTGTTACGACTGTCGTCGCCGGGATGCTTGCTGCCTACGGCACTGATCTGCTTGGGAGACGGGTGAGGCTCTTTTGTTTACTGTTAACCTGGTACGGTCGAGGGGGTGGAAGGGGATCAGACTGGAATAAATCCTTTTATTATGGTCTTTGGCCTAGTGGTTGCAAGCACGACTGCTGAACAGGAGTTCAACTCCCTGCACGTGTAGCATGACCACATGTCTTTAGAAATCTGTCATTTTGTCTATTCTTCCGTCGACAAACCCCCTTTTTAACCGGCTTCCAAAAAGGAGGAGGTTATAATTATGTTCGACTTTATGTAGGTATGTTTTTTTTTATGTATGTTCATCGATTTCTCCGTCAATTGTGGACATATTTTTTTTTTTTTTGTTTGAAACGGTATACTCTCGAGGCAATGGAACCACCATTGCCACCAAGTCGGAATCTGATGAGGAAATCCCATGGAATTCGAGGGAAACTATCAAATTTTATAGGCACTCCTATAGCGATTTCGGTATTTTTTAACCGACTTCTAAAAAAGGAGGAGGTTCTCAATTCGGATGTTTGTATTTTTTTTTTTTTATGTTTGTTCGCGGTTAACTCCGTCGCTTGCCCACCGATTTAAAAAAATCTTTTTTTGTTGGAAAGGGTATGCTTTCCAAATGGTCCCATGAAAATTTTATCGAAATCGGACAAGCAGTTCCTGAAAAATCAACAAAAACCTACAAATTTATCTACATTAACGATCTTTTCATATTTCATAACTCCGTCAAACCGATTTGGAAAATACTTTTTTGAGCATTTGCTCTCGAAAATCATCATTTGGTAAAGTGGAGCTGATGATAAAGACCACAGATGGCTATCGGAACTACTCAATGACAAATATTTCACGGGTTGCGATTCGATTACTTTAATATGCTTGCTAAGCAATTTATGCTCGTTACAATGCATATGGTGAAATGGAGCTGATGGTGACTTCTCAAACAGCTCCAGTTCTCCTGGCTCTTATTAGGGGAACTCCTCAACAATTAACGTCCCTGCATCGGGTAAAGCAATATTTTGTAAAAGGTGATGAGCAGTTGAAATTAGGCTATTGTAACTTAGATAAATTACAAACTGACCCACTAAAAAGTGAAAAATAAAAACATTTTTACAAAAAAAAACAACGGTGGCAAAAAACTAAAAAAAAAAAGTCGGTGGCAAAAAACTAAAATACAAATCCAGACACCGACTTCCGAAATTAAAGTTATTTTTCACTTTATAGTGTTTTTCGGAAGTCGGTTGTTTTTTTTTGTAAAAAAGTTTTTTATAGTAACTTGTGCATTTGCTCTCGGAAATCACCATTTGGTGAATTGGAACTGACGATGAAAACCACAGATGGCCATCGGGAGATAATGGTGACTTCTCAATCGGCTCCAGTTCTCCTGGTTCTTACTAGGAGAACTCCTCAGCAATTAACGTCCCTGCATCGGGAAAAGCAATATTTTGTAAAAGATGATGAGCAGTTGACATTAGTCTATTGTAACTTAGATAAATTACAAACTGACCCACTAACTCTTTTGTAACTTAGATAAATTACAAACTGACCCATTAGTTATTTCATAACTTAGATAAATTACAAACTGACCCACTAAAAATTAAAAAATTATAAACGTTTTTACAAAACCATAACCGACTTCCAAAAAAAGACCACAAAGTGAATAATAACTTTAATTTTGGAAGTCGGTGGCAAAAAACTGAAATACAGAACCAAAGACACCGAAACACACTTCCGAAATTAATGTTATTTTTCACTTTACAGTGTTTTTTTGGAAGTCGAATATTTTGTTTTTTTTTTTTTGAAAATGTTTTTTATGTCGCAGACTTATTCGGCCTTATTACAAATCTTATTTATCTTTAGACCCAGGTTTAAACCATCCAGCCGTTTTTAAATTACGAACTATAATCCAACGAAGCTAAAGTTCTTATTACAAAAACTGACGTTAAACCCGAGTCTAAGTTGTCGATTTTGCATTAAGAACTTTACGTTTGTCGAAATAAAGTTCAAAATAGAGTAACTGGCTCGAAGGTTTAGGCTAGGTCTAAAATTAGATCTCGTTTTGTAATAAGGCCGATTGGGTTTATGTACTTATTAATAATTTCTTAGTAGTAGCCCGAAGTCTGTTTTTATATCGATTAATATCAATTATACGTTTATTTTCACTAAGGGCCTTAAACATTACTGACGAAAAGTTAGTGTACTATTAGTCCTACCTCAGGATACATATACAGGCGTTATGTAACGCGGACTTTGTATGTAGTAATTTCAGCTCGTCATAAAGCCTGCCTGATCCTTCGCTTCCCTCAGATGTCCATTAAAATCAAAAGATCCTAAGTATGTAAAAATACGTGCAAAAAGATGACAAGAAGTGTGATTAATTTCAGCCTCTCATGATCTACGCATCCCTGGGTGGCGGAATAAGCTGTGTGGTACTAGGAACACTGATGCAGTTTCATTGGGGACCCAGCTGGTTGACGGGACTGTTCATCTACGTGTTTGCAGTCATGTACACCTGTGGCGCGGGAACTGTGCCCTTTGTTCTTCTAGGCGAAGTGTTCTTGCCTGAGGTGCGTCATGCTACTATTTTATGTAATCCTAGTAACTAGTTTAGAAAAGAATAAACAAGGAAAGATCAAAGGCGTATCAGTTTTGTTAAACGTAACGCAATTACAATCAAGCTGAACGTCGTTTAGCTGTTTTACGTAACGTAGCGGATTTGTAAAACAGCTAGCGGTTATGTAAAACAGCGGATTCGACAATCCATCTGCGACATTTTTTTTTTTTTATTACTAAAGTATGTATTTTGACTTTGTATAAATAAAGTTGTAACGAAGTCAAAACTGTACATTAAATTATTTAAAAAAAAGATGAAAGTGCTACTAGGTGTGGACGAGCCTGATGCCGAAAATATAATTTTTGAATGTTTCTCCGTTTGTATGTTTCGGATTGGCGCGAAAACGGCTGAACGGGTCTGGATGGAATTTGACTCACAAATAGCTTATAACCTGGATTAACACTTAGGATACTTCAATCCCGGTAGTACTTGCCCGTGGAATATTTTCCAACATCCACGCGGGCGAAGCCACGGGCAAAAGCTAGTTAATAAATAAATGAAAAGTACTACTACTCAAAACATTATACAAATAAAAATCTTAAACACCAATTTTACCAAAAGGATTAATTGTGTGATTGGATTGATGATTCACAAAACTATACACTGAATTCCTTTGAGATTCTGGCTGGCAGGATACGTGTTGGTCGTGTTGGTCTTTTAGCTCATACTGAAAAACAGGACCACATGCTCATTTACAGTCTGAGTGTCTAAAAGAAATGTCTTTTCTCGTTCCAGGTCAAGAGTTTCTTCTCCATGGTGCTATTCGAATACGTGTGGCTCTGCAACTTCGTGATCCTCTTTATCTTCAACCCTCTCCTCCAGGCTCTCGGCTGGGGTCCTGTCTTCTACATCTTCGCCGTCATTTGCTTCTTAAGCTCCACCTTCAGTGTCTTCTTCTTACCAGAGACGAAAGGATTAACAGTGGAAGAGATTCAAGCGAGTTTTGATAAACCAAAAAGAAAAGCTCCGTTGTACTAGCTTGTAGGTTATAATAAATTATTGTTATTTAAGGATTTTTTGTGTTTCTTTTTGTCAAAGACCAAGTTGATGGTGAACAGCGCGCATCGCAGGATCACTGGGGCGGGTGGGGAGGTTGAATACGTTGATAAGTATCTCTCTCTATCTTGGTCAAATAGTCTCTTTCCAGGCAAGACAAAACAAAGAAGTTGCAAGACGCACCGAAAATGCCTAGAGGAGCTATTGGGCCATGAAAGACCTAATGAAGGGTGATCTTCCTTTGTCCCTTAGGAGAAGACTCATTGACGTGTGCATACTTCCTATCCTCACATATGGTGGTCAGACATAGTCTTTGACAAATCAGTAGAGCTCCACGCTCGAGGTTTGCCAGAGGGCTATGGAACGGAGTATACTGGGTATCAAACTAACAGACCGGGTTAGAAATACGACCATCCGTTCCATCACAAAGATAACTGATGTCACTTGAAATGCTGCCACGCTAAAATGGAACTGGGCTGGACACATCCGCCGCATGTCAGACGAACAATAGGCCAAACTTACGTCCCAATGGGTCCCTCTTAATGACAAGCGACATCGTGGCAGGCCCAGACGGAGATGGCGGGATGAGCTGGACTCCTTCAACAAGAACTGGTCCTTAGCAGCTTTGAACAGAGAGAAGTGGAGAGAAAGTAGGGAGGCTTTTGCCCTACAGTGGGACATCACAGGCTAATAATTATAATTGTGTTTCTTTCACCTAAAATATTCTGACTGCTTTTAATTGATGACATCATGACTGATGACACAAATCCAGTGTAGTATATAACACAAGGCACGATCACTTTAGATTTATGTCGATCAAAGATGTGTAACGAGTATCGAGTAACCGATGTTTAATCGATATTATAATTAAAGGACTTCTTACCCCAAACCATTAATACTATCGATAGCGTTATTTATACAAAGTATTATCTAAATATAATCAATCCTACATAAGCCGAAAGTAATGTTTAGCAAACAGGTTGCCTAAAACGGCCACTTTGTAGAATCATAAAAGCGAATATGAATCGTAATATGGCGAAGACAGTCCGTGTTTTTCTTTTTTCGCTGCACTACGTAGGTATAATCAAAGAGTTTTGGGATCGGATTTGGATGGGATTGATTGGTATTTTAGCAAACAGACAAAAAAAAATAACTGAAAAATGCTTCACCAATGGCATTTGATAGGATAAACTTAACGGTTAACTGTCCATTATGTAATCCTTTTATGATTCTGCCAAAGTGGCCTTTTTAGGCCTCCAGATCGATGATTGACGAACTGTTGCTAAACGTCCCGGGAGTAACGACGTCGAAAACTTAGAGTGGTTTTTTAATTCTTCTTGGACATATCAGGTATATAGTCACTGTCCGTGATTTAATCCACCCATTTGATCCACTGAGTGATTAAAAAGCTAAAGTCCTAGTACAATCATGTATTTTCCGTTCGTGATTTAAGCTTCGTTGTCTGTCCATCCTGGTTGGTCAAAAAAGTCCGTTATTATAACTCGTAGTAACAAAACATATTTTTATTTATGATTTTCGCTGAAATCTTCAATGACCTCCAGAAAATGCTTCAAAACCTTTGTGATGCTTGTTTTAAGGTAGGACTTGGGATGAATATGGCCAGAGTAAATACATATGAGTAGGATATCTTCATACGAGTACATACGCACCGAACACGGTTCGTGAGCACGTTCGAACGTATGTCGTCCGTTGCACACACATACTCACAAAATGTATCGCTACTAAAGCTGCGCCAGTCGTAGCTACGCCGTACGTAATACCGCCCGCGATAAAATGAAAAAAAAACCGGGCAAGAGCGAGTCGGACTCGCGCACCGAGGGTTCCGTAACATCCGGGTTTATGCATAAGGTTTATGTTTATGAAATTAAATGTTTTTTTTTTATTTTTGAGTTGGTTGAATTAATGGTAAATTGTGGTTTACGATTTATGACGTAGTAAAAAAAAACTACTCACTAGATCTCGTTCAAACCAATTTTCGGTGGTAGTTTATATGGTTTTTTAGTTTTATAATTCTCTTATTTTAGAAGTTACAGAGGGGGGGACACACATTTTACCACTTTGGAAGTGTCTCTCGCGCAAACTATTCAGTGTAGAAAAAAATGATATTAGAAACCTCAATATCATTTTTGAAGACCTACCCATAGATACCCCACACGTATGCGTTTGATGAAAAAAAAAATTGAGTTTCGGTTCTAAGTATGGGGAACCCTAAAATTTATTGTTTTTTTTTCTATTTTTGTATGAAAATCTTAATGCGGTTCACAGAATACATCTACTTACCAAGTTTCAACAGTATAGTTCTTATAGTTTCGGAGAAAAGTGGCTGTGACATACGGACGGACAGACAGACGGACAGACAGACAGACATGACGAATCTATAAGGGTTCCGTTTTTGCCATTTGGCTACGGAACCCTAAAAACGAATTGCCTAAGGTGGGAATCGAACCCACGGTTTGAGATGCGACTCTTAACGCTAGAAAAATTTAATAACCATTTTAATTAGAATATAATAGAATAGAATACTCTTTATTATTAATTAATGCCTATTATTTGCGGTTATTGTAAAAATATATTCGATTTCCGAATTTAAAGATTATAATTTTCATGGTATAATGAAAAGGTAAAAAATACAATTACATAATCATTTTATTTTATTTAAATAAATACATGATTCAGTAAAACCACGTTTTAATGAATCATAATTTCGATCGTAATTTTTCAAATAACTAAACAGATAACCAGACGTAGTTAATGAAAAAAAAAACCGGCCCAGTGCGTGTCGGGCCACGCACACTGTAGGGTTCCGTAGTTATAACAATGTAGTTCGATTCTGTTGTTCTTTATTCTGAATACAAAAAAAATACAAAAAAAATTAAATAAAAAATTAAATTTTTCATATTTTGTTCTCTTAAGTCTTTACCCGTTATAAACAAGCAACTACACACATCAAAAGTGTCTAGGGATCAACATATATTTTGCAATTACTTTTCTCCTGATTGATATTAATTAAAATTTTCTTTAAGGATTCATCAAATAAAGTGTTTTCGTTTGTCACAGTAACGATAAACCAAGTCACCTTTGCATTAATAAAGAAATTTGCCATTTTCCTAATAAAGGGATTTTTGACATTTGAACCACTAACACAAAAGTTCGAAAAAAAGACTGAAATAACAGTTTTCTTTAAAATTTTATTGGGTAACTTAAACAATTAATAATCCGTGTTTCTACCGCGAACACTAACAACACAAGAACATCGGTTTGGCATACTCAAAATGAGTTCATCCAAATCACGCTGTGGAATGGCCGCCCATGTTCGTTGCAACAACAAAAAAAGGTCTTCTTGCGACTGGATACCCTCCATATTCGGCAGAGCTCTTTTCTGTAGCATATCCCATGCATGCTCAATCGGGTTCAAGTCTGGCGACTGAGCAGGCCAGGGCAGGGAGTCTGTCTTACAACTCTTGCGGTGTGCGGTCGTGCATTATCATGCATTAACTGAAATAAGGGACCGATTTGCACTTGTAGAGGAACGATGACGTCTGATACAATCGTCTCAGCATAAATTTGAGCGTTGAGGTTGCCTCTGATCCAAATCAACTCAGTTCTTCCGCCGATCCAAATACCCGCCCATACCATGATGGTTCCACCACTATAAGGATGGACTTCCTGGCAGGATTTTAATCGCTGTTGGCGTCCAGGGGTTCTCCAGTGTCGTATACGTCTTGTATCCGGTCTCATACCAAAACGAGACTCATCAGAAAAGCACACGAAACGCCATTGTTCTTCTGCCCAATTTCTGTGTTCAAGAGCCCATTGATATCGAATCCTACGATTGTGCATTGCTATAGGTGGTACCCGTAGCGGTCTTCGGGAATGAAGGTTCACTTCATGCAAGCGGTTTCTAACTGTTTGGTCGCTAATTAAGTTCCCTGAAGAGTGATGAAGCCTCACGGCTAACATCATGGCGGTTATTGTTGGAGCTCTTCGAGTTAAGATTTGAATGTATCGGTCTTGTCTCCGTGTGGTGCAGCGATACCGTCCTCCATGGCGCTCAGCCACGGTACCAGTGCTTCGGTAACGTGTCCGAAGTCGACTGATAACACTCTGACTTGTATTCAGAGCTAAAGCCACAGTACGTTGCCGGGAACCAGCTTCTATCATTCCCACGGCTCTGAGCATTTCTTCCCTGCTTAAATGACGTCGCCGCTCCATAATAACGTTGGTTTTAATCAGTAGTAGGGAAACAGTAGCACTAATAATGTCTTCAATGCGTGTTATGTTTTTATAGGGAAAATATTGACAGCTGATTTTCATCTTTTACTCGAATTTGATTTACAGTTCCTGATTCAAATTATGAAATGCACCAAAAAGGATCCATATAAATTTATAAAATCATAAATTTATTACAAAGCCACATCTCAATCTCAAGAAATCCGCATAAAAATGCTTGATCCCTAGACACTTTTGATGTGTGTACTTCATCTTAGTCACTTTAAAGGATTAATGCTAAGGATTTTGTATTTGGTACAAAATTACTGGCCAAGTGCGAGTCGGACTCGCACACGAAGGGTTCCGTACCACAAGGCAAAAACGCCGAAAAAAACATGTTTGTTGTATGGTAGCCCCCCTTAAATATTAATTTTATTTTAATTTTATTATTTATTATTAAAGTTAAAATACATTGAGTATTTTGTGAATATTTCAAGTGCCTACCTGTTGCCGTTTTTGATATAGAGCAAAAAAGAGCAAAAAAATCGCGTTTGTTGTATGGGAGCCCCCCTTAAATATTAATTTTGTTTTGTTTTTAGTATTTGTTGTTATAGCGGCAACAGAAATACATCATCTGTGAAAATTTCAACTGTCTAGCTATCGCGGTTCTTGAGATACAGCCTGGTGACAGACAGACAGACAGACGGACAGACGGACAGACGGACAGACGGACAGACAGCGAAGTCTTAGTAATAGGGTCCCGTTTTTACCCTTTGGGTACGGAACCCTAACTATTACCGCTAAACTAATAAAGTTATCTTAACGGCTATAGTTTTCCTTTATAGTTCATGAAATACACTATCATCGTGAATTTTTCCAGATTTTTCAAGCCAACAGTTTAGGTTTTAGAGGGGGGGACGCCCTACTGGAACAAAAATTTGCACTTTAAAGTTTAATATTTCGTAAATGGAGCATTAAATCGAAAAATAATTTGAGCAACCCTAAAGTCATTTTAGAAGACCTATTCAACGATACCCCACACCATGGGGTAGACGACAAAAAAATATTCATCCCCACTTCACATATAGGGGAGCTACCCTAAAAAATATATTTTCCAAAATGTTATTTTACCACTTTGTCATCGTGATTGATATACGCACTCCTACAAAATTACAGCTTTCTAGTACTAACGGTATTTTAGCAAAACCTCGGACAGACAGACAGACAGACAGACGGACATGACGAAACTACAAGGGTTCCTTGTAGGAACTACGGAACCCTAAAAATGTAGTCAGCTCCTGGTCTATGTAGAAAAAATAATTTAAAAAAACTTTGTATTAAAGATCCCTGATGCTTACCCTACAAAATTGTTTATGTGCGTGTGGTGTGAGGGCCACTTTGTTAAAACTCTTTGAAAATGTGCTTAGGATTTAGTGAACATTCCCAAAGAATTGTGAAAGTTGGTTTCAGATTTTGTGAAAGTCTAATAACCGAGTTATAGACTGTAAAGTTGGGCCCTCAGTTCTCACATAGAGGATTGAGGGCCCACCTAAAACTGATAAACTATGGACACTACAGAAAAAGTCTTAATGCCAAAATCTAAGCTAATGCCAAACAAAATATGTGAAAACAAGATATTATCGCAAAACACTGTCCTACTTTGTATATCTTCGTACAAAATGGGCCCTCAATTCTCATACACGTAAAAGTTTATTACGCAATTATAATGAAATCATTATCTTACAGCTACTGTTTGAAATCCTTTATGCTACTAAATAAATTGTGAAAATTTATGAAAGCAAGAACAGGTCACCACCTTTTGTTGTTTAAAAGTTAAGACCTTGATAAAATTCGGGCCCTCAGTCCTCCATTTTATTTTGTTTTCGATTTATTACGCTTATCGTATGAAAGATAGGACAAATACAAAATTGTGTCTTTTTGTGAAAAAAATTGTGCAACAAATGCGATACCAGAAAGAAATTAAAATACCCTTTATTGTATAAGTAAATCGAGTTTTATTTTTATTCTCTGTATTAGGAAATAGGGTGACCACTATTTCTTTTAGATTGCAGTAAAGATTAGTAAAGTAGAGTCATAGGTTTTAATAAACTTTCTTCGATTTTTCGCTTATTATCGTCATAGCATTTGTACTCAAGTTTCGTGATAAAAAAAAATTATTTCGGAAATTGAACGATCACATAGAAAAATACTGTTCCCCAAATCATTTTTGCTTGAAAATCGTTCGTTCCGAAAAAACTAATGACAATAATCAAATAATTTATTTATTATTTTTATAAAGGCTTTTGCCCAGCAATGGGACAATGTAGACACTACATATACAATACATATAAATATAATCCTAACTAAGTAGGTAATATTATAAATGCGAAACTAAGTTTGTTTGTTAGCTTTTCACGCCTAAACCACTGTACCTTTTATCCCGAAAAAAGTGCTGTTCCCGAGGAAAACAATAATAAAGTTATTATGATAATAGATGGAGCCATATGACTTTCGAATTTCACGCGGACGAAGTCGCGGGCAGAAGCTAGTACCTAATAAAGCAGTGCGTTCCTGGATGTTTTTTTTATTCCTAGGTAGGTACTTGCACAATAACAAATATGTTTTCTGGAGTATGAAATAATTTTATTTTATTTTAAAAAATTTACAATTTATAAATAGGTGAAATTGAATTACCTAAACAATTCTTAGAGTGACTATCTAAGTACTATTTAGTAAAATATTACGAACTTATAAAATTATGAGTACCTAGGTATCAAAATAAACTTACCTTGAATGTTTGATATCTTGACCGAAGATGATTGAGTGTCTTGACCGAAGATGTGTTTGCGTATTAAAAAATTATTATTATTTTTATTCTTCACTACAACTGTTTCATAAAACTCGCCTTAATGCTTTATTACCTACAACTTCCGCTGCACTATCATAAACTATTGTTTAGTAACTACACTAAATATTACAACTATTGTGCATATATGTAAACAATAATTATATAATTATTACTTTTATTTATAATATTAGTTAGGATTATATTTAGCCTACATTGTCCCATGCCTGGGCAAAAGCCTTTATAAAAATAATAAATAAATTATTTGATTATTGTCATCAGAACGAACGATATTTCAAGCAAAAATTATTTGGGTAACAGTATTTTTATTTTGTGATCATTCGAATTCCGAAATATTTTTTTTTTATCACGAAACTTGAGTACAAATGCTATGACGATAATAAGCGAAAAATCGAAGAAAGTTTATTAAAACTTATACTCTACATTTACTAATCTTTACTGCAATCTAAAAGAAATTGTGGTCGATTTTCTTATATAATAAAGGGTCTTTTAATTTCTTTCTGGTATCGAATTTGTTGCACAATTTATTTCACAAAAGGAGACAATTTTGTATTTGTCTTATCTTTCATACGATAAGCGTAATAAATCGAAAACAAAAGAAATGGAGGACTGAGGGATAACTTTCAAACAACAAAAAGTGGTGACCTGTTCTTGCTTTTATAAATTTTCACAATTTATTTAGTAGCATATAGGATTTCAAACAGTAGCTGTAAGTTAATGATTTAATTATAATTGCGTAATAAACTTTTACGTGTATGAGAATTGAGGGCCCATTTTATACGAGGATATACAAAGTAGGACAGTGTTTTGCGATACTATCTTGTTTTCACAAATTTTGTTTGGCATTTGCTTAGATTTTGGCATAAAGACTTTTTCTGTAGTGTCCGTAGTTTATCAGTTTCAGGTGGGCCCTCAATCCTCTATGTGAGAACTGAGGGCCCAACTTTACAGTCTATAACTCGGTTATTAGACTTTCACAAAATCTGATACCAACTTTCACAATTCTTTGGGAATGTTCACTAAATCCTAAGCACATTTTCAAAGAGTTTTAACAAAGTGGCCCTCACACCACACGCACATAAATTGTTTTCTATAGAGATTGACTATGCATTGTTGACGATTGAATAAACTATAAGTGACAGCCCTACGTGTTTAGGCTATTATCGCTCGCTCGGGCCTTGAGTTGGCTTGCTTATTTGTTTTTTCTATGATATGGCCTAGACAAAGATTACAAAAACATCTTCAGCAATTAAAATTCTTCTTTTAAAGTAGGAAATTAAACATTGGAAATGGTTGATCAGTATGTCATGTATATCTTGACCATATTCTTTCATTCGGCAAAGAGCATTAACAAGAGATATCGAGAAGAATATAGCTTGCGTGGGCCGCAATTAACAAATTGCATGACATACTGAAATCAGCCGAAATTCCACAATGTCTGAAGTCCCGTCTCTATATCCAATGTTCTGCCGACCATGACGTACTGCCGCTGTACTACCTGCAGACGACAGCAGCAGTAGACGTGTCGCGGTGACACTACTGGTTTGTATTTATGTGCGTGTGGTGTGAGGGCCACTTTGTTAAAACTCTTTGAACATGTGTTTAGGATTTAGTGAACATTCCGAAAGGGTTACATGAAATATCTAAATTAAAATCATAATTAGCGGTTAATGGTGAGGCGATCCAACGGAAAACTAAAATAGGCCTATGGGCTATGTCGCCTATTTTGGTGTTCCGTTGAATAAAGGTACAAGTCCGTAGTCGCTTGCAGACGACATCAGCAGTAGACGTGTCGCCGTGACACTACTGGTTTCTATGTATTTCTTTGAAACACGTGGCAGACGACGTGTCGCTAGCTCCAGAAGGTATTTCATAGAAATACAAATGTGCGTGTGGTGTGAGGGCCACTTTGTTGAAACTCTTTGAAAATATGCTAAGGATTTAGTGAACATTCCAAAAGAATTGTGAAAGTTGAAATCAGATTTTGTGACAGTCAAAAAACCGAGTTATGGACTGTAAAGTTGGGCCCTCAGTTCTCACATAGAGGATTGAGGGCCCACCGCGAAAAATCGAAGAAAGTTTATTAAAACCTCTACATTCACTAATCTTTACTGCAATCTAAAATTTTCTAATTCAGATTATAAAAATAAAAGTCGATTTTCTTATACAATAAAGTGTCTTTTAATTTCTTTCTGGTATTGAATTTGTTGCACAATTTTTTTCACAAAAAGAGACAATTTTGTATTTGTCTTACTTTCATACGATAAGCGTAATAAATCGAAAACAAAAGAAATGGAGGACTGAGGGCCCGAATTTTATCAAGGCCCTAACTTTCAAACAACAAAAAGTGGTGACCTGTTCTTGCTTTCATAAATTTTCACAATTTATTTAGTAGCATACCTATAGGATTTCAAACAGTAGATGTAAGTTAATGATCACATTTTATTTGCGTAATAAACTTTTACGTGTATGAGAATTGAGGGCCCATTTTGTACGAAGATATACAAAGTAGAACAGTGTTTTGCGATAATATCTTGTTTTCAAAAATTTCGTTAGGCACTAGCTTAGATTTTGGCATTAAGACTTTTTCTGTAGTGTCCCTAGTTTATCAGTTTCAGGTGGGCCCTCAATCCTCTATGTGAGACCTGAGGGCCCAACTTTACAGTCTATAACTCGGTTATTTGACTTTCACAAAATCTGATTTCAACTTTCACAATTCTTTTGGAATGTTCACTAAATCCTAAGCATATTTTCAAAGAGTTTTAACAAAGTGGCCCTCACACCACACGCACATTTATATTTCTATGAAACACCTTCTGGAGCTAGCGACACGTCGTCTGCCACGTGTTTCAAAGAAATACATAGAAACCAGTAGTGTCACGGCGACACGTCTACTGCTGCTGTCGTCTGCAGGCGACTACGGACTTGTACCTTTATTCAACGGAAAACCAAAATAGGCGACATAGCCCATAGGCTATGTCGCCTATTTTGGTTTTCCGTTGGATCGCCTCACCATTAACCGCTAATTATGATTTATATATATTATATATCATTTATATATATCATATTTCATGTTACCCTAAAGTTTACCCATTTAAATATATCATATTTCTGTTACGCAGGTGTGCATCTATCTTATACTGTTGAAAGTTTATGCATACCACAAGTTAATGGACCTTTGATACGTTTGGAAAAACAAACAAAAACTCTAACAGGGAAATGTCCAAACAGAATTTTGTAGCTAATCTGCATCATAACCTAGGTTTGTGAACGAGTCCCGACAGAAATCACGATGATGCGTATTATCTTAATTACTTAATCTACGCACATTGTATTTATGTTTGCCTAGTACATCATGTGTATCATTATTACCCCTGATAACAGATAATAGGTATAATCGACTGGCCTGTTGGTCTAGTGGTTAGTGGCCCTGACTGCTATGCCGGAGGTCGTGGGTTCGATTCCCACCCAGGACAAATGTTTGTGTGATGAGCATGATCATTTGTTCTGTGTCTGGGTGTAATTTATCTATAATATGTATGTATTTAGAAATATATAAGTATGTTTATCAGTTGTCTAGTACCCATAACACAAGCTCTGCTTAGCTTGGGACTAGACGGCGTTGTGTGATAGTTGTCGAATATATTATTATATTATTATTATTATTATTATTAATAGTAAAATATTTTATTTACTAGCCAGTTGTACCCTTGGACCAGCACTGAAAACGTCTGCGGAAGTCAGAAAAGAAAACTAAAGATCTGATTTTTTTAAAGTGTGACAGGTTATTTTAAGTTTCCAAAATGGGTATGCTATACCAGTTTCTTGGCACGTCGATAAGTGAGTACAATTTTTTTCAACTAAAATATATGTCGAGAGTTTTTGTTACATAACTTTAAATTTCGTTCTTTTGAAGCAAAATGTTGTTGTTTTTTTTCATTAGCTTGCTTTCCCATTCACGAAGTAAGCCCGGTAAAAGCGTTTTAATTAACATCACAGAGGGGCAATTCTCGTAATTTTAAGAACGTTCACAGTGGGGCCTAAAAAGGCCACTTTGGAGAATCATAAAAGGAATTATAAAATGGCGAAGACAGTCCGTGTTTTTCTTTTTTTTCGCTGCACTTCGTAGGTACAATCAAAGAGATTGGGATTGGATTTGGATGTGATTGATTGGTATTTTAGCACAGACAAAAAAAATAACTGAAAAATGCTTCACCAATGGGATTTGAAACGATTAACTTAACAGTTAACTGTCCATTCTGTTATCCTTTTATGATTCTGCCAAAATTGCCTTTTTAGGCCCCCAGATCTCAGTCTCAATCTGTCAAAAAAACCTCTAATTTCCCTACATTTTGACAACTGTTTGACATTTGTTTGTCGCTGAGATGAGACTGTGACTAGATTTTGAACTTTTTAAATTATTTCATCATTGTGAATGTCATTTGTATAGTTTTCATAGTCATTTGTATGATTGAGTATATGTTAGAGGTTCATGAAACCCATACATCGGGACAAACCAATCTATCGTTGTTAAATTGCAAAACTTAGACATAACCTGCATTTACAGCAAGGTATAAAACATGTATTCTACATGTTGTGTCTACTGTTTTCGTTTATTGCTTACACCTTAAACAACCAATGACTACTCTATTGTATACAACACTTGTCCAAAAGGTGAACAAAATAGTTTACAATACCTAAATATCTTAAAGAATAAGGTGTGAACGACACGGTGCGTCGCTAGGGCGACGACGCCCTAGCGACGCACCGTGTCGTTCACACCAAAGATCCATCCTCAAATCTCATCCTCATAAAACAAGCTACTATTCTTATTCCTTCTCTGTTCATGCTGTAAGATTGTGGAACTCACTTCCGCCTAGCATTCGTGATTTAAAAACTATTTCTCTATTTAAATGTCGATTAAAAGAGCATTACCTTTCCTCTATACTTTGAGTATATATACTCGTATAAATGTTTATATATTTTAGCATTATGTATTTATTTAAGTATACTTATGTTATTTTTTTGCATTATGTGTAGGTTTATTTAATATTCTAGTTTTAGACTTCACACATTCATATTTTCTCTTCTTGTTCTCACACACTATTGTCTACATTTCTTTTTAGGGTTCCGTACCCAAAGGGTAAAAACGGGACCCTATTACTAAGACTTCGCTGTCTGTCCGTCTGTCCGTCTGTCCGTCTGTCCGTCTGTCCGTCTGTCCGTCTGTCCGTCTGTCTGTCTGTCTGTCACCAGGCTGTATCTCAAGAACCGCGATAGCTAGACAATTGAAATTTTCACAGATGATGTATTTCTGTTGCCGCTATAACAACAAATACTAAAAACAAAATAAAATAAATATTTAAGGGGGGCTCCCATACAACAAACGCGATTTTTTTGCCCTTTTTTGCTCGATATCAAAAATGGCAACAGGTAGGCACTTGAAATATTCACAAGATACTCAGTTGTATTTTAACTTTAATAAGAAATAATAAAATTAAAATAAAATAAATATTTAAGGGGGGCTCCCATACAACAAACATGTTTTTTTCGGCGTTTTTGCCTTGTGGTACGGAACCCTTCGTGTGCGAGTCCGACTCGCACTTGGCCAGTTTTTTACTTTTCCTTTCGCAGATCTGCTGGAAGAAATTTCTTAGGAAATAAGCAGTACCTTTGTACTCAAATTATAACTATGTCATATCCCTATGTATTTTACTGTGTGTACATAAATTATAAAATAAATAAATAAAGTACGTCAGCACGTGTATGACACTGTTTTATACAGCATAGGTTTAAAAAAGTATTTTCCAAGAGTTGTAGAAAACAATTATCACATCTTGTTTGTGATCGTAAACGCAGGTTATAAAATAGATAGGTATAAAATTGTTCTATGGGACTATTTAGTGTCTTAGCTCTATTTTTAACCGACGAAAAAACGGAGGAGGTTCTTTAACCGACGAAAAATATATATATTTCGGGTTGCTGTCTCGCTGACATTAACTTCGTGAACGCTGGGCTTTTCCCGGCGAAGGGGCGTGTCGCGCCGCGCCGCCGCCGCGCATCACCCTTTACGTAATTAATTAATTTTCTTGTTTGGCGCCGATTCAAAATTACTTAGGTATACTTACATTAGTTTAAGAACTTAGTTATTAAGGTTAAATAAAAAAGGTTTATTATTTTGTACTTTTATATCTGTGATTTTTCGGCGGTTTAATTTTTTATTAAAAAGTTTTTATTTAGGAGCGTGGTCTATAAGATTGCTTAAAATTTATGGTCCATCAAGAGATTAACAGTTATTACAGTATCTATTTTACTATCCTAATTCGCCGCTATTTCATGAAACTAAATGGAAACTCCTAATTAACAACCAATTAAAAAAGAGATAAGAAAAACCTAAATATTAATAGTGTTTGTGAAACTCATAAAACTAGGATATACAGCATTACATCTATAATCTAAAACAAATAGTATTTTGTCAGTATTTCAAAGTTTACACAAACATCAAAGAGTATTATGACAATTAACAGAGACGTTATAATTATTCATATATTACGAGATTTACCGATTTGATTAAGTTAAGTATAGTTTTGAATCTTTTGTTATAATATAATGTCAAGATAGAGCATCAAATGCGCGCAAACGTGTCAAAAAAATATCAGCCAACTGTTGGCTTATAAGTTCTTACCCGCCGATTAGTGCCGATCGTGCCGCTTTGGTGTCACTACGTATTACGAGCGCTGAGTAATAAACAAATAACAGCGATAAAATGACGGTATGTGCTATTAAACTGTGCCGGAATTATAAAGAAAGGGTAAAAAATACCAAACACATCACCTATCATTGTTAAGGAACCAAAAAAATGTATATTAATTTTTTGTTTTTATGAACACCAAACTACGCCATATTTTATCAGTGTTACCAGTTTCTTTTTTCATTCTCCGAACTTAACGTGATTTTTTGTGGGTATATTAATTGGTTTATGGTTACGTTTATATTATTTAGTTGGTGTACTTTTATTAATCGATTTAAAAAAAGGTGGAGTTTTTCAATTCGTCTGTACTTTTTTATAATAACATAATGTTCGCGTATAACTTTTTTGTTTCCTAATATCTGTGATCTTTCATTTCAAATTTCCAAATACAAACTGCCTAAAAAGTTAATTATTGTAATACTAAATTAATTAACTTAGCTGATTTAATACAACATTCACACACACAACTTTAATTAAATTTAAATAGTGTTTTTATTTATTTTAGAAAGTAACTACTTTATAAAAAGACATTACTAAAACTGAATAATACTACATACACCTAAAACTTATCCTATTTAATTTGTCTATTTTTTTAATATGTGATTAATGGGAGAATCGTATTCAAAACAAAGTTTTGAATACGATTTTCTCATTCAATTCTTCTTGATTGTCCGTTTTATGAAATATCAGGTCCAAAGCTTCGCAGTGCCAGTTTGACACTGTTTTCCTAAATTTCTTATAACTTACCGAATAATACCCGTCTTTTGGATAGCGAAAAAATTGTGAGATAATCTGAACTTTATTTATTTAACTATTCATGTACACACACATAAACTGACAAGAAGAAAGGAACAGAAAAATACATACAAAGGTGATGTTTATTACTAAGGAAATTTCTTACAGCATACCTACGGGAGACATAGAAGAGATGTAGACACAACTCGCTCGGTCGGTCTAACTTTGTGGTCACTGTCAGCCTAAATGAACCTAATCCGAACTTATTGGTCTGAAATACATAGCAAACACATAGAAAGCAAACACGGAGATCAATACTCGTTCTTTCTTTTATAAGATCACCTCGTTACATGGGTTCTACTAAGACACAAGTCCGTCCGAAAAAAGTTGATCCCTCAAAACAAATATTAAATTTAATATTTCAGACGGGTAAATACATATTGGGAGTAGAGACAACTGTCAAATCATGTTCATTCTTAGTTAGGGCCCCAAACTAATCATATTTCTGTGACACTCCTAGCATGGTCATTGTAGTGTGGCGGCATCTACACCGCCACATATGAACTAGGCATCATACTGACGTCACGCAAAATCCTGCATCGCGCAAGCAGAGTTTACCGCGCAGCCACCCGTCTGGTCAGAGGATCCTCCCTTTACTATGAAGGATGAGTGAATAAGTAAAGCCGTTAGTCCTGTGCCTAAAGCCACCCGGGTCGTGTCTTACTATGAGAGTGAGGGAAAAGGCAGTGCACGTGTATTTGCGCCCACACTTGTGCACTATAATCTCCTGCGTACTTCTCTAATCTCCGTGGAGATTGTCCGCCGTGACCGAATTCGGCCTATATATGACCGAATTCGGATGTTATTATTATTGACAATTTAACTAAACCTTTGTTAATATTTAATTTCTCCAAAATATGCTCCAATTGGTGAATATACTACGCTGTTGATATTCCGTACAAGGGATCCTTATCCGTCTTTAGGCCCTTTATAACCCACACTTTTGTCCACAGTAAGCACCATGGGTATAAACATGGGTATGATCTACGCTTGGCCAGCTTTTACCATAACCATGTTCCAAACGACAAACACAACGCTGAACAGGCCAATGACAGACACAGAGATTTCACTGTTCGGCAGCTTGTCTTCAATAGGAGCTCTTGTGTCTACACCGACCGCTGGTTATATGTTGGAGAAGTTGGGGCGAAAATATAGCTCTGTTCTGAATGCCTTGGGTATAGTTGTATGTAATCTTTCTTTCATATGGTCTTTAGTAACTAAACGATGACTTTTGTCTTAGTTTCTCGCTCATCCTTCTCATAAGAACCAGTCTTTAAATACGAGAACCTAATAATTGACCTTTTGTTTAAATAAATCTTTATACGTTTTCTAGTATGTATGCCTATTTCTGGCTTTTGCATCTCACTAAGCTACTTTAATATTTTTAAGTTAAATCTTATTTGGTTCTCACTATAAAGTTTTCGTATTCATTGAAGAGTTAGTCCTTTATAGGCTGATACAATAAAACATCTTATTTTGTTTACAGCTCGCCTGGGTCCTATTAGTATGCACCAGGAATGTAGAAACAGTCCTAGCAGCCGTATTCCTTTCAGGGGTCGCCAGTAATGTAGGCCTAATAGCCACGGTGTACATCAGTGAAATCTGCCAAGATTCCATCCGAGGTTCCATGACGGCTACTATGATGGTGTCATATGGAATAGGGATGTTGTTTTCCTATATGCTGGGAGGATTTCTGCCTTACAATATAATGCTGTACGTCGGAATGTCCGCGTCAGTTGCTGGGGCATGCTTGCTGTTTCTGTTGAGGGAGTCGCCCATGCACTTACTCAAAAACGGAAAAGAAAAGGTGATCAGCTATTTTTTTCTTTTGGAAGTTGTTTTGTCGCTATGTATTTAAGAGTAACCCAAGTATGGCGCGCTTTAATAATAAGGGATTTTGTTGAGATGTTGGAAAGTATCATTCACTTTTGCGCTAATAACAAAATTATAATGGTTATAATATATTTTGGTATTGTCTCAAACGCATTGTTCGATCTTAATGCTAATATCCATGCCTATTTTGATTAGTATGATAAAATACTATTAGACTAAAAAACTGCGTGAAAATACAGTATATCACAGAATTGTTTGCATCAATAGCAACAGCAACATAAAGATTTCCTTCCGAGTATCTATTTCGTTACTGGGACTAGAAGCTCAAATGAACCTAAAATGTGTACTATATATGGATATGGATATACATTGGCACCACCATGGAATGTGCCGCTGGGTGTCAGGTGCATTCACTCAGGTGCCATTTAAGAGGGTGCCCAATGTGGAATACGTCAATGAAGAAGCTAGTAACCTTGTTATTTTTTTCAGGAAGCAGCACAATCTTTAGCCTTCTATAGAATGTGGAAGTTGGATTCTAAAGAGCTTTTGGGTGAAATTAACAGCATGAAACGCGCTTTGAACCCAGACCTTGGAGGTAAGTGTCTATATTTGTATCTATATCTATATATAGTACAAAACTGGGTCCCCTATATTCATGTCTGTCTATATGACTGACTTATGACAGCTTTTTTTTTGGTGGGAAATCATCAAACGACCCCTCCCGCTCTAGGTGGAGCGGAAGGGAGTGTCAGACTCTTACTGACTAAACTTCCTTCCGTTGCCTTTTATGTTCCGGGCCAGCGGTAACCCTTTCGGACAATCCCGCTGGCCAGAGGTATTCCAGACTCCACAAAGGATTTCGATGCGGATTTCGTTATTATTTATAACGTTTATTCCGAAAGATTTGTATGTTTAGCAGCCATTCGTGGACCTTTAGCAGTCGTTACGGGTAGTCAGAAGCTCAAAAGTTTGACAACCAGTCTTACCAAGGGTTTTGTATTAACCAGTTACTGGGTTTCGGATGTCAGATTGGCAGTCGCTCCATGTAAAATATTGGTATTCCGCTGCACCCTGTTAGACTGGAAGCCGATCCCAACATAGTTGAGGAAAGGCTAGGCAGATGATGATGATTCCATAAGATTTGTATGTATTAGTATTAAACTCACATAAAGTAAAGAAATCTCGATATTTTGTCCTGTCGTAAGAACAGTACAAAGCAACGACTGGTCATTAGCACCTAAAGTATAAACAAATCCTTTTTGTTATGTATTGTAATTATAAATCCATTGATTCAAATTGATTTGAAACTCAGCACATTTTGAACATCGAAAGTTACAAAAGGCAGCTCCCAAAACGCTTCCACTCTTAATCACATTCCAACGTTGTAGCTGGGCAGGCAGAAAAACTATCATAGGCCAACATTATGCTAAGTTAATGGTATTTCTCATTTAGTGTAGTATTACTCGTACTCAGTTACAGACTAACAGACTAGGCTTAGAGGACCCTGTTAACGCGCAGCAAGTTAACTTATAAGTTAGCTGTATTTTTACATAAAATATTGCATAAGTCAAAGTAAAATTATTTATTCCAAATAGGCACATTAAAGGCAATTTTTAGAGTATTTTCCTCGATGATAAAGGTGTCTTAGTCTTGGGTGAACTTAAATCCCTCGCTTCACTCGTGATTTAAGTTTTTAACACGCTCGCTACGCTCGGGAGTAAACCTCGAGTCCTTCGTTACGCTCGCGATTTAAAACGTCAAAAATGACAACTAAATAGAATTGATTCTAGTCGCCCATTCCAAAAGGTAGTTTTCGTATGGAGAAGAATTGGCAAGAAACTCCACCGTTACTCTTTTAAAATGTTTTACAAGGTCCTGTATACATAATATAATTATGTGAAGACGATGCACCTAGAATAAAATTAGTCTACCACAAAAGGTGAAAAGAATTAAAAATGAAGCAATGACAGGTAAATCAATTATGTGATAGATATATATTTTTCGTACCACTTGCTCAAAAAAGTGACATTCTATATGCCACAAAAAGCGAACATAACAATAGTCGTTTTTAATCTGTTAAAAACAGGGAAAGAAAATATAATTGTACTTAATTTAATTCATCCTCTAGGGGAGAATGTGATTTAAATTTGGAATACTTACCGAAATTTATACTGAACTACATCTGTGTTTACACCATTGAGTTTGTATATAAAGCATTATACATCTTTTTGAAAAAGGAATACGCATTTATTATGCAGTTATGATTATTAAACCGACGAGGCCGTATGAGCTTGATGCCTTTGCTTTTCCGACAAAAAAATATTAGTCTAGGAATAAGCCGCGTTTTTGTTTTCTTCAAATACATAAACGTTAAGGTTATTTTTACTTTTAATTGTCATTATTTTTAATAAAGGCTTATCTCATATTATTATTGTGTTAATTTTTTCGCAAATGGTAGGAAAAGTAGAGTATTTTCCTCGGTGATAAAGCTGTCTTAGTCTTGGGTGAACTTAAATCCCTCGCTACACTCAGGACTCATCTTAAATCCCTCGCTTCGCTCGTGATTTAAGTTTTTAACACCCTCGCTACGCTCGGGAGTAAACCTCGAGTCCTTCGTTACGCTCGCGATTTAAATCGTCACCCGCGACAGAAGACACTGCTTTATCCCCTTGGTTAATAATCTACTAATTGGTGCTCATATATTTACAAATTATTTACAAATATGTATTGTAAAGTAGTCTGTGTGGTGCCGGACTTAAAGAATACACCCCATACATCCCTTGGGTGTCGTAAAAGGCGACTAAGGGTCGTACCGGAGAATGGGCAGCAGCGTTCTCTATACATTCCACCACCATACCATACTGCGATCGCCAACCCGCCTGCCAAGCGTGGCGATTATGGCAAACCCCCCCTTTTGGGGCAGGCCTATGTCCAGCAGTGGAGGTATTTCGGCTGAAATGATGATGATGATGATGATTGTAAAAGTAGATGATTTTCCTAGAATTTTAACAAGTGTGTGAGTTACTGTAGTCACAGGTTGTAAAAATCAATGTCATAAAAATTTTAAAAATATAAATTAAATTAGGAACTAGTTTGATAATAATTACAATCTACCACTTTATCTTCCCGCGAAAGCTCTAGGAAGTAGTGAAGGGCGGGCGTTTTGGGGAACAGTCTTTTGTAATTTTGACTTTCGAAAAGTGCTGATTCTTACCCTAATTTGAATAAATAATTTTTGATTTTGATTATACATATACAGGGTGTTTGGTGCATCGTTTGCCAAATGGAATTGGCCGAAAGAAGAGGTCATTTGCTATCTCTTAAGGCCCAGTAACTCATTCCTTGTTTCACTGGTTTTTTTAAAATGACATTTTAATTTTATTTGGAGAAATACAAGAACTCTGCATTTAAGCTTAATTTTTTTTTAAAGTTATGAGTATAGCCTTCAAATTTTATTTTAATTCTTATGTTTACTCTTGTATGGTTCTATGAAATTAAAAATTTACTTGCTAATAACATCTAGTTTCTTTTTAATAACTCCCAAAGTTTTTGAAAAAAGGAAAAATACACTTAACACTCAACTTTAATTGCTGTAAAAAAAAAACTAAAAGCGATTGGGATCTTCGAATTCTTTTATAAGGTTCTCTAGTTTGTCCCCTTTCCAACGGTGTGCTATATACCAAAAAAAAAATGTTTAATAACTTCAGTAATTAGCTAAATGTATAATCGTGATCCATCAGGCTGATATTCGATATTACGGTAAGAACACTAGTTTTCACATAAATAACATACTTTAAGTAGGTGGATAGTGTTATCTCACTCTTACGCAGTCTTTTATCTCTTTCTAGGGTTCTAACTGTCCTCGAACTTGAAATAAAAAATAAACTTTTATTTAATAAGTACCTAATTATAAATTTTGTTCAAATTGTCCTCCACTATTGCGTACACACGCGCGACATCTTCGTCTTATCTCGACTGTAGTGGTGTGTAAACGTATTTCTGCTTTGATAGTGACGAAAGCCGCCTCAATGCGTTGGATTAAATCATCCCTAGTCTCAACTTCCGAGGAGTAAACAAGTTCTTTGGGCTATCCCCAGATGTAAAAATCTAACAGAGTCAGGTCTGGGGAACGGAGGCCAAGGAATAGGGCCATCCCTCCCAATCCATGATTCTGGGAATGCAACATTTGGATGTTGTACATGGCGGTTAATCTCCAGTGAGCGGGATAATCGTTTTGATGAATAACAAAAGACAGGTCTTCACTGAAAATTGGTAGCTGACCTAATAATTAGGGTAAGTCTGTTTGTAGAAATTCTTTTTAAAAAGTTCGGATCATCCACGTCCGAGTGACAAAATTTATAATTAGGTAATTTATTAAATAAAAGTTTATTTTTTATTTCAAGTTCGAGAAAAATTAGAACCCTAGAAAGAGATAAAAGACTGCGTAAGAGTGAGATAACACTATCCACCTACTTAAAGTAAAGTAAATGGTTTTAGATAATTTAATATGATTTTATTGATTAATTATGACGATTATTTTGTATTGTTTCTTTTTTTGTGATTATCACTGTTCAATAAATAATTTTAATTTATATATTTGAATTTATGATAATTTGTATGTGTTAATTTTTAATGTATTATAATTTTAATTTATTCTAAGTTTATTTTTTTGTGGGATGCTCGTTTTATTGTATGAAGATTTTGTGTTTTTACTTTTTATAAAACTGACTTGTAATTTTTGATAATTATTAATAAATAAACTAAACTAAACTAAACTAAACTATGTTATTTATGTGAAAACTAGTGTTCTTACCGTAATATCGAATATCAGCCTGATGTGTCTCGATTACACATTTAGCGAATTACTGAAGTTATTAAAAGTTTTTTTTTGTATATTGCACACCGTTGGAAAGGGGACAAACTAGAGAACCTTATAAAAGAATTCGAAGATCCCGATCGCTTTTTTTTTTTACAGCAATTTAAAGTTGAGTGTTAATGTATTTTTCCTTTTTTCAAAAACTTTGAGAGTTATTAAAAAGGAACTAGATGTTATTAGCAAGTAAATTTTTAATTTCATAGAACCATACAAGAGTAAACATAAGAATTAAAATAAAATTTGAAGGCTATACTCATAACTTAAAAAAAAAATTAAGCTTAAATGCAGAGTTCTTGTATTTCACCAAATAAAAATTAAAAAGACATTTTAAAAAAACCAGTGAAACAAGGAATGAGTTACTGGGCCTTAAGAGATAGCAAATGACCTCTCCTTTCGGCCAATTCCTTTTGGCAAACGATGCACCAAACACCCTGTATATCAAAATATTTTCATATGTAGGTCTAAGATAGAAAGTTTCTATTTTGTAATTATTTTCCCTACAGAGGAGACGCCTGAAGAAGAAAAACTCAAACCTGACATGAAACCTGCTGAAAAAATGTCTCTATGGAAGTTCATTAGTGAGTATCTTCTATACTTTAAAAAAAAGAAGATAGCAGACTAATTAATAATCACTAGTAGTTTTCCGAGTAATAGAGAATAGTGTTAATGGCCCGGTTAATGAGTCGTGAGTTCGAATCCAGGCAGTAAGTAATTTCATCTTCGCTGCCCTCAATACGATGAAGGAAAACATCGTGAGGAAACCGGCATGTCCTGGAACCAAAAATATGAAGACATGTTACGTCTACCAACCCGTACTGGACCCGCGTGGTGGAATACGGGTCCACTGTTCGGACCTGGAGGAGGCCTGTGTCCCAGCAGTGAGAACATTATGGGCTGATTATTTTAAAAAAGTTTTCCGAGTACTGAGTACTGTCAGTAGCTTTGCTTTCTGATGCGAAGAGACAGTTAACCTTCTGAATGTCTTAAGTTACTCAGTTCGACATAAGCAATTGTCTTTCTATTGTATCTCTAATTACGGCATTTGATGAGTTAATCAAATACCAATTTTGATGATTATAATTTTCACATTAATTCCGAATCTTTTTTTTTTCCCGATCACGCCTGGTGGTAAGCGATAGATGAGGTCTATGATGGAACGAGCGTGCCCAGAAGATGCCTGTTCACTCTTGCTTTGTTCTGTTCATCTCTTACAATCGGTCTTTATTTCCACAGGAAAATCAAAATCATCACAACGAACTTTCACCGTATGCATGGTTGTGATGACCGCAGCCATTTTCCAAGGTTTAGTCGTGGTTCAAATATACGCGGAGCCCATATTCACTGAAGCGGTACCTACTGTGTCTGCAACTCTTTTGAGTGTCATGTTGGCTGTTACGAATGTCGTCGCCGGGATGCTTGCTGCGTACGGCACTGATCTGCTAGGGAGAAGGGTGAGGCTCTTTTGTTTTATGTTTACCTGGTACTTTTAGTACGGTCGTGGTAATGGGTTTTTGTATTAGAAATTGCTTAGTAGGAGCCCCGAAATCTGTATTTGTGTCATTTAAGGCGCTATCTCGAAAATAAATCTTAGTGACTGATCTACTAAACGAAAGTGGAGAGATGGCTATAATGTGCGTGCGCTCGGAATGAAACGACGTATACGTGCCAAAACGATTTTATTCCTTTTTTAACTAAATAAATAAATTAAATTGAATACTACTTTGAGAAACTTTGATATGATAATTCTCTATGTTTTAAAGCAAATTCCATTGAAGCGTTACGCCGTGATAAAAAAAAATAGATAAAAACTTAGCAATTTTTTTGTATCAAGAAAAATTCATTGAATCGTGTATTCCTTTTACATGATACTAGACCAAAAAGTCAAAAAACATATACCAAAATGTAAAATCCCTATTCTATACACTTAACAAGTTACACGAAATAGAAAAACCACATTTTTTTCAATCATCACCCTTACTATTGTAAGTGTCTCTAACATTACTGATGAAAACTTGGTGTAGTCCTACCTCGAGAAATACAGGCGATAAGTAACGAAGATTTGGTATGGGGATAGATGCCTACTGCATGTAGCAATTTTAGTTCGTAAAGCAACCTGCCTATGCGTCTAAACAAGAAATCCGTAGTTTTGGTCGAAGCTAGGGGCATTTCCTAAGCTCCGCCTCACTTACGGACTAAGATTAGTTATGAGCCCGAAGTAATAATGAACGACAACACGATTTGACAGTTGACTCTACTTTCGATATGTCCCCGGCCGAAATATTTAATTTGACACCAGCAGTAATAATAATAATAAACCATTTATTATCAGGTAACAAAGACCTATAGATACATACCTTTACCTAAGTATACATAATAATATAGTAACAATTTTGTTAGTAAATAAAACTTAATAACTATGTTAGTATCACTTAGTTGCACTAAAGCAGTGCAATTCTGTAAAAATCTCACCGTAAAAACTTAGGTGAAGTGAGCGTGGAGTGAGCTGTCAATAGTGTCAATTCCTAGCAAATACAAACTCACTTCGCCTAAGTTTTCACGGTGAGATTTTTACAGAATCGACCGGCTGATCATCTGCTTCTCCCTAACATCCTTTAAAATCAGAAGATATGAAAAAGCCGTGCAAAACGATGACAAAGAAATACGATTAATTTCAGCCTCTCATGATCTATGCATCCCTGGGCGGCGGAATAAGCTGTGTGGTACTAGGAACACAGATGCAGCTTCATTGGGGACCGAGCTGGGTGACGGCACTGTTCATATACGTGTTTGCAGTCATGTACACCTGTGGCGCGGGAACTGTGCCCTTCGTTCTTCTAGGCGAACTGTTTTTGCCTGAGGTGCGTAATGCTATTGTTTTATGAGATCCTAGTAGCTTAGAAAAGAACAAAGAAGGAAAAATCACAGTCCTAAACATGGGTAGAAATTTTGTTAATCGTCAATGACAAACCAACTGAACGTTGTTCAACTGGATTGGTAAAACAGCGGTTACATAAAACAGTTGATTCGACAATCCTCCTGCGACATATATCTTTATCTATATAATCCTCCTGTACGTGTGTATGTCACTGAACTCCTCCAAAACGGCTGGACCGATTTTGATGAAGTTTTGGGTTCACAATTGCTGCGAAATCAACGTCTGCTAGATTCGCTAGTATACAAATAAAATAGTAACGAAGTCAAAAGTATACACTGAATATTAAAAAAAAATGTTCTCAACAATCGGAAAAATACTTTTCATTATCGTAAAAAAAATCTTGAAAATCTCTTTAATAAAACGATCGATTCTCAAAACTATGCAGCAATACTGAATTTCTTTGATTTTTTTAGCAGGGATATGTTTTAGTCATTTAGCTCATACTGAAAAATAAAGGACCACATGCTCATCTACAGTCCAAGTTTCTAAAATAAATGTCTCTTCTGTTTCCAGGTCAAGAGTTTTTTCTCCATGGTGCTATTCGAATACGCGTGGCTTTGCAACTTCGTGATCCTCTACATCTTCAACCCTCTCCTCAAGGCTCTCGGCTGGGGTCCTGTCTTCTACATCTTTGCCGTCATTTGCTTCTTAAGTTCCACCTTCTGCGTCTTCTTCTTACCAGAGACGAAAGGATTGACTGTTGAAGAAATTCAAGGACGTTTCGTTAAACCAAAAAGAAAATCTCCGTTGTACTAGCTTTTAGGATGTAATAAATTATTTAACAATAACTTGTTTAAAGGTTTTTTATGTTTTATTGTTATTTTATCTTGAAATATTATGACTGCAATCTTGACGGCATTGTTTAATCTGACTGATGCAGTGTAGTGTATGACACAAGTCACGATCAATTTAGATTTATGTCCATCAAAGATGTGTAGCAAATATCGAGTAACCGATGGTAAATCGATATTATATTTGAAGGGCTTCTTACCTCAAACGTCGCGTACTCTTGTGTCACGCAAAAACTGGCAAATATACAATGTCCTGACATCAAATCGTCGGGCAGTAGCCCACCATACACGACACCTACGATCGGAGGATCCTCATTTTTCTTAGGATGAGTGAACTTTGTTCCTCATTCTCTATACAATATACATTATTGATAGTGTGGTTAATACAGAACATTACCTAAAGATACGACAATACAGTCAGATTCAACATCATTCGACAAGCTTCTTATTTTCCATCTGAAACATCAAGTAATAAAACTATTGCCCGTGATTTAATGCACATGTTTGATACGCTCAGTGATTAAGGTAAAGTCCTAGTACAATCATATCTTCTCTATTTGTGGTTCAAGCTGCATTTTATCTGCCTATAGGTTTGTCCCAGAACTGCTTTATTATAACTTGTATTGATAGAACAGCCTATTATACTTTCCAACCACAAAATCGAAACTACAAACTCATCTTCACAAGAACCGAACAGCAAATATGACCTCTTAAACCTAATACAAGTTCCATGCACTATGGTGCAGTCGTTCCATTTGCCTGGTCATAAAGATTTACAATGGAACAAACAATGTTAGCCATGGTTGCATGCCATTGGCCCACTGCCCCTGTTTCTTATAATTTCACCTTTATTGAATGGTTTTGCATGTTTGTACTACGTGCTTGTTATGAGAGCCTGGTATTATCGGATCTGTGGGTTTTCGGTTTATAGATTTTAGTTATTAAACTTTCTACCTGTAAACCTAGCATGGACATTGTATGGATCGTAATGGTATTGTTTTTGTATACTTTCGCAAAAGACGATGTGTTTGTCAATGAAAACATTGTGAAAATATTTATCACAATCACTTGATAAGTTCAGTACTTTAAATTTTCATGTCAAACGTAAGTACCTACTTTATAGAGAGAAATTATACGCTCATAAGGTTAACATTTTATTCTATTCAACAACATTTTGGTCTTTATTACCCGACTGCGCCAGAAGAAGGGTTATGTTTTTCGAGTGTGTGTATGTATGTATTTAGTTTATTATTAGTCATTTACGTTGTTAAGCAGATTTCTTTTTCGAACATATGGAGCAATGGATTAGCGATATCCTTCGAAATGAATCAGATGGTGGTTGATAGTGTATTAATCTCCTAGTCACACTAATATTATAAAGGCGATCGAAAGTTTGTGAGGGCCGTGTGTGTGTGTTTATATGTTTGTTACTACTTCACGCTCAAACGGCTGGACCAATTTTGATAAAATTTTGTATGGAGGTAGCTGACACCCTGGATTAACATATAGGCTACATTTTATCCCGATATTCCCACGGGATCGACAATTACGCGGGTGAAACCGCGGGGCGCTAGTATTGTATAATTGCATAGCACACGTGTGAATACTATGTACATACTGTATAAGCTACCATTTACTGGGTACGTCTTTCATTGACTTGAATGTGCACTGGCGGCTGAGAGTAAATCATGCTCACACAAATGTGGATGTATTGTATTGGAATGTGTGCATGTATTGGATCATTTCGCACCTTTAGAATTATAGAGACCTAATTCGAAATTTGAAGATTTCAACTTGACTCATAAAATTACCTTGGACGACCATCTTCATCGAATCTTAATAAATATAATAATATTAAGTTAGGTTAGACAACTCTGACATACAAGACTGACATATTAAGTCTCTGTTTTATTAAGATTCGATGGAGATGGTCGTGCAAGGTAATTTTATGAGTCAAAGTTGAAATCTTCAAATTTCGAATTAGGTCTCTATAATTCCAAAGGTGCGATTTAGCTCCCTTCAAAATGGTTGAGCTGAATGGTGCTAATCCATGCGTCATTTTCGTAAATGGGCACCGTCAGTAAGGACTGGTCATCTCTTTGCTGCCACGGCTTATTTTAATTTAATATTTTAATTGTTTTTTTTTATCTTTTCTTTACGTCGGATGCTTTTGTTCTCACATGCTTAATTTTAACATGAATGATGTAACCAATATTTTGCAACCATATTACATATTTTGATTTACGAGCAGTTCTTGCCAGTTCTTCTCCTACGGAACCTGAGTACTACGACAATTTGTACATTTTGACACTAGGACTATGTTGTCCATTGATTTTTTGCTTTTGTAACATTTAGTATCCGGTGTCGCTTTGGAATGGGCAATTATAGGCCGACCGCTTAACTGAGATGTTGCCTGAAGTAGCTGCGCGGTGCGGGAGGGGTGATAGATGTCACAAGTTGACGAATCACTGAGCTCTCGCATCACGTCACCACACCCCTCCCGCACCGCGCTGCTACCTCAGGCAACGTCTCAGTTAAGCTGTCGGCCTATAGCTTCACCTTCCTTACTGCCGATCTCTTTACAATTTTAAATGTTCTTTCAATATTTATTTTAAATATTTTTTTGAGTTCCAGAGTTCAGGTTGGAAAATGCGAGATCACCCAACATAAAATACTCCTGGCAACTGTGTTGTCAAGAGAGCTCTTGTGTCTTAACTGACATTACTATAGATTAAAAAGTGGTTTAGGCAAAATTTAGTAAATACCCCGGTAAGAAAGTCATGTTTTTAAACTATTAAGAAATTCCAATACCGGTAGGTACGTAATTTATCAAGAGAATATGAAATGGAGACCCGGGTTATTTCGCGGTGAAAAATCCTCATCAGACAGTATCAAAATAAATACTCGTTTTCCTCAACTGAAATAACTTTATCACGTTCCTAAAGGCATTACAAATCTTGCATAATCTCATAATAGATATGCAAACAAAAAATAACACTATCCAAACTTCTCCGGTTACACTCGTCAAAAGATCGTTGTACTAGGCAAACATAATAAACGTGGATATCGCTAACATTACGCAGTACAATGTACGCAACCACGCAATAAAACCTAAGCTTTATGTGTTTTCGTGTAAAAGTGCTCTTTTTAACCGACTTCTTCAAAAGGAGGAGGTTTCTCAATTCGACCGTATATATGTTTTTTTTTTTTTTTTTTTTATGTGTGTTCGCGGATAACTTCGTCGTTTATGAACCGATTTTGATTATTCTTTTTTTGTTGGAATGGGGATATGCCAAGGGTGGTCCCATGATAAGGAAACCAGGATCTGATGATGGCATCCCAGTGAAATCGAGGGGAGCTTTCGAAAATCGTAGGAGCGACTAGTGCGTTTGTTAATTTTTTCATTAAGTATTTTAAAGCACTACAATTTGATGAAGGCCTGGAGTCGATCTGATGATGGAGCCGAAAGACAGTCGAGGGGACTCCTCAACGATTTACAGCAGTTACCTTGTGTTTGGGCTTGATTAATTTGTATTGATGTGAACTTTACACCTAGATGGGTTGCGACTGTCATTAGGGGTCTGATGATGAAGACGAAGGACAGTTAAGGGAACTCCTCAACAGATTACAGTAGCTACATTGTGTATGTTCACCGATTACTCGAAGACGGCTGGACCGATTCCAAAAGTTCTTTTTTTATTTGAAAGGGTATACTCTCGAGGTGGTCCCATTATCATCAAGTTGGAATCTGATGAGAGGATTCCATGGAAATCGAGGGCAACCCTCAAATTTTATAGGCAAAGCTACAGCGATTTGGATATTTTTTAAAGTAACTTGAGCATTTGCTCTCGAAAATCATCACTTGGTAAAGTGGAGCTGATGATGAAGATCACAGATGGCCATCGGAACTACTCACTGACAAATATTTCACGGGTTGCGATTCGATTACTTTAATATGGTTGCTAAGCAATTTATGCTCGTCACAATGCGTATTGCGAGTGATTGTTGAGAATCTCCTGGTTCTTACCGGGAGAACTCCTCAACAATTAACGTCCCAGCATCGGGAAAAGCAATATTTTGTAAAAGGTGATGAACAGTTGGCATTAGGCTTTTGTAACTTAGATAAATTACAAACTGACCCACTAAAAAGTGAAAAATAAAAACATTTTTACAAAAAAAAAACAACCGACTTCCAAAAAAAAACACTACAAATTGAAAAATAACTTTAATTTCGGAAGTCGGTGTCAATAAACGAAAACGCGGAACCAAAGACACCGACTTCCGAAATTAAAGTTATTTTTCAATTTGTAGTGTTTTTTTTTGGAAGTCGGTTGTTTTTTTTTTTTAACGTCTGATTTCCTGGTAAAGAGTGACAAGTTCAAGTTTTTTTTTTCTGTTACGTAAGGAACGAAGACATGGAATCTAGACGTTTATGGAAACAATAAAATAAAAAAATAATGAATAAAATATTTATATTATTATTATTGAAATAGCTGACTCGGCGAACTTCGTACTTCAAAATCAAAATGTTTTATTTCACATAAACCTACATGGGCACTTATGAAACGTCAGAAGCTAGGTGCACGGTTCCAATTGGTCGTTTCCTATGGAGAAGAACCGGGAAGAAACTCCATGGTTACTCTTTTTAAAAATAATTGGCTTTTACAATGTTTCCAGATTACAGTAGGTATGGGAGGACAGCGCAGGCCTGTCAACAAGTACCAATAACTTGATAAAATAGAAAATGGTCTACAGATCTAAAGTCTATAAGGCCTACAAAGTCCTCACATTTACAAAATAAGAATCTATCAAAAGGATAGATAATAAAAAAGAAAAATAATAATAAAAACCTACTAAAACCAAGTGTTATGATTCTCATTAAAACCACTAATAAAGAGGTGAAAAATTTCAAGTGTCTGTATATAATGTCAATTAATAAAGAAATTATGTCAAAAAGTATTCGTACCGTACCTTTACAGGATGACCCCAACACAATAGTGGTTTGAAAACACATACATATCTAGCAAATAAAATGAAAGATCAACTTACGGCTAATACTTAAAAATCTAAACTTTTTTTTTAATGCTATAAATTCTTAACCTAAAATATAAAATCAGACATATCTAAGCAAATTCCACAAAACTTGCGAATTCACTCAGATTTCACGAAAATGTGTCAATTCTCTCATGCACTTCGTTTAGTACACATATTATGCGGATGAGGGGAGAATGAAATAATGACTAAGAATTAAATAAGGGAACTAATTTTTTGAGCTGTTATTTAAATATTCGAGATGTTATTATAATCAGTTGAAAAACATATTGAGCAGTTATTTAATTTAATGGCGGTTGATTAATTATTGCGACAGTAAAACATGGACAGTAATAAAAGATCAATTAGACTGTTATTTTATCATACAATGTCAATTCTAAAAATAATTGAGCAGTCCAATAACTAAATGAGCGGTAAAAATGATGGAATGGGCGGTTCGCTAAATAGTTCGGCAGATCATAGCGGATGCAAGAGCGAGCGAAGCGAGCTCGGGACTTGGGGCACCCCGACTCGGACAGGTTAGGTTCGAAGGGGATGACGGGGGCTCGAGTGAGCGAGCAAAGCGAGCGAACGAGCCCCCGTCATCCCCTTCGTGTTAGGTTCCTTTAAACCCTGTAGACAGAAATAGGGGCCCCGCGAAGCGGGGCTCCGTCGACTACACACCCAAAACTACTTTACCACCTCATTGTTTATAGAATTGCTTAGAATGAGATTTATTACCGACAAATTCCGATTTATTACTGCCCACACGTAACTGCCCATTCATTCATTTTTACCGCCCATTTAATTATTTTCCCACTCAATTATATATTCACTGATCCATTTCATTATTTTTTATTACTCATTTTTGTTTACTTTACTGCTTAGTTTTAACTGCTGAACAAGTTATTAAACGTGCCATTTATAATTTTTAACTTACCAAAACCGCTATTTACAACTGCCTCTTTAAATCAGTGCCATTAAATAATAACTAAAAATTTACAGAAAAAAAAAATCTGTCAAAGGGATACAATTTTCGTCGCCAATTGTATAGACATCAATTTAATGGAGATTAATTCTGTACTTTCAAAAATTGATTTTATGCAGTAGAACGGGTTGCACTCCGGGAGTGCCGGCAGAAGTGAAAACTTGAATATCAACGTTGTTTACTGTTACTGTATCCGTAACCGTAACCGTCTGTCTGTCTGTCTGTCTGTCTGTAATTTGATCCTGTATACATGTTTTAAATTTTTCATATTTTGGAATCTTAAGAATTTTCGATCAGGGTCACGTCTATAGACTGCAATCCACCCGGGTTTAAACCCGGTGCTTTGATAAACACCCAATTTTGTGGGTGTTTATGGGTGTTTACGGGTGTTTACGGGTGCTTATCGGGTGTTTATCAAAAGCAATTTAAACCCGGTGGATTGCCTATCTTATAGCACGTGTCATCTTACGAATGTTACGATCAGGGTCACGTGTCCTGACGCAAGCTTAACATTTTTTACCCATTACAAAAAAGTGTACAACGCCGCTAAATAAGTTTTCACTTCAAAAACCAATACGGCTATTATCATTATCTTTGTCTCGTTACTCAGTCATCAGTGCGGTTAGCACGTGACGTTATTACCTTCGTATTATTTAATTTCTAAACGCACCCTGTTTGATAGGTACGAAGAGGTTATATGGGATAACAAAATTGTTGCTTTTACTATTTTCCTTACAACTTCTTCATATTTTCTCACCTTCTAAGCCTTCCTTGAACTTCTACAAATATTTCAAAACTAAAATTAGCCAAATCGGTCCAGCCGTTCTCGAGTTTTAGTGAGACTAACAAACGTTATTTCATTCTTATATAATATAGATTGAATAATTAATTAATTGTGATAACAAATAATCTTTTTTTCTTTATTTTCTTAAACTCCCATGATAGGTACCTAATTACAATGATTTCTCGTCGAAATAAATATTACGATAGTAGGTACACGCGACGATACATCGAGATAGACTTGCCCAGTTTTAGCTGACCTCACATTGTATAGGCTTTTTCTGCAGTCACGAGCAATAATATGTCAACACTTGGCAACTTTTAATTGCGATTTTTTCGTGAAATGACGAATGCAACGTTGAAATACGACACTTTACATAAACCTATGAGTTCGAAAATACTATGTTCGTAGCAACATAAAATTTCAAAAATAAAGGAGAAAATTGCCTTTGAATAAAGCCAAGTGTATACATACTTCTTATGCTCGTGACTGTACAATGAGAAGTCAACTTATACTGGAAATGTAATAGCTTGTTATGTCGTCGTGCGTACTTATCATAAGAGAATGAAACACATTATTAATAAATAAAAATTGTTTTACTTAAAATTAAAAAAAATACACAGCTGCTGTACCTGCAGTAGTATCTACATAAAATGGCTTATACTATAAACTGTACAATTTTTCTTACACATTCAGAATGTAAATACTTTAGACTATTTCCTCAAGCCTCAAGACTACATGATCTAAAGCGCGGTCACTATCGGACTGCATAGAAAAGAAAGAGAAGCGCGATGGCACAACACTGGTAATTTATTGCAAAATATAAAGCAATTATCTATACAAAAACTATTTAATATTAAATTTTGGTAAAAATTATTTACGGTTTAAGGGATACAGTGCTTGAAAACCAACTTTTTGACCGTTTTCAAGAAATCTCCGCCTTAAGAGGACCCTGGAGTTGTAGTTTATTTATTTTATTTTATTTGGGAAACAAACAAATGCAATAACAAACATTATGTACCTATACAAATAGTTCAACACAATTGAGAAAGTTTCCACAGATTACTATACAAATAAATTATATGTATGTACCTAAGTGTAACAACAACCAGAAGTACACACCGTTAAAATTGACAGAATTCACAATTTAATACATTAAATTTCGATGCTAAAATATTTCATAAACAACATTTTAAATGTAAGTCTGTCGTCTTTAGTTATCAATGCTCGTCTCTGGATGAGCAGTCAGAAGGCCTCTTCATAAACAGATTAGACAAGAGGCCTTTGGTCTTGCAATGGTACAGTAATAGGCTGGCATTATTTATATTTATACAGAGGGCGCAGATCAAATAAAAAGTCAAGACCACCACTTACAATCAAACTACACCTCACTATGTGCTCACATGTTTACGAAACCGGCTTCACTTTGCTGTTGACAGCCCTCTGTCTTGGTTTTTTGTTTGGTTTAAATTACTCATGTGACTCGGTTATTCAAATAACTTTAATTTCTTCGCTAACATTATAAATCTAATTATGGTTATCAAACAAATCCTATTTTCAGGTTTATCTTCCCAAAATAGAAATTCACATAAGTAAACACATCTCTGTAAGTCTTTGAAACACAAATTTTATGATATAAAATTAAATAATGCTACAGATAATACGTATCATAATTGACAAAAACCAGAAGGGCATTTCTCGTAATTTTAAGACGTTCACAGTCTGATGTCATTGTCATTCTGTCAAAAATACCTCTAAATTCCCTACATTTTTAACAAGTTTTTGACATTTGATGAGATTTCGACTAGATTTTGAATGGGAATTTGCCTTCTGATTTCGACAAAGCTATTTAAACGGTAGAATGTAAATAGTACTAAGTATAACAACCGATTTTAATTACATTAAAAACAACGAAACACGAAAAATACTGTTTATTTTTCGGTCGGCTTAAAGTTCAGATCAAATTATTATTTTTACTGAGAAATGATGAAAAAAAAACAATTATTTCTATACATAGGATACAGGCACTCAATTAAAATTATAAATCCATTCTCTCCTAATTAAAAATAATAATATTTCATTATTAAATTCGTCACAAATCTCTATTTTTCACACATAATGCGTATACGGGGTTAAATTAAATTTGCTAGTGAAACTCCCCAGACTTGATCTATTAATATTTTAACATGATAAAATAAAAATTAAGTTGATATTTTTTGATATCATCGGCCGCAGGTAAGTGTACCTAGTCACTTGAAATATCAGTTTATAAATCAGTTTGTTTTGTGTAAACGTCACAAACGTATCTAAATACGATATAACATAAAAATACATATTTTCTCAACTCATAATTCAAGTAACAACACCAGCAGCGGTCAATGACCCCTAAAAAAACATCAAATCTTTTTTATTTAATTTACACGTGTTTAGATACCGATACCAATCAGTACGTCTGCAGAGTTTCCCTAGATAATTTAATTTGACCCTGTAGATATTACTATCAAAATAATATCTTCTTTTAAATATGCTTGTTCACAAAAGCTCCAAGACAGCCTGCGAAATTCAAATTTTCTTAGGTTTTTTGCAATTTGCTGGTCAGTATTAAGTGGTACGTTGATTAAAATATGATTCACGACCGTAAAAAATTTGTATTTACAGAATTATAATCATTAAAATCATCAACACAACTCTCTAAGACCAAGTAATTCTATTGAATGAATATTTCATGAAATCTTGACATTTAGGATTATACTACCAAGTTGTATTACTGATATTAACGATTATAATTCTGTAAATACGTATTTATTACAGTCGCGAATCATAATTTAATCAACGTACACCCAGACACTGAGCTGCAAAAATCGTCAGAAAATTTGAATTTCGCGGGCTACATTAGCGCTTCCCCCTTAGCTGAGCAATTTAAATGAGCAAGAGTCTGCATGCTCTCTTTTAAATATCATAACATTGGAGCAGTATTCACAGTACGCACTTGCGCTGAATTTGACCCTAATATTCAAAAACTGATTTAAAAACTTTTAACAAAAAATTATAATCTAATTCTTCTTTCTCGCCCTGAAAAGATCTTGTATCTGCGCATTAGAGAGTCCTTTAGTTTCTGGCACTATTATATATGATATGATGGCGTTTATAAGGCTCACAGCACCAAATATATAGAAACATCCAAAGGTTCCGAAAGCGGTGAGCATGTATGGGAAGACCGCTAAAATTAAGAAGTTGAGGACCCACACCCATTCTATAATCATCATTGATGCTAATCCTTGTACCTGGAAACAAAGAATATCATCAATCAAAGAATCGCATGCACTGTACCAGCCCTCTTGCGTTGAAATATTTCGTCGTTTATTAAAAGAAAAAGTAGCTCAGCCATACATTTTGATCGTGTAGGTATTGCGCTTTTCTTTGAATAGGCATTTTTTCTTTTGATTACTGTCGGAAAAATTCTACGCTTGAATCTACTTCTAGAATCATGATTTGAGCGTAGAACTTTTTCGTCGATTCAACGGGTCACTCCCGTTTGGTAAAGGGTCACATGCGTTGAATTCATGGTATCATTTTGCGCATCGATGCCACTCGGTATTTAGTCTCATAATCGTATATCAAGATATTATTTTGAAACGAATCCAATGAATTGATCATGAACACGTGGAAATATTAAAGGCTAATTATGATTATATGACTCCATAAAAAGAAAAGATTTTTGTACTCCAAAAGAAAATACGATCTTCATCCTTACCTCAGACTCAAACACTTCAGCCAGTAGCACATAAGGAATGGTACCGGCTCCGATGAGGAATGAGAAGCAGTACGCCATGAGTAGCACCACGGTGACCCACGCAGGAGCTGACCTTGTCTGCAGCAGAAATCCAAGAGCCGCCACGCTCACACAGACCAGTACTGACGAGGATATTATTAGGATCTGTAAATAATAGGGATGAATTTTTTTAGCAAACAAAATGATTTTTTAGTAGAAGAAGCAAAATATAGGTATCGACTTTAGCTGTATATCCTTTACAGTTACTTGGACATTTCGGAAAATTAAGACGAATAACGAGATGCAATTTTATTTTATTGAAGTAATCTGAAGCAAAGATCGTCACTCACTGGACGCCTGAGGGAGGACATCGCTGTCAAGATAGACAATAAGATGGTGCGACGATCTGATAACATTTACACGGTCAATGTGGCCAGACATCTCACAAAGCAGGGAGGTTCGGAAGGAAAAATGCCTTTGTCCAGCAGTGGAATACGATAAAAGCTAACAAAAGGTAAAACAGAAGAGTTGTACTGTTTAAATAGGGCCTATAGTGACCGTAAATACCATAATTTTACTATTATTTGATTAATAATAATTAAAGCATTGAATTAAAGAAAAAGGTAAGAACAACATCAAGTTTCACTTGTTGCTAAACTTTACAAAATTATTAGGGTTAAAATGAAGCCTTTTTGTTGAGGTTAAATAATGTTCACGAATATGACTATCGAGAACCATGCTACAAAACGTAACATTGATTTCTTAAATCTAAGGAAACTGGCTACACATTCTATGGTAACGGGTTAGTAAATTCTAATCTCCCTGCAAAAAACGTGAAGGAGTCGCATAAAAATAAATGAAATAGAATCTTACCCTCCTGCCAGCCTTATCAGCAACTAGAGATGAGGTCATAGCTCCAACGAACTGAACGATGGCGAATATCACCGTGTACAGATCTGACTTGCTCGGGTCGGTCTCAGTGAATACTATCTTAGCATACACTTGTACTGGAACTAGGCCCATTAACACCTGGAAAGGAAGATACGATAACGATTAAATTAATTTAAATGACGTGACTCATGATCAATGGAACCATTTGCATTGCTGTTAAAGAAGATGAGAAATTGGACCATGTTCTATCCTAATCGGTTTAAAGAGCAATTATCGCGAAAAAGCAAGTTGAAGCACCAGTTACGTTAAGGTCTTCGGGATAACTTCAAATTGTACAGCGCCTATTACCCGGCGAGCAGGTGACTGGAGAACGTTTATTTACCTGCATTGTGATCACTGTCATCACTACGAAGAATGCCCGTCGTGAAACCGGTGAAATAACTGGAAGAGAAAAACAAAGGATTACAAAATGACAAAAAACTACGTGAAACCGTGAAAAAGAAACGTTTAATGTATCCACAGGAACGTAACCACATTGATAAATCAGGCATACGTAAATGAAAACTTTCACGTTCAATTTCATAATATATCAACTTTATCGAACGACATAACCAAACAAAATCGTCAGATAATGTCGATTGTACAACTAGTGCATAAAAGTAGTCATTGTACCACAAGACGTTTATATCCACCCGAGCCGCGTGCGAGGGTGGATAGTTAAGTCGAGGAGTCGTTTATATACTCTGCTGCAGCCCGAGTTATATACTCTGCTTCCCACTTCAATTGCGAGAACATCAAACGGGCATAAAGTATTTATCAGTGTTCAAAAATTTTGCAAAATTGAAGAATTTTTTTTTTTTTTAATTTTCAACATGTGTTATTCGACTTGGGTATACTGCCGAGTCATAAAAACGTTTCTTTGCGTTTTTAAATAATAGATGACAGCTATTTTACCTGGTTTAATTAAATTAACGATAGAAAACACGGAAGTGATATAAATTAAAGCAAATGAAATAAAATTACGACTTTAATCTGCGACGTTTTATTGTGCGTGATTATTTTAGTCTTAGAAAAAAAAAACTTTATGCACTAGATAATAAAAAGCGACATTATGTCGCCTACGCACAACATAAAGACGAACTTTTAGATTATGAGAAGTGAAAAAGATATTTGTAGAACAAAATGTCCAAGTCAAATAATGTGAAGTCTGTCTGAGCCTTTGTAGATACTTACATAATAGCTTGATTGGAGACAATGCTTTCGGTTGCTCTGGTATAATGTCTTCATTGTTTAACTTTTGTTTTTCTGCTTCCTCTGCTTTCGGGTCGGTGTCTGGAAAAACAAATGAGGATCATAATTAAAGAAGCAATATATTACGTGAAAAATTCAAGTTGGCAAATCATAAGGACTCATGGAAAGTGGTCACCACCGCCTTGCAATTGCACTTGCAATAAAGTGTAAAAATGTTTTGGGAAGGGGTCTTCTCATGTGCTAAATATATATTTTAGGAAGATGTGTGGGCTCCATTTTCCATTTGTGTCAACATACTAGCCATAGGATGTGTAAGATATACATGCTTTAGCTGGTATGTTTATAATATTATTAGCACTTGAGCTGGCCTAAATGTAGTTGACTACTTGCACTTCCTAAGCAAAAAGCTACTCACACTAATTTATTAAATTTCTGATTTATAAATTACTCTTAAAAATTAGAATAGAATAGAACAGAATACAATAGAATGCTCTTTATTATGTACACCATATAAATTACTGACATAAACATTTAGAAATTTTACAAAGAGTGACACAATGGGCGGTCTTGTCGCTAAGACCGATGTTTTTAATACAACCTTTGGATGGATAGGTAGGTTTTGGTGGTAGGTGCAACTACTCTTCTCTAATTCAATATCCTTACAAGGAAGTTAGAGTACATACCTGTAACAGAGATCAGCTCAACAGCCGGCATTATCTGATGCTTCAACCTCGTCAGTTCGTCTATCACGATCATTGAAGAAGCAGGCACCCCTCGGTACTTAGCTATCGCCTGTCTGGCATCCTGAAATTGTAATAACCATTTTGTTAGCCTTGGTCGCCGTTGATCCCGGCTGTCATTCGTAGACTTTTGACTCTCGGTACGGGCTGTTTGAGAATGATGAAATTATTTCATCACTACTGCTCTCAAAACACACCAAAAATTCGAAAACATATGACATCCGTCAACCTACACTGAGCCCTCGTGGATTACGGTCCACTTCCTCTTACAGAGAGGAGGCATGTGTCCCAGCAGTGGGAATATTATAGGCTAATTATGCTTATGCTATTCTGCTAATAATATCTAATACGGTTATTTAATTGACACTCCCTACATTATTCTCCATACTAATATCATAATAAACGAACTCACCTCTTCGCTCTTTTGCCTCAGCAAATACACAGGACTTTCCACAACCAGCAATATAAGTAGTGTGCAGCATATACTTAGTACTAACTGCAGCCAGATTATGGTTCTATACGTCAGGAACCAGCCGACTAGGTAGGACATTAATGTGCCCAAACAGTACAGGAATATTGAGGCTGGAAGGAGAGAGAATAGTATTAGTATTGATCAGTTTTTTTACAACTCTTTGTACAGGAACTGTAACAGCAACTGCATTTATTGGAACGAAGTTCTTTTACGGAGCTTGTGGTAGGAGTCGTCGTTTCAGCCGATAGACGTCCACTGCTGGACATAGGCCTCCCCCAATTTTGGGGGGGGTTTGCCATAATCGCCACGCTTGGCAGGCGGGTTGGCGATCGCAGTATGGTTTGATGGTGGAATAAATAGAGAATGCTGCTGCCCATTCTCCGGTAAGATCCTTAGTCGCCTCTTACGACACCCACACCCACGTGGTAGGAGTAAACTGGTAGAAATCGTCACGTAACAAAAAAGCGTTATACCCTCTTCAAGCGACTTTTTAGGGTTCCGTAGTTCCTACAAGGAACCCTTATAGTTTCGTCATGTCCGTCTGTCTGTCTGTCTGTCCGAGGTTTTGCTAAAAGACCGTTAGTACTAGAAAGCTGTAATTTTGTAGGAGTGCGTATATCAATCACGCTGACAAAGTGGTAAAATAACATTTTGAAAAAATTTTTTTTTAGGGTAGCTCCCCTATATGTGAAGTGGGGATGAATATTTTTTTTGTCGTCTACCCCATGGTGTGGGGTATCGTTGAATAGGTCTTCTAAAATGACTTAGGGGTAGATAAAATTATTTTTCGATTTAATGCTCCATTTACGAAATATTAAACTTTAAAGTGCAAATTTTTGTTCCAGTAGGGCGTCCCCCCCCTCCCCTCTAAAACCTAAACTGCTAACTTGAAAAATATCGAAAAATTCACGATGATAGTGCATTACTTGAACTTTAAAGGAAAACTATAGCGGTTAAGATAACTTTATTAGTTTAGCAGTAATAGTCGTTGAACTTGGGTGTTGGATAATTTTGTACCAAATACAAAATCCTTAGCATTAATCCTTTAAAGTGACTAAAATGAAGTAGTTGCTTGTTTATAACGGGTAAAGACTTGCATTGAAAAACAAAATACGATTTCTTTTTTATTTATTTTTTTTATATTCAGAATAAAGAACAACAGAATCGTACTACATTGTGATAACGGGCTACTACGGAACCCTACACTGTGTGTGGCCCGACACGCACTTGGCCGGTTTTTTATTATTTGTAATAGAAAGAGACAGAGAGAGAGGGAGACAGTTTTTATGGTTTTCGAGGGTGCTGAAGCCAATAGTGAGGTCAACATGAAAATCCAAGATAGCAGCCGCATGTTTATTCAAAATTTTCGCCATTTTGACATTTTCGCAGCCGCTATCTTGAACTTGAACTTCGTTCCTGCCGGGGGTCTCCCGACCCTACTCGATATTTTTTAATGCAGATGAATACAGTTCCAGTGTGACTGAAAATCAAAGGTACATGCAGATAAAGAATTTAAAGTCTGCAACAAATTGAAAATTTCTATGCATGAGCAATTTCACCTAAACCCATGACTTTACTTCTTATTGTAAAACAACAATGGTGAAATCTTCGGAGACAAAAAGAAGTGAATGTCCTCAACCGCTCTCTTTTACATTAACCTCTTTTATTATTTTACACAAAGTAAACAAAATGTCTAGGGACACCGATATTCTTTCAAAGGCACTGATACTGATTTATTAAAAAAAAAAACGAATTAAGCAGGTTTAAATATTTTGTGATCAAAAAACTGGCAGCATTGCCACACATGTCCCTAGAATGCAAATTAAAAAAAACGGAACCATAATAATATAGTCTAATACTTTGCTCTAAGAAAAATCCACTGACAGCGTTTATTTAAAATCCCAACAGTAAAGATAATTATACTAAAATGTATCTCACCTGAAGCTAATCCTCCTCTAATAGCATCCTCAGCGACTTCTGATATAAAGATAGGCGATAATACCAGGAAGGCACCACCAGATATACCAGCTATGAACCTCGCAGCCAGGATCAGGTTTATTGAAGTCGATACTCCTACTATTGCCCATGATAACTGAAACATAGTCATCATCAGCCTATAGCAGTCCACTGTTGGACATAGGCCTCGAAACATAATAAAAATTTATATGAATAAATTTTTCCTTGAACAATAATGTAATTCTTACAGTTGTCCTAAAATTTGCTCCCTTGTAGGAAATTGTATTATTCTAAATAGATGTAGGAAATTGTATTATTCTAAATCTTTAACCGTGCCTTGGTTTGTTCAGCCTGGGCCGAAACTCAGTCTTATAATTGAAGGAAAGTTGGGACCGGGTTTCCTAAAAAAATATCCAAGCAATCAACCGTTGCAATATTTTTTTTAGAAGCATGTGTCTTGTTATGGCGGAAGTGCCCAAATAGCCCGCGAAATTCAAATAACATTACGTTTTTGGAATTTGCAGGTTAGTGTTAAGTTATATGTTGAACAAATTATGATTCGCGACCGTAACAAGTAAATATTTACAGATCATTATCCCTATTGAATAAAATTTCAAGATTTATATCATATAAAATTGCAGGCTACCCTGGCGCTTCCCCTTTAACCAAAAAGTAATTTCCACTTACCACAAACGGCAAAGACAAAATAACACCACCGTTTCTTCTTCCTAACGAATTAATTAACAAACCAGCGATTGCTGATCCAACAATAGCTCCTAATGAAGGCAAACTGCCTAACAATGCCTCTTCAGCTTTAGTCATAGGTGTTGATAGAGGAGTCGTTGTGTTTGAGGCATAAAGCTCTGATGTGTATGAGGGCCAAACGTTAAGAGCCCCCATGACGGTGGAGCCGAAGCCACCTGCAAACAAAAGAAGAATACGTTAGAGTAGGCTAAGACGAGGAGTGAGGTAAAGAAAAGGTTTGCTGATGCACTTTTTGAACAACAGCTTTTTCACAGGAACGCGTAGATATTTAGTTGAAATTAATATCAAATCGTTCGGCTACGGTCCCTTGACCCTCTAAAAAATCAAGCTTCTATTTCAACGCAATAAAAAATTAGGCCATTTATGCGACATATAAATTACTCGCAAATAAATTAAAAGTACTTTCAGTTGACCTAGAATCATGAAATTTTACGAAAAGCAAGATGTCACGAGAATTGCCCTTCAGAGATACTAAATAGGTCTCTGGTTTATTCACCTTTCCTAAGTGACATCTAAACTTAACTCAGATGAAATTGAGAGACTCCTATTATAATTCGTACTTTCCAGGTTTGAACTTACAAGCTCGTGCTCAAGAGTTTGACATGCGGATCTCTAACCCTCCGCCATCAAAATATTTAATGGTGACAGATAATTTTCATTTGTGCAGATTTGTAATTGGCACAGGACTATATTATATAGTTTACGTTAATGATTTTATTTCTCTGTAAATCTTCCCTGCGATAGAAATAAACCAAATTTGATGATGATGGTGATAGATGATGAACCCGCGATCCCAATGGGTATTCTACTCTGATTTGAGTATGTGTAAAATTCTGAATTTTGATATTACTACGACACATGTGTCAGTGCCACATAATTTCACTAACGAATCAAAAAAAAGCAGACCACCGGATGTGTGTGATAATGAATATGTCCCAACATTGTTTATCAGTTTAATTTAAATTCTGCAGGACACATAGGTATGGCACGCTCTCTAAACTTATAACAATCACATTATATTTCCGACAATGGGATTGAAAAAAAGTTGACGATAATATATTATAGCATTAATAGTATAAGTATAACCAGCACGCATCTCGGAAACCATTTAACATGCGGGTACATACATACATGCGTGATTAATATTTTGCTGAAGAAATAGTTGTCCACAAGAGCCGGTTGTCCAACTACGAATATTATTTTGTCTATTCTCCCGTCGTCTCACGTTTTGAATTTCGTCGTGTTCTTATAACAATTTTTCAATCAAAATCAGTCATTTATTCAAATTAGGCTGAGAATCAGCACTTTTCGATCGTCAATTACAAAAGGCTCGCCCTTCACCTTTACTTCACAATATTATTTTTATCCCTAATCTCTATATTGTTTGAAGTTTTTCTTTCATATTGCTTTAAGTTCCTCTATCAATTTCTTCTTTCCGAGTAACCCGGGCAATGAAGTAAAAAAAAAATGTTACATTGTTTTTAACCACTCCTTGCTAAACACCGTCAGCATTTGATAGAAGACATTTTGACACAATGTTCCACTGACTTTGACTAATTTATCGCTTTCATAACTGCGACAGTTATTTTTCTTAATTAAGTGTCTTACCCTGTCTTCTTTATCATCATTATTGTCCTCTTCTTTAATTATGTCTCTTTCTAGAACTTGTTGTTTTAATAATCGGTGACCTACACTAGGATTGTCTTTTTATCACACAAATACCATACTTGTAACAAACATATCGAAACTGGATAACACGTCTCTTAGCTATCACTGTTTACTGCCAAATAACATGGAACAAATATTTAAGTATTATCTCTCGACCGAGATGCGTCGATGCGTTGGACCGAATTCAAATTCGCGCTTAAATAAGTTTCTTTTTTTATTTCTTACCGGCCAAAGCGGCATGGAACTGCCTAAGTCTTCCTTTATTCATGTTGATTCACTCCGAACTAACGAGTATCGTCACTACACGCTCAAGTAATAGTAACATTTCGGCAAATAGTTTATTACATAAATTAATTAAATCACACAAGATGTTTAAACAAAACCTGTGTGTAAATATTTTATCTTTTGATAAGAGTCTGTCATTCTTATCATTTGCGATGCGAAGTCTGAATGTTCTGATATTAATTAAGTGTTTCAAAAATCAACATTTTGCTAAATTAATATTTAGTTTGGTATTTTTTTTAAGTCCAGCGTGATTTTGCTAATACTCTTTAAACTGGAAATCTAAGCATGTGTCGGTCCCCTCCACTAGACTGACAGCCACGTGAAGGCTACGCGGATCCGTTAAAACAAATAAGCTCGAAACTTTAACAAGTTAAAGAACAAAAAACGCTAGGAGTTTATGGAAAATTATTTCGATAGTAATAACAATCTTTTTAATTTTTTACTAAATTTTCTTTAAATAGGTATCTTAGTAAAATTACCATTATAACAACCAGTGAGTGCCACTTAAAATAAAATTAAAGATACAAGAAAATGCAATGAAATGTTAGCTGTGCTTTACCGTGACTTACGAGTTGTAGGTCGTAGGTTCGAACCCAGATAGGCGCTTTACTTAGTGCAAATTATTCCATCACCATTGCTCTCAAAACGGTGAAGGAAAACATCGTGAAACCGGCATGTCCTGGAACCAAAAATTCGCAGACATGTGACATCTACCAACCCGCACTGGGCCACTTGCCCGGTTGATTGCGATTTACGGCCCACTCCCTCTCACCGAGAGGAGGTCTGTGTCCCAACAGTCGGAACATTAGCTGATATTATGAGTGTATTTGCCTACTCCCATAGGTAAGGCTTTGTCCTCGTTTATAAGTCTAAAGATATTCTCAAAGTCAATGTTATTTATTATACTAAGGGCACCTTGCGCAACATTTATAATACTATTTTGTTTAGTTAACTTGTTCGAATTATGTAGATAAAATTGTCTTGGTCTACGTTCAAGTCTTGGAGTAAGGTTACTACATATTTAGCAGTTTCAGAAGAGCATGCATTGATACTACAATTTGCTATAGTGAATATCACCATTTCTGCGTTACTAGTTAGGCAAAAGGATTGATAGAACATAAAATATGGTACCTACCTAAGTTATGTCAGTGGCTGACTAAGCCAGTCGGAGGCCCAGGGCGGCAAAATAAAATGGGGTACCCTACCCTACCCATCAGGGTACCTAACCTAACCTAACCACTTCTCAAGCTTTTCTGCATATCAATGCAGAAAAGCTTGAGAAGTGGTTAGGTTTTCTCTAGTCCAATCATACGGAAATAGGAGATACTATATCGAGCTATGCAGAACAACAGATTCAGAATGAAGGATCTTAGAAACTTTTAAATGTTCCAGTTCATATTTTGCATATGTAGAGGGCCCCGAGTAACAAACTGCCTTTAACTTCTTGGAACATATTTTGGCCTTGTTTGGGATTTCATTAGAAAATTCTTCTCGAGATTTAGGGGCACTCCAGGACAGGGCGCCCCTGCCGCCGCGTGTGCCAATGAATTAGAATTTAAACTAATGCCTGTACACCACACTTTATCATTTATAATATCACCTCCATAATCACCATACCATCAACGCACTTTATTGTCCGCTGCTCCTGTTTTCTGCAAGTTTTGTCGAGGTTTTCCCGACAAGACCATGATTCTTGCTGTGTTCTAATTCTCAGATCCGCTTGCAGAAATCGCTACATTTACCACTAAGCTTATTTAAAACATCGATCTGTTTCTGTCAATCATTGGAACATGGCAGAGACGTTGTTTTAAATGTGTATAATGCTAAACGTATTTAAAAGAGATTTATGTTGCAAGCGGGCCTTAAGAGGAAATGCGGGTGATCTTTTCTCCATAGAGAAGTTCTCGCCTGTTTTCTTTTTGGTTAATGACCATAATAGCAATGATTTTTTACAGAATAATAAATATTAACTACTTGTATGTCCCTATGTTCTCCTTTTTGATGATACATTATTTTTATAAGCACCCTCAAAAAATGCTGTCAAAAGAGGCCTAGTATACTAATTTGACAACTAATGTAAAAAGAAAAACATAGGGACACGGTATATATCTCCTTCTTATTCAGCTTATGAAATATCTGTTTAAATTGGTCCAGAATTGGAGGAGGAATTAGGCAAGAGCCAAAACTCGAATTATGACTTTTTACTTAGGCTTTTTCAAAAGCCTCTCCGACCGCATTTCCTCATAATAGAGCGAACAGCAGATTTTTTTTTTCAGAATTAGTGTCATAGTATATTCATGGGTAATAATGACCTATAAAAGTTGGTCCAGTTTGAATCATATACGTACAGACTGGTTGAACTTCGGCGTATATTTCTGTCCAATGTCACATCAAAATTATTACAATCGAAACGAGAGCCAGTAGCTATTTGTTTTAGATACTATCATCATCTGCCTAGCCTTTTCCCAACTATGTTGGGGTCGGCTTTCAGTCTAACCGGATGCAGCTGAATACCAGTATTTTACGTGGAGCGACTGCCTATCTGACCTTAAACCCAGTTACAGGGTAATACGATACCCCTTGGTAAGACTGGTTGTCAGACTTTCGGGCTTCTGACTACCCGTAAAGACTGTCAATGATCCACGAATGACAGCCGGGACCAACGGCTTAACGTGCTTTCCGAGGCACGGAGGGGTCACGGTCATGTAAAGATGGTCACCCATCCACAGACCAACCGCGGCAAGTGAAGCTTAACCTGATTGATTGACCTGTGCTCAAAAATCAAAATCAAAATGTTTTATTTCACATAAACCTACATGGGCACTTATGAAACGTCAGAAGCTAGGTGCACGGTTCCAATTGGTCGTTTCCTATGGAGAAGAACCGGCAAGAAACTCCATGGCTACTCTTTTTAAAAATAATTGGCTTTTACAATGTTTCCAGATTACAGTAGGTATGGGAGGACAGCGCAGGCCTGTCAACAAGTACCAAGTACTTGATAAAATAGAAAATGGTCTACAGATCTAAAGTCTATAAGGCCTACAAAGTCCTCACATTTACAAAATAAGAATCTATCAAAAGGATAGATAATAAAAAAAGAAAAATAATAATAAAAACCTACTAAAACCAAGTGTTATAATAATAATAATAATAATTATATGTACATACAATTAAATAAAGGGAATAATAATAATAATCATTTTATTTCGGACAACTATAAGATCCATAACTTGTTAGTAACAGTTTTGTACTTAAAATACTATTGTTAGTAACTTAAACTAAAGACGAAAAAGTACGAAGACCATCCAACACTCGACACCCAGAAACTACGGAACAAGTCTTCGCACAAATTGCCTTATTATGTCGCCACAGCCGTCAGGATGCTATTGCGACTGCCTCTTATTCTGCTCAGGAGTGAGGCCGTTTTTTTGCGGATGATGGCATGAAATCCGTCGGTATGGGCTACCGCGAACATTTCTGAGGCACTGCAAAAACGGGGCAGTCGCAACAGCATTCTAAAAACATTATTATATTGGACGCGCAGGACATCCAGCGACCTTTTCGAATAGTTGACCCAAAGACTACCGGTGTAAAAACTCTGACAATAGGCTTTAAAAAGCGTAATCTTTACTTGGTCTGTACACCGAGCAAATCTTCGTGCCAACATATTACCCCTGACCGCTAGAGCCCTGCGCTCCCTCTCAATGTCACTATGATCACTGAGGTCGTCGGTAAGAAAATGCCCAAGATATTTAAACTTTGTGACTCTACGTATTGGCGTACCGTTTATGACAAGTTCGAGGACATTCTCCCGGCGCTTACCAGCGACCCCAAAGACCATGTATTCACATTTTCTGGCATTATAGACCAGTCCATGTGCGGCAGCGTAGGTCTCACATACTTTGAGCAGCTCCACGATCGCCCCCGGCGACGGGCCCAGCAGCACCATGTCGTCCGCATAACTGATGTTGTTACAATTAACACCATTTACCCTGCATCCGACACGCATGCTGCTGAGCTCGGCAATGAGAGCTAGTTTGTTTAAGAAATGACTTGCTAGTTTTAGTTAATCTAAATTTAGGTAACACAATTTCATTTTTACTACGTGTATTTATATTATGGAAATCGCTTCTTATTTTGAAGAGTCCTAATTTTTTGCGAACATACAAAATACTTTCTAAAATATAAAGAGAAGGCAGAGTTAGTATATCAATTTCTTTGAATTTGTTTCTAAGAGACTCGCGAGGACCCATTGTATAGATTGCGCGGATTGCCCTCTTCTGTAAAATGAAAATTGAATCTACGACAGCTGCCGATCCCCACAGCAGAACACCATAAGACATAATACTGTGGAAATAAGCAAAGTATACTAACCTAGCTGTGGCTATATGTTAACTGCCTTATTTTTCTTACTGCATATGCAGCTGAACTTAATCTACTTGAGAGAGCTCTAATGTGTGCGCCCCATTGTAATTTTGAATCTAAAGTAATTCCTAGAAATACAGTTTCCGTAACAGTATCTAGTCTTTTGCCATCAAGTTCTAAATTCAGACCCACTTGAGGTACATTTGGTAATGAAAACTTAATATATTTAGTTTTGTTCGCATTAAGTAAAAGATTATTAGCTGCAAAACATTTCGAGAGAACAGCCAGACTATCGTTAACATGTAAAACATCCGTATCTTTTCTATCTATTTTAAAAATAAGGAAAGTGTCATCAGCGATTAAAATGATATCTGACAAGTTAGCTATCATGTAAGGAAGGTCATTAATATAAACTAGAAATAGGAAAGGGCCAAGAATTGAGCCTTGAGGCACGCCCATCTTAACTAGAGACCCCGATGATGTCGCCCCGTTAACGTTTACTTTTTGCTTTATTTTATTATTTAGACACGGGCCCCTCAGATACTATAACAGTAACTTAGCAGAACTTGACATAAATTATGATTTTACTGCTTATTTATATTTTCCTTGTGGCAAGGTGGCTTTTTCAAAAGCCTCTCCAACCGCATTTCCTATTAATGCAGCGAACAGCAGATTTTTTTTTTAGAATTCGTGTCATAGTTAAAGTATTTGTATATTCATGGGTAATAATGACCTATAAAAGTTGGTCCAGGCATTTTGTTTCAGTACTATACGTACAGACTGGTTAAACTTCGGCGTATATTTCTGTCCAATGTCACATCAAAATTATTACAATCGAAACGAGAGCTAGTAGCTATTTGTGTTAGATACTATATCAGTTTTATTCAAACAACGGCAATTAATAGTATTACGGTAGCATAACAGCATTTGGCATAAATTATGGTTTTACTGCTTATTTATATTTGCCTCGTGGCAAGGTGTTAGGCTTTTTCAAAAGCCTCTGCAACCGCATTTTCTCTTAATGGAGCGAACAGCAGATTTTTTTTTGCAGACTTCGTGTCATAGTCAAATTTTATATATATTCGTGGGTAATAATGACCTATAAAAGTTGGTCCAGGCATTTTGTTTCAATAATACACGTACAGACTGGTTGAATTTCGGCGTATATTTCTGTCCAATGTCACATCAAAATTATTACAATCGAAACGAGAGCTAGTAGCTATTTGTGTTAGATACTATATCAGTTTTATTCAAACAACGACAATTAATAGTATTACGGTAGCATAACAGCATTTGGCATAAATTATGGTTTTACTGCTTATTTATATTTGCCTTGTGGCAAGGTGTCGCGAATGTCGCGATGTAAACGGGAATACAAGTATCGAAGGTTCTTACATCCATTATTCTTATTATGAACTTGCTTCAGCCCGTGACTTCGCCCGCTAAAAACCGCGTGATATGTCGATAAAAATAATCAAATTACATACAAAATTTCATCAAAATCAATCCAGTCAGATAGGAAACGCCGACCTCATCTAGTTTAAAAAAATATGATTGACGTGTAAAAGTGTTTGTGCAAACCTACTTACAAAATAAAAAGTCATTTATCATTTATCAGCCGTTTCGGAGATTAGCTGGAACAAACCGACACCACAGAATAACTAATAGGACTAGCCGACACACAGACCAAATTTTTAAATATTTGTTATAGGTAGCGTAATATACTTTTATAGGCATTTAGTAAAAAGCTGTTATTTTGACATTACAAACAGATATTGCAATTTGATTTATTTGTATATAGATTATAATAATATCTTTTTCCGAGACATCTTTGACTTTAGGTTGTGTGGGTGTACTATAAGGCACGCCTCCGCCTAATCGTTCAGGATGTTCAGGCGTGATAGTACGAGTATATGCACATCACTGACTGAGAAGCTTTCGTGGCCCAGTGGCAACGTAAGGAGGCACGACTTACGAGTGTTTGAAGGTAAGGGGGTCCGATTTCAGATGGGCACGTGTGTTGTGTAGTGAAATCTAAGTATTTCTCGAAAGGGTGACTGAAATTAGACTTCCTATGATGATCAAAACCACAACGACGTTGTCACTTAGACAATAACCTCCATAGTGAAATGGTTAGATAAAAATAATCTTAAAATAAATATTGATAAGACGAAATTAATGATGTTTAACCAACGTGCGAATACCAATATGACAGTATGCTATAACAATAACATTATAACACAAGTAGATACACCCAAATTCCTAGGTTTAACGGTTGACAAAAAATTGGACTGGAAAAGGCGAATCAGCCTATTTAAACTGACCCCAGTGATTAACATCGATGCTTTAGTCACAGCATATCATGGTTTGGTGAGTTCAGTATTGAGGTATGTTGTCATTTTCTGGGGTAACTCAATCAACAGGAAATTAGTTTTTAAATCACAAAAAAGGCGCATTAGGTTAATTTTCAGACTCCACAGTTTAGATTCTTGTAAGTCATTGTTTATCAAATACAAATTATTGACATTTCCTTCCTTATATAATTTTGAGGTGGCTGTATTTGTTAAGACCAATCCAGATCTCACATCATCACCATCACTTCAGCCGAAAGACGTCCACTGCTGGACATAGGCCTCCCCCAAAAGGGAGGGTTTGCCATAATCGCCACGCTTGGCAGGCGGGTTGGCGATCGCAGTATGGTATGATGGTGGAATAAATAGAGAACGCTGCTGCCCATTCTCCGGTAAGACCCTTAGTCGCCTTTTACGACACCCGCGGGAAGTAAGGGGTGGTGGAATTCTTTAAGTCCGGCACCACACAGACATCCGGCACCACACAGACAGAGTATTGAGGTATGTTGTCATTTTCTGGGGTAACTCAATCAACAGGAAATTCGTTTTTAAATCACAAAAAAGGTGCAATAAGTTAATTTTCCGACTCCACAGTTTATATTCTTGTAAGCCATTGTTTATCAAATACAAATTATTGACATTTTCTTGCTTATATATTTTTGAGGTGGCTGTATTTGTTTAGACCAATCCAGACCTCACATCATCACCATCACTTCAGCCGAAAGACGTCCACTGCTGGACATAGGCCTCCCCCAAAAAGGAGGGTTTGCCATAATCGCCACGCTTGGCAGGCAAGTCCATTTTAACATGGCACGTGCCTTTTTTTTTCTATGACTATTATTTTTTAATTATTATATTACTTTTTTCTCCCCGAAAGACCCCAATCAGGAGGCCCGAAAGTCTGACAACCAGTCTTACCAAGGGGTATCGTATTACCCAGTAACTGGGTTGTGGAGGTCAGATAGGCAGTCGCTCCATGTAAAACACTGGTATTGAGCTGCATCCGGTTAGACTGGAAGCCGATCCCATCATAGTTGGGAAAAGACTAGACAGATGAGATGATGGATATTACTTTTTTCTCTCTTTGTGTTTACACATTATTTTAATATTGACGTAGTACCCTTGTTTTTATATTTTTTCTTCTGATATTTATATTTTCTTAATTTTATTTTTATTTTTGAAAATATCAATCAATAATAATATGCATTTGATTAATGTAATTATGTTATCTATTTTAGTATCAATGTCATCCATTATGGATTTATTAATATCATCATATTTGTACGCCTTCTGGTATAACATAGCGCGCTTGTAATTTTTCAATAACATCTATTTCTTTTTCCTTTTCTAGTTTTATTAAGGTTGCACAAAATATTGTATCTGCTTAAATACTGAAAAGTGAGCTTAATTCAATGACTATCCTATTTAACAAATACTTTCGTAGAGAGATGGCCTGAAACACAGGTTTAAATAAACCTAGATCAGGCAACGCACTACATTACCTTCAGAGTTCTATTTTCGACTGTAATCTCATATTTCACATACCATAGTCTATATCCAGATTATTATTATTATAATCCTATTATAGGCCTAGATTAATACCTACTACTGAACCATATGTACACTTTTTGTAAACTTATTATTTCATTTTTTTTTTTTTTCAAAGTCAAAGCATTTATTTCAAATAAGCACATAAAAGGCACTTTTGAACATCAAAAATTACTAAAATAGAATTGATTCTAGTCGCCCATTCCAAAAGGTAGTTTTCGTATGGAGAAGAATGGGCAAGAAACTCCACCGTTACTCTTTTAAAATGTTTTACAATATTTGCATGTACATAAATTATATAATAATAATATGTGAAGACGATGCACCTAAAATAAAATTACTGTACCACAATAGGTAAAAGAATTAAAAATGAAACCATGACATATTATCTGATAGATACATGGTGCTCACATATTTACAAACATGGTAAAAATAAACGATTTTCATTTAAAAAAAATTAAAAGTAATAAGTCAGGGTGTGAGTTAAAGTAATTACAGAATGTTTTTTCTAGCTTCAGATAGTTAAGCCAGCGACTTCGTCCGCGTGAAATTTCACCCTCCCCCAGTCATCCTCGGGTGGAATTTCAAAAAACACTTTCTTAGTGGATACCTCCTCTTCACAAAGAACACACCCTCCAAATGTCATGTTTCTAGGACCAGCGGTTTACACTGTGCGTTGATATATCAGTCAGTCATCTGTTTTTTTTGTAGACAGAAGGATGTATATTAATTAAATCGGCACATCCACATTTCACTGGGGCACCACTGCTTCAGCAGCTCTGGAGTATCGGCCTCAACTGACGAGTTGTAGGTCGTGAGTTCGAATTCAGGAAGACACTTTACTTTATGTTCTTAATTTCATCACCATTGCTCTCAAAACTGTGAAGGAAAACATCGTAAGGAAACCAGCATGTCCTAGAACCAAAAGTTCGAAGACATGTGACATCCACCAACCCGCATAGGGGTGGAATACGGCCCGCAAGCCTGTGTCTCAGCAGTGGGAACATTTTAGGCTGATTATGTTATCCACATTACACCAGTTACCTACATCTTGAGTCCACCTACCGGGCAGAATCTAGACTCCGGGCTACTATTGAGAAATTCTCTATGGAGAAACGCAGTAACATAGATGTTAGTCAACATGACTAACGTCATGTTAGTCTTTTAAGTTAATATTAATTACTTTTCTCAGTTGTTAATTATATATTTTAGCCTGAAACACAGATCCTACCTAGTTCAGGCAAATGAGCAACTGTGTTCTGTATAATTTTTAAGTTAAGTTATTGTAAATCTGCATCATTTTTATAAATAAACGATATTATTATTATTATAGAACCCCGAACCCCATGCTCATCTGTCATGCTTGCCACAGGACCAACGAAGCTATCAAATGAATAATGTAGAAAAAAAAAGAAGGACTAAAGTGTTAGTAATTTCTCCCTGATAGACTATAGATATTTTGACTAAGGTGTAGATTTTGCGAAGTCAGGCCTTGTAGAGTTAGGGCGTGTAGAGTTAGAAGCTTGGCTCTACATGAGATCTGATTACTTTTTGACAGTGCGAGCTACATGGTCTCGTCTTGGCAACATTTAACATGAAATGTTTTTGTGGGATTTCATTTCTTTTTGTAAGTTGCTTATGATATTTATACGAGTATTTTTGCTGTTGTTCATTTTTTCTTTCTTTTTTGGGGGTTTATTTATAACAAGGACCCCCTATATAAATTTTCAGACCTCTAGCATCAAAATTTACGGATTTTTTTTTTTTTTTGGGGGTAAAAGTTTCAAGTTTTAATATTTTTTTGTTGTTTGTGTACTATTACTAGCTTACATACCAAATTTCAGCTTTCTAGGACTTCAGGAAGTACCTCAAGAATTTTGATGATCATCAGTCAGTGAGTCAGTGACGAAATCGGGCTATTTTAGATATCAATAAAATCTAAAGTATAAGAGCTATGCAATTGAAACTTTATAGGTTTAATAAGTCAACCACTGGCATCATATTCCGAAAATTTTGTTTATCTGGTATAATCCAAACCCAAGTTAAGAGGGTTCAAAAATACGACGAAGTGCTTCGAGAAAAGGTAGGTAGTGCCCTTGCGCTTCGCTTGGCTGGTCTTGGCGGGGGCACTCCTGTGCCCCCAGATCACTGTTCGTCGATTTGGATTCGGCGTTGTCTTTATCAATATTGATTTTTGCTTATGTAGGTAATTATATTCGTAAAAACGATATTAATATTAAAATAATAGACCACAGTAATTATGAAATGAAAATAATTTATTTTTCAGATCTCCTTATTCTATATCTTAACATTACAGGTTTTTGACAAACTAATTCATCGATTTCGGTACTATATAATAATTGTTATAAAAATAAAAATTAAATACTTTTATTTTGACTTGCGACCTTAATTATATAGATAATAATAATTAAGAATATAATTAAAAACAATTTTAACCTAAAATTGTTTTTAATTATATTCTTAATTAAACAATACAACAACAACAATACTTAGAATTAGGCGTCCCGCAAGGACTCTAGGTCCACTACAAGTAACTACAATAAAATAAAATGACAATAAAATGACTTAAGCAGATAACTGTGCATACACACCTACTTAAAAGCTTAATATAATTTGGTTTAGCAAATCTTACTTTGTGATATATGTGTTGATAAGCAGTGTTACTTTAACATATTATCTAACAATATTAAAACGCGACTTTTTAGTATATCATGCAACAATTGAGTGTCGTTACTTACAATGTTTCCAATTTTTCGTAATAATATATTAGTTATGTTAAAATTTGTTAAAATTTAAAGAACTCTCAATCAATCAATAAATTCAGCCTATCGCAGTCCATTAGTAGACATAGGCCTCTCCCAGGCTGCGCCACATCTCCGCCTTCGGCATACAGTCTGTCCCAAGGTCCCTAAAGCTGGGGCGCATCCCACGCTACACAAGTAACAATTTTATGGAATAAACATTACTTATTGCTATGGAGGTAGACAAACATTACAAAGGAGAATGACCAAAAGTCGTACCAAAAACTCTCATGCATCAAGATCAAAATATGAATAGTAATTATTTTGGATTATTTTCGTTGGATCCCACTTTTGAATCCCAGTTTAATATTTTTGGCGTTGGATCCCCCAAAACATTATTATGTATTTCTGTTGGATTCCAAATTTTAAAAATACAAGAGAATTACGTTTTACTGTCGTTGAATCCCAAAAACTGTTTCAGTTGGATCCCAAATGCTTAAAAAAATCTGAATGCGGATACTTTCAATAACAAAATTGTTTATAATAAAATGAAATGATATTATTGTTCAAGGAGAGATTAATCGATTTGACGGAGTAGATTACATAGTACCTCTAATTTATGCTTTTCTGAATAAAAAGGATACACAAACATATATAACATTATTTTCATATTTTTTTACGATATTACGCGTCGGGGATTTAATTTTTGAACAGGGAATTCAATTTAAAGTAAAAAAGTGTTGATATTGTTTTATTCCCTTTACATTACACGTTCCGTTTCAAATGATATGATTTATGACCATGCATTTTTAAAGTGCTATCATGTCTTACAAAAAACATGTAAAAAATTATACTTTGTCGATTCTACATTAATTAAACTAGAATAGAATAGGCTGTTTTTTAGAGCGATTACGGCCGTTCGTGTCAAACAAAATAAAGTACCCAGTTTTTAGGTTATTTAGACTTTTTTGAAAATCTCCGAAACCCGGGTATTGTTTACAAAAATAACTTTTGTAGGAGTTATATGATAAGTGTGTTCTATAAAAAACAAAGTTTGACTTTGATGCAGCATGGTACGGGGTTCCATACATCCATGAGCATTGTCCATTCAACTTGTTTACGAGTACCTAGTTTCCTACAATTATGTTCTTCTCAGATTCATCTTCTTTACTCACCCAATGTAACATTTTGTCCCCATTAGGCTGGTAGACAAACGACTAGCTATAATTACATTTTTATCGATTTTCCACCGAGCGAGCGAAGGGTTATGAATTTTAATCCCTGTTTAATATGCATTTTGCTTCACATTGTGCGACCGTAATCATTTTATACAAGAGGTCATTTGTTACATTTTTGAGAGTAACTGTTTTGATTTTTACAACAGATTCGACCGAAATTATTTTCTGTTTCTTTATTTCTTTCTTTCTTTTAGCTTTCTCATTATCTAAGTTACTATGTATATAAAAAATTTTTTCAAAAAAAAAAAAAAACAACCGACTTCTAAAAAAAACACTACAAAGTGAAAAATAACTTTAATTTCGAAAGGTTTTTAGGTGTCGTTAGTACTGCGTTTTCGTTTTTTGACACCGACTTTCAAAATTAAAGTTATTTTTCACCTTGTAGTGTTTTTTTTTTTGGAAGTCGGTTGTTTTTTTTTTTAACTTTTTCGTTGTACTATCTGCCCCACACAAATTCATATAACACTACTTGCTATGTTAATATCAGTAACAGGAAGCTATTGAACACATCTGCGTACCCTTTTAAAGAGTACAAGGCGTGATATTATGTTGTGATATTGCGTAAACAATGCATACATATGCGATAGCAATCACTGTTGATTTTCTGGAATTTATTGAAGAAACTCATCATCAGATCTTAACGAAATTAAAATGGGACTATTTCGGAATAAACCTCTTTCGAACAAAAAAAGGATTTTGCAAATCCGTCTATACATGACGGAGTTATGCCCGAACATATATAAAAAAATATATAAACATCCGAATTGAGAACCTCCTCCTTTTTAGAAGTCGGTTAAAATGTGTTGTACGCAATAATGATACAAATAAATCTTCATGTGACATAAAATCTTCCAATCTCATTCTTACGGATTGCTTTTCTACTAATTCTATAATAACTTTCATGTCTTTTGTTTTCCATATGAAGAGGTGATAAGTTTATCTTCTATTGGGCGTTAAAAAATGAATATTAAATGCTACCAATAATATACACCACAAGTGTCATACAACACAAGTGTCTAGACCTTAGAGTAAGAAAGCTATAGAGCATCGCGTAGCGTGGCCGCACATGAGACAAAAAACTAACTTAACTAACATAGGCTACATGAGTAGCTGCCTTGAAAAAACTGGCACGCACTGAGAGACGGAAATAGTATAGCTTTATCCTTTTCTGTTACTTATAATAACTCAATACCTTATCCCTTTCTTGTGGAAATGAAATGAAGATACCCGCCGTCTATACTTTTCTTTGTCTAAGGTCTAAACATTTGGCTGAATTTTTTATCGAAATGTGTTGTCACCAGACTTTGGTCTGTTGACAACACGTTTCACATTTCAAAGTCTGGTGACTTTTTTGACATTAAGAGCACTTGATCATCGGTACTGGGGGCCTAAAATGACCACTTTGGAGAATTATAAAAGGATAACATTATGAATTATAATCTGGCGAAGACAGTCCCTGTTTTTCTTTTTTTCGCTGCACTACATAAGTACAATCAAAGAGACTGGGATTGGATTTGAATTGGATTGATTGGTATTATAGCACAGACCAAAAAAAAATAACTGAAAAATGCTTCACTAATGGGATTTGATGCGATTAACATAACAGTTAACTGTCCATTATGTTATCCTTTTATGATTCTGCCAAAGTGGCCTTTTTACGCCCCCTGTAGCGCTATTCTTGAATTTATCTCGCCGTGAAAACATAAGTGAAGTGAACTGTCAATAGTTTCAATCCCTAGGATGAGGTGGAATGACAGCTCACTTTACCTAAGTTATCATGGAATAACCTAAGTTATAACAATATAAGAATTAGTATGATCAAGTGCCTCGGAAAGCACGTTAAGCCGTTGGTCCCGGCTGTCATTTGTGGATCTTTGACAGTCGTTACGGGTAGTCAGAAGCCCGAAAGTCTGACAACCAGTCTTACCAAGGGGTATTGTATTACCCAGTAACTGGGTTGTGGAGGTCAGATAGGCAGTCGCTCCATGCAAAATACTGGTATTCAGCTGCATCCGGTTAGACTGGAAGCCGACCCCAACATAGTTGGGAAAAGGCTGGGCAGATGATGAGTATGATCAAGTGCAATTATAGGCCGCACGCCAGTGGTATCAAAATCAGTTTATGCTGCTTATTCTATTGAAAATCCGTACTACGCTAGGTCAGCTCAAGTTCAAAGTGTTTACCGTACCGTGCATTCGACTGTACAAAATTATGAACAAATTTTTTTAGTACCTATATTTTTTTTAATAATACAAAATTTATAACAAAGTTCTTCATTCATTTCCTATCTTAAATCTAGCTCCCTAAGCCCCAATTTTTCTTTTAGTCTTCTTAACAAACAAAGCTTGGATAGCATCTATAGAAAGTCCTTTAGTTTCTGGTAGATAAAACACGCAGTAGGTAGCTCCAACGAATCCTACTACCGAGAAGGCATAGAATAGGGGAGCAAAGCCGACCTCTTCGACTACGGGAGTGAATATGACCATAGTGACGAAGTTCATGGCCCATCCGCAAGCCATGACTATGCTGCCACAGAGACCGCGAACCTGGAAAATAAATTAGATTGAAGGTTGGAATAATTTTAACAGAACCAATAAAAAATTAATTTTAAAAAATTAAACCGCATTCGAAAAGAAATTAACTCAAAATTATGAAATAACTTTAATTTCGGAAGTCGGTGTCTTGGGATCTGTATTTTAGTTGTACTTTTTGCCACCGAAATGGTCACAATCCGATTAATAGTTGCGGAGAAATGCGTGGACAAACATACATACATCTCTAAAATTTTGTATATTTGTTTCGTCGTCGTCGTCGTTTCAGCCGATAGACGTCCACTGCTGGACATAGGCCTCTCCCAATTTTGGGGGGGTTTGCCATAATCGCCACGCTTGGCAGGCGGGTTGGCGATCGCAGTATGGTATGATGGTGGAATAAATAGAGAACGCTGCCGTATATTTGTGATGTATATTTGTTTGGAAGCCCCTAATAGATTGTCATATGCGAATATAATGCAGTTCCAATAATATTACATACATACATGTCGAATTGATCATATACATCCTTTTTTTTTAAGTCCGTAATAAATAAAGAAATCAAAGGTGAGAGAAAAAGTAGGTGTAGCGCCCCTGATAACCCAAGCTAAGTTTATAAGCTTATGGGGATTTATTGTTGAGCATGGGTTTCAGATTGTTGCTGCTTATTATAATTACAACTGCCATATTCATATAAACCATTATCACAGATAGCAAAATCTGTAAGAGTTTATTTTTATGCCTTTGACTTCCTGAAGTCTTTTACAACCTGAATCTAGCACACCAAAGTTCGTGTACCATCGATACCGATCCTTAAAGAAAATTGTTGATTTCTTATAAAACTATGACCCTGATTCTATTCGGAAGTAAATAATACATCAAGATAAAATTATGTTCTAGGAGTTGCACATTTATCTCGCATTAGATTAAGTGTTTGTAATGATAAAGTTAAACGCCAGACGATGGTTTTGTGAATGGCATGTTCACAAGACCATCGGCTTTCTCTCTAATTATATAATATGATCGCAACCCACATTTAAATTAACCTTTGTAACTTATAATTACGTAGAAGAGGTTGTACCTTAAAATCCTATGTAAATTAAAGTAGGTAATTCTGCTAACTTGTCCAACCGACCCAAAGATTTCATCCTTAGATTAAACACTTCTAATTAACTAAAACTTGGGACACGTTTCAATTTTCGTATTCATTTAGTAAAGCCAGTTCTAATGAAGTCAAGATAAGAAACAATTGATGACCCAAATAACTAGGTTTGTGTTGTGTTTTGACTAAGGGTTATTCTGTCCCTGAAGGGACAGGTTTACCCTTAGGTTCCCCAACCTTTTACTATAACATTCTTTTAAAATCACTAGGCCCCCCGATTTACTTTGTCGATTTATGCAGAAAAGCTGAAAAATTAATATAATGTAGAATGCAAGAGCTAGCGAAGCGATCCTGAAAATGTATGCACCCTGTCTCGGAAGGGTTTGGTTTTCTTTTGAACATTCATACAGAAATAGGAACAAATTTTGTCGACATATGCAGAAATGCTGGAGCTCATTTTTCAAGTCCTCTAGAACATAACATTTTATAAATATACAGTTAATATTTGGAACCGCCGCGCTTCCTAAATGGGGCGCGCCCCACTGATTTGGAACATATAGAAAGATATGTGTGTCTATCGTATTCAATATCTCTTTAGTCAAGAAGATCATTAGATATGGGTGTTTTTTATTTAAACAATGATTAAAGTTAAGGAAGTGACGTTACATACGACACGATCTATCGAGTTTACTTATGAGCTATTGGTCGATGAAACACCAAACGAAAGGATCACTTCCACTTTCCCTAAAAAGGAAACTCATAGACATGTGCATCCTTCCCACCCTCACCTACGGAGCGCATACGTGGTCGTTAACGAAACGCCAAAAGTCCGCACTCGGGGTCTGCCAGCGAGCAATGGAACGAAGTATACTTGGAGTCAAAGTCACAGACCGCATTCGGAACAGTATACTTCGTTCCAAAACACAAATTGCAGACGTGGGCAACACAGCCGCCAAACTAAAGTGGAATTGGGCAGGCCACATCTGCCGCATGTCGCAACAGAATTGTGCAAAAGTAGCCACTGACTGGATTCCGAATAACAGGAATCGGTGACGCGGTAGGCCAAGAAAAAGTTGGCGTGACGAATTGGACGCCTATCTAAAGGATTGGCCAGATATAGCAAGAGACAGGAAAAAATGGAAGGCCTTTGCCCTGCAGTGGGACATAACAGGCTCATATTAATAAAAATAATGATTAAAGTTAAGTGACGTTTAACCTTTTGACCGCCGCAGTCATAGGACAGTCATAGGTATAGATGATAAACCAAAATGTGCCCAGCACGCCACGGTTCGACTACATGACAGACTTTGACGCCGAGGGCACGTTTTTGATTTTTTGACGTGTGACGGTCAAAATGTTAAACGTCAAAACGTATGGTTAAACAGTCGCTAATCACTACTTAACTTTAAGCTATGTTTATTATTAAAGGGGATGATGTGACGATGGTAAAAGTATAATATAAATGAACGATTACCCGTCGTGTTTTCTCACTGGACAATTCAAACTCATTAAATTCATGAACAAATTATGACAAGTAAATATTACAATATTCTATCTAAAGGCTAGTAAATTGACGTATTCCTTTCAGGACGTGAAAGTGTAATCCATTTGCACCCTATTAAGCCTAGGCGAAAAATCAAGGGACGCGAAAAACCCAACTTTTATGTATTTTTGAAAATTTTCCAGAATTTGTCACTAAATATCACTTTTCTCGTAACTCTCAAATTGAATTGCCTTCCTTGCTTCAACAAACCTTTCGATGTTACCAAATTTCCTAAAACATCAAACAGTTATAGGTTAAAGGAAGTATAATTTATTAACCATTTTCAAAAATCATATACGTAGCTGAACATTGTTACCAGTTATCTCAAAATTTTACCGCGGCATTAAGGGTACAAATTACGGAGAAGATACCCCATTTAAGGACTACTCACACTTATTCAGCTCTGTTCAGCTTTTGTCCATTGAAAACAACGATTTTGTATGAGATGCGTACGCATCCGTTCAGCCGCGGAAAACTGAACGGACTCCATACAAAATCGTTGTTTTCTATGGGCTAACGCTAAACAGAGCTGAATAAGTGAGCAGTAGTTCCTTAATTAGCTGTCCAACGAAACACAAATTTACTTACTTCAGGCAAGAACAGCTCAGCACTCAACACATAAGGTATAACAGCGACCCCCACATTGAATATAAAGCTGTAGACATAGATGATGACAGCAGTAAACCAATGAGGAGCCCAGTGCCATTGTATCTGTGTGCCTAGCAGCATTGTGCAGACACTGGCCAGGGTCGATGTACTGATCATCAGAGGCTAGAACAAACAGTTGGGATTTATGTTAGCCTGGTACTTTTGCAAAGAATCGAGAGGTATTATCCACTTAGAGCACCGATTTGTATTGCGATTAAACGAACGGCACCTAAGCTATTCCACTCACGGCATCTATTATTTAAGATCAGCTTTTAATCATCGAATTATTTGATTTGATGAAGGATTTTAGTAATTGCGGAGTCCTATCACCAAAATTATCTGCATTTATACTTGACAAAGTTCTGTTGTATTTTTTAAACATAGGTCGTCTTAAACCAATAAAGAAATGATCTCAACCAAAGAAAAGTCAAAACACCAACCTTTCTTCCAAACTTATCAATAACGAAAGAGCATAACACACTCGCCACCAACAGATCTATCGCCAAGAAGATAGAACACTGGTTCGAGTCCATCGACGGTACAGCTTCCTTGAACAGAGTCTCAGCATACACTTGCAGTGCGATGTTACCCATCAGGATCATTGTCGCCATACATGCCAGGCTTGTCATCAGCGCACGGATTGAGGTTTGTGATTGTTCTGAGAAGGTATAAGTCAACGATTAGTATAACAACTAATATAATAATATAAAGATGTAAATGTGAGTTGGTATATTGGGGGTAATCTTCGGAACTACTCATCCGATCTAATCGCTTAATCCCCGCTAATGAGACACAATTGATTTTCAATTGTAATGGACCGCTAGAGGCCCGCGCCAGGACGGAGCGGTTAAACAGTTCTTTCATTGATAGTGAGCTACGCTATTGCCGAGTGCCATGGGATAGTGGTTGTAGTGATGTTAAAAACGCGAAAGAAGTCGTGGGCAAGCTAGTAGTCTATAAGTATAGATACATGCATCGCCTTATACGCCGCTCGTCGCTCGTCGCTTATACGCTTTCGCTTAGTTACGCCTGTGTCTTCTCACCTAAATAACACAGTAATATCGTTGAATTTCAACAAAGAGTCAAAGTTTATTAACTCCCCAATATTGTATGTCATTGTTTAACACCACAAGCTGATGCCAATAATTTTATAACTAAGAACATAATCCACCTATGTTCCGTTAATTGAAAGAATATATACCTAAGTTAGAAGTCTAAATTATTTTTTAAGGAACCAATAACTAGTGATACGATCTGACGAGAGAGATGTCGTGCCGCCATTGACATATCACAGCCGTTTATTCAGTTACTATAGTTTCAATAGCAATGAGTAAACCATAAACTCTAAGATGGCTTCTAGATTTAGATCTACACTTTCTTCACGACTGTCGATACTTATTGAATAAGTTGGTGCTTAGTGTTCTATCTTATAAATTATTAGCAACAGCTCGTGTTCTGTTCAGCCCACGATGTTATCACTACCACCAACAAATTCTGTACTCTATTTTACTGAGGATAAGTTTTGTAATTTGCCAATTGGTGCTAAGAAATCGTCTTTGTGAATTTCTTTTTTCGAGATTCTGCGATCAGAGGGGTTATTTTCGTGAAATTATGTTCTCGTAAGAACGTTCACAACCTGATATGTCTAAATCTGTCAAAAATACCTCTAATTTCACTACATTTTTGACATTGATTGTCACTGAGATGAGATTGCGATTAGATTTTGAACGTTTTGATCACAAGATTTGGCCTCCAGATTAAATCGATGCTTGCTATTTAACTAAAATGTTTACATTCAAATTATTTACTTAAGAACTGCCATTCTGTCAACTTCTGCGCTTGTAGTGGTGACTGTATCAGCTCTTTGGTAATGATGGAATCTGAAAAAGATATAACACAGTTAGATTATGTATGACACAATGGGTAGAAATGGCATGGTCTTTCCTTTATTAGGACCGATAAGGCAAGATTTAGAACCTTTTGAAGCATATACTCGTAGCTTCTTCCGACACTCAAAGGTGTGTTAATACCGCCCACTTTTCTTTGACGCGTATGTTAGCAGATAAGCTATTTACTTCGTTTGACGTAACACGGCAGACATTCAAATAAAAGCCTTATGGCATAAAAGTCACGAGACGCCTTATTAATATTTGACATAGAACTAATATTAGACACCACATTATATTCATATATTTGCTGAATTCAATTGTTTTATGACGTAGGGACCTTGACACACAGCGTTTGACGTCACGGAAAGACTATCTACTTTTATGAGGTTGAATAAGATGCTTAGCATAAAGATTGTAGGTTGGTTAAATGTAGACAATTGGCAGCACGCCGCGGTTTCATCCGCATAAGTGTCGATCCCGTTCCAAAGACACGTGGCGCCATCTATTATCACAATTACGTTACTGTTGCTTTCCTCGGGAACAGTACTTTTTTTCTGGAGGAAAGCTACCGTATGTCCGTTTCTGTACACCTGACAACAATATATGCAAAATTTATATATGCAAAATTTTAAGATGATCGGTTCAGTGGTTTAGGCGTGAAAAGGCAACAAACAAACTTACTTCCGCATTTATAATATTAGTTACGATTGATTAAACTTATCGCGCTTTACAAGATCGACTCATACGCTTTTCTCTTTAAACTGTGTTGCACGACCGAATTTTAACATGTTTCATCAATCAACTGCCTCCATCTAACTACTGAGCAATTTTAACTCCCGGTTTCTCAGTGATATCAACAACATACGTGCGTTTTGACAAGTTGTGAGTTATTAAGATTCAAGTGGATGAGGTTCTTGAGAAAAGTTAGAGTGACGTGGACTGCCCATCACAACTGTCAGATAAGCGAGTTTTCCAGCTACGAATCTTTATAATTTATCAGTGCAAAACAAGTATTCCATGATAAAGACGCGACTAACATTACTCGTGTGGCCTTCTATTAATTACCCTTTAAATCTGCCGTCCTCAAAAGCACGTGCAATTTAAACAAACGGTGACAAATAAAATTTTCACGTGTTATTTGTTGAATTTGTAGAACATAACGTTTAATAACGTCACGGAATGAGACAGACTGCTCGTCTAATCATCTCTTTGTTAGCAGAACATGTGTGGTAAAATAGTCAATTCGCCGTTATGGTGTCAGCGCCAGAGACCTAAATTTAGATTAACTAAAACTAGCAAGTGATTTCTTGTAAACAGCATCCGTTTTTATAACAAGTTGCCAAAGCCGGTTACAGAACTTAGCGATGGAAAGTTCAAAGCCTTTATCAAACGTGTCCTTATCAAAAAAGCATATTATAAGATTAAAGACTCATTGAAGACAAGGTAGTCTGGCAATAATTCCTTCTGCACATGTGGCTTCTTCATGTGGGTTCTTCATAACTATGTAAATGTCTATTAACTGCTCTCAAATTACGATGTTTAATTTTTATTTAATTTTTTTTTTACATACTTTTTGACATATTTTTTTATTATTTGACATTATATACTTTTTGACATAATTTCTTTATTATTTGACATTATATACAGACAATTGAAATTTTCACCTCTTTACTAGTGGTTTTAATAGGAATCATAACACTTGGTTTTAGTAAGTTTTTATTATTATTTTTCTTTTTTTATTATTTATCCTTTTGATAGATTCTTATTTTGTAAATGTGAGGACTTTGTAGGCCTTATAGACTTTAGAACTGTAGACCATTTTCTATTTTATCAAGTACTTGGTACTTGTTGACAGGCCTGCGCTGTCCTCCCATACCTACTGTAATCTGGAAACATTGTAAAAGCCAATTATTTTTTAAAAGAGTAACCATGGAGTATCTTGCCGGTTCTTCTCCATAGGAAACGACCGATTGGAACCGTGCACCTAGCTTCTGACGTTTCATAAGTGCCCATGTAGGTTTATGTGAAATAAAACATTTTGATTTTTGATTTTAAGAGAAATGTTTGCACTGGCATTAGCTCATATTTCGAAACTACTGAAACGAATGACATGACTTGAAATTGACCAAGAAAGCTTTATATGGTCTTTTCATGACGTCGTGGTGAAGGGCGGGCGTTTTAGGGGCTGTCTAATGTACAGACGCCAGCACATCAAGCTACCCGAAACTGTAAAATTTTCTCAATCAACCTTGAACCTTATGTTGTAGCGATAAAGTTGAAAATCTAAGGAAGAAATTTGACAGATTGTAGTAGCTTGATGTGCTGGAGTCTGTACCTTTTGACGTACAAAACGATGCTGATATCAGCCGAGTCAAAATAAACGACTTTTGATTTAACCGTTATGGTCTTCCTGCTTTTATCCAAGTTTATTTCTCTGTCCTTACATCTCTACCTGCCGTCATCTAATTATTAAACTCCATTCTTTCCTTATCGTCTTTCACACTTTTCATCTTTTTTTCCTTTACCCTCGGTAAGAGTACGGATTTTATCATTTCTATCTATCATCCACATAGCACATCCAATATGTACAATGATCTCCTCTACTAACGAGCATAAAGTCGCAATTTTCACTATCATATTATAATGCAAATAACCTTGTTTAAATAACGTTGTGATAATATGCCTCAAACAAAGCTAAAATTAGCAAATAACTCGTCCGTGTGATTTGTACAAATATGATTCTTACATCATAGGGATTGTGAAGCATGTTACATGTTGATTTACTAGTGAGAGGTATGTAGTTGCAAAAAGTGTAGAATTTAAGGGCTTGTTTCCTTACTTTTGTTATTTTAATACGTGTCAAACGAGCAGGATATACCCAGTAATCCGAGCAGGATATACCAAGAGACATCACAGTTGTTTTGCTGGACCAAAGACAAAGCTGAAATATTTCATGTGCTTCCATGTGCAGCATTGCTGCTGTACGGTTGCAATGCTGCTTGGCAGATAAAATTTATATGGGTACTTCCCCGGATTAACTTTATCACAAAGAACTTTACTACTTCTAAAACTGTCGAATGTGGTCTTTGTGAAATTATTGATTTTATTTTATTTTATTTAAAATAACCTATTTCGCGCAGCCGAGAGGGGCACATAATCCTATATTTTTATTTTATCTTAGTTTTCTTGAAACGTATTTCTTGAATACGTTTCAAGAAAACTAAGACTAACTTAAAAATATTTGGTGCAGTACCGTATATACTGCACCAAATTTTTTTTTTTCTTTCTTTGAATGCTGCAGTTGTAGATAGAACTATAATGTAATAAATATATACACTACCGTCTTCTCCTTCCAGTATTTTCTCCAGTCTCGGATCTAATTGAAGTCTAATCTTGGCTAATTCGACCTCCACTTCTTTCGAAGTCACCCTCACTTGTCGGTAGAACGCTATTGACTCAGCAGCTTCCTGTAACAAATAATTTAGTCAGTCTACCCTCCAGGTATACTGGAAGAGATCATAACTATAAATAAATGGATATGAATAAGATTTCTTTAGAAATAAGCATCACCATTGTATTTATTTTCCTGTTCTTTTCTTCTTGTCTGTTTATACATGTGTGTGTGTGTGTTTTTATACATAAATGGTTAACTAAATAAATATATATTACCCGTCTATTATTTTCCAACTGCGGTCTATAATGTAGCATATTTTTTTTATTAACCCTATTGAGAACCTCCTCCTTTTTTTGAAGCCGGTTAAAAATTAATCTCACTCACTATATATTATACATATTACATTCAAATAAAGAGACAAGTAGCTCCATCTGGTACTTTATGCCTAAACTAGAGACAGCGTAGAGACCAAGAAGCTTATAGATAAAAGTGGAGGCAACACTCTAAATACCTAAGTGAAGACGACTGTGGTCGGACACTCTCTTTATAAATACACACATATGAACGAGACAGTGATATGTGTTTTCTTTGTCATATATCTATTTAGAAAGAGAGTGTCCGACCACAGTCGTCTTCACTCAGGTAAGTGTTGCCTCCACTTTTATCTATAAGCTTCTTGGTAGAGACTCATGCATTGCTATCGCAATCCGCTACACATAAAATAGATTAGACAACATTCGTTTTAAGTAAACATAGCGTTGGTCCCAGTTGATTTATTGAATATCCTTATTAACCTTATGACCGCCACAGTCATGCATCATCTGCCTAGCCTATTCCTAACTATGTTGGGGTCAGCTATGTTGGGGGTGCTGAATACCAGTATTATACTTGGAGCAACTACCTATCTGACCTCCACAACCGAGTTACTGGGTAATAATGATAACCCTTGGTAAGACTGGTTGTCAGATAGATGACCAATCAAATTATGCCCAGAATGCCACGGTTCGACTACATGACAGACATTGACGCCGAGAGGGCACGTTTTTTATTTTTTAACGTGTGGCGGTCAAAAGGTAAATACTGACATTGGAGTGTGTCTGTGTGGTGCCGGACTTAAAGAATTGCACCACCCCTTACTTCCCGTGGGTGTCGTAAACGGCGACTAAGGGTCTTACCGGAGAATGGGCAGCAGCGTTCTCTATTTATTCCACCATCATACCATACTGCGATCGCCAACCCGCCTGCCAAGCGTGGCGATTATGGCAAACCCCCCCCCAAAAATTGGGGGAGGCCTATGTCCAGCAGTGGACGTCTATCGGCTGAAACGACGACATTGGAGGCTCACCCCTTTCAATGTAGTTTTATGCTATTAAGACTGACCCGTTGGTCTCGTGGTCGCAAGTGCGACTGCTGAACGTCCTGAGTTCGATACCTAGGTTGGACAAAGTACAATTGGTTTTTCCATTAGGAATTTCTTAATAACAGCCCTGAGTTTGAAAGTTGGCGGTGTGATACCTCCGTGCCTCGGAAAGCACGTTAAGCCGTTGGTCTTGTGCCTGATCTCTCTCCGGTCATGTCAGATTGCGTGCCGCCCTATCGGGCTATGAGATTGGGGGAAGAGACACATGTGCACTCTACATGTCTCTGCACGCACGCTTAAACCTGAACCCTACTCTCAGCATTTCGCATTAGACCAACGAGTCAGTCGTTAAGGGCCTATACTCCCTCAAATAGCTTAGCATGATCCACCGTTATGTCGAAAGTATTGCATTCATTTTGAAAGTGAAAATATTGTAAAGTTGAGTAATGTTAAGTACTATGTTTGGCGAAAACACGACTCCATAAAATTTTCCCGATGGAAAGAAAATTACAAAATTACCTCCAAGCCGAACAAGTGTTCAAAAAAAAACTTCAAATTAGATCATGAAACTGCATGACAACTGAACTAAATATAAAGAAGATACCATGTTTCTTATTTTTTTCAAATTACCATTATTTTTACTGTAAAAAGCAAATACCTAAACTATTGGCTCTGCCTACCACCCAGCACCGCACTCTGTCTCGCTCTCACTCTGTCTCGCTCTCACTCAGTCCGCAAGCAGTATTGTGCGAGCGAGATAAAGAGTGAATTTTAGTTGAGGTAGTATAGGCTCTTAAGGTACTTTTAATATTAACAATTAATAATCAAATAAACTAACCTTCTCTTTCCCCCTTTGCATCAGAAACACCGGTGACTCCTTTAATAATGCCAACATCAGAATATATAGAATTGACATCGACAAATGAAGGTAGACTACCACATTATAATTCAAGTACCCTCCAAAGATATACGAGACCAAAAGTCCGAAGAAATAGCAGGATACTACTGTGGACATCATGGATCCTCTTATTGAGTCTTGTGATATCTCTGATATGTATATTGATGATATTGTTTGGCCTGCTGTTCCTAAGCCAGCTAGGGCCATTGCTGTGAGTATCAGGGGTACCGAGTTGGTTACTGAGATTATCGTCCACGCCAACTGTAAAGGAGACAAAGGGGGTTGTTAGAATTAACAAAGCTTAGAATTTAAAAATATTTTTGTAAGTACATACCTAATCACTTCTGAGGTATCGTTTTTGAATCAATACTTATGGAGATGTTTGAAAGAATATGGAAAAAATAAAATAAAATGAGTAAATAATTTGGCTGCTTTTCGACCAGATATGAGCGAGGATGCGTAGCGATGGATGTGAGTAAAACTAACCAGTACCAACGCTGACTTAGTTCAAGCTATAAAAATGAAGCGATGTTATTTGTTGGTTTCACACACATCCCTCGCTACGTATCCTCGCTCATCTCTGGTGAAAAGGCAGCTTTATTATCCTAAGAACATTTTTTCACGTTATTTTGGGGGAGCTTCAGCCACAAATAAACAGTGAAAGCATTCAAACCTTCTCTATCTTATAAATTGTCAGTGAACATACGTAATTCAAATAAAATCAGTATAAAAAAAAGATGAATAAAGGAATGGAACAGATAACATTATTTGCCAGGTAAGTTTGTCAGAACTCCAAATTGCAGGTAGTTAGTGAAACAGGCCATAATAGAGATTCACATTCCAAATTCAAATCACTTTTAGTCCCGAGGGATCAAAGAGCTATTTTAGTCATGAAATGTTTCCGACAGCCGCTTAAAAATTATAAGTAAACAAACTCCTTACCACAAAAGGTAATCCAAATAGCATCGCCCCATACTTCCTCCCCAACCAGTTGACGATGTACCCGCAGAAGGGAGTGGCCAACATGGCACCAACGTTGGTCAAGCTGCCCAGTAGTGACACGTGCACTGAAGACATTGGCTCTGAGAGGAATGTGTCGTTGGACATGAAGTTGGCCACATTGTAGGATGGCCAAGAGAAGATTAAGCCGGTGAGGGTGGTGAGGTAGGCGACTGGAAAGTATAAAAAGTCTTGATTAAGTCTTTATTATATGAGCTACACAGTTCACCAGCGACATTCCCAATTGCAAAAATGCTCAGTTGGCTCTATTCACCGCCATATATAACACTGACATTTACTATACGAGTCGCTGTCAGGACTCTATCGATCGCACTCTCCAGACTTCCGCAAGCGTCTTAGGCGCTTGGTTCCGGAAATGGAGAATCGAGGTCAACCCCGATAAGAGTCAGGTGGTTCTCTTCTCGAAACGACCCCCCCTTCACAGGGGGTGAAACCGATTTTAATGAAACTTCATACGCATAAGCAGGATACAAAGGTCTAAGAAGTTAGTAGACAACATTTTCGAAAAATAGTGTAACAGCCAAATTAGACCGATTTTAAAATTTCTATAGAAACAGAGATTTCCATTTATCTTTATTTAAATAAGACATTTCGAAAATGTTTTCTACTACCTAACTTTTTAGACATTTGTATCCTGCTTATGCGTAGGAAGTTTCATTAAAATCGGTTCATTAATTTTGAAAAACAAGGGCTTGAAAGTTTGTATGAAATGCCGTACGGCGTAAACGCTCTTAAGTTTCTTAAGCCCTGGCTGGAGGCCTTAATTTATTGAGGCATCCACAGGCAAGCACAGTTAAGCAGATGACAACCTCTTAGGATGAACTGCGAGATGCCATTTATAAAAAAAAATGAACTACACGCTACAGGGTGGCAGGTAGGATCGACGCTCGAACTGTGTAAGCATTAATTCGTGCTCCTACAATATTCTTTAACTGTATTTTAGAAGATAACTAAACAACATGTCCCGGAATTAAGAGCGTTTACGACGTACGGCATTTCAAGCCCTTGTTTTTTCGAAATGGGTGAATCGATTTTGATGTAACTGTAATCTTAAAATATGATCTCTTAATAAATAAGTGTTTGTATAACTTTATCTAAATGTAATAATAGTATTTTAAGAAACTAGTTACCTTGCAAATAAAATAATTATTTATGTTATTATTATTAACTTTTTATGCGAATGTATGTGTCTGTGTGGTGCCGGACTTAAAGAATACCACCACCCCTTACTTCCCGTGGGTGTCGTAAAAGGCGACTAAGGGTCATACCGGAGAATGGGCAGCAGCGTTCTCTATGTATTCCACCATCATACCATACTGCAATCGCCAACCCGCCTGCCAAGCGTGGCGATTATGGCAAACCCTCCCAAAATTGGGGGAGGCCTATGTCCAGCAGTGGACGTCTATCGGCTGAAACGATGAAACGACGATGCGAATGTAATTATTCAGTTTTCATGTATAATTATATTTTAGTTTCTACGATTTAGATTTTTGACTTTAAGTAATTGCTATGTATCAAGAAATAATTTTTGCCCTGACAGGGTCTACAACCAACGGCTCTTAGCCTTTTGTTAACATCTTGTTTTACCTTGTGGAACGCAAATAAATGATAACGAATTTTAACTAATAAAAATCCCCTGACCGACTTCGATCACAACGAAGATTAGCTAGGTTCGCAGGAGATATTATAACGATAGATTTTTTTATTTTTTATTCTAACTAGTATGTAAGTATACAACATTGTTTCGCACGCACACAGACGCACACGTACAGTCAACAAAAGAGATAAGTATGGAGGGTCTTCAGATATAGGTAGTTGAAGTTCAGACCCTGTCAGAAACCGACGGATGTTCTCGAATAAAATTTAATTTTATTAATAGAAAACAAACCGCCCATTTATCAAATTAAATTTCAGTCGACAACATCCATCGGTTTCTTACTAAACATCAACTATATCCGGCGATCCTGCATACTTATCCCTTTTGTTGACTGTACATACATATAAAGGCCTAGCGTAGTAGGTACTTTAACCATTTTGGTGTGCGTTGACTAGATATATAATTACCTACCTATAAAAAATGAAAAATTGATTCAGTAAACAATTCTGAATAAATAAATTTCTTAATGCGCATTAATTCAGTTACACATTGTATAATGTCTGTATGCTTGTAGTTTGCTGGTATTTATTAAAAACGCCTGAATAAATTATTTATGCAATAACACTCAATGTATTAAGAACGTCTAGTGTTATTTTAACGCAAAGATTTTTTCCGACGTTGCTATCAAACTTTGTGCAGGCGTCAGTTATCAAGCTTTGTAGTTCATTGAAAAGTAATCATTCTATACACATCCCTTTGTTACATCTAATTACTGCTCCCTAAGCTTAGAATATCGGCATGATCAGTTATTAGATTGATGAGGTAAGAAAACAGAAGCTGAGTCCAAGTTATTGACAGTCTGCAGTCCTGGAAGCTAGCCACATTTTCTTAGGGCCATGGACAGAAAGACTATAAATCTAGGCTCAGCCATTCGTGAGAGAACTTTGCAAAAATAGTGGAAGAGACATATCATTTTTTTAGTCAATATTAATTTTATTGATGTGTGTTATTACTTTACAGACTATCATACATTATAAAAAGAAGTTCAGTCTCATCATGAACACGCTGAGTTGTTGTAAATACAAATAAAGTGTTTCCTATCTGGAAAGTCCTAATCACATATTATAACGTTTTATTCTGTTTGCTGAACTTCGCATATAGTGATACTGTTCTGAGTAATACATAGTCTGACTGCAGGGCACACGTAGAAGGTATGGTATTATTCTCATAATAAAAGAAAGCAAAGGTCACCATGCTTGTTTATTTACAACTAGCTACGCCCCGCGGTCTCACCCGCATAAGTCTCGGTCCCGGGATATTATTCGGATAAAATGTATCCCTTGTTCTAATCCAGGTCATGGTCTATACGTATGCCAAATTTAATCTAAATCCATTCAGCCGTTTTAGATGGAAAGCATCGTAAGCAAACATACAAAACTGTGTTGGCAATCAGTCCTCGTTTCCTTACAGTAATTTTCTTCACCATAAGTCAGGGCTCTTCTTTCAGTCTTTTATTACAGCAGTGACGTAGTGCCAGTACACAGTGAGCCAGCGTGATGATGATAAAAAAAGCTCTCTGATGTCCATTATGAGAACAGGCCTTTGCTTTACAATGGGACAATTAAATTAAAAAAATGCATCATCATTGCATAACTTATTCTAGTTACATCAAGCACACAAAAAATCATAAAAGTCAGTCAAACCGTTTCGGAGGAGTTCGATAACAAATACTGTGACACGAGATTTTTAGATTGAGTCTGTAAATTGCCTGCAATTGCCTGTGTACTGTGTCATTACAATCTGATGATATAAATCTTTCATTTTTATCACCGGCACAAAAAAAAAAAAAAAAAAAAAAAAGGAGCGCACATGAAAAGAAAGACCTACGCTCCACAGTGGTAAAATCAGGCTGTGGATAATGATCACCGATCACTACTATAAATGGGGTCCGTTTCAATCTACTAACGAATCATGGTTGAGATAAATATTGACACTTGCATCACTTTTAGCACTAACGGTACTAATTACAGTCATATGCTTTTAAATGTATATGTAAAAAGATACTGCCACTACGTTTGGAATCATCACTTTATCAGCACTTACTACTCCATTGCGTAGAAAGGTACTTATACATCCATATTTATCCGGAACCACAAAACAATATAAACTTAATCCAATACTAACTTGCTAAAGTCGCAACACCCTGCACGAGAAATCCTCTCACAGTCACTTTATCACCCATGCTTAACAATCACAGATTTCACATCAAATGACTTCACACTTGATGTAACTCAATATAAAGAAGTAAGGATCTCATATACAAATAGTTCATTACTCTTTATTGTTGTATAGTAAATGATAGTGCAGGGTGGGCGGAATAGTAATCGCCTGCCGATAAAAATTGTTAGGAATTATAAGTGCCACTATTAAAGTGTTATCTGAAAAGGCTCTTATCAGGTATTAATGCATTTTATGGGGACTATATTATGACCTAAAGCGCGGTTACTGCATAGAAAAGAAAGAGAAGCGCGATGACACAACGCTGGTAATTTATTGCAAAATATGAAGCAATTATCTATTTACAAAAAATCTATTGTTTGGACAAAAAAATTAAAACACTAGTGCTTTAGTATGTTGCTTGTAGAATAATCTAGCAAAAAATCAGAATGATTGTATGTAAATTGGTATGGTTTTTATTGTAAAAAGAAAGTTTTAGAGGAATATTAATGATTTTTTTCCATCGTATCAAATTAGGTGTATCATGTTTTCAACAAAGTCAAAGTCAAAGCATTTATTTCAAATAGGCACTTAACAGGCACTTTTGAACGTCAAAAATTACTAAAATAGAATTTATTCTAGTCGCCCACACTATCTACCTAGCATACATCCAACACACTATCTACCTAGCATACATCCTGAAGAATATCATATAGTTTTCTGATTTTGTTTACTGTAGTCGATCTTATACTTTTATTGCTTCTAAAACTTGCGTTTTTTTGCGTTTAGGTCCTGTAATCGCCTTAATGGATCATTTATGCAATGCAGAATCCAAGGGATTTGATGTTGTACCAGTACTAGAAAAGGCTTATGTGTCTGTGATTCCATCGTCATCATCCACAGTCCGACTTCACCCACTCCTAGGCATCTCTTTTCTTGCACCAATCTGTGCCAGTCTCAACCGCCTTCCTAATCCCTGACTTTTTTCTTGATACTTTATACATTTGCATAAAGTTTTATAGTTTTTCTTAGCTTCTAGCCTATTAAATCATCAATCATGCTGCCTTTTTCATTAATCTTTTGACCGCCACACGTCAAAAAATCAAAAATTTGGCCTCGGAGTCAAACTCTGTCATGTAGTGGAACCGTGGCGTGCTGGGCACTTTTTGGTTTGTCATATATATATGATTGTGGCGGTCAAAAGGTTATACTGGCTTTCCACTCTATCAGATCTCAATTTAAACCTCCTACTGTGAATGTGTTATAAAGTGTAGTATTTACTAGTAAAACATTTTTATCGCATATAAGATTCTAGTTCAACAATATCTTATGAGATCAGAAAGTATAATAGATATTTGCACAGACAAAATGTGGTCTTAGTTTGATATAATTTTGCTCTTTCTTAGCCAAAGTGACATTGGCCATGAAAAAGTTAAATTAGCAGTTTTGCTATGGCTTCGCCATGACGATATAAATGAAGTCGTTTCATGAAGCCGTATTACATAATTTGAGGATATTTTTGGGCGCACTATACAGAAAATCTGTTGAAATATAATATATTGATCTGGTTTTTATAACGCAGGCCATAGATGTGCTTACAACGGCGACATTACGTCACTGGACTTCTCAGAAAATATATAAAACTGCCAACACTGATCGAAAATAAATAAAATCAAATATTTGGTTCCGTTAGAGTTCCGCAGGGACCAATACTCGGTCTTCATATTTTTATTAGATACCGAATTGAAAAAATATGAATATAGCTTTTATGTACCATAGATAATTTATAATTATTAATTTTATTATTTTCATATGTAATTTCTGAACATTATATGGTATATATACGACAACCGTACACTCCACCCTACCAGATTACTTATACGGCATCAAAATAACGCTGTATACTCGTAAATCTAAGATAATGCAGTCTATTTGCAGACTAACTTAGATAATTGTTAGCTTGTATCGCAGGACTCGCTATTTTAAGTTCACATTATCTTCAATGCGAATGCACTTGCATTACAATGTCTTTGATTGTGTGTGTAGCCTCCACGAGGATACGATGTTTATTTACAACCCGCCTTGAATCGTCTACTTACAGAATGAATGAATTTTTCACCACGGCTTGACCGCAAATTCGGTGATCCTATATTCTAGCAAGTAGGACTGTCATAATTATGTACTTGATGAGTTTATCCTGGATATAACTAATCGGTGAAGCCAAGCATCGTGAGTAAACCTGGATAAGCATTAAGATTAAGCATTTAGACTACATCCATATCTTTCTTCTATATCAGGTAGATCGATCAGGTTAAGCTGCGCTTGCCGCGGTTGGTCTGTGGATGGGTGACCATCTTTACTTACCGTGGCCCCTTCGTGCCTCGGAAAGCAAGTTAAGCCGTTGGTCTCGGCTGTCATTCGTGGATCTTTGGCAGTCATTACGGGTAGTCAGAAGCCTGAAAGTCTGACAACCCGTCTTACCAAGGGGTATCGTATTACCCAGTAACTGGGTTGTGGAGGTCAGATAGGCAGTCGCTCCATGTAAATTACTGGTACTCAGCTGCATCCGGTTAGACTGGAACCCGACCCCAACATAGTTGGGAAAAGGCTAGGCAGATGATGACTTATCTGTCTTCTATATAAATAAAAATCAAATGCGTTGGTAAGCGCATCACTTGAGAACGACTGAACCGAAAAGCTAATTTTAGTTTTAAAATATTCATATTAGTCCTAATAAGGTTTTTATGGAAAAATTGGAACAGTTTCCCGAAATTATTTTTAGATCCAAGTTATTTTTTTGTTTTGTTAAATAACCTAATTTTAATAATATAATCTCATTTAGTAGCTTGCTGTAATGATTTATAATGTATGACGGGGAAGGTATGGTGTGTCTCGTTATTATCAGCCATATTTGAACTATGTGTGGGCTTCTGTGGGTAAGTGTTGGATAATGCACAATAGAAAAACGGTTTGCAGTTCAAATCAGATTATAATTTCACAAACAATTTAATCACACTATCAAATTACACATTGTAGGGACACGACACAACCAGATACGGAACGCGGGACAGTTTCTGAGCACATGTTGTTCGTACGATGTCCAATGTCCAAGAGAGTACCACATCGTTCTTGTCGAGCTGTCTTCGAGCGTCGACCCCCCACGAACTCAGGCTAGACTCTGTCAAGCGCCACCAGATGGCGCTGGCGTTCCGAATAGTCGTTGTCGTCACACTGCTTCCGCCTCGTTGTCAAGTCAGCTCCCGTACTAATGATGTCTCCGACATGTGCATATTTAACACGTGCTGTTATAACTCAACCATTTATGACAGGGATCGGAACTGCTTCTCCTAAACACAGGTTATTCTGTAACCTATCTAGGAGAGCAGTACGGCACCCACTAACTAGATTAAGAAACTGTATTCTTGTGCTTTATATTATATTATCTTAGCATGTCATCTAGTCTTAGTTGAACAATAAATCTTATTATTATAAAAAAAAAAGAAATGGGCAAAATGGATTAACACATTGAAGGACACTGAACGAGACACAATAGAAGTTTTATTGTTATTACGTCTATAGGCGTTAAGTGTCCCGCAAAGAGTTAAGCTAAGAAGAGGCCTCTTTGGCCGGGACTGTTGTTAAATTTGGTATGACTCATCAAGAAAAAAAAATTAAAGCAACTTCGTAGAATCACTAGACAGAGTTAAAATCTAATCTCACATATTTTAGATACAATTTGTTTGATGTCTACCTGAGCAAACATAAACGATAAATCGTTAATGTACAGTCAACAAAAGAGATAAGTATGGAGGATCGTCGGATATAGTTGAAGTTTAGTAGGAAACTGATGGGTATTGTCGAGTAAAATTCAACTTTAATATTAGAAAACGAACAGCTTATTTATCAAATTAAATTTCAGTCGACAACATCCATCGGTTTTTTACTAAACACTTTTGTTGACTGTACACAAAGATTTATATGAAACTAGCAGCGCCCCGCTGTTTTACCCACATAAGTGTCGATCCCGTGGGAACATCGGGATAAAAACTATCCTATGTTCTTCCTCGGGATGCAATCTGCCAAATTTTATCGAAATCCGTTCAGTGGTTTAGGCGTGAAAAGGAAACATAATATAGACAAACAGACAGAGTTACTTTCGAAATTATAATATTAGTATGGATATAAGTACTAGGTTCCGCCCGCGGCTGCGCCCGCGAGGTATCAAAATCAAAAAATCATCGTTTATGTGAAATCAAGTTTATGTGAAATAAATCAATGTTTTATTTCACATAAACCTACATGGGCACTTATGAAACGCCAGAACTAGGTGCACGGTTCCAATTGGTCGTTTCCTATGGAGAAGAACCGGCAAGAAACTCGATGGTTACTCTTTTTAAAAATAATTGGCTTTTACAATGTTTCCAGATTGCAGTAGGTATGGGAGGACAGCGCAAGCCTGTCAACAAGTACCAAGTACTTGATAAAATAGAAAATGGTCTACAGATCTAAAGTCTATAAGACCTACAAAGTCCTCACATTTACAAAATAAGAATCTATCAAAAGGATAAATAATAAAAAAAGAAAAATAATAATAAAAACCTACTAAAACCAAGTGTTATGATTCCCATTAAAACCACTATTATAGAGGTGAAAAATTTCAATTGTCTGTATATAATGTCAAATAATAAAGAAATTATGTCAAAAAGTATGTAAAAAAAATTAAATAAAAATTCAACATCGTAATTTGAGAGCTGTTAATAGACATCTACATAGTTATGCCATTAATGAGAAGCCAGGGAAGCCACATGTGCAGAAGGAATTATTGCCAGGCTACCTTGTCTTCAACGTAGTCTTTAATCTTATAATATGTCGGTAAAAACTGTCTTATGTCCTTCCCCGGGATGCAGTCATCTCTCTGTCAAATTTTTATCGAAATCCGTTCAGTGGTTTAGGCGTGAAAAGGTAACATACAGACAGACAGATACCGTTACTTTTGAATTTATAATATTAATGGATATATCAGTATGGACTAGAAAAAACTGCATTAGGGAAAATAATGTAGTTAAATATTTCACAATACTTTTTCTTGGGTAAATCCTCATAAATGCCTATGGCATTTAGTCCGCCTCTGTACATTTATGTGCTTGAAGTGTTAAATAAATAAATAAATAAATGGGTGAATCCAGATGTCGTGAATTCCTGATTTATTAAGGAATTGACGTGGTTGTCTGTGTGTTGCCGGACTTAAAGAATAGCACCACCCCATACTTCCCGTGGGTATCGTAAAAGGCGACTAAGGGGCGTACCGGAGAATGGGCAGCAGCGTTCTCTATGCATCCCACCACCATACCATACTGCGATCGCCAACCCGCCTGCCAAGCGTGGCGATTATGGCAAACCCCCCCTCCCCTTTTGGGGGAGGCCTATGTTCAGCAGTGGACGTCTTTCGGCTGAAATGATGATGATGATGATGACGTGGTTTCGAAGTAACGAATCATGAAGTGGCCTTAGTGAATTAGGGCCCAGACGTTACAACCTTGCGACCCAGAGGCGAGTCGCTAGTACACACATAGTTATTATGACTCACTGTGAGAGCACAAATCGGTAATCAATCATAACTGAACAAAAAACCAAAAGTAAATAACAATATTCAATAATCATTTATTTCATTAATAAAAACACTATCACAGTCACAGAACCTAACTTTTAACAAACATTTGTAGACCAGACAAAATTGGTCCCAATAATGGACCGATCCAGCAATCCCTCAAAAACGGTTCCAGTGCCGATGTCGTCATCCCTCTTCCTTAACCTTTTGCCTTAATACTCTGCCTCCTTCCTTTCAAGAATAAGGCTTGAATAGCATCAGCCGATAGTCCCTTAGTTTCTGGGACACAGAATTTGCTGTAAAGTGCTCCAATAAAGCATACGACTGAGAAAAAGTAGAAGACTGGTCCTAAACCAACAGCTTCCACGAGAGGATTGAAGATGACTAGTGTGATGAAGTTGAAGATCCATGCGAAGGCCATCACAGCGCTGTTGCAGAAGCTTCGAACCTGGAAAGAGACAATTTATCAAAATAGAGTATGTGACTGCTGATTATTTTGCAGTGATTCGCTTCGGAAATTTTGGATGTTGATGAAATTAGAGTCATTAAGGACATAATTTTTTTTTACTATAGATAGTCTATGATGCCTAGGGCGCATTCTATTTCTAAGTGTGCTCTTCCGGAGCACAGACAGATTTTTTCACAAAAAAATAAAACTCTGTTGTTGTTCGTCTTGGGTCCTCCAAAAATTTTAAAGATTACAAAGAAAACTTTTACTACGAACAGCACATGCATAGTAATACGAGCTTGCAACATTTACAATATAAGCACCGAACTATACCTCAGGCAAGAACACTTCAGCAGGCAACACAAAGGGTATGACAGCACAGCCCAGCGTGTAGACGAAGCTGAACCCGTATATTAGGAACACGGTGAACCAGGCCGGCGCCCAGTGGAACTGGAGTTGGGCGCCCAACAAGACTGTGAAGATGCCAGAACCGGCTGATGTCAGGATTAGGAGGAACTGTTGGAAGAAGAGGTGTTTAGAATAAGATAAGAAGAAAATAAAACGAAGGATTGACCAGAATCTAATAAGATTTTGACAAAACGTAATCAGTACAGCAACATGTTGCATGACGATAACCAGCAAATTTTTATGTATATTTTTTCATACTCAAATCTTGGCTAGTTTATCCAAATACCAAAAAGGGCCTTTGCCCATGCTGGAAATCTCATCCTCAATAAAAATCCATATCACAATCAATAGATACGAATTCGACTACTAATGAAAGTACTACATAAAATAGAGAGGTATCATTAGTTTTCTGTGATGAAAATTACCTATCCAATGGACTTTTTCGGGTGTGACCCAAGCCGCTTCTTTTCAAATTTTATAATTATTTATTGATTCATTAAACACATCAAACAAGAAAGATCTAAGTACTTTCACATTTCCAATCTCAGTCGTTTTTAAATCTTACCTTCCTCCCAAACCTGTCAATAGCCAGCGCACACAGAACACTGGCTATCAAGAAGTCCAGAGCCAAGAATATGGCGCACTGGTTGGCAGGCATGGTCGGAGCTGCTTCCTTGAACAGAGGTTCAGCATACACCTGAAGCACGACACAACCCATCATGGATGTCAGGGCCATTACGATCAGGACTGTTTTCAACGCCCGTTTGGAAGACTTTGATTTTTCTGTAGAAGAAAAACGTAGGTTTGACATATGTCTTTTAAGAAATGATATGAACCCAGTCAAGCGCTTTACTTCGTTCAAATTATTTCATCACTGCTGCTCTCAAAACGGTGAAGGAAAAAATCGTGAAGAAACTGGTATGTCCTAGAACCAAAAATTCGAAGACATGTGACGTCTACCAACCCGCACTGGGCCCGTGTGGTGGATTATTGCCCACTCCCACTTACTGAGAGAAGAACTGTGTCCCAGCAGTGGAACATTATAGGCTGATTATGCTATAATAAACAGCATTTTAATAAGCATCATAGTTACTCACTAAAGTGTTTCCATGCTGACTCATTCTTCCGTTCTTCTGTTGCTTCTAACTTCTTTTGTACGAGCTCACCAATAATTTCAGGATCTGGAAAAAATAGGTTGACGAGATTGTGGTTCCAAATTTTACAATTGTGACTTTCCTAATGTCACTATGTATTAAGTAAGTTGTTCCATGCTTCGTTGAATATAGGCCACTATAAAGGTTAAATAAATCTTGCGTAGAAATCTGGTCTATATACTGCTATATAATCTAGGTTTACTCTAATGTGTGTCGTCATAAGACAGAGATTAAAACAGAAGACGAACTAACAGGGGATCGAGGGGGGTGGGGGTGGAGGGGGTTCAGGGGATCAGACCGGAATAAATCGTAGCAATGGCTTTCATTTTGACAGTTCAACAATATTCATTACGTTATTTACGTTGTTGAGCTGTCAAATTTTTCGCATATATGAAGCAATGGATTAGCAATATGCTTCGAAATTATTCAGATTAGGGTTGATAGTGTGTTACGCAATTACGGTGCAGCGGTGCTATTCTGTATTACTCACCGTGAAAACTTAGGTGAAGTGAGCGTGGAGTGAGCTGTCAATAGTGTCCATTCCTAGCAAAAACGAACTCATTTCACCTAAGTTTTCACGGTGAGATTTTTACAGAATCGACCGGCTGCTCTATATTTCTCGCTTTTAACGTGATACCAGAAGGCAATTCTCATAATTTTAAGAACGTTCTCAGTCTGATCTCAGTCTCAATCTTTCAAAAATACCTCTAATTTCCCGAAATTTTTGACAAGTATTTGACATTGATTGTCGCTGAGATGAGACTGCGACTAGATTTTGAACGTTTTAATTACGGGAATTGGTTCTTCTTGGAAGGCACAGAAATAAGAATAGAATAGAATACTCTTTATTATGTACACCATATAAATTACAGACATATAAATCTAGAAACTGTACAAAGGGTGACACAATGGGCGGTCTTATCGCTAAAAGCGATCTTTTAAAGACAACCTTTGGATAGATTAAAAAGGGAAAGGACAGACAAATACTGTAGGTAGTCTGTGGTGTACCAATTACATACATGAATTATATTATACTAATATATATAAATATATACATACAATAATAAACATGAAACATGAGCAAACAAAATATAATGATGATGTTTAAGGAGAGAGGAAGTGCTTTTTAACCATAATTTTAAAAGTGGACAAAGATTGAGCACGCCTTACCGACACGGGCAACTTATTCCATAACCGTACTGCTTGAACTGTAAAAGATTTGTCGTAGAAACTGGTGGAATGCATCGGCATCTCTAGTCTCAGGTTTTCCGATGACCTCAGATATCTATCATGTGTGTCATGAAGGAACTTGAAACGTTCTTTAAGATAAGTAGGGGTTTTAGGATTAAACAAAATACTGTAGAGCTGAAACAAGATATGAGAATTCCGGCAAAGACGTATGGGAAGCCACTTGAGCTTTGTACGAAATTCTGAAATGTGATCATATTTGCGCAGGCCAAATGTAAATCTTATACAAAAGTTTTGAAGTCGCTCAAGTTTATCTAGTTGTGCCTCAGTAAGATCTGGATAACTGACATCAGCGTAGTCAAGGATGGGAAGTAAAAGGGATTGTGCAAGCGCAGTTTTAGTGGCATTTGGAAGAAAGTTCCGCAATCGGCTCAGTGACTTACCAGATGCAAAAATTTTGCGACTTACCTCCTGTAGCTGAGGACCCCAAGAAAGATGTTTGTCGATCCAAACCCCAAGGTTCTTAACCTTTTCGCTGAAAGGAATAGCAGTTCCGTTAAATTGAACCTGGGGATGTTGCGACCAGTTAATCTTGGCGATCATCCTTGAGCTGCCAACAACAATGACTTGAGTCTTCGATGGGTTAACCTGCAACCCATGCGCCTCACTCCACTCACAGATTGACACCAAATCCTTGTTGATGATATGAACGGCATCAGCCAAATTTGAGAAGTCAGCTTGCTTATAAATTTGCAAATCGTCTGCAAAAAGGTGGTAGGAAGAAAGAAGTTTTTTGCTAATGGAGTTTATAAATATTGTGAAAAGTAAAGTAGATAAAACGCCACCCTGAGGTACACCGGCAGAAGTATAACACCACGAAGAGCAAGACTCTTCTATGCATATACGTTGCCGGCGGCCGTACAGGTAACTACGAAACCAGTCAATAGCCGTTGGAGATATGTTAAGAATCCTTATGAAAAATCTACAGTCTTCATTCCAATCGAAGGACTACCCCGCACAACTTTTCACCTCAATTTTACGATCTGCTCGTAGAGATAAGTAGTACTGCCGGTCGATTCTGTAAAAAATTCACGGTGGAAACATAGGAGAAGTGAGTGTGTTTTTGCTAGGAATTGACACTATTGACAGCTCACTCTACGCTCACTTCACCTAAGTTTTCACGGTAAGATTTTTACAGAATAGCACCGCTGTAAAGGTTGTCCACGAAAGTCAATTTAGCGCGAGTTCCATTCGAACATTCAAGCAAGTTTAGAATGGAGTGTCAAATATTATATTAGGTTTTTTTGTTTTAGAAAAGAGAGTGCAAGGTTAGTCGGGAATATAATATATATCCTATCATTGTTTAAATTCTTTGAAGAGCTCATCTAACCCTTCACAGTACATACCTACCTCCTACCTAAATAAATGTTATTCTTATGATTATACCCAAACTAGTTTTAAACACAAATAAATATTTTAAGCCAAGACATACCGTAATTTTAATTAGCAGAGGTTTTCCCACCACTTCTATCTAAATTACCTACCAGGCGCCCAGATAATACAAGCAAATAGATGATATCTCAAAGTAAGCATAGTAATAAAGTTATCTCAGACGTATTATGGCATGTGCGTGGTTCATTTTTTCACTCAAATTGTTGGTAATGATCTTCAAAAATAAAAATGTCATTCACACTTTGTTTATTAGGTTCAAATAATGATGTCAAAATAACTGCACTTTCACTGTTAGATTTTCTGTAAACTGTACGGTTCCAAAACGTAGCAAGGATTACCTTGCTACATTTTGGAACCGTATAGCTTACACAGAAAATCTGCAAGCTAATAATAATAATAACAAGCCTCTTATCCTGAACTACTTTCTTCTTTCTTTGTATTGTGGTTGTCTCTTTAGTTATAAAATATCCCTGAGTTCAGTGTGCCTCTTGGCAAAGGCCTCCTCTAACAGTTTCCATTGCACTCTGTCTCTAGCAACCCTTCTCCATTTTGGGCCTGCCGTCAGTTTTAGTTCGTCCTCCCACCTCTTGCTTTGTCTTCCTCTGTTCCTTCTCCCATCTTTAGGGTACCAGTCTGTTATAATATTGCTCACTTTTCTTGTGTACCGCGCAGCATGTGCCCAGTCCATCTCCACTTCAAACTATCTATTCTAGTAAGTACGTCTGTGACTTTTGTCTTACTTCTTATGACGGTGTTTCGTATTTTATCTTGTTTCTTAATACCTATCATACTTCGTTCCATAGCTCTTTGGCAGTGTTCCAGCATGTTTCTGTGATGTTTCGTAAGAAGCAAGCTAATAGCTAATAGCAAAAATGACGTCGAAAATTACCATTTTACCGGGCCAACGGACATGTCATCTACACCCCGATAGTTCGCTCGCCATTAGCTGAATAGGTGAAGATGTCGCTAAAATTGTTTTAAGAAATAAAGACCAAAGATGAAGGTCAAACAAAATAACGCAACAAAAAATGGATAACTCTTCATAGCCTGCCAGCGCATTATGAAACGTCTGAGTGTTCTCGAAAGGCAACTAATGATATTCAAGAATTAGATGTTTTGCGTAGGCGTTTTAAAAAGTTAGTATTTTATTTCTCCAACACTGCTTTTGTATCATCGACCTTCCACCTTCTTGATGGAGACATACTTTTTGGTGGTTCTTCCGGCATATTTTTAAAAGCAAAGTGGTCCTAGGTCAAAATATGTTGGTATAATGAACGTGGTGCTGACGCGGACGTTTGAACCCGGCCGACATGGGATTTCATTAAACTGTTTGATATTCTGAAAGCATAATTTACCCACATGTTTCTTATTTTAAGTGTGCATACACACGAACAACATGCGTCGAGGCCACTACAACCATCGACGCGTGTCGCCGACACCGTACTCCAATAAGTCGCCGACACGCGTCGACGGTTGCAGTTGCCTGTGTCGTCGACGCGTGTCGCTCGTGTGTGTGCACAATAAGAGGGTTAAGTATATAGTGTATATATAAGTGTAGGGTTAGGGGAGTTACGCACTACCGTGCGTCACACTTCGTCTTCCAGAAAATATTACAAGTTGAAGAAACATTGAAGTCTAGACGCCTTCTCTTAGAGATGACGTTTCTATATGACATATGTAGCAGCAGATATGACTGTTCAGATTTGGTAAATAATTTATTTAAGTAATGTTGTACCCAGAACTGTTGTAAGATGCGAGGTGCGCGCACGCCCTCTATTTGCCATTCCATCTTGCCGCACCAATGCTGGAGTTCGTGCACCTCTACGTCGCATGGCAAATAATTATAACACAATTTTTTCGGACATAGACCTATTTACATTAACACCTAACAAATTTCGAAACAATGTAATCAAAAAATTAACAAATTAAATTTATTTTTGTAATGTAAATTAATTACATAAGGTAATTGTTCAACCATGAACCATGAAAGTTCCACGCGCCAGCATCACAGCAGCGTCAGCATCAAAGCAACAGTTATTCCACAAACAGGCACACCGTCAGCGCTAAGAAGTGACCTACTGAGATCTTCGCTTCATCGGCTCAATACACACACAACACACATACAAATAGGTATCAATGTGTATTGAGCACTAAAATTGTATATAATTAAGTTAACTATTGTAATAAATTAGTCATCAAGCTGGAGTCGAGTTTAATTCACCTACCATAACTCCTCTCACTGTGGCCAAGACACCTTTAGCCATCATCGGTCCTATGAGTCTGTGGGATCGGCAGTGAGAAAACCATTTCCTGTGTACATTGCACGACGTACACAAACCCCTATTCCTACCCAAATTCCGTCTGTTTCCGTAGGTCTCCTGGGAACAGACATCCCTCACGTAAAGCCAGCGTAACTCACGTTTGGTGTGGTTTGTATGATAGGGTAGGGCGTTAGGGTAACTAGGGTGCTAGGCAGTTGCTGTAGGGCTAGGTTTATATTCAGTAGGGTTTTGGTAATCATAGGTACCAGGCTCCACTGTGTCAAACTTAGCCACACTGTACGCAATTGGGATAACGGCCGTACTAAGCTGTAAAGCCCAGTGTGTACATTTTGGTCCTTCGAGCCGGATTCGAGTTTGATTCACCTACCATAACTCCTCTCACTGTGGCCAAGACACCTTTAGCCATCATCGGTCCTATGAGTCTGTGGGATCGGCAGTGAGAAAACCATTTCCTGTGTACATTGCACGACGTACACAAACCCCTATTCCTACCCAAATTCCGTCTGTTTTCGTAGGTCTCCTGGGAACAGACATCCCTCACGTAAAACCAGCGTAACTCACGTTTGGTGTGGTTTGTATGATAGGGTAGGGCGTTAGGGTAACTAGGGTGCTAGGCAGTTGCTGTAGGGCTAGGTTTGTATTCAGTAGGGTTTTGGTAATCATAGGTACCAGGCTCCACTGTGTCAAACTTAGCCACACTGTACGCAATTGGGATAACGGCCGTACTAAGCTGTGAAGCCCAGTGTGTACATTTTGGTCCTTCGAGCCGGATACAGTAATGTAAAATCACCCGCATGCCTACTTAGTTCTTATAAAAAATATTCAATAGGTAACATGTGGATAACGTTGTGATTTATACATAAACCACTAACATTAGATACTAAGGCAAACTAATTAGTCTCCTCTGCACCATTGATGGTGCACGTCAATGGTGCATATGGTACAACGGGGGTTTTATTAATTAAGAAACTTTGTGTAACTGTTTGTTTTCCCAAAGAAATAAATAAATAAATAAGTGTAATGTTGTGTTGATGTATAAATATTTAGCTGTTGTCTTACTAACCATTGTCTTCTTCAAGTAACTTCTCTAATCTGGGGTCCATCTGTAGTCTGATCTTGGCGATCTCAGCTTCAACTTCTTTGGACTTTACATCTACCTGCTTGTAGAATGATATTGATTTCGCTGCCTCCTGTAATTTAATTGGATTATTACCTCATAATTTGGTGCCTACTGGTAGCAATACCTTACTAGACCTTACCCGCGATTTTAGAAAATTCTGCAATTCGTTAGCTTCTTAATTTATGTTTTGTCAAGTACTTCTGAGACTATGGCGTGCTTGCCAATTTCTGTTGGTGATTTTAGTTTTGTTACTAAGCTCAATTCTTAAAACAAGGAGCTCATCATAGTATAGATATATATCCTTTAGTGTTCCCACAGCTGGGACGCTGGCCTCCTCTCTTCGAGAAGGAGTGGACTGTTAATCTACCACATGGGCCCAATGTGGATTGATATCTACCAATCCACAGTAGGCCCGTGTGAAAACCGAAAACCGTCATTTTCAAATATATATAAATTTTAAACGCTTGAGGTATTGTTATTGTGTAGTAGGCACACCTGTATAACGGATACATCAGTGCCTCAAGCTTTTAAAATTTATATAGGTACAGGGTGAATTTTTCAAGTGGGCGTGGATGACATTACAAACTGACCCACTAAAAAGTGAAAAATAAAAACATTATACAAAAAAAAAAACAACCGACTTCCAAAAAAAAACACTACAAATTGAAAAATAACTTTAATTTCGGAAGTCGGTGTCAATAAACGAAAATGCGGAACCAAAGACACCGACTTCCGAAATTAAAGTTATTTTTCAATTTTTCAAATCCGAAACTATGAGGGATAGCGAAATGCATCAAAATCGAGCCCGCGACTCCCTTGAGTACACTCAAGGGAGTCGCGGGCTCGATTTTGATGAAAACTAAACTACATCATTCGATTTTTGCAAAATCAATATTTCTAGCCAGGAATCGAACCCGTTGATTTTGATAAAAAACACACACTGTATTATTACACCACTCGATAGTGTCCCTAATAAAGATCAAATTCTGGGAAGTAATGACATACGGCTTGGAGCGTCGACCATATTGAATTTAGTGTATTTTTACTAACTTTATCGATTTCTACTCTTCAAGCCCGTTCTTTTGATACCCATATTTTATAAAAAAAAATAATCTGCCATCTTGGAGCGGCGGCCACATTGAATTTAGTGTGATGTTATTTACTTTATCATTTTCTACTCTGCAAGCCCTTTCATTAATTTGTTACCCATACTACGGGGGTTGAGAAAAAATATGTAATCCGCCATCTTGGAGCGGCGGCCATATTGAATTTTGTGTAATTTTACTAACTTTATCGCTTTCTGCTCTTCAATCCCTTTCATTTGATACCCATATTAAAGGCATTGAAAAAAATATATAATCAGCCATCTTGGAGCAGCGGCCATATTGAATTTAGTGTGATGTTATTAACTTCTTGTTTTTCGGTTCTAGGATGTTTTCTTTCACAGTTTTGAGAGCAGTGATGATGAAATAAATTACACTAAAAAAAGCGCCTTCGAAGTCAGGGCCGATACCACTGGGCCACCATTGCAGCTGTCATGCTTTCAGTGCCAAGCATAATTAAAATAAATCGAATAGGTAGATCTATGTATATGCAACTGAGATGCAACTTGGCCATTACCGTTGTCTATGTCCAGCAATCAGTATGGCACAAACGCTGTTCGACACAGAATAATATCATACCTCTTCTCTCCCCACAAGTACCAGGAACACAGGAGATTCAGGAAGTAGCGCAATCAGAAGTATGCACAGTATTGACAGCGTCAAGTTCGTGTATATCACTTGCATGTACGTGAAGTATCCACCCAGAGTGTAGGTCACCAGGATGCCTGAAAAGCACAAAAAAAAAAAGTACCTTGTTTATTGAAATAATTGATAAACATAAATATTATATAGGGCCTTAAACTAGAGGTATAACTTAATATAGTGGCAGAACGAGAACTAGAGGTATCTAGTGGGAGTGGAGTGGTAGGGTGGTGGAGCTGGGTAGTGGGTGTATGGTAGTGGTAGTTGTAGGCAGAAGTGCAAGTAACGTCAAATATGGTTAAGTCCCATATAATAAGGGACAAGATCAAGTCTAGTGGCAGAACGAGAACTTTTTTCGAAATTCCACACCCTAAGAGGCTGAATGGGAGGAGGGTGAAATTTCACACGGACGAAGTCGCGGGCAGAAGCTAGTATCCTATATGTCAGGTCATGATAGGACATAGGATATTTTAACGGATTTAAAACACGGTTCAGAGACTAAGGCGTGAAAAGGTAACAAACAGACAGTTACTTTCGCATCTATAATATTAGCAAGGATTATTTACCCCCCCCCTTCCCCCTATTATATGGAACTTAAATATAACTGTGAGTATACGATTGGTACACTTTTGCCCAAATCGTCGGGGTAACAAGGTATAGTGTTATGTTATTCTTTACCTAAGAAATATCCTACACCTGAGCTAGCAGTGAAACCGCCTCGAATGGAGTCGTGGGAGATCTCGGATATGTAAATGATGGCCACATTCTGTCCAGCAATGCCCACGCCAGCTACACACGTGGCTATTAGAACCAAAACCACGTTCCCGGTCAGCGATATTGTGAGCCACACGAACTGGAAAGAAGAAATATACTGGTTAGTTCTGCGATGGTAAACTCTGCATAATGTCTGATGAAATTTCTGTAATAGATGAGTAATAGTCCTTCACACTGTAATACGGCCATATCGGCCGATTTCAACGTAGACTAACCTTCGGCGTAGGAGATATTATAGTGCACAAGCGTGTGCGTAAACATAGGTGCTCTCTCTATTCCCTCACTCTCATAGTCCTATGGGACGGCAAGTAATCTGACACGACCATAGAGAGATCAGGTGAAGTTATTACATGTTTTCATTACTCTCGGTACAAGTTTTTAGATGCTCTCATAAAGTTGTCGCCATCTTGGATTTTCATTTTGACCTCGCTATCGGTTTTAACACCCTCAAATGCCATGAAACGACATCCATGACGAAAACTTTTACCGTCTTATTACAAAACGAGATCTAATTTTAGACCTAGCCTAAACCTTCGAGCCAGTTACTCTATTTTTAACTTTATTCCGACAAACGTAAATTTCTTAATGCAAAATTGACAACTTAGACTCGGGTTTAACGTCAGTTTTTGTAATAAGAACTTTAGCTTCGTCGGATTTTAGTTCGAAATTTAAAAATGGCTGGATGGTTTAAACCTGGGTCTAAAGATAAATCTTGTTTTGTAATAAGGCCGTTAAAGTTTTCGCAGCCGCCATATGGGATTTTCATTTTGACTTCGCTATTGACTTTACCACCCTCGAAAACTATGCAAAGTCGCATGGAAGGGCTCATAACGCTTTTTCGTTACGTGTCGTTTTCTACAAGTATACTCCTATCCATAGATATCCGTGCTCCTACCGCAAGCCGCGATAGAGAACTTCGTTCCAATCACGGGTTCCAATAATCGAGCTTTTTCACATTACACGATAACGAGAGGTAGGCAAAAAGTTTGTGCTGAGAAAGTTGTCACACGCTCCAGGGAGTCGAACCCAGGAAGACGATTGACTCGCACTTACAAGACAAACGGCATATTGAATTGATTTCCCATATCAAATACTTACAACATAAGGCAATGTAAACAACATCGTAGCATATTTCCTCCCGAACGTGTTGAAGGCGTAACCACAGAAGGGACTGATGACCAACCCGCCAATGTTGGGCAAACTGCCCAACAGTGATACGTCCATCGACGACATTGGCCTTGATAGCACGGTTTCATTGGACATGAAGTTGGCCACTGTATTTGATGGCCAGGCGATCACAAAGCCTGTTTGACATGCTTGGAAACATACTGGAAAATAAAAAAAAATACGTAAACTGAGTCTCAAAATCAGCTGTTCCCTACATTTATGTTAGTTTATCTCGTCAAAATGTAGGGAACAGCTGATTTTTTTTTTCGCGATATCGGGGTTTGTCCCACAGTAAAAGTTGTTTATAATGATAAGTACAATGACCTCTTAAGAGATTGTTAATGTATTACCAATAACCCTGTATAAATTTACCCGTTTAAGATTTAATAGGAATTTAATGCATATCTTATGTATCATTAGTTTTGAGACTGATTTATTTACGTAAATATTTCATTGAGCTTTTATCTACAAAAATCCTGTTCTGCAAACAAAACCTGCCCATTATATCTTGAAGATAAAATAAAACTTATACATATAAGGTTTTTTTTTTTTTAAGTATTTATTTAATGATATTCAAAATACAGAGGTGTAACTTAAATCTAAACTCGCCAAACTTTTACGTTTGATGGCGTAAGAAGGTATATCTATTAGAGAGCTTTTCCCCCACATCTATCAAAAGAATTAATAGACGTCAAACAAATCGTCACTTAAAATCTACCCATTTAAGACTATTCCATATAATTACACAGCTTAGCATAATTATACAATGTTATTTTTAGTTTAAGCGAAACCTGAATAGTTTGTTCAGAATAAGTAACTGAATCTATTCCAATAATTTTTACCCCATGTTATATTTTGTCACAAAAATATTTAAGAACGGTTAAAAGTTGGACACCGAGCGACAGTAGGTTATCGAATCTCCGCGCCGAACGGTTAGGTACCTAGGTACTTATCAATGAGCGCAAGACGGCGCGGCGCGGGTGAGCATGTTTTTGTACGGACAAACAGTTAACAAGCATAAAACTTTGTGACTTTTCATGAGACAATTTTGAATCTTTGTACATAGTTTCTTTACATAAAAATACTAGACACGTGTTTCGGGTTTTGCATATAGGTACTAAAAATATTGTTGTATACAGCAAGCCAGACGGGTCCACTCATAAACGTAAATAAAAACAAAACAAAAGAATACTCACTAACAGCGGTAGCCAAACTTTGAATTAAAAACTCCGAAGTTCTCACTTTTTCCTTTTCCATTGTGTCAAAACTCCACTCACTATTCTCCCCTCTATTTCCCTAGCTGATCATCAAATGACGACTTTCTATTAATTACCAGCAACTAAATAAGGAGATCATAACATTATAGTATCTTTGTAGTATTTGCTTCCACGCTGGCAAGCAAATAAACTGTAAGGCGAATGTCACAATTGTCTTCCTTGTTATCTTATTATTCAATATAGGGAACACGTTAGTGTGTTTTATGGGCATTATCTGTTCTGTAGGTCAGGAGTCGTTAGGAGAAAGAGGTGCGGTATAATTGCTGAAGTGACAATGGTGAACATTATAATTATCTTTCCGACTTTGAGGGGCCCGTGGCTAAATAATAACAGCCGCACAGGTCGATCGATCAGGTTAAGCTACGCTTTAAGCCGTTAAGCGTTTAACACGTTAAGCCGTTTGTCCCGGCTGTCATTCGTGGATCTTTGACAGTCAGAAGCCCGAAAGTATGACAACCAGTCTTACCAAGGGGTATCGTATTACCCGGTAACTGGGTTGTAGAGGTCAGATAGGCAGTCGCTCCATGTAAAACACTGGTATTCAGCTGCATCCGGTTAGACTGGAAGCCGACCCCAACTATGTTGGGAAAAGACTAGGCAGATGATGAATTAATTATCTTTCAGACATTACTATTGTGTAGATATGTTACAGCTAGATGTAACTCCAACCTGGTGAAGTGGAGCTACCTCGAAGAAACGGCAGCAGGGTGGAGCTATGTCGCACACTATGCTCCGTATGTATATATATAAACATTATTTGTATATATTTTAATAAATGGTATGTATGTGTATATAACCTATTTATGTATTTGTGTACCCAGTTTTAATAGTTGTTTTTTATCATTGTTCCTCTCAACCAAAGCACCTGCCATCTAATCTCTTCACCACACTTGGTTGACTGGTATTAAGTCCGCCTTTATACCTTTTTGTGCGAAAAGTTTAAATAAAATCAATATATTATAACAAAATGATAAACTCAGCTCTATTGTAACCTGTCACTTATTATTTATTAATTCGCATGACCGATAACTGGGGCACTCATCCTTTAGTCTCGTTTATAACTTATACGCAAACAAATGCAGACACCCGTATATGTTTGTGATTTTGTTCAAGACATCTTTTGAAATACATAATTTCATGTAAGATGGTATTTAGATAGTTTCATAAGTTGTGCTTGGTCGACCTGCATCCCATCATTATCAACCTACAGCAGTCCACTGCTGGACATAACCCTCTCCTATTGCACTCCATTCAACTCGATTTTCGCCAACTCTTCGTGAAGATATTGCTTGTTTAGCTAATTTTGTGTATTCTGTCAGCGGCGGCGGCGCTTGCGATTCCTTTTTCTTTTTAGGACGGGAAGTCAACAAATGACCCTCCCGCTCTGGGTGGAGCGGAAAGTTTTAAAATAAGGCGGGAATGCTGCGACCCGGTACCGTGTCGCGAGCGCGAACTACCAAATGGGAAACGCTGCTCTAAGGAAAACTCAAAAAATATTAAAATAATCATTTTCTTTACATACAAACTACTTAATCCTTTAACATTATATTATATAGATAAGACAAGTTGATAGTTTTAACAAGTAAATACACGTCTTTATACTTTTATTATTTAGGATTAAAAACTCAGCATGTCGACGCCGACGTGGCAATATTTTATTTGAACAATCATTTTTAATAAGAGAACGATTTACGTTGTCACGTATGTTATTTTATAGAAAGTTTCATGAAAAGTTGAAAGTTTCGGCCAAAATTCTGTAAGGCCGTTTTTCTACCAGCACCGTCAACGGGACGTCAACGAGAACGAGATGACGGCGCCGAAGTAGCGATACATACATTTACTATAGCCGCGTGACCACTGCAAACCACCAGACGTCAGGTTCGGTTCGAATAACCTCGTTTCTTGTTGACGTCCCGTTGACAGAGGCGGTGGACAAATGGCGTACGTCGCAACCAATCACAAACTGGTTAATAAAGCATTAGTTTTTCACGTCTTGTACACGGACTCATCATAATAATTATTTATTTATCCATTTATTTCAGGCATCAAGGCCCATATAAACACATACAATACAAGTACATATTAGTACAACTTAAAAATACTATAAATACATACAACATTATATTTACACTAAAAACTAAGAACTAAAAACTAACGCACACGAAGAGTCTGCGTCGTGTTTCGCTGACTGGTGTCATGTAGCCGGCCACGAAACCGGCGGTACCTACACAACACCCTTCGTCCAGAACTCTTCCTTGAGGAACTTCTCGAGATGAAATCTCGAGAAGTTCCTCAAGGAAGAGTAGAAAGAGTAGAAAGAGTAGGAAGAGTAGCCTACCGGAGTCCACTGCTGCACATAGGCTGCTGCAACTGCACGCCATTCAGCTCCATTCTCGGCAACTCTCATCCAGCTGCTACCAGCCATCCTGTGAAGAGACCATTGCAATAATAATGCTGTGAGATTCTAGCTACTCATTGGTGGATTTTTTTCGCGTACCTATAATGTAGTTAAATATTTCACAACACTTTTTCTTGGGTAAGTCCTCATAAATGGGTGAGTCGGATTCCAGATGTCGTGAACTCGTGAGTCATTAAGGAATTGACGTGGTTTCGAAGTAAGGAATCATTAAATTGATCATAGTGAATTAGACCTAGACGTTGCACCGTGCGACGCAGGGGCAAGTCACTAGTACACACATCTTTATTATGACTCACTGTGAGTTTTTGCTTAAGATAGCACAAATCGGTAATCAATCATACCTGAACAAAAAACCAAAAGACAACAATATTCAATAATCATTTATTTCATTAATAAAAACACTATCAAAGTCACAGAACCAAAGTTTTAACAAACATTTGTAGACCAGACAAAATAAATTGGTCCCAATAATGGACCGAACCAGCAATCCCTCAAAAACAGTTCCACGGCCGATGACGTTATCAAAATGAGTTCCATCACTCTTCTTTAACTTTTTGCCTTAATACTCTGTCTCCTTCCTTTCAAGAATAAGGCTTGAATGGTATCAGCCGAAAGTCCCTTAGTTTCTGGGACACAGAATTGGCTGTAAAGTGCTCCAATAAAGCATACGACTGAGAAAATGTAGAAGACTGGTCCTAAACCAACAGCTTCCACGAGAGGATTGAAGATGACTAGTGTGATGAAGTTGAAGATCCATGTGAAGGCCATCACAACGCTGTTGCAGAAGCTTCGAACCTGGAAAGAGACAATTTATCAAAATAGACTCTATGCGACTGCTGATTATTTTGCAGTGATTCACTTCGGCTGGATGTTGATGAAATTAGAGTCATTTAGGATGTAATTTTTTTTTCTATAGATAGTCTATGAACCTAGGGCGCATTTTATATTGATGTGACCTGGGAACTGTTACAATAGTACATGCATATTGAACAAAGACTCTTATATGCTTGGTGTCCTGTTATTTGTAAATAAATATTTGCAAATAAATATTCTATTCTATTCCTAAGAGTGCTCTTCCGGAGCTCAGACAGAGAATTTCTCAAAAAATGTATAACTGTTTTGTTGTCCGTTTGGATCCTCTAAAAATTTTATAGATTACAAGGAAAAAATTAACTACGAACAGCACAAGCATACGAGCTTAAAAATTTTACATTATAAACACCGAACTGTACCTCAGGCAAGAACACTTCAGCTGTCAAAACATAGGGTATGACAGCACAGCCCAGCGTGAAGACGAAGCTGAACCCGTATATTAGGAACACGGTGAACCAGGCAGGCGCCCAGTGGAACTGGAGTTGGGCGCCCAGCAAGGCTGTGAAGACGCCAGAACCGGCTGATGCCAGGATTAGGAGAAACTGTTGAAAGAATAAGTTACGAAGAAAATAAAACTAAGGATTGAATAGAATGTAATAAGATTTTGACACAACGTAAAAAGTATAGCAGCATGTTGCATAACGATAACCAGTAAAGGGAATCACCAGTTTCGGCTAAGCGTGGACAAGATGCCCGGTAAACATTATTTTTACTAAACAATATTATTTATTCTAAATTAAATATTTTTGCACATCACATAGTAGCCAGGTATACGAACAAAAAGTCGAAATAAAGAGTATTTAAATTGTATCCTACAGTTAAAAAGCATAGCCATTTGTTTGACGCAGTGTTACCAGCGCGGAAATAAAACATCAATTTCAGTCTGTAATCGATTAGATAATCAATAATTATGGCAAAAAAAAAGTGTTTGTCTGCAAAACGAGTAACGGTCAATATTGTATGAGAATATTATACTCATTTACATTGTTTTAAAATAAAACAATCGAAAACGTTATTAGTATTGTGACATATTTTTTTTGTCTGTGTGGTGCCGGACTTAAAGAATTGCACCACCCCTTACTTCCCGTGGGTGTCGTAAAAGGCGACTAAGGGTCTTACCGGAGAATGGGCAGCAGCGTTCTCTATTTATTCCACCATCATACCATACTGCGATCGCCAACCCGCCTGCCAAGCGTGGCGATTATGGCAAACCCCCCCCAAAATTGGGGGAGGCCTATGTCCAGCAGTGGACGTCTATCGGCTGAAACGACGATATTTTTTTTAGATTAGAATAACGGTTCTATAAATCGATTATTGTCAGATTTTTTTCGTGGCAACTCCTACTGTATCGCTTTTAGAGATGATCGATTCTGTTGCTTTGAATCGATATTCTGCTTCGCAATGGCTCATTTTGATCCGAGTATCGATATAAAATCGCTTTTAATTAATATTTTTTAATATGTTCGCCTTTAATTCCATTCAATTTACTATTTTGCCAATGTCAGTTGTGATTGAGAAGAGTGTTTTTGGAAAATTACGGCCCGCCTTAATAGTATTTTTCCTGAGATTTTGATTTTTTCTCATTTAACTTTCACACACAATAACCTTTATCAATTTACTGTAGTGGATCGTATCGTAGTTGAATCGATGTGAAAATCAATCAAATTCTGTTTTACCGACCCACTTGAGTATCGATTCATATCGAACATCTCTAACGTCAAGTGAAATGACATCTGACAACTGTAACAATGGAAAAACCATTCGCTTTGTTTTCGTGCACTGTGGATGTTGTTTTGTTTTCTCGCTGCTTCGAACGTTTGTTTTTCTTATCAGATTATATCAAAATACTACTGGCAAATAATATATTATAGAAAAGAATAAGCTTATTACAAAGATTTTACCCGGCAAGGTTCCAATTTTTCACATGCCAGTTGAAGCATATTCTTGCATCTTGCTACAACTTTATTATAATATTTACTTTCCTATAGATAAGTAATTTTTGAAATGCAAGTTATTTATTAATAAAGATCTTGTCCACGCTTAGCCAGATCACCCTAACAAAGTGAGCAATTCCCAAATATGTATATTTTTTCATACTCAAATGTTGACTAGTTCATCCGAATACCAAATAGGGCTGGTATTCTGTATTTGGCTTTGCCCATGCTGGAATTCAAATCCACGATATCACAGTCAATACATACGAATTCGACTACTAATGAAAGTACTATATAAAATAGATAATGCATTATTAGTTTTCTGGGGTGAAAATTATCTACCCAATGTACTTCTCCGGGCGTGACCCGAGCCACTTCTCATTTCACATTTCCAATCTCAGTTATTTTTAAATCTTACCTTCCTCCCACACCTGTCAACAGCCAGCACACACAGAACACTGGCTATCAAGAAGTCCAGAGCCAAGAATATGGCGCACTGGTTGGCAGGCATGGTCGGGGCAGCTTCCTTAAACAGAGGTTCAGCATACACCTGTAGCACGACACAGCCCATCATGATTGTCAGGGCCACTGTGATCAGGACTGTTGTCAACGCCCGTTTAGAAGACTTTGATTTTTCTGTAGAAGAAAAACGTAGGTTTGATATTATGTCTTTTCTGAAATGATAAAGGAATATCAGGTTCAGCTTCAACTGTTCCGTTATATATTGGTGATCTCAGTTTGTCGATATCAAAAGACGAAAGGACTGTCATCCATCTTCAGATTCTTGTCGCTTTTGTGACAAAAATGAATTAGCCTATCTAAAGTCCTTGAGCAGTGGTGGCCCTGGGTAACGGCCGCAACGAGTTTGAACCCAGTCAGGCGCTTTACTTTGAGCAAATTATTTCATCATTACTGCTGTCAAAACGGTGAAGTAAAAAACCCCAGGGGAAAACTGGCATGTCCTAGAACCAAAAATTCCCCCACTCACTGAGAGGAGAACTGTCTCCCAGCAGTGGGAACATTGTAGGCTGATTATGCAATAATAAACAGTATTTTAATAAGCATTTACTCACTAAAGTGTTTCCATGCTGACTCATTCTTCCGTTCTTCTGGTGCTTCTAACTTCTTTTGTACGAGCTCGCCGATAATTTCAGGATCTGGAAAAAAAATTGTGGTTGCAAATTTACAATTGTGACTTTTCTAACATCATTATGTACCTAAGTAAGTTGTTCCATGCTTTGTTGATTATAGGCCACTATGTGAAGCAAATGCTAAAAAATTTTGCATACAAATCTGGCGATAGTATCGATCTGATCGGAGTGGCGTTCTGTTGTATCTGATTAATTTTACCGGGCTAACGGACATGTCGTCTACACCCCGATAGCTCGCTCGCCATTGGCTGCAGATGTCGCTCAAATTATTTTAAGAAATAAAGACCAAAGATGAAGGTCAAACAAAATAATGCAACAAAATAATGATAACTTCAGGGGGGTTAGTATGATGCACAGTTGTGCGTCACACTTCGTCTTCCAGGAAATATTACAAGTGTAATGTTGTGTTGATGTATACATATTTAGATGTTGTCTTACTTACCATTGTCTTCTTCCAGTAACTTCTCTAATCTGGGGTCCATCTGTAGTCTGATCTTGGCGATCTCAGCTTCAACTTCTTTGGACTTTACATCTACCTGCTTGTAGAATGATATTGATTTCGCTGCTTCCTGCAATTTAATTGGATTATTGACTCATAATTTGGTGCCTACTGGTAGCAATACCTTACTAGACCTTACCCGCGATTTTAGAAAATTCTGCAATCCGTTAGCTTCGTAATTTATGTTTTGTCAAGTACTTATGAGACTATGGCGTGCTTGCCAATTTCTGTTGGTGATTTTAGTTTTGTTACTAAGCTCAATTCTTAAACAAGGAGCTCATCATAGTATAGATATATATCCTTTAGTGTTCCCACAGCTGGGATGCAGGCATAATTTCTTCGGGAAGGAGTAGACTGTAAACCTACCATACGGGCCCACTATTAGATAGAAGTGGAATTAACATGCTTAGTTTGCAAATAGGAATTTATTTATTTATTTCGTTCACGGTTCGGACACATTCCATATGACAGATTATGACAACAATAGACAGTAGATACAAAAGTCTATCACCATAGACATATAAGTAATGAGGTTTAGTTCACAAAGTCCAATACTACCCCTTGAACTAAAGTCTTAAATATTACACTGATAAAAGAGACAAAGAGAACTTAACATGTTTCTCTTTAGTTAACGGTTTAGTGAGCAAGTCAGCTACCATGTCACCTGTAGGCATATAACGGATATCAATAAATTTATTAGTTACAATATCCCTTATAAAATGGTGCCTAATATCTATATGCTTGGTACGAGCATGAAACATTGAATTAGAGCATAGTTTTTGTGCCGACTGATTATCATTGTACAAATTTATCTTACAATGAACTTGAAGGCATTCATTCAAAAAAATACGTAAAAACAACGCTTCTTTGCAAGCATCTGAAATAGCCATATACTCTGCTTCAGTGCTTGAGAGAGCCACAGTTCTCTGCTTACGGCTTTCCCAAGATATAACAGAATCACCTAATGTAAATACATACCCTGTGTATGAACGACGATCAACCTCATTGGATGCCCAATCAGCATCTGTGTAGCCATTTATGACCAATCCGCCCTTAACATACTTAAGAAAGTAATGACTTGTACCTTTGAGATATCGCAGGACCCTTTTCGCAGCTTTCCAATGTGTTTCATCGAAGCATTCGTTAAATTGGCTCAGAACACTTATTGCATGCGAGATATCTGGTCTGGAACAGACTGAAATATACATTAAGCAGCCTATGAGATTTCTGTAGTCGAAACGAGACGTATCCCTGACTTCTCTTTTCTTTAGTTTCAATCCTGCTTCCATTGGGGTTGGAGACGGTTTGCATTCAGTCATATTAAATTTACGTAGAACAGTTTCAATGTAATGTGACTGATCTAAAGTAATCGATTCTTTATTCCTGCATACTCTCATGCCCAATATTTGATGAGCAGGTCCCAAATCCTTCATCACAAACTCTGACATGAGTTTTTCTTTCACCATATCTCTTTCTTTGGATATCGATGAAGAGAATAACATTATGTCGTCGACATAAAGGGCAATTATAACCATTTCCCTCTTTTGTCCTTTATAATAAACACGTGGTTCTGAAGGCATCCTATTGAAATGGAGTTTATTTATTAATACTCCGTTAATTTTTTCATACCATGACTTTGCAGCCTGTTTTAATCCATAAACGGCTTTATCCAACTTATACACCTTATGTTCTTGTCCTTTCTTCACAAAACCTTCTGGTTGTTCCATTAGCACATGCTCTTTAAGATCACCATTCAAAAAGGCTGTTTTGACGTCTAGGTGATTTATTTCCAGATCATATTCTGAAGCTAGTGCTAATAACAAACGGATAGTAGAGTAACGGACAACAGGTGAAAAAGTTTCATTGTAGTCAATGCCATACCTTTGAGTAAATCCTTTGGCAACCAGCCGTGCCTTGTATTTTAGGAGACTTCCATCTAAGTTCCTCTTTTTCTTAAAGATCCATTTGCATTTTACTGCTTTGTGATCTTTAGGTAGATCCACAAGGCGCCAGACTTTATTGGTAATAAAGGATTTATACTCATCTTCCATGGCTTCCTTCCATTCTTTAGCTTCATTGCCACCAAGTGCTTCCTTAACAGTCTCCGGGTCTCCAAGATCCCTATACTGTTGAGCTACCAGTTGTGCAAATAGATCTTCATTTACAGCATCAGTGAAGTCTGTAGTTGTAGAGTCTTCACTTGAACTCCCTGGAATGTACGTTTCATCCGACGAGTTATCTATTTCAGATGAATCACTACTGTCATTGATACTAAATACTGTGTCCCTGTTCCTATTTCCGTCATCAGAAGGACAATGTTCAGGCACACCCTGAGAACTTACATTCCCGGTGTTTTCGTCTGCCCTACATATCTGTTCTGTATGTGAAACAACATGAACTACTTGATTAGTATCATCATCTGACAAATCCTTCTTCCAAAAACGATCTTCTAAAAACCTCACATGATGTGCTTTAATGCAATACTCAGGGTTCTCTGGATCAATGAGTCTGTAACCCTTTGTATTGTTGCAGTAACCTACAAATATATATTTCTTTGCCTTCGAATCAAGTTTCTTGTGATTTGAAGTCAAAGCATAAGCCAAGCAACCAAATGTACGAAGATGACTTACATTTGTCTTTGTATTAGTCCATTTCTCCAGTGGTGTCATGCCCATGACAGCTTTTGTAGGTGAGCGGTTCTTCAGATACACTGAAGTGTTTACGGCCTCTGCCCAAAAACGTTTGTCAAGACCAGCATCTTCCAGCATACAGCGAGCTTTGTCCATGATGGTACGATTAGCTCTTTCTGCCACACCATTCTGTTGACTACAATGCGGGACAGTTGTTTGGTGACAGATTCCTTGCTGTTGCAGAAACTCCTGGAATTTTTTATTAATATATTCACCACCATTGTCGCTACGAATAGTTTTTATTTTCTTATCAGTCTCATTTTCAACAAGCTTTTTAAACATTTTGAATTTTTCAAAAACCTCGCCTTTTGTTTTCAGAAAATAAACAAATGTTTTTCTTGAACAGTCATCAATGAATGTAAGAAAATAACAAGCACCACCAAATGACTTCTCTTGCATTGGTCCACACAAATCTGTATGTATTAAGCCTAAAATCTCCTTAGACCTACTATGAGACACTTTTGGAAAAGGTAATTTTGTAAGTTTTCCTTTAATACAGGCAATACATGATTGAAAACGAGTACTATCATAATTAATACCAAAAACCATACCTTGTCTCATGACATTCATGCTCCTAGAGTTGAGGTGCCCCAGCCTGCGATGCCATACTTCCTGTGACACCAAGCTGCTCTGCTCTTGCTCTGACACATCACAGTCCAATAGTGATTTACTGCTGCTGTCAGACACCATGCATTGAGGCTGCACTTCGACATCAGCTCTACTGCTATTCCCTATAGAATCTAATTGAAAAATACCATTCACATAACTAGCAGTAGCTATGGTTTCATGCCCGTCCATTATTCTACAGGTTTTAGAATTGAAATTAACTTTATAACCTTTTCTTGTTAACTCACTCACTGATAAAAGGTTAGTTGACAGTTGAGGAACCAAATAAACATTAGTTATTGTTCTAAAACCGCTATCTAACTTAATTCTAACTTTACCTAATCCTGCAGTACATAACTGATCACCATTTGCAATGTTCACAGAGAGTTCTTTAGTTGATTTCAACTCTAACATAACACTCTTGTTGTTGCACATATGGTTGGTTGCACCAGAGTCCACGTACCAGACATCATTCTTAAGATTTACCGATAATGCTGACAATAATACCTTCTTCTTGTCCTTGACATTACTCACTGGAGTCGTAGAAACAGCATTCTTAGGGCAATTCCTCTTTGTGTGTCCTGGCTTCTTACATCGGTAACATTTGATCTTCTTAATAGTAGTCAAAGCCGATGCAGTCTCTGTCTTGTCATCTCTTCTTCACAAAATGACTTTGCAGCCTGTTTTAATCCATAAACGGCTTTATCCAACTTATACACCTTATGTTCTTGTCCTTTCTTCACAAAACCTTCTGGTTGTTCCATTAGCATAATGGAATGGTCGTAATCGGATGTCAGTCCGCTCAACATGATGACTGCTATGAAGTCATCGTCTAGTGGAGAACCTATGTCATGCAATTGTTGTCCAATTTCCGTTATTTTCGTAATGTAAGCTTCCATGTTACTAGCATTCTCTTCGAGCTTAGTTCCAAAAAGCAATCGCAGTAATCCTAAGCGTCTGCACAGACCCTTATCCTCGTAAGCCTTTTGCAAATTTGTCCATGCTTCGTAAGCTGATTTTGCGTTACGCACAAGCGAAAAAGCATTGGGATGTACAGATAGACAAATTTTTGCAAGCGCGCGCTGATTTTTTCTGATATCTTTGCTTCCGTCGGTGGACTCGATACATTCGAGTAGGTCCTCGTGCATCAGGAGCATCTTCATGGAAAACTTCCAGTTATTGTAATTTTCCATGCCCTGCAGCTTTTCTATTGGAATTCCTGTCGAACTATGTGCTTCGCTGGACATTTTTATTATTTTAAACTAGATTATAATGCCCACGGAAAGAGAAAAAAAAAATTGTCGATTGTCTTTTTTTTCTTCTTACAGAAAATTATGTTTTCGAAAAATTAAACAAAAATAAAAAACCTTATTTGCGTAGGTGCACTGGGCCCATAACCTATTAGATAGAAGTGGAATTAACATGCTTAGTTTGCAAATAGGAATTTATCACTGACCTCTATAATACAAGTACGCTGGACTAACGATACTCTACGAAATGACAGTTGTTTTTTGTGCCGATTCAAAGCGCCCCGCTCGTAGTCCCAAGGAACTAAAATTGACACGTTCTTTCAAATGGACGTTGATTTGTTTACTTCGTCTCTGATGATTTAGGTCTAAATCGTGAAAAACTAGTTTATTTGTGTATTTTGTGTTTACTACGTGATATTTGGAATATTTTTATTATGAAAGCATGCGGATTTTGTAAAACTCGCTGCCAAAAAGACAGCGGATTAACCTTTCACAAGTAAGTGAATTTTACGACTATAAATGTTTCGATTGCTTATGTGAGCATTTTTATTACTATCTTATATTTAGAATAAATGTTTTCATTAATATCCCATCATATTTAAGTGTAATTAGGGCTCAGTTTTCACATTTAGTGAATACAATAATTTGAATAGGGTTGTAAATGTTCCATGTCGATAATGTGTCGATAGTTTTCTTCAGACAGTTAATAATTTTAAATTTACGTTTTTTAAATAGAAATTTACTGTCGCCAGAAATTTATGCAATTTGATTACCTACCTAAAACAAATTAGCAAATACTAGTTTCTAATTTCAACATATAAATCCATACTAATATTATAGGTAAATTCGAAAGTAACTCGGTCTGTCTGTCTGTCTGTATGTTACATTTTCACGCCTAAACCACTGAACGGATTTCAATATTTGGCAGAGTATAGTTTTTATCGACATATCTCGCGGGCGAAGCCGCGAGCGGAAGCATAGTATTATATGTAATGTGTACTTGTTTCCGAAGTAAAGACCTAACATCAAAATAAAACTTGTCATCTACAATGTACTGTATACTTTAGTCAGTTTTACTTTAATTAAATACTTAATTTCAGATTTCCCACCAAATCAACTAAGCAGGGCTCAAAAACATGAAAATGGAAAATTGGAGTCCTAAATCGAATTATCATCTTTGTAGCAATTTCACTGCGGACTGTTTCGTTAATCACTCTACACTTACGCTCTTCTCCATACGAACACGACCTTTTGGAAGACTAGAATCAATTCTATTTTATTGTAATTGTTTGACGTTCAAAAGTGCCTATGTACCTATTTGAAATAAAATAATGACGTTCAAAAGTGCCTATTGATTTTGCTATTTGAAATAAATTATTTGCCTTAGACTTTGTTATTTCTTGTGTTTTTTTCCATTAGTATGCACGCAATAATGAAAATGGAATCCCTCTCCTTTCCGCTAGTAATGACTACATGGTAAGGTAATGTTACAAGGTTCACTTTTGGCATTCAATTTGAGTGAATTTGATTGAATTTGTATGGACGCTGTTTGTTGCTTTTTGTTTCCTACATGGTTAAATTCTTCCATATTGAACACCAAAAGTGACTGTCACGAAGAATACAGCTGCCATTTGATTCTACTAGGTTAGAGTGAAATGGCAACATCATAGCTCAATAGTTTTTAGTTACATTGCGAACTAATGTGACCCCAGCTCAGCTTGTAAAACTAGTGTAGTTGAGCCAGGAGATACTAGCTCAACCATAGTAGTTTTAGGCTAAGTTCTAAGCCTATCCGCATATTTAAAGCTCACTGATCTGACCGTCATGCGCTATAACTTTACTAGGACACTATCCACTAGTTTATAGCGTGCGATCTGACCGCGCCCTAATGAATTTTCAGATAGGGGGCCGGCGAATGCGTAGTTGCATGCATGCCAATGCGTAGTTCATACAAACGTAAAATAAGTTTTCTATAGACATTTGAAATTCCTCATATCTCATCTTTATATCAGAGTCCTTTCAAAATATATATTTGGGAACCTAGATATTCTGTAATCTAATCGGAATAAATACACACTACCTAAGAATATGTTTGATTTACAAATTATTTTGGTATTACGTTTGTATGAACTACGCATGCTCCGCCGGCCCCTTAAACTTTGCAGAGCAATTGTTCAATTACTTAAAAATGAAGCATACAAATAACTGGGAGTGACCCGATATTTTTCTCTTAAGTAATGAATTACTCTCAGTGGTTAAAACGATCGATAAAATTCATAAAAGTATTTTTTATCGTAGGATATATCCCATCTCTAATATTAGTTCCACGGTCCCTTCACATTGCTATCAGCGCCAAAATGGCGAAAATCAAATGGCTTCAATCTGTCATCCATAGTCTGCAGTCCAGCGTACTTGTATTATAGAGGTCAGTGGAATTTATTTATTTATTTCGTTCACGGTTCGGACACATTCCATATGACAGATTATGACAACAATAGACAGTAGATACAAAAGTCTATCACCATAGACATATAAGTAATGAGGTTTAGTTCACAAAGTCCAATACCCACTGTGTATTAGTAGATGTCACATGTCTTAAATTTTCGGTTCTAGGATGTTTTCCTTCACAGTTTTGAGAGCAGTGATGATGAAATAAATTACACTAAGGAAAGCGCCTGCTTGGGTTCGAACCCACGAGCTATAATTCGTAAGTCAGGGCCGATACCACTGGGCCACCATTGCAGCTGTCATGCTTTGAGTGCCAAGCATGATTAAAATAAATCGAATAGGTAAATCTATGTATATGCAACTGAGATGCAACTTGGCTATTACCGTTGTCTATGTCCAGCAATCGTTATGGCAAAATGCTATTTTAATTATAAAGTATTCGACACAGAATAATATCATACCTCTTCTCTCCCCACAAGTACCAGGAACACAGGAGATTCAGGAAGTAGCGCAATCAGAAGTATGCACAGTATTGACAGCGACAAGTTCGTGTATATCACTTGCATGTACGTGAAGTATCCACCCAGAGTGTAGGTCACCAGGATGCCTGGAAAGCACAGAAAAATGTGCCTTGTTTATTGAAATAATTGATGAACATAAATATTAGGGCCTTAAACTAGAGGTATATAGTGACAGAACGAAAACTAGAGGTATGTAGTGGGAGTGGAGTGATAGGGTGGTGGAGATGTGTAGTGGGTGTGTGGTGGTGGTAGTGTGTGTGGTGTAGTTAAAGGCAGAAAGTGCACGTGACGTCAAATATGTTTAAATCCACTTAAATCCCATGTAATAAGGGACAAGATTAGGTATATTTGCCAACCGGAAACAAATCGAAACTCAGAACATTTTCCTGACCTGGTAATCGAACCCAGGACTTCATACTCGGCTGTCGCATGTGACCATAGACCAGGTAGGCATATGCCAGAAGTTTGGATTTACGCACTATAACGGACGCCGAGCCCGCCATATTAGAAATTAGTCGTATTATTGTCTAGGAGGGACCCCTTAGGGCCGAAGCCTGCCGGGTCAGCGGGATTGTCCGAAAGGGTTACCGCTGGCCTGGAACATAAAGGGCTATGGAAGGAACACGGGTGGGTTTTAGTCAGTAAGAGTCTGACACTCCCTTCCGCTCCACCCAGAGCGGGAGGAGTCATTTGATGATTTCCCATCTGCAAAAAAAAAAAATGGTATTATTGTAGAAATATAAGTATTGTATAAAAACCATTGTGATTGGTCGCAGAGTCTTGCCCCGACAGGTCGAAACAAGTCGGAACCTATCGGAGTCCGGACGCGAGGAAAATAGTTTGATTGGCTGCAAAGTATTGTTTGGTATACCCACTACTTGCACCCACGTATTCAGACATATAAAAGGGCGCTATGCCCGGTGTAGTGGTATCCCATCCCCAGCCTGATCTCTATGTATGGCAAGCCGATCCCTTGGGGTAAGCAAGCCAAATACTTAGGGGTCATTCTCGATCACCGACTCAATTTCAAAGAGTACATAAAGATGGCGCGTTCGCGCGCCTCTTTCGCTCTCGCTAGGCTTCACTCCTTACTGACTACCCGCAGCAAATTGTCACTCAAATGCAAATTGCGCCTTTACACCGCGGTCATCCGTCCCATCATGACATATGCTTGCGTAGTTTTCGAACACGCCAAGCCTCGTCACCTGCATAAAATGCTAACCCGCCAAAACCGTTTCCTCAGAAAGGTCATGGGAGCCCCTTTTCTAGGTCCGAAACGTGAACCTTCACGTTGATTTCAGACTCCCCACCGTCCAGCAGTTCATGAAGCGCCCCAATCCCCTGATTGCGGCGGCCTCCCGTTACACTCCCTCCCGCATAAGTAGGATTCGCCGATCAAGGCATACCCTCACCATCCCCGACGCCGCGACTACTCTCCCACACTCTCCTCTACAGGAGAGTAGTAAAGCCACCAGTACTCTCAAGAAGTTCAAGTCCCGTCATCCGTCCTTCCGCCCTCGCCGTCGAGGACAGTCGCGACACCCCGTACCATGTCCGCCCCGACCCTTGCTCGAGCCAGCCCGCGCCGCTGAGCCTGTAGTTTTAAATTCGTCCCCAAATAATTCCGATCCAGCCTGTCCCTTGCTGTCCTTTCCCAGCGACACCCTAAGCCGAGGTCCGAACCCCACCGGGGGAGCCCTTAGCGTGTAATCGCTTAGATTTTAGGTATAGTGTTATGTTATGTTATTATTTACCCAAGAAATATCCTAAAGCTGTGCTAGCAGTGAGTCCGCCTCGAATGGAGTCGTGGGAGATCTCGGATATGTAAATGATGGCCACATTCTGTCCAGCAATGCCCACGCCAGCTAAACACGTGGCTATTAAAACTAAAACCACGTTCCCGGTCAGTGATATTGTGAGCCACACGAACTGAAAAGAAGAAATATAATGGTTAGTTCTGCGATGGTAAAATCTGAATAATGTGTGATGAAATCTCTATAATAGATTAATAATGGTCCTCCAGACCGTATTACGGCAATGGCAGTCAATTTCAACGTAGACTAGTCTTCGGCGTGGGAGGTGTTATGGTGCACAAGCGTGTGCGTAAACACGGGTGCTCTCTCTATTCCCTCACTCCACAGTCCGATGGGACGGCAAGTAACGACACGACCATAGAGAGATCACGTGTTTTCAATAGTCTCTGTATAAGTTTTTAGATGCTCTCAAAAGTTGTCGCCATCTTGGATTTTTATTTTGACTCGCTGTCGGCTTTAGCACCCTCAAATGCCATGAAACGACACCAATGACGAAAAATTTTAAAGTTTTCGCAGCCGCCATCTTGAACTTTCATTTTGACTATCACTATTAAAATCAAAATCAAAAGTCATTTATTCAAATTAGGCTGAGAATCAGCACTTTTCGAAAGTCAAAATTACGAAAGACTGTCCCCCAAAACGCCCACCCTTCAACACTTTCTAGTGCTTTCGCTGGGGAGAAAAAGTGGCGCAACAAACTCCCTAGCAGCACAGCTGCCTGTTCAGTTAAAAAATACTTGATTGTATACTATGGACTTTACCGCCCTCGATAACCATGTAAAGTCGTATGACGCATAACGATTTTTCGTTACGTGACGATTTCTACAAGTATAGTCCTACCGCGATAGAGAACTTCCTTCCAATAAACGAGCTTTTTCACATTACACGATAACGAGAGGTAGGCAAAAACTTTGTGCTGAGAAAGTTGTCACACGGTCCAGGAAGTCGAACCCAGGAAGATGCTTACCTCGCACTTGACAAACGGCATATTGAAAAGATTTCTCATATCAAATACTTACAACATAAGGCAATGTAAACAACATCGTAGCATATTTCCTCCCGAACGTGTTGAAAGCGTAACCACAGAAGGGACTGATGACCAACCCGCCAACGTTGGGCAAACTGCCCAACAGTGATACGTCCATCGACGACATTGGCCTTGATAGCACAGTTTCATTGGACATAAAGTTGGCCACTGTATTTGATGGCCAGGCGATCACAAAGCCCGTTTGACATGCTTGGAAACATACTGAAAAATAAAAAAATACGTAAACTGAGTCTCAGATTCTGTTATTTATTTAAGGCGTTGTGTTATTTATAAAATCGCGCGCGACACAAAGGCACCACAAGTCACGCAACGAGCGGTGCCTTTGTGTCGCGCGCGATTACATCGCGCGTCGCGCCTGTTTATAGGAGCCTTTACACGCAAGGAATAGGATTTCCAATTTTCACTCATGAGGTGAACTGTTAAAGCGACAAAATGAGGATGTCAAGTAGAAAATTAGCACTGTCCTGATTTCTTAAAAACACTATAAAGTTAAAAATAACTTTAATTTCGGAAGTCGGTGTCTTTGGATTTGTATTTTAGTTTTTTGCCACCGACTTCCGAAATTAAAGTTATTTTTCACTTTATAGTGTTTTTCGGAAGTCGGTTGTTTTTTTTTTGTAAAAAAGTTTTTATTTTTCACTTTTTAGTGGGTCAGTTTGTAATTTATCTAAGTTACAATAGCCTAATGTCAACTGCTTATCACCTTTTACAAAATATTGCTTTACCCGATGCAGGGACGTTAATTGTTGAGGAGTTCCCATAAGCCAGGAGAACTGGAGCTGTTTGAGAAGTCACCATCAGCTCCATTTTATAACAAGTTTATAACAAGTTGCCAAAGCCGGTTACAGAACTTAGCGATGGAAAGTTCAAAACCCTCATCAAACGTGTCCTTATCAAAAAAGCATATTATAAGATTAAAGACTACGTTGAAGACAAGCTAGTCTGGCAATAATTCCTTCTGCACATGTGGCTTCCCTGGCTTCTCATTAACGGCATAACTATGTAAATGTCTATTAACTGCTCTCAAATTACGATGTTTAATTTTTATTTAATTATTATTATTATTTTTACATACTTTTTGACATAATTTCTTTATTATTTGACATTATATACTTTTTGACATAATTTCTTTATTAATTGACATTGTATACAGACACTTGAAATTTTTCACCTCTTTATTAGTGGTTTTATTGAGAATCATAACACTTGGTTTTAGTAGGTTTTTATTATTATTTTTCTTTTTTTATTATCTATCCTTTTGATAGATTCTTATTTTGTAAATGTAAGGACTTTGTAGGCCTTATAGACTTTAGATCTGTAGACCATTTTCTATTTTATCAAGTACTTTGTACTTGTTGACAGGCCTGCGCTGTCCTTCCATACCTACTTACTGTAATCTGGAAACATTGTAAAAGCCAATTATTTTTAAAAAGAGTAACCATGGAGTTTCTTGCCGGTTCTTCTCCATAGGAAACGACCAATTGGAACCGTGCACCTAGCTTCTGACGTTTCATAAGTGCCCATGTAGGTTTATGTGAAATAAAACATTTTGATTTTGATTTTGATTTTGATTTCACCATTGCATATGGTGGTATGGAGCTTGTAAAGAGCATAAATTGCTTAGCAACCATATTAAAGTAATCGAATCGCAACCCGTGAAATATTTGTCATTGAGTAGTTCCGATAGCCATCTGTGGTCTTTATCATTTGGTAAAGTGGAGCTAACTTTACCAAATGATGATTTTCGAGAGCAAATGCTCAAAAAGGTATTTTCCAAATCGGTTCGTAAATGTTATGAGTTATGAAATATGAAAAGATCGTTAATGTAGATACATTTTTAGGTTTTTGTTGATTTTTCAAAAACCGCTTGTCCGATTTCGACAAAATTTGGGAAGCATACCCTTTCCAACAAAAAAAGAATTTTTCAAATCGGTTGGCAAGCGACGGAGTTATGCGCGACCAAACATAAAAAAAAAAATACAAACATCCGAATTGAGAACCTCCTCCTTTTTTAGAAGTCGTTTAAAAAGCAGTCAAATGCGGAGTCGATACAAGACTTATTAGTACGAAAATTAGTCCAGAGTATTTTTCGTCTCGTTGGGCTAGCACCATAATTGCGTAACACACTATCAATCACAATCTCAATCATTTTGAAGGATATTGCTAATCCATTGCTTCATAAGTTCCAAAATTGTGTCTGCTCAACAACTAAGCCATGATCTAGAGATGAAAGCCATTTCTACTGTTACTGTGTTAAGCAATTACCCCGCAGGCTATAAGATGGTCGATCCTGTTTTTCATACAATATAGAATGTTAATTTCTGAAATTTTAATAGAGGGGTTTTTTTTTTACGGATGGGAAATCATCAAATGACTCCTCCCGCTCTGGATGGACCGGGAGGGAGTGTCAGACTCTTACTGACTAAAACCTACCCGTGTTTCTTCTTTAGCCCTTTATGTTCCGGGCCAGCGGTAACCCTTTCGGACAATCCCGCTGACCCGGCAGGCTTCGGCCCTAACGGGGCCCCTCCTATGATACTGACATCTCTTTGAGGCACGCGTGGAACACGTACGCGCCGTCCGGCACGGGCCTGGTCCTGATCGGATGGTGAGCTACACATTACTCTCCGCCCGCAGGCCCGCGCCTACGGTGGCCGGGAGTCATCACGCGGCTACCGACGCCAGGAGCGTCTCCCGCGGCGGCTGGGACGGAAGGCTCTCTCCCTGAGCCGTCCCGCCACCTCCTTCGCTAGCATGACTGCTTCGCAGAAGGAGGTGACTGCCTCCCACTCCCTCTCGCCCCGGACCATGGCTTGCACCAGGGCCGGACGCGAGAGGTCGCCGCCGCTGCCGATCGCCTCCACGAGGACACGGCGGTGCTCCGCTCAAGCGGGGCAGACCTGCACCGTGTGCTCCACCGTGTCTCCTGGGCGATCCTGGCAATGGTGACACCCGGGCGTTTCTTCCCGCCCGATGATGTGCAGGAACCTCCCGAAACTTCCGTGGCCGGTGAGGACCTGTGTCAGGCGGTAGGTGAGGGCGCCGTGGCGCCTCTCTAGCCACTCCTCAAAGAGGGTCTTATCGCCGCTATCGCAGCGTGCCCTGCGCTGGGTTGCGACAGTCGCTCTTTCCATGCCGCCATGAGATTGCGCCGGAGATCCGTCCGCTCCGCCGCGATTTGCCCCGGAAGCGGATCTTCCCCCGGCATAGTGCCTCCGCGCGCCACTCATACAGACGCGCGAGGACTATCGCCTCCAGATCCCATGGTGGCAGTCCGGCAAGGAGGCTTGCCGCCTCGCCCGAGATCGTGCGGTAGCCCCGGATAAGCCTTACGGCTACCACCTTCTGTGGCGCGTTCAGGTAGTGGGAGGCTCGCCGCCGCAGTGAACGAGCCTTATATCGCGCCTTGTTCAACATGCTAACCAAACCTATGCTCGACACGTGTATTGCCTCTCCACGGTGCATCCTCGGGGGGATCCTGGGGAATTAGCTCTATCTATAGTCCGCGCGGAACTAGTTGGCCGCGCCTTAAGTATGTGAGCGGTGGGACGGAGGGGCGGGGGCGCTTGCTGTCATTAAGGGGCTTACATGACCTAAAGCGCGGTCACTGTCGGACTGCATAGAAAAGAAAGAGAAACGCGATGACATAACGCTGGTAATTTATTGCAAAATATGATGCAATTATTTAATTACAAAAATCTATTGTTTGGACTAAAATTAAAACACTAGTATTTTAGTATGTTGCTTGTATATTCTACAATCTGCCAAAAAAACAGAATGATTGTATGTATGGTTTATATTGTAAAAAGAAAGTTTTTAGAGGTATCTTCATGATTTTTTTCTACCGTATCAAATTAGTTGTATTATGTTTTCAACACACTATCTACCTAGCATATATCCCGAAGAATATCATATATTTTTCTGATTTTGTTTACTGTAGTCGATCTTAAACTTTATTGTTCCTAAAAACTTTCGTCTTTACAAGCTTTTATTTAGCTTGCACTGTTCGTATGTAAGTTGTCCGTTCTAAATTTGCAAACCATTTTTCGACCATTTGTTGGTATCCGATTGAGCTGAAATTTTGCATACACCTTTCGTTTTGGTAACAATACAATGCACAATACTCAATATTGTAATAATTTCAATATGGCTGCAGCTCCAAGATGGCGGATTACGTATTTTGTCTCAACCTCCCTAATATGGGTATCGAATGAAAGGGCTTGAAGAGTAGAAAACAATAAAGTTAATAACATCACACTAAATTCAACTGGCCGCCGCTCCAAGATGGCGGATTTTTTTTTTCAACCCCTTTAATATGGGTATCAAATGAAAGTGCTTGAAGAGTAGAAAATGATAAAGTTAGTAACATTACATTTAAATCAATATGGCCGCCGCTCCAAGATGGCGGATTACATTTTTTTACAATCCCCTTAATATATGTATCAAATGAAAGAGCTTGAAGAGTAGAAAACGATAAATTTAGTAACAACACTTTAAATTGACTACGGCCGCCGCTCCAAGATGACGGGTTCTATTTTTTTTTTCAACCCCCTTAATATGGGTATCAAATGAAAGGACTTGAAGACTAGAAAACGATACGTGAACAATCAAAACGATTAATTCAATAAAAATATAAAACAAACAGGTGCTAATATTTAAAGAAACTAAATAACATCAGTGGTACTCGTATAATAAAGTAAATGATGTAAATAATATCAATGATGTAAACAATGTTAATAAGGTAAATAATGTGAATGGTGTAAATCAATAAAATCATGTAAATAAATAAATAAAGGATGGTAAAAACAAAAGATGGTAATAATAACTCTTTAAGACTAAAAATAAAAAAATAAAATTAAAATAAAAAAGGTTTAAAAAGGAAAAATTAACGCGAACTAAAAAGAAAAAATTAAATTTATGTGACATTTCAAAATATACATAAATATCGGATCAGGTAGGATTTAAGGTCTGTCTCGATATCATCAGGGATATTTTAACTACTGCTGTGGGCGTACTGTGGGTAGTGTTGTTTATTGCGCAACAGAAAAACGGTTTGCAGTTCAAATCAGATTATAATTTCATGAACAATTAATCACACTAGCAAATCACACACTGTAGGTACATAACACAACTAGATACACAGTAAAATAATGATGTACAGTAACAAAGTAATTGCGAACAAATCGTAGGATCGATTACTGTTCGTATAGTGACAGAGCCACCCAAATAGCGTATTTAGAATACAGGTATAAGGCTGAACTTTAGTAAACCGACAGGTTTGTCGGGAGCTAGTGCTCTGTCAGGAGTCGAGTCCGAAGACCGACTGACCCTAGCACAAACGAATGCGCTCAGTTATAAGGGGTTTGTCCCCACTACGCATTCGCCCCACAACAACTCTGTCCGATGACGCACGGAAGTACGTCAACGTGTTTACTTGAGTTGATACAAAACAATGAAATGTGTGAAATCTAATAAAACATTACATTATAAGTAATCAAATAATTCAAGAATAATTGTAGTAACTAAACAATGGAGATTTAACAAAGTAAATCATTTTAAAATCAAAATAACATGTCATCAATTGTTTTGAACAAAAACATCGGTTACAATTATCGAGATTAGATGCCAAAATCAATTAGTGCGTACATCGAATACTCAATCAATTATGTTACAATTTATTAGACAATAATTGATAGTAAAAATCACTTAAGTTCATAATAAGAACAACAAATCATAACAAAGTAAGTTGACTACGCACAATTATTGTAATAATTGAAGCCAACTCCGACATATATAAATTTTAAAAGCTTGAGGCACTAATGTACGGTACGGTACGGTACAGTACCATATCCGTTACACAGGTATACCCACTACAAACGACCACGTTCATCACTGGCAACACGCACTGGTCAAAGACTTTCGTCTACCGCAGTGGTAGTGGGACGAGAAGATATTGTGTAGCTTCCAGAACTCTGCCCAGCCGAGTCGGATTCGACGATTGACCTCTTTCTCGAAGTTGGACCTACCTAAATGGACAGTTTGTCCTAGGTAAACGTACTCGTCTGTGTGGTGCCGGACTTAAAGAATACCACCACCCCTTACTTCCCGTGGGTGTCGTAAAAGGCGACTAAGGATCGTACCGGAGAATGGGCAGCAGCGTTCTCTATGTATTCCACCATCATACCATACTGCGATCGCCAACCCGCCTGCCAAGCGTGGCGATTATGGCAAACCCTCCCAAAATTGGGGGAGGCCTATGTCCAGCAGTGGACGTCTATCGGCTGAAACGACAACGACGAAACGTACTCGAGCACGACTTCGAGTGAAGCGTCTCCGATCTTTATGAGAGTGGGTGTTACATGGGCATTTGACATGACCTTCGTTTTGTCCATGTTCATTTTAAGACTCACTCTTTCGGAGGCTCTACCGAGATCATCGATTATTGTACTGAGGTCCTCCATAGTCTCAGCCATGACTACAATATCGTCGACAAACCGAAGGTGAGTTATGTACTCGCTATTGATGTTAATGCCAGCCCCTTTCCAGTCCAGAACCTCGAAGACATCCTCCAGTGCAGCAGTCAACAGTTTTGGAGAGATAACGTCTCCCTGCCTCACACCTCGCTGCAGAAGGATAGGTTTCGAGGTCTGATCCTGGAGTTGGACTGACATAGTTGAGTTTTCGTACAGACACTTCAGCACCTTGATGTACCGATAGTCGATCTGGCACCGTTGAAGAGACTGCACCACAGCCCATGACTTGATCGAATCAAAGGCGTTCTCGTAGTCCAGAAACGCTAAGCAGGGAGACAGGTTAAACTCTTCGGTCTTCTGTATAACCTGTCGCGTCTGTATGTGGTCTACGGTGCTAAAGCCTTTACGGAATCCGGCTTGTTCGGGAGGCTGGAAGTCGTCAAACCCGCGCGCGAGACGGTTCGTGATGACTCTCGAAAACAGCTTGATAGGCCTATAATTCTTAAGAAGGGTATTGTCGCCCTTCTTAAAGAAAAGTATCACCACACCTCTGTTCCATGCCTGTGGTGTTTTGCCCTCGAGTCTGACGGAACCAAACAGCTTCTCAAGGGCCTTAAGAACGGGTTTTCCGCCGGCCTTCAGGAGCTCGGCCGTAATTCCGTCATCACCCCGCCTGGTTGTTTTTGACCTGCTTCAGAGCCATCCTAATCTCGTACAGGCGTCCGGGATGTCTTCGGTATAGTGTCGGGTCAATCTAGCTCTTGGGTCGTTTGCCAGATTCGCGACCGCGTACCGGAAGACGTAGCGTTAGAAGGCCTCCCACAAGGTGGTCCGACGACCTTGTGAAGGCTGCAGGAACCCGTTGGATGCGAGAAGCACAGAAACGGTCGAAGTGGAGGTGCTTGGGGGAGGCCTATGTCCAGCAGTGGACGACTTTCGGCGGAAATGATGATGATGATAACAAGAGTTATTTGAATAAGAATTCAAAGTACTGTTGCGCGCCACAATTAATGTCTAGTACATGGCGACAGTAGTTACCACTAGCGCCATCTAGTATCGAGTAGCGGAACTAATAGTCAAGACCCTTCTAGAAATTTCGATGCGAGAACTTTCTAGAACATTCCCGAACTTTCGACATCTGGTCGATCGGGGCCTGTATGTACTCGAACATTCTAGATGTTTCTACAATGGAAGGTTCTAGAACTCTCTTTGGCGCTATATAAGGCCGAGACGCGTCACGACCAACACAGTTTGGATAAAGCGATCGAAGTGATAACATTGAAGCGATATTCAAGTGCGACTTAGAGCGATCAGTAGTGCAATTGTGTTTTGTAATTAGTGTGTTTGAGTTGTAATTAGTGTTGATTATTAAAGTGTCATTTTTTTGGTTATTAAATCGGCAGTTTTTAATTGTCACGAACCCGAAGCTCGTAACAATTGGTGTCAGAAGTGGGATTAAAATGCCGGTTTTACCCAAAGACGACACGGAGGGTATCCGTACCCGGAGTCAACGCCAGCAGGAGACGGACCAAAGGCGATTCGGTGGAACAACGCCAATGAGGTCGGAAGGCCAGCTACCGACCGCGGAGGCCGGCCCGTCCACAGCTGCTCCAGCATCATCAGCGCCAGATTTTGCTGCTCTGATGATGATGCTGCAGGAACAGGCTCGCCGACAGGAGGAACAGGGCCGCCGACAGGAGGAGCAGACGCGCCGCCAGGAAGAACAGATGCTCCTTATAAAGGACCTTCACGCTACCTTCGGGAAAGACATGAAGGAGATGAAGGATAAGGTTGCTCAATATGACAACCGCCTGTCGGAAGCTGAAACCCGAATCGACCAAGTGAATAATCGGGTTGACAACGTGATGGCTGACGTGAAGCTAAGCGTGATGGCTGACGTGAAGAAAACGCTGGATTACCTCAAACTTGGGGATGGAATCGCAGCTCCCGTAGCTACAACACCTTCGCTACGTGGATTCAAAGTGCCACCGTTCGACGGAACTTCTTCCTGGTCGGCCTACAAAATCCAGTTTGAGGCTGTCATGAAGGCGAACGGGTGGAATAAAAGCCAGGCCATGACTGCTCTCACCCTAGGCCTGCGCGACCAGGCCTTAACTGTCCTGGAAGCTCTCGGTAAGGAAGTGACTTACGAGCAGCTCCTTGAGGCATTGGAGGCTCGGTATGGCGACGCTCATCTGGAACACGTGTTTCGTGCGCAGCTCAAGGATCGCGTGCAACGCAGTAGCGAAAACCTGCAGCAGTGGGCCCTTGAAGTGGAGAAGCTGGTTCGCAAAGCTTACCAGACCGTACCTGCGCTTATTGATGGGAATCTGGTGCAGGCATTCATCGATGGCATCCGCGACCTTGAAGTTAGAGCTTCTGTGCGGCTCGGTCACCATGGGACGCTTAAGGACGCTTTGGCCCATGCACTGGAGGTGGAAGCTGTGCGGCAGGATCATCGTTCCCATCGCGTCAGGGAGGTTGCAGCGGCTACAGTTCGCGACCGCAATAAAGGATACAGCCCTAGATGCTACGGCTGTGGGGAAAGGGGCCACCTGCGGTCCAGTTGCCCTAAGCGAACTGCAGAAAGAGAAGACGGCCGATCTCCAGAGGGCAGTGCGGCTAACAGCACCGCCCAGCACCAGCAGCAGGGAAACGAGTAATAGCCAGGACTGCGGGGCGGGTGCTGGCTGATGTTCAAAGAGCCCTAAGGGTTTCGATCACACAAACCCATGACGGGAACAGCCTAATCATCAAGGGCGAGGTCAACGGAACGCCGTGTAAGCTGACCATAGACACTGGAGCTTCTCGCACGGTTGTCAGTTCCCAACTTACAAGTCGGTCCCTTGGGGACTCCGCATACAACCGGGAACGCATTAATTTGGTAACAGCCACCGGTCAGCGCATACCCGTCCATGGAGAGAAGAAAATGGAATTGACGCTAGGCAACAGAATCTACCTGCATAATGTCATCGTGGCTGATATAATGGACGATTGCATCCTGGGCCTTGACTTTATGAGGAAGAATTGTTGCGAGATTGACGTCAAGCAAGGTGTTTTGAAATGTGGAGAAGAGGAACTTTTCATGGAAGGGGCGTTACCTGGGAATGTGTACAGCCTTAAGAAGATTGTTCTTCCGCCGAGATCGGAAACGATTGTGCCGGTTAGTCTTCCTCGGAATCCTGGGCAAACTCATCGTTGTGTACTCGTGGAAAGGGTAGACAATGACCTTCCATGGAAAGTGGCACGGACTTTGGTCAGAGCCACTGACATCTCAGGGGTACGTGTGCTGAACCTTTGTGATCAGGAACAGATAATAGAAAAAGGCACTCTTGTTAGTACTTGCGAGGAAGTGGATTGGTTGCGTCGATGCCAACATCTATCGACTGGGACCCTCAGCAAGGATGCACAAACAAAAGTGAGCACACTTTTAGAAGACTGCCGCAGTGCTTTGTCCCAAAATGAAATGGTCAAGGCGAAGAAGATGTTACTCAAGTACGCCGATGTTTTCTCGTCAAACGAGGCTGACATCGGGAAGACTGGCTTAGTTCAACACAAAATAAACACAGGAGAAGAACTGCCTATCCGTCAGCGGCCAAGGAGATTGCCGGTAGCACGTGAAAAGGAAGTGGAAACCATGATTGAAGGAATGGTGAAGGATGGTGTTATTGAACCTTCATCTAGTCCATGGTGTTCACCTGTAGTGCTGGTAAGAAAGAAGGACGGCAGCATGCGGTTTTGTGTTGACTATCGTCGTCTGAATGACGTTACAAAGAAGGACAGCTATCCTTTGCCAAGGATTGATGACACGCTGGACATGCTTACTGGAGTAAAGTGGTTTAGCACGCTGGACCTGAAAAGTGGCTACTGGCAAGTTGAAATTGATCCTAAGGACAAGGAAAAAACTGCATTCTCGACAGGAAAGGGTCTGTGGCAATTTAAAGTTATGCCGTTTGGATTGTGCAATGCTCCGGCAACATTTGAGAGGTTGATGGAACTTGTACTTACCGGACTAATTGGCGATGCCTGCCTGGTCTACTTGGATGACATCATCATCGTAGGCCGCACGTTTGAAGAACATCTTCAAAACCTGGAACGCGTACTCATGAAGATCCAGAGTGCCAACCTCAAGTTAAGTCCGAAGAAGTGTTCACTATTCAAACGACAAGTTAGCTTTTTGGGATATGTAGTGTCTGAAGAAGGTATCCGCACGGATCCAGAGAAAATCGCCGCTGTCAAGGATTGGCCAATTCCAAAAGACAAGACGCAGGTCAGAGCATTTCTGGGTTTGTGCTCCTATTATCGGCGATTTGTCAAGAACTTTGCAGATATAGCCAAACCCCTGCACAAGCTAACGGAGGAGAAGCGACATTTCTGCTGGGATGAAAGTTGCGACATCGCATTCCAGGAGCTAAAAGACCGTCTGTGCAAAACACCTATTTTGGGGTACCCTGATGCGGGCAAGGAATTCATAGTCGACACAGACGCAAGTGACATAGGACTTGGGGGTGTGTTGTCTCAGCGGAACGGCGATCAAGAGGTTGTGGTAGCATACTTCAGCAAGTCATTGTCGAAACCTGAAAGGAACTATTGTGTTACGAGACGGGAACTGCTTGCTGTGGTAAAGTCATTGCAGCACTTTAGCAAATATCTTCTGGGGCGGAAATTCCACCTACGAACTGACCATGCTGCACTGAAATGGCTATTGCAGTTCAAAAATCCAGAAGGACAAGTTGCAAGATGGATTGAACTACTGCAGGAATACGACTTCGAGGTCGAACATCGCAGCGGGAAATCTCATGGCAACGCAGATGCATTGTCAAGAAGACCTTGTCCAGAAAACTGCAAGCATTGTACTAGGCAAGAAAGTAAAGAAGTCGTACCTGTGAGGATGCTCAAGACAGACCTCAGCAACGAGTGGAAGGAAAGCCTACAACGTGCACAGCAGGAAGATTCGGACATCAAGCCGATTCTGGAGTGGATGAAGGCCAGAGCTCCTAAGCCCAGGTGGAGCGACGTCTCAGCAATGAGTTCGAACACAAAAAGCTATTGGGCCCAATGGAACAGCTTGGTGATTCAGGATGGAGTCCTGTGCCGTAAATGGGAAAACGCTCGGGGAGACAGCTGTCATTTGCAAATGGTTGTCCCTAAAGCTCAAGTACCGGATGTTCTACAGCTGTACCATAATGGTTGTTCAGGAGGTCATCTGGGAGTAAAACGGACTCTACTGAAGATACGAGAACGGTTTTACTGGGTCCACTGTCGGGACGATGTCGAGGACTGGTGTCGCAAATGTACAAGTTGTGCAGCTGTGAAGGGACCTCAGACTCGTAGTAGAGGTGCATTGAAATTGTACAATGTTGGTGCACCATGGGAGAGGATAGCCCTTGATGTTGCGGGGCCGTTTCTGGAAAGTGAAAGTGGTAACAAGTATTTCATGGTTGTGATGGATTACTTCACTAAGTGGCCGGAAGTCTTCGCCATTCCAAACCAAGAAGCTTCAACAGTTGCAGATAAACTGGTTCATGAAGTCTTCTGCCGTTTTGGAGTACCCTTGGAGATTCACAGCGACCAAGGAAGAAATTTTGAGTCCCAAATATTCCAGGAAACTTGTCGAGTTATGGGTACTCATAAAACAAGAACAACTTCTTACCACCCACAATCAGATGGAATGGTGGAACGATTTAATCAGACATTGGAGAGGTACCTAGCAAAAGTTGTGGAAAATCGGCAACGAGATTGGGACAAGCACATACAACCGTTTTTGTTGTCATATCGAAGCGCTGTTCACGAAAGCACATCGGTGACACCAGCTTTCGCAAACTTTGGAAGAGAATTACGGCTGCCTGCAGACCTGATCACCGGAATACCACCTGATGCCCCACGCAGTATAACCGATTATGCGAATGACTTGCGGAACAAAATGAATGACATTTATGAGCACGTCAGACAATCGGGCCAGCAAATGTCTGAAAAGATGAAAACCCGTTATGACCGTAAAATGAACAATAAAGGGTTCGACGAAGGTTCACTAGTGTGGTTGCACAATCCAGTACGCAGCAAAGGGAAATCTCCTAAGCTTCAAGCTAAATGGGACGGACCGTACCGGATTGTGACAAAGATCAATGACGTAACCTACCGGATACAGAAAGGTGCAAGAGGTACTCCTAAGATCGTCCACGTGGATCGACTGGCGCGTTATTATGGGGCCGATAATGCTCGGGACGAGCATGTCTTAGGAGGGGGCAGTGTTGCGCGCCACAATTAATGTCTAGTACATGGCGACAGTAGTTACCACTAGCGCCATCTAGTATCGAGTAGCGGAACTAATAGTCAAGACCCTTCTAGAAATTTCGATGCGAGAACTTTCTAGAACATTCCCGAACTTTCGACATCTGGTCGATCGGGGCCTGTATGTACTCGAACATTCTAGATGTTTCTACAATGGAAGGTTCTAGAACTCTCTTTGGCGCTATATAAGGCCGAGACGCGTCACGACCAACACAGTTTGGATAAAGCGATCGAAGTGATAACATCGAAGCGATATTCAAGTGCGACTTAGAGCGATCAGTAGTGCAATTGTGTTTTGTAATTAGTGTGTTTGAGTTGTAATTAGTGTTGATTATTAAAGTGTCATTTTTTTGGTTATTAAATCGGCAGTTTTTAATTGTCACGAACCCGAAGCTCGTAACAGTACCTATAGGTAAAATTGTTACCATTTTTTTATAATTTGATTATAATAAACATATTAAATGAAATAAAAATGTATTACAGCTAATATAAATTGGCTATTACAATATTTACAATGTACAAACGTTGCATGTAAGCGTCACACAAAAAAACGCACGCACGGTTCTAATACATTTTCATGTCTCTTATATGATTTTTATAACGATTTCCAAATTTAAGATATCCGTACGTCAAAAGTGTGTGCTTCATTTTCTATCAAAAATCTCTTTACACTGTATTATTTTTCATTCATTTTTTCAACAAGGCCTTTACACTATTTTATCATTATAGGTTGGATCCAACGTAGAGAACAATTTAATGTACGGGACGGGACTACAAGATACTTGTTCAGTAAGGGACATTACTAACAAAATACGTTGGTGTAAGGGACGTCTATTTTCTTAAATACCTAACTTATTTAAATAAATGTTACATAGGTAATGTTAATAAGGAATTTAATAGGTAATGTTATACTTAACATAATTTTTGAAAGTACCTAAATTGCGTTTATAAAAGAGGATTAGTGAGCACAAATAAAAGTTTTGATCTATTTTATTCGTTTATTTTGTATCCCTATGAGTCAGCAAGTAGTTTTAAAGTGTATTACATAGGCATAGTTTACATTACATAGGTCACGAATGTATAAAATTCTATTTTTTATGTTTGTTTGTTTGATCTTTGACAGTCGTTACGGGTAGTCAGAAGCCCGAAAGTCTGACAACCAGTCTTACCAAGGGGTATCGTATTACCCAGTAACTGGGTTGTGGAGGTCAGATAGGCAGTCGCTCCATGTAAAATACTGGTATTCAGCTGCATCCGGTTAGACTGGAAGCCGACCCCAACATAGTTGGGAAAAGGCTAGGCAGATGATGTTAACAGCATTAACAATATAGAGTGTACCATTAAGAGACCTTTACTTTGAAAAACTCTAAATGTTTATTTCCTTAAGTGTCCCATACATCAATGCCGTTTATTTACATCAAAAATTTTGTAAACATATATCACTCGTATTCATTATTATTTAACGTAAGGGACATGCTATCTTTGAAACTGTAGGCTTTATTGATTTTTAACTAGTTTAGCTGCAAAGAATGAAGAAATCTAAGAAACTTTGTCCTAGATACTTTTCACATAAAACATATAGTTAAAAAATTATAGCCAGTTTTGTAAGAAAAATATCTTATTTTTGCTCTCCTGAAAACCTTAGTTTTGTCCCTTACGTTATTTCCAGTATCGATGTGTTAAAATAGCTGTTTTAACACATCGATAAAAGACATGTGCGTTCAAACCTTCTCTGGGAACACTAATGTATAAGACAATAATAAAACATCTCAAATTATGGAATAACTTAAGTGACCTGTTGTAAAATGTACTCGATTTTGATTTAATGTAAATACCAAATACTGTGAGTAAAGAGACTTACATTAGTTTTTATAAAAATATTAATTTAAATGTCATATACAACCAGTTTCTAGAAAAAAAATGGTCTAGGCCTACGGAAAATATGTGATGTAAAGGACATTTTTTTTTAAGATATCGAGATTTTAAATATACCAATCGATAGAGCAAAAAATTCCGAATCCAACGATATATATAACTCATTTTCGACAAAATGTCCCTTACGTTATTTCATATTTCCAGTATCGAAATATAAAATCGCTGACCGAGATTTCAACATTTTCCCCTTTATTCATTAACGTTGTAAGTAAGCGACTGTTGAACCATGCATTTTGGACGTTTGAAGAATCGTCACAAGAATGTCATGAATCATCATTTATACAGGGAGTTTAGAAGCTGAGTGCAAAGCTTTAACCACAAACTTTTAATCAAAAATAACATACCAACTTTAACTGGGAAAAAAATAAAAAACCGGGCAAGAGCGAGTCGGACTCGCGCACCGAGGGTTCCGTAACATCCGGGTTTATGCATAAGGTTTATGTTTATGAAATTAATTTTTATTTTTATTTTTGAGTTTATTGAATGAATGGTAAATTGCGGTTTACGATTAATGACGTATTAAAAAAAAACTACTTACTAGATCTCGTTCAAACCAATTTTCGGTGGTAGTTTACATGGTAATATACATCATATATTTTTTTTAGTTTTATCATTCTCTTATTTTAGAAGTTACAGGGGGGGGGACACACATTTTACCACTTTGGAAGTGTCTCTCGCGCAAGCTATTCAGTTTAGAAAAAAATGATATTAGAAACCTCAATATCATTTTTGAAGACCTACCTATAGATACCCCACACGTATGGGTTTGATGAAAAAAAAAAATTTTGAGTTTCGGTTTTAAGTATGGGGAACCCTAAAACTTATTGTTTTTTTTCTACTTTTGTGTGAAAATCTTAATGCGGTTCACAGAATACATCTACTTACCAAGTTTCAATAGTATAGTTCTTATAGTTTCGGAGAAAAGTGGCTGTGACATACAGACGGACAGACAGACAGACAGACAGACAGACAGACAGACAGACGGACAGACAGACAGACAGACAGACAGACATGACGAATCTATAAGGGTTCCGTTTTTGCCATTTGGCTACGGAACCCTAAAAACATACTTCGTCTAAGACATGTATGGCTCAAAATCATAGAAATGTAATATATCTATGCTCGAAATGCTCTAAATGGTGTCAACTATCACCCCCTTAAGGCTTTGTATCCTGCTTCGAAACACCCTATATAAATAAACCCCTTTAAGATTAAATAGGAATTTAATGCATATCTTATGTATTATACATTCGTTATGAGATTGATTTATTTACGCAAACATTTCATTGAGCTTCCTAAGACGACCCATTGACCAAAATTACTGTTTTGCAAACAATACCTGCCCATTGTATCCTGAAGATAAAATAAAACTTATATTCTATCTATTTTAGAGCTTTTCCCCCACATCTATCAGTAGAATTAATAGACGTCAAACAAATCGTTACCAAGCCAGACTGGTTCATTCACAAATGTAAATAAAAACAAAACAAGAGAATACTCACTAACAGCGGTAGCCAAACTTTGAATTAAAAACTCCGAAGTTCTCACTTTTTCCTTTTCCATTGTGTCAAAACTCCACTCACTACTCTTCCCTCTATTTCACTAGCTGATCATCAAATGACGACTTTCTATTAATTACTAGCAACTAAATAAGGAGATCATAACATTATAGTATCTTTGTAGTATTTGCTTCCACGCTGGCAAGCAAATAAACTGTAAGGCGAATGTCACAATTGTCTTCCTTGTTATCTTATTATGCAATACAGGAAAAGTTTTTAACCAGTGCGCAAATTTTTTTTGGTGGCTCAGTGTAAGCAATAGAATACATTTCCATTTTTAGTTTATGACTTTTTTTTTTCATTTTTCCACTTTGTCCCAATTTGAAATAAGCAAGACATGGATATAATTTAATAGTAATACTATGAATGAGCATGAATGAAAACGCGAAGGCCGCCGGCCGCTGGACCATGCCCAGCGCACGAGAGGGGGGGTGCGGGGGCATGCGGCGCGGCGCCGGCGTTTGATAAACAAAACGCATGCACATGCAGTACGTCACTTGCGGAAGCGGAGGTCGGATGTCCCTTCGCCGTCCCTGCGCGCGTGCCGCGTACTAGACTAGCGCAGTGACAATGTCTCATTTTACTCACCGCGAGTATTATGAAATGGTGCGAGTGTATTTGTTAAGCAATGAAAATTTACGAGCAGCACGAAGAAGATACGAAAGGGAGAGCGTACCTCGTATGCGAGCCCATAGGATCCTCAATCCCACGGTCCCTAATGAGAGGACAATTTTAGCAGCAAACCAAGGTGTATGAAACAAGTGGGTCAGTGGGTCGTCTTCCTAGATGACTTGAAAGAAAAAATAATTAACGCTTTCAATGAAGTAAAAAGTGGTGTTAGTGTCCTAAACAAACTAAATGCTTACTTATTTAAACGTGCACGTTTATGCCTTGAAAAAGGAGGAGGTCACTTCGAACAATACCTAAAATTATTGTGATTAATAAAAGTAAGAAGAAATTATAAACAATCTTAGTGTCTTAGGTTCTCTTTGATTAGACATTGACGCAAATTGTATCATGTCGTACCTATCATACCTAAATGTTTTATTTTGAATGGACTAAAACGTATTACTTTCTTACTTATTATGAGTTATTTTCTGCATTTTGATGGTCCTAAGCCCATGAAAGTATGAAGGATAAATTGGAATTTACGAAAAATTACGTTTACAAATAACTTTACACAGTCTAAACTTAAAAAATTGTAGCGCTAAACTGGGGTCAATAATCCGCCGTCGCATAGAGCGAGCGCGCGTGAGTAGGTACTTCGATAGCAGCTGGCGCGTCAGGCGACCGGTCGATGCGCGGCGTGAATCGGGCGACCGGTCGACGGACTGGCAAGCGACGTCCATAAAATAAATTTCTGAGTAAACAAGTCTCGTAAGCGTTAACTTAATTTTTTACTATTGAAACATATCAAAACAAAAAATACGTGTTTATTAAAATATATTCAAGTTTATTATGTCAAAATTTGCGCACTGGTTAAAAACTTTTCCTGTATAGGGAACACGTTAGTGTGTTTTATGGGCATTATCTGTTCTGTAGGTCAGGAGTCGTTAGGAGAAAGAGGTGCGGTATAATTGCTGAAGTGATAATGGAAATTTGAACATTATAATTATCTTTCCGACTTTGAGGGGCCCGTGGCTAAATAATAACAGCCGCACAGGTCGATCGATCAGGTTAAGCTACGCTTGCCGCGGTTGGTCTGTAGATGGGTGACCATCTTTACATACCGTGACCCCTCCGTGCCTCGGAAAGCACGTTAAGCCGTTTGTCCCGGCTGTCATTCGTGGATTTTTGACAGTCGTTACGGGTAGTCAAAAGCCCGAAAGTCTGACAACCAGTCTTATCAAGGGGTATCGTATTACCCAGTAACTGGGTTGTGGACGTCAGATAGGCAGTCGCTCCAGTAAAATACTGGTATTTATGTGCCTCCGGTTACACTGGAAGCCGACCCCAACATAGTTGGGAAAAGCTAGGCTGATGATGAATTATCTTTCAGACATTACTATTGTGTAGATTATATGTTACAGCTAAATGTAACTCCAACCTGGTGAAGTGGGGCTACCTCTACCTCCACCCTGCTGCCCGTTACCGTAACAAACGGCAGGGTGGAGCTATGTCGCACACTATGCTCCTTATGTATATATATAAACATTATATGTATATATTATAGTAATATATAATAAAATGGTATAGTATGTGTATATAACCTATTTATGTATTTGTTTACCTAGTTTTAATAGTTTTTTTTATATTTATTTATTTATTAAAACTTTATGCACAAGTAAAAGAAATACTGTACAAAGGCGGACTTAATGCCTGAGGCATTTTCTACCAGTCAACCTTAGGGTGATGCAGAGACAAAACATGGTAGGTGCAACATATGAAATGTCAAATGATTATAAAATACAAGACTACATACTAATACATAGATACATACATACATACATATAAACAAAAAGAACTGTGAGGAGAAAAAAAAAAATATCGGTAGAGGAGAAAAACGAATCCAGTAAATCAGCGCTGGACAGTTCCGGCCAACTTTTGACGGATATGTTCACGTGCCTTCACTTTAAAAGATAACCGACTGGTTGCCATCCTGATGTTCAGAGGGAGCGCATTCCAAAGAAAGACCGCCTGGACAAAGAAAGAAGAATGAATGAAGCCAGAACATTATATCATTGTTTCTCTCAACCAAGGCACCTGCCATCTACCTAAATCTCTTCACCACCCTTGGTTGACAGCATTAAGTCCGCCTTTGTACTTTTTTGTGCGAAAAGTTTAAATAAAATCAATGTATAACAAAATGATATACTCAGCTCTATTGTAACCTGTCACTTATTATTTATTAATTCGCATGACCGATAACTGGGGCACTCATCCTTTAGTCTCGTTTATAACTGATACGTAAACAAATGCAAACACCCGTATATGTTTGTGATTTTGTTCAAGACATCTTTTGAAATACATAATTTTATGTAAGATGGTGTTTAGATAGTTTCATAAGTTGTGCTTGGTCGACCTGCATCCCATCATCATCAACCTACAGCAGTCCACTGCTGGACATAACCCTCTCCTATTGCACGCCATTCAACTCGATTTTCGCCAACTCTTCGTGAAGATCATCATTCTCCTGCCCTTATCCCAATTTATTTGGGGTCGGCGCAACATGTCTTTTTCTTCCATACTTCTCTATTAGTCGTCATCTCGGAAGTCACCCCCTTTCTAACCATATCATCATTCACACATTCCATCCATCGTTTCTTTGGTCTTCCCCTACTCTTATAGCCATCGACATCCATACTCAAATCTCTCCTCACGACTTTTTCCTCATTTCTACGTAACACATGCCCATACCATGACAACCGATTCCCACGCAACTTTTCAGTTACCGGTGCCACTTTCAAACTTCCTCTTATGTACTCATTTCTTATTCTATCCATTCGTGTAACACCACACATCCCTCTTAGCATTCTCATCTCTGCTGCATGCAATTGCCGAAAGATATTGCTTGTTTAGCTAATTTTGTGTATTCTGTCAGCGGCGGCGGCGCTTGCGATTCCTTTTTCTTTTGAGGATGGGAAGTCAACAAATGACCCTCCCGCTCTTGGTGGAGCGGAAAGATTTAAAATAAAGCGGGAATGCTGCGACCCGGTACCGTGTCGCGAGCGCGAACTACCAAATGGGGAACGCTGCTATAAGGAAAACTCAAAAAATATTAAAATAATCATTTTCTTTACATACAAACTAATCCTTTAACATTCTATTACATAGATAAGACTGTAGCTGCAACACATACCTACATACATCATGCGCGCGCGCCGGCGGCTAGTGGAATACTGTCAGCGCAGGCGCGGCGCAAGCTTTTATATGCGAGCACGAAATGCAAACCTTTTCGTTTTACCGACATATTATTTGATTTATTTTATAGTGATATGAATGTCGGTAGCTGCTAATAATCTTGTAAATATTTTTGTATATAATAGGTGGAGTTTGGCAATAAACATGGATTCGCATCTTAACCGTCTTTCACTCCAGACACTGCTCGGGACTCCTACCTCAACAGTGGTGACCCCGACGTGATATCACAATGACTACGTCAAACGTGAATTCGAAGGAAGACGAGCAAGAAGTATCCGGTGTGTCTGCTACTCTTCGCATTCCACCGATCTGGCGCGACAGACTGCGGTTATGGTTCGCGCAGTTTGAAGCAATCGTTTCCTCACACAAGAAGGGTGACAAGGCAATGTACGAGCTTGTTATCGGCCAACTGGAACGACAAGATATCGACGAGATAGCCGACATTATCCTCCGACCACCAGTAACTGACAAATACGAAACGTTGAAGAATCGATTGCTACAGGTGTACGAAGAATCAGAACAGAGACAAGTCCAGCGGTTGTTGTCTGAAATGGAATTAGGGGACATGAAGCCATCACAATTACTGCGGCGCATGCAGAACCTCGCTGGTAAAAACATATCCGAGTCGGCGCTGCGTATCATGTGGACGAACCACCTCCCACAGTCAGTCCGTGCTGTCCTCGCAGTCAGCGACAACATCGCAAAGAAGTCAGAAATCGACGATCTCGCTCAAATGGCTGACAAGATTCTAGAACATTCACTTCCACAAACTATCGCTGCTGTATCCGCCTGCTCAGATCAAGCAAAAACGCACGAGATGACCATTACTGAGAAACTGACTGAGAAGATTGACTTGCTCACTCGTGAGATCGCCGAACTGAAAACGAATCAGTCATCGTATCGACACAGACGACCATTTCGAAGATATCGTTCCAGATCACGAACACCATCCAGATCCAGAACCCGCTCCACCCGCAATGATTCAACGTTCCGAAGTGACAAGATCTGTTACTACCATCGGAAGTTCGGAAAGCAAGCTCAACGCTGCACACGTCCTTGCAATTTCGAAGGCTCAAACACGACCTCGGAAAACTAAGACCTGCGTTGGCTGAGGCGGCAACCGGCGCGAGAACACTATCACACCGCCTATTTATCACCGACAGGAACTCACGCCTGTCGTTCCTGATCGACACCGGCGCCAACATTTCAGTCATACCGAAAAAAGCCGGTATGAAAGCCACTCCAACAAGCTTTTGCCTATACGCTGCCAACAATACCACCATTTCGACATACGGTGAGAAGACGCTTGAATTGGACCTCAAACTACGAAGACCATATCGCTGGAAGTTCGTCATCGCAGCAGTCAGCAAACCAATAATCGGCGCTGATTTCCTAAAGCACCACCGCTTATTAGTGGACATCGCCGGCGAGCGACTCATCGACAAAGTCACAAACTTATTCGTCAAAGCACCAATGTCATACTCCAGTGAGCCAACGGTACGAAGCATAGACATTGAACATCCTTATCACCAGCTTCTAGCCGAATTTCCCAACATCGCTCGACCGTCATCCATGAAAGACACGCCAAAGCATCGCGTCGAGCATCACATTGAAACTACCGGTCCGCCATTGTATTGCAAGACTCGACCATTAGCACCGCACCTCTATCCGGCTGTGAAGAAAGAATTCGAAACCATGATGCAACAGGGTCTGTGCCGACCAAGCAAGAGCCCGTGGTCAAGCCCACTACATGTAGTGCCCAAGAAAAATGGTGACATACGTGTATGTGGGGACTATAGAAGACTGAACGCGGTTACGAAGCCCGACCGCTACCCAGTTCCACGGCTTAAAGATTTTACATATCTTCTCCACGGCAAAAAGATCTTCACCACGTTGGACCTCTGCCGAGCATACCAACAATTGCCCGTGTATGGACCCGATATTGAGAAGACTGCAATTACAACACCGTTCGGGTTATATGAATTTCCTCGCATGTGTCCCGGACTGATGAATGCTGGACAAACATTTCAGCGATTCATCCATCAAGTGCTCAGCGGGTGCGACAACACTTTTCAATTCATCGATGACGTCATTATTGCTTCTGATGACAAGGAGAAACACTACGATGACCTACGTGCTGTCCTACAAAGATTAGACGATTACGGGATTACCATAAACCCGTCGAAGTGCGTCTTTGGCATGCAAACTGTCAAGTTCCTCGGCTATGATGTGTCAGAAGAAGGGATCAAACCACCACTAGACAAAGTCAAGGCTATCACCGATTTCCCAAAGCCAGAAAACATTCAGGAACTACGACGTTTCCTTGGCATATTGAACTTTTATCGTGACAGTTTACCCAACGCTGCAAGAATTCACGCACCTCTGAATGCATTCCTTCATAACTCAAAGAAACGGGACAAAACCAAAATCAACTGGACAAAAGAAGCTGAAGAAGCCTTTGAAGCATGCAAAGTGAGCATACAGAACGCCACTATGCTTGCTCATCCATCGCCGTCTACAAAGAATGCCCTATCGCTAATGTGTGACGCATCGAACATCTGCGCTGGCGCTGTTTTACAACAACGAGTCAACAACAAATGGATCCCTCTCGGATATTTTTCAAAGAAGTTTTCTGATACGCAACAGCGGTATAGCACATTCGATAGAGAGTTGTTGGCAATATTCATGGCTGTGAAATATTTTCGCAATTTATTCGAAGGACGTGAACTCATAATTTACACCGATCACAAGCCGCTCACATACGCCATTCACAAACCGCCGTCAGCTAGCGACACGCAGCGGCGAACGCGGCAACTACTGTTTATTAGCGAGTTCACAACAGATATTCGTCATATCAGCGGGACAGACAACGTAGTAGCGGACGCTCTTTCGCGGGTCGAGTCAATCGACGTACCAACTCCTATCGACTACGTACAACTAGCTGCAGCGCAAGAGCGAGACGACACGATACAAACACTTACCAAACAAACCAACATTCAACTTAAGAAAATCACGTTCCCCGAAACAATTAAACCAATATACTGCGAAACATCAACAGCAAACTTACGACCGTATTTGCCTACTGACTATCGTCGCATCGCTTTCAAGGCCGTGCACAACATAAGTCACCCCGGCATCAGAACGACTCGGAAAATGATTCAAGATCGATACTTCTGGCCATCAATGAACCTCGACATAGGCAACTGGACAAAACAATGTATAGCGTGTCAACAGTCTAAAGTACAACGACACACGCGCAGCGACAACGAAACATTCCCGATCTGCGACCGATTTCAACATATACACGTAGATATCGTTGGTCCGCTACCTACGTCAGCACACGGACACCGGTACCTGCTAACCATCATCGACCGCACGACACGCTGGCCCGAAGCTATCCCAATGCAAGAGATGACGTCAGAAACAGTAGCAAACAACGTCTATGAAACATGGATATGCCGTTTCGGTTGTCCAACCACCATCACGACGGATCAAGGACGACAGTTTGAGAGTCAGCTGTTTCACGAACTCACAAAACTATTAGGCACTGAGAAAACCCGTACTACTGCCTACCACCCGCAGAGTAACGGAATTGTCGAACGTTGGCATCGATCATTAAAAGCTGCGCTCATGACAAGACTCACGGACAACAGCAAGTGGCTGAATGAACTACCTACAGTGCTAATGGGACTTCGTGCTGTTGCTCGGACCGATACCGAAACTAGCCCGGCTCAACTAACTTACGGTCGACCACTACGTTTACCCGGCGACTTCATATCACCATCTGCGAGCAACACAAGAATGAGTCACGACTACGCTGCACAATTACATCGCATTATCACTCAACTTACGCCGACGTACTTGCCGCATAGCAACAAGCGCAGTATGTTCGTGCATAAAGATCTGCAAACATGCAACTCTGTGTTTCTGCGAGTAGACACAGTTCGCAAGTCACTGCAACGACCGTATGAAGGGCCTTACTTAGTCTTGGAAAGAAACGACAAGTACTTCAAGATACAGCTGCCCGGTCGAACTGCAAACATCTCCATCGACCGCCTTAAGCCGGCGTACACGATCAACACAGACATCGAACATCGCAACGCGAACATAACTTCAAGCTCGTTAACAACGTCTGCAACTACAGACACTAACATACCAGTGGACGGTGAGCGAAGAACCAGATCCGGAAGACTCGTGAAGATGCCCGTACGCTTCGCTTGAGGGGGAGTCCTGTAGCTGCAACACATACCTACATACATCATGCGCGCGCGCCGGCGGCTAGTGGAATACTGTCAGCGCAGGCGCGGCGCAAGCTTTTATATGCGAGCACGAAATGCAAACCTTTTCGTTTTACCGACATATTATTTGATTTATTTTATAGTGATATGAATGTCGGTAGCTGCTAATAATCTTGTAAATATTTTTGTATATAATAGGTGGAGTTTGGCAATAAACATGGATTCGCATCTTAACCGTCTTTCACTCCAGACACTGCTCGGGACTCCTACCTCAACAAGACAAGTAAATGTTGATGGTTTTAACAAGTAAATACACGTCTTTATACTTTTATTATTTAAGATTAAAAACTCAGCGTGTCGACGTGGCAATATTTTATTTGAACAATCATTTTTATTAAGAGAACGATTTACGTTGTGTATGTTATTTTTCAACACACTTGCTCGTAAAGTGGCTCTTATTGAACCGCTTTTAGGTCCATAATGCAGTGTATTAAAAACGCGTGCTTTTTCTTTACTTTAATCCACATGTGCTTTATTTCCACAGATAACTATTTACTAGTCGGAGATTCGCGCTTTTTTTTAATCTCATCAATTCCCTTTCTTATTTAAATAGTCTGTATTGTCCTTGGTCCCAAAATTAACTAATATTTATTTACCTTAAGGGGGAAGCGCTAAGATAGCCCGCGAAATTCAAATTTTCTTACGTTTTTTGCAATTTGCTGGTCAGTATTAAGTTGTACGTTGATTAAAATATGATTCGCGGTCGTAACAAATATGTATTTACAGAATTATAATCATTACAATCAGTAATACAACTTGTTAAGTTAGTATAATCCCCAAATGTTAAGATTTCATGAAATAGTCATTCTCGGGGATTACTTGGTCTTAGAGAGTAGTGTTGATTATAATTCTGTAAATAGATATTTGTTACGGCCGCGATCATATTTTAATCAACGTACAACTTAATATTGACTAGCATATTGCAAAAAACGTAACAAAAATTGAATTTCGCGAGCTACCCTGACGCTTTCGCCTTAAGGTAAATGCGCAGGGACCACGGAAATTTAAGGTGAATGCGCAGTGGTAGACCGCGAAATTCAAATTTCCTTAGATTTTTTGCAATTTCCTGGTCAGTGTCAGGTTGTACCTTGATCAAAATACGATTTGCGACTCTATCAGGTACGTCTTTACAGAATTATAATCATTCGAATCATTAATACATCTTTGTTATGGAAAAGTTCTTAGGGAAAAAGATTCTATTCTAATGACTATAATTCTGTAAATACATATTTATTATAGTCGCGAATCATATTTGATCAAGATACAACCTAATACTGACCCGCAAATTACAAAAAAACGTAAGAAAATTTTAATTATCTACCGTAAGGTGAATGGGTAGTTGAAACCGCGAAATTCAAATTTTACGTTTTGTGCAATTTGCAGGTCAGTATCAGGTTGTATCTTGATCAAAATATGTTTCGCGACAATAACAGGTACATATTTAGGGAATTATAATCATAAGAATCATTAATACATTTTTCTAAGTTAGATTGCTACCACTAACACTTTTCCATAAGAGATTGGTGAGAAGACTGAACTAATGTATATTTCTCTATGCCAATAGTACTTTCTAATTCCATACTAACTAAACTACAATATTGTTTTATGTTTGTTTTTTTTTTTTGCGGTCTGTTGTCATGTGCGTACATGCTCTGTGGTCAGTGCTTTTATTTGCACTTACGCGCGCATTGCTAGTGCTGACTATGCGGAAAAACAAAACCAGCGCGCCATTTTCCATACAAGTTAATATTTAACAATACAAGTCTGTTTTTTTCCTCGCAAGTGTGTTGAAAAACGTCGTATGAAACGCGTGTGCATTGATCATTATACGCTCGGCTTCCTTATCGCACTCGCCTGCGGCTCGCGCGAATAATACCGCCTCGAGTATAATGATCAACATAGCACACAGGTATCATAAATGTACTATTATAGAAAGTTTCATGAAAAGTTGAAAGTTTCGGCCAAAATTCTGTAAGGCCGTTTGTCTACCAGCACCGTCACCGGGACGTCAACGAGAACGAGATGACGGCGCCGAAGTAGCGATACATACATTTACTATGAGAGGTTTTTTTTTGAGTATTAAAAAAAAACCATAGTTTCCAAGAAATCTGTAGATGGCGTTGAACTGACTACGTTAGTAGGTGCCAAAGTCAAAATGCTTGAAAAAAAAACATTGCGTCACGTCACATATATGCTCGTTGACTGACACTTTCGTTTGCTTTCGTTTAACGATCTCAAAATTACATCCAAGTGAAATTATTCAAAAATGATGTGACGTTCCGTTCCTTGCAGTAACTTACCAAGTTCAGCGCCATCTATCGAGCGACTAGGGAAAAGTTAAAAAAGAAAATCCCTCATTGCCGCGTGACCACTGCAAACCGCCAGACACCAGGTTCGGTTCGAATAACCTCGTTTCTTGTTGATGTCCCGTTGACAGTGGCGGTGGACAAATGGCGTACGTCGCAACACTCGCAACCAATCACAAACTGGTTAATAAAGCATTAGTTTTTCACGTCTTGTACACGGACTCATCATAATCATCATTTATTTATCCATTTATTTCAGGCATCAAGGCCCATATAAACACAAACAATACAATATTAATACAACTTAAAAATACTATAAATACATACAACATTATATTAACACTAAAAACTAACAACTAAAAACTAACGCACACGAAGAGTCGTGTTTCGCTGACTGGTGTCATAAAGCCGGCCACGAAACCGGCGGTACACAACACCCTTCGGCCAGAACTCTTCCTTGACGAACTTCTCGAGATTTCATTAGCCTACCGGAGTCCACTGCTACACATAGGCCGCTGCAATTGCACGCCATTCAGCTCCATTCTCGGCAACTCTCATCCAGGTGCTACCAGTCATCCTGTGAAGAGACCATTGGAATAATAATGCTGTGAGATTCTAGCTACTCATTGGTGGATTTTTTTCGCGTACCTATAATGTAGTTAAATATTTCACAACACTTTTTCTTGGGTAAATCCTCATAAATGGTTGAGTCGGATTCCAGATGTCGTGAACTCGTGATTCATTAAGGAATTGACGTGGTTTCGAAGTAAGGAATCATTAAATGATCATAGTGAAATAGACCCAGACGTTGCACCGTGCGACGCAGGGGCGAGTCGCTAGTATACACATTTTTATTATGACTCACTGTGAGTTTTTGCTTAGGATAGCACAAATCGGTAATCAATCATACCTGAACAAAAACCAAAAGTGAATAACAATATTCAATAATCATTTATTTCATTAATAAAAACACTATCACAGTCACAGAACCAAAGTTTTAACAAACATTTGTAGACCAGACAAAATAAATTGGTCCCAATAATGGACCGAACCAGCAATCCCTCAAAAACAGTTCCACAGCCGAAGACGTCATTAAAATGAGTTCCATCACTCTTCCTTAACCTTTTGCCTTAATACTCTGTCTCCTTCCTTTCAAGAATAAGGCTTGAATGGCATCAGCCGGTAGTCCCTTAGTTTCTGGGACACAGAATTGGCTGTAAAGTGCTCCAATAAAGCATACGACTGAGAAAAAGTAGAAGACTGGTCCTAACCCAACAGCTTCCACGAGAGGATTGAAGATGACTAGTGTGATGAAGTTGAAGATCCATGTAAAGGCCATCACAACGCTGTTGCAGAAGCTTCGAACCTGGAAAGAGACAATTTACCAAAATAAACTCTATGCGACTGCTGATTATTTTGCAGCGATTCACTTCGGTTGGATGTTGATGAAATCAGACTCATTTAGGATGTAATTTTAACTACGAACAGCACAAGCATAGTAATAAGATCTTAAAATTTTTAAATTATAAACACCGAGCTATACCTCAGGCAAGAACACTTCAGCTGTCAACACAAAGGGTATGACAGCACAGCCCAGCGTGAAGACGAAGCTGAACCCGTATATTAGGAACACGGTGAACCAGGCCGGCGCCCAGTGGAACTGGAGTTGGGCGCCCAGCAAGACTGTGAAGACGCCAGAACCGGCTGATGTCAGGATTAGGAGAAACTGTGGGAAGAAGAGGTGCTTAGAATAAGTTACGAAGAAAATAAAACTAAGGATTGAATAGAATCTAATAAGATTTTGACAAAACGTAAAAAGTAAAGCAACATGTTGCATAACGATCACCAGCAAATTTTTATGTATATTTTTTCATACTCAAATGTTGGCTAGTTCATCCGAATACCAAATAGGGCTGGTGTTCTGTATTTGGCTTTGCCCATGCTGGAATTCAAATCCACGACATCACAATCAATAGATACGAATTCGACTACTAATGAAAGTACTATATAAAATAGATAATGCCACCCAAGCTCTTCACCACCCTTGGTTGACTGGTAGAGAATGCCTAAGGCATTAAGTCCGCCTTTGTACCTTTTTGTGCGAAAAGTTTAAATAAATAAATAAATAATGCATTATTAGTTTTCTGGGGTAAAATTATCTACCCAATGTACTTCTCCGGGCGTGACCCGAGCCACTTCTCATTTCACATTTCCAATCTCAGTTATTTTTAAATCTTACCTTCCTCCCACACCTGTCAATAGCCAGCACACACAGAACACTGGCTATCAAGAAGTCCAGAGCCAAGAATATGGCGCACTGGTTGGCAGGCATGGTCGGGGCAGCTTCCTTAAACAGAGGTTCAGCATACACCTGTAGCACGACACAGCCCATCATGATTGTCAGGGCCATTATGATCAGGACTGTTGTCAACGCCCGTTTAGCAGACTTTGATTTTTCTGTAGAAGAAAAACATAGGTTTCATATTTATGTCTTTTCTGAAATGATAAAGGAATATCAGGTTCAGTTCAACTGTTCCGTTATCACCAAAATTAGCAGATATATTGGTGATCTCAGTTTGTCGACATCAAAAGACGAAAGGACTGTCATCCATCTTCAGATTGTTTTCGCTTTTGTTACAAAGATGAATTAGCCTATCTAAAGTCCTTGAGCAGTGGTGGCCCTGGGTAACGGCCGCAGTTTGAACCCAGTCAGGCGCTTTACTTTGAGCAAATTATTTCATCATTACTGCTGTCAAAACGGTGAAGGAAAACAACGTGGGAAAACTGGCATGCCTAGAACCAAAAATTCGATGACATGTGACATCTACCAACACGCACTGCGCCTGCGCCCGCGTGGTGAATTATGGCCCACCCCCACTCACTGAGAGGAGAACTGTCTCCCAGCAGTGGCAACATTGTAGGCCGATTATGCAATAATAAACAGTATTTTAATAAGCATTTACTCACTAAAGTGTTTCCATGCTGACTCATTCTTCCATTCTTCTGGTGCTTCTAACTTCTTTTGTACGAGCTCGCCGATAATTTCAGGATCTGGAAAAAAAATTGTGGTTGCAAAATTTACAATTGTGACTTTTCTAACATCATTATGTACCTAAGTAAGTTGTTCCATGCTTTGTTGATTATAGGCCACTATGTGAAGCAAATGCTAAAAAATCTTGCATACAAATCTGGCCATAGTATCGATCTGATGGGAGTGGCGTTCGGTTGTATCTGATTAATTTTACCAGGCTAACGGACATGTCGTCTACACCCCGATAGCTCGCTCGCCATTGGCTGAAGATGTCGCTCAAATTGTTTTAAGAAATAAAGACCAAAGATGAAGGTCAAACAAAATAATGCAACAAAATAATGATAACTTTAGGGGGGTTAGTGTGATGCACAGTTGTGCGTCACACTTCGTCTTCCAGGAAATATTACAAGTGTAATGTTGTGTTGATGTATACATATTTAGATGTTGTCTTACTTACCATTATCTTCTTCGAGTAACTTCTCTAATCTGGGGTCCATCTGTAGTCTGATCTTGGCGATCTCAGCTTCAACTTCTTTGGACTTTACATCTACCTGCTTGTAGAATGATATTGATTTCGCTGCTTCCTGTAATTTAATTGGATTATTAACTCATAAATTGGTGCCTACTGATAGCAATACCTAACTAGACCTAACTCGCGATTTTAGAAAATTCTGCAATTCGTTAGCTTCTTATTTTATGTTTTGTCAAGTACTTATGAGACTATGGTATGCTTGCCAATTTCTGTTGGTGATTTTAGTCACAAAATACAGACAGTACAGAAGACAATCTACATACAAAGTGCGCTCGAGCAACGCACACATAGACACCGCTCACGGACACGTTATCTCAGACGGGTTGGGAGCAGTGCGACTGTGCGAGGGCGCGTGTCATCCGCTTGAGACACACGTCTATGAGGCGCAAAAATGGAGCAACAAAAAAATGCCTATCTAAGCTCGATTTATATCATAGTTTCCTATTTTGGATCAGTATAAACAAAGTAACTTTTTTGTAAGGCAAATTCATGCCTCCAACTATTACGTAAGTTGAAAACATGATTTATTGTTTGTGTAGAACTGTAGATATTGTGTTGTTTTTGTGAGTGTCATTTGATAGGTTTAAGTCTAAAACGGATAGGGCAAAATAAATTGTGTAAATAGGGTAATCCGTTTTGAAGTTATTAGGGATTTTCGATGGTGAAAATTGTGAAATTTAAAATTTTTGTTCTGTAAACTTTTTGTATTGTAATACTATGTTTATTGTTTTGTTTTAATATTTTAGAATAAGCTCAATAATAAATCAAACAACTAGATACGAGTGCCAATATCACGATAGTTTTTTGTGCATAAGCCAAAGTTGACAACCATAGCGCGATCGTCGAGCGTAGGTATGAAAAGTGAAGTACATACACGTGTTTGACTTCTGTACTATCTGTATTTTGTGTTTTAATTTGGTTACTTAGATCAATTCTAAAACAAGGAGCTCATCATAGTATAATCACCCTTTAATCTTCCCACTACTGGGACGCTGGCTTCCTTTCTTCGAGAAGGAGTGGACTGTAAACCTACCATACGGGCCCAGTGTGGATTGGCAGATGTCACATGTCTTAAATTTTCGGTTCTAGGATGTTTGCCTTCACAGTTTTGAGAGCAGTGATGATGAAATAAATTACACTAAGTAAAGCGCCTGCTTGGGTTCGAACCCACGACCTATAATTCGTACGTCGTATGACCGACCGCAACCACGTGCAATGTAATTAAAAAAGTAATTATGCAAGTAAAACCATGTAATTCCCAAAAAAAAAAATTTTTGTCTATATATATTTTTTTTCATAACAAATCATTTGACTAAATGTTTATTGTCTAAAGATTGTTTGCTGTAATAAATCATTTGATTTAAGACTAAATGCCTTGATGAGAATTATCCTTGGTAATATTCTGCCGAGTGAAAATTTGACCAAATGAAAAAGTGCGTACTAAAATCATTCCAAATAGTGCACTGGTATAAAAAAAGGTTACTAAAATTTGTTTGGATAGTGAAATTTTGCCAAAATCTTTTAGGCAAAACAAACCGGCTATATATTTGTGACCAAATAATATTCCATAAAATGTTGTTTCGGTGTGTTGAAAATAAGGCAAATGAAAAAAGTTCAAAAGAGGCTTCGGCCAATAGCAAAAAATTGTTTTGTAAATCGGCGAAATATAGTTCGGTAAAATAATACCTATGACACATGATACTTCGATGATCTAAAAATATGTCAAATAATGCATAAATAGCAAAAAAGACGTCGGTCAATAGTTTTCGGTAAAATGAAATTCAAACAAAAATTATTCGGAAAAGTGATCGGTTCCCAGGGCCGATACCACTGGGCCACCATTGCAGCTGTCATGCTTTGAGTGCCAAGCATGATTAAAATAAATCGATTAGGTGGATGTATGTTTATGCAATGAGATGCAACTTGGCTATCACCGTTATCTATGTCCAGCAATCGGTATAGCATAATGCTGTTTTAATTATTAAGTATTCGACACAGAATAATATCGTACCTCTTCTCTCCCCACAAGTACCAGGAACACTGGAGATTCAGGAAGTAGCGCAATCAGAAGTATGCACAGTATTGACAACGACAAGTTCGTGTATATCACTTGCATGTACGTGAAGTATCCACCCAGAGTGTACGTCACCAGGATGCCTGGAAAGCACAGAAACATGTTCCTTGTTTATTGAAGTAATTGATGAACATAAATATTAGGGCCTTAAACTAGAGGTATATAGTGGCAGAACGAGAACTAGAGGTATCTAGTGGGAGTGGAGTGGTAGGGTGGTGGAGATGTGTAAAGGGTATGTGGTAGTGGTAGTGTGTGTGGTGTAGTTATAGGCAGAAGTCCAAGTGGCTTCAAATATGGTTAAGTCCCATATAATAAGGGACAAGATCAAGTCTATTGCTGCCAACCGGACACAAATCGGAACTCAGAACATTGCCTGACCTGGTAATCGAACCCAAGACTTAAAATACACACACAAAATGTCATTTAAATCAAATAATATTTAAAATACATACAAAGGTCTTTCAAAGCAATAAAAAATCAAAAACACATGTCATCCAAAATGAACAACTAATAAAATAAAAACATAATTTTACATAAAATACGAAGGGATGTGCTTCTATGAAGCTGCATCCACCTCTGCAACAAGGGCAGATCCCACTGCGCTCGGACAATGCCTTCAGGCCGCTGTTCGAGCTGTTTTGTAGGCGAAGACTTAGTAGCGAAGTGCTCCATTTTCTTATAATCGCGTAAAAGTCCTCAGTCCGCGCCTCAGCAAACATAGTCGAAGCACTACAACACCGCGGAAACCCTAACAACATCCTGAAAGCATTGTTGTTCTGCACGCGCAGTGCGATGTACGCCCGCTGTGTAAAGTTGGTCCACAGGCTGCATGTAAAACGACTGACAATATGCTTTAAATAAAGTCACAAAGTCAAAGTCAAAACATTTATTTCAAGTAGGCACTTAAAAGGCACTTTTGAACGTCAAAATTTACGAAAAAATAGAATTGATTCTAGTCGCCCATTCCAAAAGGTAGTTTTCGTATGGAGAAGAATGAGCAAGAAACTCCACCGTTACTCTTTTAAAATGTTTTACAATATTTTGTATACATTAATTATATAATAATATTTGAAGACGATGCACCTAAAATAAAATAAAATTACTATACCAAAATAGGTAAAAGAATTAAGAATGAAAACATTACATAAATTAATTATCTAATAGATACATGGTGCTCACATATTTACAAACATGGTAAAAATAAACGATTTTCATTTAAATAAAAAATTACAAGTAATAAGTCACGGTGTGAGTTTAAGTAATTATAGAATATAAATCAACGTCAAAAAAAAGAAGAAAGAATCAATTTTACAATTAAATTAGCAACCAGTTTGATTTTGTCTAGACTCTAGATAGTCCTATGGAGCAGGACCAGCATGTTTCCAAGCATTCTTATCTTGGATATAATCTTCTAATTTATAGTATGCTTGTTTACAAAGTGTACGTTTAATATGAGTTTTAAATTTTCGTTCATTTAATTGCAATATATCACAAGGTATTTTATTGTAACATTTAACACAGTACCCCATAAAAGATGTATGTACTTTGGCTAATCTAAAAAATGGTTGATGTATTTTATCTTTATTTCTAGTATTAAAATTATGTCTATCGCTTATTTTATTAAAAAGATGTAGATTTTTTCTAACATACATAATATTTTCATAAATAAATTGGCAAGGTACCGTCATAATATTAATCTTTTTAAAAAGTTCCCTGAGAGATTCGCGGCGACGTAGATTATAAATGGCTCTGACAGCTCTCTTTTGCAAAATAAAGATGGATTCAATGTCAGCAGCTCGACCCCATAGTAAAATGCCGTACGACATTAAGCTGTGAAAGTAGCTAAAATAGACTAAACGTGCGGTTTCTACATCAGTTAATTGTCTAATCTTTCTAACAGCATAAGCGGCCGAGCTAAGTCGCCCCGCAAGAGATGTTATGTGAGCTCCCCATTGTAATTTCTCGTCTAGCGTGATTCCCAGAAAAACCGTTCGATCAACAAATTCCAGTTTTTCTCCATTAAGTATGATGTCACATTCGCTACTTCTAACATTAGGTAATTTAAATCTAATGCATTTGGTTTTCTTTTCATTCAGTACCAAATTATTTACCGTAAACCAATCTTGGACCTGAAGAATAGAGTTATTCACATCGTTAAGATTTTGTGCCCGTCTGTCTATCTTAAAGATCAATGATGTATCATCTGCAAATAACACCATCTTCGGTTGATTTTGAAGTAATTGGGGTAAATCATTAATGTAAACTAAAAAGAGGAATGGACCCAATATCGAACCTTGAGGAACACCCATTGTCATTTCAGACCCTAATGAGTTTACGCCGTTTACTTGAACTTTAACCTTTTTATCTTTCAGGTATGATCTTAGCAAATCAAGTGCTGTTTTTCTAATTCCATAGTGCTCCAGTTTCATCAGAAGTGTCTCATGGTTTACGCAATCGAACGCATTAGAGAGGTCGCAAAAGATTCCAATGGCATCTTTTGCTTCTACCCAGGCATTAAAAATGTTCTTTATTAGGGTAACTCCGGCGTTAGTAGTGCAAAGCCCTTTGGTGAAACCGTACTGGTGTTCATGAAAGATGGAATTTTTATTAAAGTGACGTAACATTTGATTGAGCATCAACTTTTCAAACACCCTACTGAGAACTGGCAGAATTGAGACAGGTCTATAATTGTTAGGTTCTTTGCTATCACCGGATTTGAACAATGGTACAACTTTACTATGTTTCATAAGATCCGGAAAGACTCCTTGATCAACACTGGTGTTAAATATGAAAGCTAAATAGGGCGCAATGGTTTCGATGAAAAATCTACATACTTTTACAGACATTCCCCAGAGATCTTCTGTTGATTTAATGTTAAGATCTTTAAAAGCTTTTATAACAGCCTGAGGGTTTGTATGCTGAAACCTAAACTCAAAAGGGCATGCCTTTACATTATTTTTAAGTAAGGCAGCAGAAAGCGTGGGGGTTGAATTTAAAGCTTCAGTAGTTTTAAGGGGAATTATAGAAAAAAAGTTTTCAAATTCCTGAGCTATTTCTACATCTGAGTTGATGAGGCCATGTGCAGTATCTAAATTAAATTCAGTATTACGCTGTTTTTTCCTACCTGTTTCATTATTTATTATTTGCCAAGTAGTTTTTATTTTATCATCAGCTGATTTTATTTTATTGCTAATATAAAGAGCTTTAGCTATTTGACACACACTTTTAAAAGTTTTTGAATATTTTGCAACATACTGATGAAAGTTTGTATTATTCATATGTTGCTTTAAGCCATAGAGTTCAAAAAGTTTTTCCCTGCTTTTACGAATACCTGGAGTCGCCCAGTCACTAAATAAAAACTTAGTGTAAATACTTTTAGTTTTTAGTGGAAAAGTGTTATCACAATAAGTCCTTGTACATCGTGCAAACCTGCGAGCCAACATATTACATCGGACAGACAGCGCCCTGCGCTCCCTGTCAATGTCCAGATTGTCACACAGGTCGTCGGAGACCCAGTGGTCCAGATACTTGAATTGCTTCACCCTGTTTAAAGGAATGCCGCAAAGAATGACTGGAGGCACAGATGAGTAGCACTTGGTACCGGCTTTAAAAATCATAAGTTCACTCTTCTTGGCATTGTACCAGAGCCCGTGGGCTTCCACATATGACTCACATAAGCGCAGAAGTTTACGTAGCCCACAGATCGATGGGCTCAGCAACACCACCTATAGAACACCCAATATTAGTGCTGCTGAGCTCACCGATCAGCCGGTTCATATACAGGTTAAAGAGGCGAGGCGAGGATAAACCCCTTGGCTCACTCTGCAATCCAACCCGTACACGTCCGACCGCGCCCCCGCCCATCTAACACTATTCAGCTGCTTATCGTAGCAGTACGTGAATAAAGATATTATCTCATGTGGCACACCCGTTTCACATTTTAGCTTCTGCCACAGCTTGTCATAACACACCAGATCAAAAGCTTTTGACAGATCTAAATAGCATGCATTAACTGGTGTGCTTCTGTCTGTGTAGTACTGAACAGTTTGCTTGAGACAGAGGATAGCACTCTCAGTTGACAAACCGGATCTAAACCAAACTGAGCGTCATGCAATTGGAGGAACATTATAACTGTGAGTGTACAATTGGTACACTTCTGCCCAAACCGTCGGGGTAACAAGGTATAGTGTTATGTTATGTTATTATTTACCCAAGAAATATCCTAAAGCTGAGCTAGCAGTGAGTCCGCCTCGAATGGAGTCGTGGGAGATCTCGGATATGTAAATGATGGCCACATTCTGTCCAGCAATGCCCACGCCAGCTAAACACGTGGCTATTAAAACTAAAACCACGTTCCCGGTCAGTGATATTGTGAGCCACGCGAACTGAAAAGAAGAATTAAAATGGTTAGTTCTGCGATGGTAAAATCTGCATAGTGTCTGATGAAATCTCTATAATAGATTCGTAATAGTCCTTACGACCTTAGAGAGATCACTTGTTTTCAATACTCTCTGTATAAGTTTTTAGATGCTCTCAAAAAGTTTTCGCCATCTTGGATTTTCATTTTGACCTCGCTATCGGCTTCATCACCCTCAAATGCCATGAAACGACACCCATGTCGAAAAATTTTAAAGTTTTCGCAGCCGCCATCTTGAACGTTCATTTTGACTATCACTATTAAAATCAAAATCAAAAGTCATTTATTCAAACTAGGCTGAGAATCAGCACTTTTCGAACGTCAAAATTACGAAAGACTGTCCCCCAAAACGCCCACCCTTCAACACTTTCTAGTGCTTTCGCTGGGGAGAATAAGTGGCGCAACAAACTCGCCAGCAGCACAGCTGCCTGTTCAGTTAGAAAATACTTGATTGTATACCATACTATTGACTCTACCGCCCTCGAAAACCATGTAAAGTCGCATGGAGGGGCTCATAACGCTTTTTCGTTACGTGACGATTTCTACAAATGTACTCCTATCGCGATAGAGAACTTCGTTCCAATAATCGAGCTTTTTCACATTACACTATAACGAGAGGTAGGCAAAAACTTTGTGTTGAGAAAGTTGTCACACGCTCCAGGAAGTCGAACCCAGGAAGAGGCTTACCTCGCACTTGACAAACGGCATATTGAAAAGATTTCTCATATCAAATACTCACAACATAGGGCAATGTAAACAACATCGTAGCATATTTCCTCCCGAACGTGTTGAAGGCGTAACCACAGAAGGGACTGATGACCAACCCGCCAATGTTGGGTAAACTGCCCAAAAGTGATACGTCCATCGACGACATTGGTCTTGATAGCACGGTTTTATTGGACATGAAGTTGGCCACTGTATTTGATGGCCAGGCGATGACAAAGCCCGTTTGACATGCTTGGAAACATACTGAAAAATAAAAAATAAACGTAAACTGAGTCTCAGATTCTGTTATTTATTTAAGGCGTTGTGTTATTTATAAAATCGCGCGCGACATAAAGGCACCACAAGTCACGCAACGAGCGGTGCCTTTGTGTCGTGCGCGATTATATCGCGCGTCGCGCCTGTTTATAGGAGCTTTTACACGCAAGGAATAGGATTTCCAATTTTCACTCATGAGGTGAACTGTTAAAGCGACAAAATGACGATGTCAAGTAGAAAATTAGCACTGTCCTGATTTCTTAAAAGCAGTCAAATGCGGAGTCGATACTTATTAGTACGAAAATTAGTCCAGAGTATTTTTCGTCTCGTTGGGCTAGCACCATAATTGCGTAACACTATCAATCACAATCTCAATCATTTTGAAGGATATTGCTAATCCATTACTTCATAAGTTCCAAAAATGTGTCTGCTCAACAACTAAGCCATGATCTAGAGATGAAAGCCATTTCTACTGTTACTGTGTTAAGCAATTACCCCGCAGGCTATAAGATGGTCGATCCTGTTTTTCATAAAATATAGAATGTTAATTTCTGAAATTTTAATAGAGGGGCTTTTTTTGCGGATGGGAAATCATCAAATGACTCCTCTCGCTCTGGGTGGAGCGGGAGGGAGTGTCAGACTCTTACTGACTAAAACCTACCCGTGTTTCTTCCTTAGCCTTTCATGTTCCGGGCCAGCGGTAACCCTTTCGGACAATCCCGCTGACCCGGCAGGCTTCGGCCCTAACGGGGCCCCTCCTCGATACTGACATCTCTTTGAATCGCGCGTGGAACACGTACGCGCCGTCCGGCACGGGCCTGGTCCTGATCGGATGGTGAGCTACACATTACTCTCCGCCCGCAGGCCCGCGCCTACGGTGGCCGGGAGTCGTCACGCGGCTCCCGACGCCAGGAGCGTCTCCCGCGGCGGCTGGGACGGGAGGCTCTCTCCCTGAGACGTCCCGCCACCTTCTTCGCTAGCATGACTGCTTCGCAGAAGGAGGTGACTGCCTCCCACTCCCTCTCACCCCGGACCATGGCTTGCACCAGGGCCGGACGCGAAAGGTTGCCGCCGCTGCCGATTGCCTCCACGCGGACACGGCGGTGCTCCGCCCAAGCGGGGCAGACCTCCACCGTGTGCTCCACCGTGTCCTCTGGGCGATCCTGGCAATGGTGACACCCGGTCGTTTCCTCCCGCCTGATGATGTGCAGGAACCTCCCAAACTTCCGTGTCCGGTGAGGACCTGTGTCAGGCGGTAGGTGAGGGCGCCGTGGCGCCTCTCTGGCCACTCCTCAAAGAGGGTCTTATCGCCGCTATCGCGGCGTGCCCTGCGCTGGGTGGCGACAGTCGCTCTTTCCATGCCGCCATGAGATCGCGCCGGAGATCCGTCCGCTCCGCCGCGATTTGCCGCGGAAGCGGATCTTCCCCCGGCATAGTGCCTCCACGCGCCACTCATACAGGCGCGCGAGGACTATCGCCTCCAGATCCCATGGCGACAGTCCGGCAAGGAGGCTTGCCGCCTCGCCCGAGATCGTGCGGTAGCCCCGGATAAGCCTTACGGCTACCACCTTCTGTGGCGCGTTCAGGTAGTGGGAGGCTCGCCGCCGCAGTGAACAAGCCTTATTTATTTATTTATATTTATTTGCCAGAATATAGGTACTTACATAATAACATGGTAAAATAATTTTAGTCTCACTATATTCGACTTATCAGTCGTGCAAATATTTCTAGTGCATTAATATCATGAAATTACATCAATTTCATTAGTCATACACATCATAATCGTAATAAATGTACAGTCTTGCTTCGTTAATATTATATTAGGCACATTACATTAAAAAATATATTAAATTAGTTTATTAGGTTATATCTCACAGTCAAGACAAGTAATTTATTGATTAGGTTCATAAATAATGTCAATAATTATAATTTAAATAAGTGTTAGTAAATTTATATTATAGGGACATCATGTCTGCTTAAAAGGAGAAACCCGTTTCTGGGCCTAACCGTTACACGAATAAGATATGTACCAAAAAAATCGTCTATTTTGCTAAATTAACCCATTTAAATCTTAGCCTCATTTACAATGGCCAAGTGTAGAAAATAATTAGATTTCTATTTTTTTGTTTTAAACCACCTTTGTAAACTGTTACAACACTTATTTTGTTATACGTCACTAACTTCACAAATGCTGGTATTCTATCAATAGAGCGTACCCTTTTTTTTTTTTTTTTTTTTGAGGATGGGAAATCATCAAATGACTCCTCCCGCTCTGGGTGGAGCGGAAGGGAGTGTCAGACTCTTACTGACTAAAACCCACCCGTGTTCCTTCCTTAGCCCTTTATGTTCCGGGCCAGCGGTAACCCTTTCGGACAATCCCGCTGACCCGGCAGGCTTCGGCCCTAAGGGGCCCCTCCTCGATGCTGACATCTCTTTGAGGCGCGCGTGGAACACGTACGCGCCGTCCGGCACGGGCCTGGTCCTGATCGGGCGGTGAGCTACCCATTACTCTCCGCCCGCAGGCCCGCGCCTACGGTGGCCGGGAGTCGTCACGCGGCTCCCGACGCCCGGAGCGTCTCCCGCGGCGGCTGGGACGGGAGGCTCTCTCCCTGAGCCGTTCCGCCACCTCCTTCGCTAGCATGACTGCTTCGCAGAAGGAGGTGACTGCCTCCCACTCCCTCTCGCCCCGGACCATGGCTTGCACCAGGGCCGGACGCGAGAGGTCGCCGTCGCTGCCAATCGCCTCTACGAGGACACGGCGGTGCTCCGCCCAAGCGGGGCAGACCTCCACCGTGTGCTCCACCGTGTCCTCTGGGCGATCCTGGCAATGGTGACACCCGGGCGTTTCCTCCCGCCTGATGATGTGCAGGAACCTCCCGAAACTTCCGTGTCCGGTGAGGACCTGCGTCAGGCGAAAGGTGAGGGCGCCGTGGCGCCTCTCTAGCCACTCCTCAAAGAGGGGTCTTATCGCCGCTATCGCGGCGTGCCCTAATTACCCTAAGAATATGATCGATTTAGTGGAAATCGATGCTGATACAAATAATTAAATAACACTTCATTGTTTTAGTATAAATGACTTTTTAGGTATTAAAATCAATGTAAAACAATTAAATCTGGAAACTAATTGATATTTAACGTAGGTAATCGCCACTAAACAACATTAAAAGAAATAAATAATCGATAAAATCGACTGTACCATGGATTGCACTAGTAAACGGCAAATGTCAATGTCAACGTCTGTCAATTGTCATGGTTGTATTTTTGCGCAAGTCAATGTGTTGTTTTTCTGTATTTCTGGGGATTTATTTTTTCATAAGACCTCTAATCGAATACTGGACTCCGAAATTGATTGCATTCTGACTGACCCTCGCTTGAACAATGGACACCGTTACATAACCTGCCACCTGTGCTGAGTTTTGCTGGAAAACCGGATCTGATTATTGCTCTTCTTGACGACTGTCACGACATCATGAACCTGTGCATTAATTGCGGAATAGCAACGGCCCACTCCCATACAATAGGAAGGCGAAGATTGGAAGATGAAAATGATTCTTTCAATTGTACAGGAATGGGCCGCGCGCGCCTCAAACGGTTAGTATCCGATATTTCTATATTGTAACATTTTTGTACAATGTATGTAATAATTTAATGTAGTCGAACTAAATACTGTTATCGCATTTGTTCAGTTGTTTGTTGATAGTTGTACTTTATATAATGGTACCAGAATGTGCAGATGTGATGCTTCATATTCGAAGACATGACTGTGACATCACCAACCCGGACTGAACCTGCATGGTTATTGGTTAATTATATTCCCTCTCAGAGATGAGACCTGTGTCCCTGCAGTGGGAATGTAATAAAAACGCTTATGTTTACCCAAATGTGCCACTCAGATGTTTATTGCTAAATGCTAATGCTAGACCTAAGGGTCAAATCACACCGAGATGGCAGTGAAGCGGCGAGCAGTATCAGTGTCATATAATTTTAAACTTTATCGTCATTACTATAACACCTATCGCTTGAGAAACTTGAAAAGGCGCGCAGCCGCCCGCGGCGCCGCGAGCACTCCGACGACTCAAGTTTCTCAAGTGATACTATGTATTATAGTAATGAATATAAAGTTTAAAATTATATGACACTGAAACTGCTCGCCGCTTCGCTGCCATCTCGGTGTGATTTGACCCTAATAGTCTAATGATAAATGTTTGCTTCAGGTAAATGAAAATGACTAATCTGCCAAGCTAGCTGGAATCATGCCAATGCCAATCTCTTGATGGAAATATACCAGCAGGGAGTGAACAGACACCTACAGGACACCAACGAGTGTGTATTCACTGTGGACATTCTCTTCTGAGAAGAGTTCGTTGCCATCAACTTACGACTACTGGTACAGTGCAAGAACACAGAATACACGAAGTTATAAGAGGATGGATCCTACCAAGCACGGTTAATATAATAGTTTTTTTCATGCTTTTTTAATAACATTTTTTTAGTTTAGTTTTGATAACAAGGGCATTCAAAAGTTTTATTTGGTATGCTAAAACATTTAAGTGAATTAGAACAGTGTGATAATGGTTAAGCTAACTCAGGCTTACTAACCTACATCAGGATTTCTTTAGATCATTCTTTTTCAAAGTGGGCAATAACACACCACACATCTCTGGTGTAAAGGCACTCTTTAATGTAGATATATTATTTTCAGGTGGGTGCTTCAAGTGTTGTCTGTCACTCTTGTTGGGTGCAAGCAAATAGAGCATCCCGGCATTTCCATGATCTACAGCAAGAGCTGTCAACATCGGACTCAAACTTAAGAGGAAGAATAAAGTCGAGGCATATTAGTAATAGGATGTATTTCGTTTATACATTAGTCGACAGCTCTCTAAGTGGAAGGGATGCTATAACCGAACCTGTATCGTTAGCAAAAGAACGGTTGGATGCTGTACCCACACCATAAGCATAATATTGTATCTTGGTTAGGTACGGCACCAGGGTAATCAATTGCCTCCTGCACAATTTCTGGATACTGTGTTATTATATTATGGTAATCCTAATGAAGAAAGTAATTAATAAAACCATCACAGTTTCTTGTTTTTTTTATTTTAATATATTATTGCAATCTCAGATTACTTACTGTAATCTGAGATTGCATTAAATCCATAGGTACAATATTAACAAATGCAAGCCAGTAGTGATGTAAGTGGGTCTTGTATAATAAACATAGTTTTCTGCTGAGGATTTCAGTATCGCTACAAGAACAATCAGATAAATCGGAAGTCATCCCCTAAGCGCTTTTTATTTATGTACCTAAAACCTCATCGTGACAGGCGGCAGGTGCTGCAGCACAGCACATGTGCGTTCCAGATTTACGTAGGAAACGAAAGTCTCAAAAATATCATTGTTTAACTACTTACTAAAAATAACCTAAAAAGTGAACATTGTTGTCTGATTTTACCAATTTGGCCATTGCTGGGAGACGTGAAAATTGGGCTCGTGAAACCTTCCTAAATGCTCTAATTTATGGCCAAATTCCAGCCCTGTAACGCCAGGCCCAAGTTTCTATGGAGTTTGGGTTTCTCCTTTAAATAATCATCTATTGAATAAAAACATCTGTCACAAAGCCAATTTTTTAAAGTTCTATTAAATTCTAAGTTATTCAGTTTTCTTATTTTTTCCGGCAGTTTATTATAAACTTTCACCGCCATGGTGTAGCAGTTTCTGTTACATAACTTTAATCGGTTTCGAGGTACTATCAGAGGTTTTTGTACTGTCTTCCTTTTAAATTGGGCTTTATCATCCTGTTCAAAAAGTGATAAATGGTTTCTAACGAATTTACACATTTCAAAAACGTATAGGGATGGAAGTGTAAGTAAACGTTTAGCAGTGAATATGGGTCGGCACGAATCAGTCCACGTAAGACTATAAATTGACCTTATGCATTTTTTTTGGGCTATAAAAGCTCTCTGGACGTCTGTAGAGTTTCCCCATATGACTATCCCATACCTCAATACCGAACATACATGACTGTGGTATACCATTAATGCTGTTTCTGTATTAGTTATTTTTTTTATTTTCCGAAGTGCGTAAACGAATTTATGAATTTTTTTACAAACAAGATCCACATGAGATTTCCAATTACAATAATTATCAATATTTATTCCAAGAAATTTTATTTCATTTACTTCTTCAATGATGTTATTATTATATTTTAATGTCAAGTCCATTGTGTCTTTTTTATTTCTTTTGTTATTATATGTCAGGTATCTCATGAATTTAGTTTTATCGGTATTAATTTCTAAGTTATTTACAATTAACCAGTCATGTATATCCTTTAGAGTTTCATTGGTGACTTTTATCGCCTGATCAATTGTAACTTCTTTAGTTAAAACAGTGGTATCATCTGCGAATAGTACAATGTACTGATCCGTTGATTCTAGCAATTCGTTTATATATGCTAAAAACAATATCGAGGCTAACACTGTCCCTTGTGGCACGCCATAGTGATTCGTTGAGTATGGGGACCTATAGGTTACCTGAGTGTTAGTCTCTGGATGCATTTTTACAATCTCTGTGCACTGTTTTCTATCCCTTAAATAACTTTCAAACCAATTGTAGGCAGGGCCTCTTATACCGTACTGTTCTAATTTATTCAATAATTTATCATGGCATACCATATCGAAAGCTTTCGTCATATCTAGAAAAACAGCTATAGGAATTTCTTTTTTGTCTACTGACCTTAGAATTTCTGTTATTAGTTTAAAACATGCCAATGTAGTTGATTTATTTTTAATAAAACCGTTTTGCTGTTTACTTATTACTTATTACGTTTTTATTCACACCTAAAATAATTACAGGACAATTAATCGATTTCAGAAACAAGCACAGCTCTGTCACCATTTTTAGACAATTATAATCATTTTGTCCTACAGATATAATTAGTTTGTCGTCAGGGGTAATGTCAAACAGTTTTACACAAGTCAAGATTTCCTCTGTAGAAGCATTGGGCTTGACAATTGATAGGAAACGATAACAATTGTAAGGGTTGTAAAATCGAGATTTGTAAAGCCGTGCAGCTAATCCACTACATTGCCTGCCCCCTATAATAAATGCCCTCTTTTCACATTTAAACCTCGAGTTCCTGCATACAGGTCCTAGTGCATTGCTGTACGTCTTATTGTTGCCCATATTGCCAACTGCAACATGATTCTTCTCAAGATTTTTGCTTGCCACGGGATGTTCGACGAAGTCATTGTCGGTGTATAGCTGCTCTTCATGTTCTAAGGATGAATTTAAGGTGTCTAAATGTTGGATTTCTAAATTCGTTGTTGGTTGATCGGTGTTTACGATAACTTCCGGTTGTAAAGTTATTTCTTTTTCCGGTTTCGTGGATGAATTCGTATTTTTCCCGTTTAGTTTTAGAGGTGATACATGAAAACTGTTTGTGAGTCTACGTCTCACACTCTTTTTGGTGCTTGAAGACATGTTATGTCTGAAAGTAGATAATGGACTCCTACACAATTGTCTTAGAACACTCAGCTCCTGATTTACGGTTGTTATTTGTTTTTTTAGGTCTATGTTCTCTAAGATAATATTCTCCATCTCATGCTGTGTGCTTTCTAAACGAACTTTTAATTCTCTAATTTCATTCTTTAGCTCCGACATAAATGTAGAACACATATTTGTTGAGAGGTCCAGGCTTCTGCCTAACACTTCATCATCCGACACTAAACTTGTATTATGACTACGATTTAGTGACTCCGTAGATCTCGATTTAGTCGTAGTTTGATGTCTTCGTAACGTAACATTATTTTCTTGCTCCATCTTAAATCTACTTCAAAATAATACTTTATATCTCAGAATTCGTTAAAAACGGTAACAAAACAAATTCAAGGATAGTCTGTTGCCATTTGTTTCTTCACCAGTAGTAAACAAAAAAAAAAAAAAAACAAAATCCAAAAAAAAATAAAAAACAAAAAAATGCAAAAAGTGTTTTTTCTGGTAGGATTTGAAGTCGCACCACTTGGTACAAGAAGCGGTAGCCGTATCCGCGGAGCCAGTTTTCATTTATGCTTTCTTGGTGAAATTGACGATTGGTTGAAGTGTTGAGACTTGAGTTGATATGTCAGTCGATGAGCACAGTCCAAAGGTCAGTTTTCGTAACAAAGCAAATGTAGTGATGTGTATTTTAACGGTTTGCTTTTGTACAATATTTGAAAATTCACTCACTTGTGTTTCACAAAATCCTTTGGTTTTTTGATGTGATCTTTTTCACTAGTTTATCAATGTTTTGGTATAATTATATTGCCGAAAACTTCACTGGTTTTGTTGTTATGATTCCACTAAATGTTTTGTTTATTTCTTCACATAGACTTGAACTTTTCATATCACTGACATTACACGTTGTGAGTAACTTATCACTTGACGAGATTCTAAATTAAAATGATGAAGTATATTACTTTTACTATTTTTTAATATTTTTTGTTACGGAGTCGATGTTTACCGTGGCAACAGCGCCATCTCGTGTGACGTGTCGTGTGTGATTATATCGCGCCTTGTTCAACATGCTAACCAAACCTATGCTCGACACGTGTATTGCCTCTCCACGGTGCATCCTCGGGGGGATCCTGGGGAATTAGCTCTATCTATAGTCCGCGCGGAGCTAGTTGGCCGCGCCTTAGGTATGTGACCGGTGGGACGGAGGGGCGGGGGCGCTTGCTGTCATTAAGAGGCTTACATGACCTAAAGCGCGGTCACTGTCGGACTGCATAGAAAAGAAAGAGAAACGCGATGACACAACGCTGGTAATTTATTGCAAAATATGATGCAATTATTTAATTACAAAAAATCTATTGTTTGGACTAAAATTAAAACACTAGTATTTTAGTATGTTGCTTGTAGAAGACAAAAAATCAGAATGATTGTATGTATGGTTTTTATTGTAAAAAGAAAGTTTTTAGAGGTATCTTCATGATTTTTTTCTACCGTATCAAATTAGTTGTATTATGTTTTCAACACACTATCTACCTAGCATATATCCCGAAGAATATCATATATTTTTCTGATTTTGTTTACTGTAGTCGATCTTAAACTTTATTGTTCCTAAAAACTTGCGTCTTTACAAGCTTTTATTTAGCTTGCACTGTAAGTATGTATGTTGTCCGTCAAAATTTGCAAACCATTTTTCGACCATTTTTTGGTATCCGATTGAGCTGAAATTTTGCATACAACACCGCATTATATTGTAGTCTTTGCATACACCTTTAGTTTTGGTAACAATATTGAGTATTATGCATTGGCACAATACTCAATATTGTAATAATTTAAATATGGCCGCCGCTCCAAGATGGCGGATTACGTATTTTGTCTCAACCTCCCTAATATGGGTATCGAATGAAAGGGCTTGAAGAGTAGAAAACAATAAAGTTAATAACATCACACTAAATTCAACTGGCCGCCGCTCCAAGATAGCGGATTTTTTTGTTCAACCCCTTTAATATGGGTATCAAATGAAAGGGCTTGAAGAGTAGAAAATGATAAAGTTAGTAACATTACACTTAATTCAATATGGCCGCCGCTCCAAGATGGCGGATTACATTTTTTTACAATCACCTTAATATTTGTATCAAATGAAAGAGCTTGAAGAGTAGAAAACGATAAATTTAGTAACAACACTTTAAATTGACTACGGCCGCCGCTCCAAGATGACGGATTCAATTTTTTTTTTCAACCCCCTTAATATGGGTATCAAATGAAAGGACTTGAAGACTAGAAAACGATACGTGAACAATCAAAACGATTAATTCGATTAAAATATAAAACTGTTACGGACGCCGAGCTCGTCATAGAATTATGCGTACAAAAATAGTACATAAGTAACAACTAGCGTGTATTATGTTTAGAATAAGTATATGAATAAGTTTAAGTTAAGGAAATGTTTGTAATTGGTTGCGGAGTCTTGCCTCCGACAGGTCGCGACAAGTCGAAACCTGTCGGGGACCGGACACGAACCAAAATGACCGGATTGGTGGGTCGCCTAGTTTTTTGGAAATTAACACAGTAGTGTACCCACTACTTGCGCCCACGTGCTGGGGTATAATAAGGGGCGCACAATCCGGTAGTTTTGTAGTTCGACGATAGTACAGCTGATCTCTCAAGAAAACAAATAAGAAGCAAAAATTGGAGTTTTATTAGAAGAACCTGAAGAAACCATACAGTCCACACCCCGATACAGTCCGACCATTACAGTCTGGTCCTTCGCAGCCGAATCAAGAAAGGAGAATCTGCGACTTGGAAGAAGGAATTGTTCGTGAGTGAACCAGTACCAGTACCAGTACTTACCTGCATATCGCTGCTGTATTATCTCTGCTGTGTCACTGTGCGCCGTCAACCGAACGCGATGGTGGTCACCCGTAGTCAAAGTGACTTAGCAGAAATGGAAGAACAACGGCGAGCCCTAGAACAAAGGGACGTACTAACATCGGTACGTCGCAAGGAAGCGGAACGAATAGAACGAGAGCGACTACGACGACTATCGCTTGAACCACCGGCGTCACCTCAAGTCGAAAGTATGGCCGGACCTACTACCGCCGCAGACCTAGCTACAGCGGGACCATCGTCAGAACAGCGCCGTATAAGGTCGCCGCCGCGATCAGTGAGATCGAACACCAGCGTGACTACGCGGCTACGATTGGCCGAACTTGAGGCGGCCGAGAAACTTGCAGCCATACGACGAAAGGAGCTGGAAATTGAAGCAGATCTAGTGAAGAAGAGACTGGCTGCCGAGGTCTCCGTGATCCAGGAAGACCAAGAAAGCGTCCATGAAGATCTACTTCAAGAGGAACACCAGCACCAGAAGGTGGACCAATGGCTGCGCACCCACCCCATCAGTACACGGGGGGAGGGGGACGCAAACGCAGAAGTCAAAGAAAATCTGAAGCAGCAACGATTTGATGTGCCACGAGGAAGGTCGCCGACGCCAACGAGAGCCAGAAACAGCATTGACCAATTAGCTGCGACCCTGGAGAAGATGGCCAGACCACGACTTCGGCACACAGATCTACCGACTTTCTCTGGTGCGGTCAGTGAGTGGTTACCGTTCAAGGCATCCTACTACGACACGACCAATATGTACAACGTGTCACCGGCAGAGAACCTCCAGCGACTTAGAAGTTGCCTCAAAGGTGAAGCACGAGAAACAGTAGCGGCTCTTCTGCACGCGGCCACAGAACCGGACGCTGTCATGAAGACGTTGGAGCAGTGCTTTGGCCGACCAGAGGTGATCATAGACAAAGCGCTGGACGACCTGAAGACGATGCCTAAACCTAGTGCCTCAGCCAGTGACCTAAACAGTTTCGCGATCAAGATTCAAAATACGATATGTGTGTTAAAGACAATCGACCGCAAGGGGTACCTCTATAATCCCTTGCTAACCCGGGAAGTGCTTGAAAAATTAAGTCCCCATCTCCGATCCCGATGGTGTGACTTTGCCTGTGACAACGAAGGAACAGCAGAGCCAGAAATAGTGATGCTATCTCGCTTCTTAATGCGTGAAGCGGATAGGGCGTTGCGATACACATACGCCCCAACAACGAGCGCCGCGACCGCACCACACAAGAAGGAGACCAGGCCTGCCATAACACTGAAGAAGAAGTCCAACACAGTGTACGCCACGGTGGAAGGGACCGAGGAAGATCAGTGCCCCAGTTGCAAGCAAAGCCACATACTAACCCAGTGCCCGAAATATAAGGCGATGTCAGTGGACCAGCGGTGGGAACTAGTGAAGGAGCAGAAGATATGCTTCAAGTGCGCCCAGAAGAAACACAGGCGCATCATGTGCAAGGCAAAACCGTGCGGTGTGAACCAGTGCCGCCGGCCTCACCACGCCACGCTACATCAAGAAAGAAAAGAGTCGCCCGAATTAGAGTCAGCGACTGAACATAAGTCTGAAGAACCAACAAAGGAAGAGGCAGTCATGTCGGTGGCTACCCGAACAGCCGCCGGCCCGAAGACTGTCCTTCTCAAAATGTGCCCCGTGATCATCACAGGTCCACGGGGGGAGGTAAAGACTCACGCACTCTTCGACGAAGGAGCCACCATTACCCTCATTGATGAAGACCTGGCTACAAGCATCGGGGCCGAAGGGATGTCACAACCACTGCACATCCATGGGGTAAATATGTCGTCGCGAGAGCAAGACAGCAAGATCGTCACTGTGCAAGTGAGAGGAATCAGCAATGATAGCGCATCACACAAGCTTCGGGCAAGAACCATGAAGAACCTGAGGCTTCACCAGCAGTCAATTCCGGACTCTCTGCTTGAGTATGGACACCTGCGAGACCTCCCAGCAAACGAGGTGTGTTACGAACCAACACGCCCCGGTCTCCTAGTGGGGACAGACCATTGGGAATGCATCGTGTCAAGAGAACTCCGAGTCGGCGGCCCCAACCAGCCAGCTGCCTCCCTAACGCAGCTCGGCTGGGTAGTGCACGGGACCGCACCACGAAACGTCATCATAAATGAAGACAACGTGTTGCATCTCTATGAGAACGAAGAGCAGCAACACAACCACAAGCGCCTTCACGACTTAGTGGAAGCCCACTTCAAAATCGAAGCGCTGGGAATTGCGCGAGAACCACGCGTAAGTGACGCTGACCAACGAGCGACAGCCATCGTCGAAAGAACCATAAAGAAGATCGACGGTGGCTACGAAGTCGGACTGCCATGGCGACACGACAACGTCACCATGCCGCCAAGTTACGGTGCAGCGCTCCGCCGATTAAGAAAGATCGAACAGAGAATGGACGCGTCGCCTGACTTCGCCGAACAGTACAGTGCCCAGATCAACAACCTGCTGGAAAAGGGATATGCAGTGCCGTGCGATGGCACAGAACAGTCAAGTGCCGTCTGCTGGTACCTGCCCCACTTCGCCGTGCAAAACCCGAACAAGCCCGGCAAGCAGAGACTAGTGTTCGACGCAGCGGCAAGAAGTCACGGCGTGTGCCTGAATGACAGATTACTAGAAGGCCCGGACCTGCTGCTATCGTTACCGGGAATCATATTCCGCTTCCGGGAAAAGGCGATAGCAGTCACTGCAGACATCCAGGAAATGTTCTTACGCATCAAAATAAGAACTGAGGATCAACCGGCACAGCAGTTTCTGTGGAGAGGCACCAACAGAACAGAGCCCCCGCGCCACTACAAAATGACGAGCATGATTTTCGGCGCAGCCAGCTCTCCATACATGGCCCACTATGTCCGTAATCACAATGCGGACATACACGGACAAGAGTACCCACGCGCGCTAGAGGCTATAAAGAACAGCCACTACATGGATGACCTGGTAGCGAGTTACGATGACCAGGAAGAGGCCCTGAAGGCAATACAGGAAGTGAGACAGGTGCACGCGGTCGCCGGGTTTACTCTGCGTGGATGGAGCACGAACGATGAAACAGTGCTACGCGACGTACCCCGGGAGTTACATGCCACCACACCCACACAACTGGGGGGAGAGAAGCCCGCGAGCAAAATACTCGGGCTGTACTGGAGCGCCGAACGGGACGAACTCGGGTTCAATACCTCAATGAACCGAGTCCCCGCTCCGGTACGAGAACGGAAGCGCGCGCCCACAAAGAGAGAAGCACTCAGCTCGGTAATGTCCATCTACGACCCTCTAGGACTGCTGAGCCACTTCACAATACGAGCAAAGATCATCCTGCAAAGTTTGTGGCGCCTCCAAATAACGTGGGACGAACCGATACCGGAGGAGGAGAACGAACTCTTCACCACCTGGCTCGCTCAACTCAACGACATCGCCCAGCTTCGAATACCTAGAAGCTAAACGTCGAAGAAGTACAAGGACATAGAACTACATGTCCTATGCGACGCGAGTGAACAGGCCTACGCAGCCGTGGCCTACTGGAGAGTAGTGAACTGCGACGATACTGTGAGCATCGTGTTGAACGCCGCCAAAGCTAAGGTGGCACCACGACAGGCGCAAACTATTCCCAGGCTGGAACTACAAGCCGCGGTCATAGGGGCTAGACTCGCTGACACCCTCCGAAAGGAACATCGCATGGAGGTCAGCAGAACGGTATACTGGACAGACTCTTCCACCGTCGTGCACTGGATAAAAAACGACATGCGACGATATACGCCATTCGTCGCGCACCGACTGGGAGAGATCGCCGAGCTCACCTCAAAGGAAGAATGGCGCTGGCTGCCAACTGACCAAAACGTAGCCGACGACGCCACCCGACTTACCAACGCGCCGATCCACATAACCGATCGGTGGTTCCAGGGGCCTAGCTTCTTACGACTACCGGAGGAGCAATGGCCCGGAATAACGCCACCCACGGAAGACGACGAACAGGGAGTTTTGCACGTCATCGAGGAACCACGAGACAGCTGGCTACCCGACCCTGCCCGCTTCTCCAAGTATGAAACGCTGGTAAGAGCGGCGGCGAGAGCCCTGGCGTTCATTGACATATGTCGACGCACCGCTACGAGACTTGAACACAGACACATCCAGCGCGCCGAGAAAGAACTCCTGCAGCAAGCACAGCGGGAAAGCTTCGGTGAAGAAATGAGGCGGATGCAGTCAGCCTGTCCTCTCACAAGAACGAGCAGGCTGTACAAGCTCGACCCGGTCTTAGAAGACGGCCTCCTGCGGGTACGAGGCCGCATTGAAGCATCAGCAGCACCACAAGAGGCAAAGAGGCCGATTATACTGGACGGTCGCCACCGAGTTACGAAACTTCTGGTGCTACGGGAACACTGCGCTGCAGGTCACGCCAATCGTGAACGCGTGACCAATGACCTGAGACAAAGGTACTGGGTCATACATCTACGACCCACCGTGCGCACCATTGAGAGAAACTGTGCTTATTGCAAGAAACAGAAGGGGACACCACAGACGCCCGCCACGGGAGACCTGCCACACGCCCGCCTAGATCCCTTCCACCGCCCGTTCACTAACTGCGGGGTGGACTATTTTGGACCCATGATGGTCAAGGTGGGCCGTCGTCGTGAGAAAAGGTGGGGCGCCTTGTTCACATGCCTCACATCCCGCGCCGTACATATAGAGCTCGTCGCATCCCTTTCAACGGACTCTGCAATAATGGCATTAAGAAGAATGGCTGCGCGCAGGGGTTGGCCGCGGCTCATGTATTCAGATAACGCGACCAACTTCAGAGGGGCGGATCAAGAGCTCCGCAATGCCTACGTCGAGTGGTTACCTGCCTTAAATGACGAGGGGCTGCTTCACCGTATGGAGTGGCGGTTTATACCTCCTGGCGCGCCGAATCAAGGCGGAGCGTGGGAAAGAATGGTACGCTCCGTCAAGGCGGCCCTCAAGGTCACCCTACATGAGAAGGCACCCGCTGAAGAAGTCCTCAGCACGCTCCTCACCGAAGCAGAGTTCTCCATAAACGCACGACCCCTGACCCACGTCAGCGTAGACCCGAATGATCCTGAGGCCCTGACCCCCAACCACTTTCTGTTGGGGTCTTCAAACGGCCTACCTACGACGGGGCCATGCAAAGAGGACGACCGACGAACATGGCGAGCTAGCCAAGCGCTCGCCGACCACTTCTGGCGGCGCTGGCTACGGGAATATCTGCCCACACTAGTACCCCGCGGCGAGCCGAAGAACAACGCAAGACCGCTGCAAATTGGCGACGTGGTCTTGGTGGTGGATAACACCCTGCCCCGAAACACCTGGCCGATGGGGGTCGTCGAGCGCACACACCCTGGAACTGACGGCAGCATTCGTGTGGTCGAGATACGGACAAGGACCGGAATCTTCCGACGACCGGTGAGCAAGCTCGTCGTCCTTGAGAAGAAGGAAGAGGCTTCGCGAGCTACGCCGGGGGGAGAAATGTTACGGACGCCGAGCTCGTCATAGAATTATGCGTACAAAAATAGTACATAAGTAACAACTAGCGTGTATTATGTTTAGAATAAGTATATGAATAAGTTTAAGTTAAGGAAATGTTTGTAATTGGTTGCGGAGTCTTGCCTCCGACAGGTCGCGACAAGTCGAAACCTGTCGGGGACCGGACACGAACCAAAATGACCGGATTGGTGGGTCGCCTAGTTTTTTGGAAATTAACACAGTAGTGTACCCACTACTTGCGCCCACGTGCTGGGGTATAATAAGGGGCGCACAATCCGGTAGTTTTGTAGTTCGACGATAGTACAGCTGATCTCTCAAGAAAACAAATAAGAAGCAAAAATTGGAGTTTTATTAGAAGAACCTGAAGAAACCATACAGTCCACACACCGATACAGTCCGACCACTACAAAAACAAACAGGTGCTAATATTTAAAGAAACTAAATAACATCAGTGGTATAATAAAGTAAATGGTGTAAATAATGTCAATGATGTAAATAATGTTAATAAGGTAAATAATGTGAATGGTGTAAATCAATAAAATCATGTAAATAAATAAATAAAGGATGGTAAAAACAAAAGATGTTAATAATAACTCTTTAAGACTAAAAAGAAAAAAGAAAATTAAAATAAAATAAAGTTTTTAAAAAGGAAAAATTAACGCGAACTAATAAGAAAAAAATAAATTTATGTGATAAATGATTTTATTTTTGTAAGTAGGTTTGTACAAACACTTTTACACGTCAATCATGTTTTTTTTTAAATAGATGAGGTCGGCGTTTCCTATTTGACTACTCTGAGAAGAAAGGCCGAAACAAACTCAGAGGTCACAGTCTCTTTTAATGTCCAGACATAATCTTGGTCAGGTTATATGAAAACCATGTAGATCGATGTCTGAGACAGTCTTTTGAGGAAAGAACCACACAGATTGAGAGGACCTGTCCAGTCAGTGCACGCATTTGTCAGAAATCGTGCAGCTCAACTCAAGACTTAAGGAGCTCAACGATTCGACGAACAATACCAAAGAAAGGACATTTGGGTAGGCCACATAAATTACTCAAACTGCCAGACCATGAGAGAAAAAAAACAAGTAATAGAACAGAGAGAAAACTAAAAAAAAATATAAAATTAATAAAATGACCCACATCGTCTTCACATTCACAAATCACAATAAAAAAAAAACCGGGCAAGAGCTATTCGGACTCGCGCACCGAGGGTTCCGTAACATCCGGGTTTATGCATAAGGTTTATGTTTATGAAATTAAATGTTTTTTTTATTTTTGTGTTGATTGAATGAATGGTAAATTGTGGTTTACGATTTATGACGTATTAAAAAAAAACTACTTACTAGATCTCGTTCAAACCAATTTTCGGTGGTAGTTTACATGGTAATGTACATCATATATTTTTTTTTGTTTTATCATTCTCTTATTTTAGAAGTTACAGGGGGGGGGACACACATTTTACCACTTTGGAAGTGTCTCTCGCGCAAACTATTCAGTTTAGAAAAAAATTATATTAGAAACCTCAATATCATTTTTGAAGACCTACCCATAGATACCCCACACGTATGGGTTTGATGGAAAAAAAAATTTGAGTTTCGGTTCTAAGTATGGGGAACCCTAAAATTTATTGTTTTTTTTCTATTTTTGTGTGAAAATCTTAATACGGTTCACAGAATACATCTACTTACCAAGTTTCAACAGTATAGTTCTTATAGTTTCGGAGAAAAGTGGCTGTGACATACGGACGGACAGACAGACAGACAGACAGACATGACGAATCTATAAGGGTTCCGTTTTTGCCATTTGGCTACGGAACCCTAAAAAATTACACTTTACAAAGTAAGCAAATGTCATTGTTTATAAAAAAAAACCGGGCAAGAGCGAGTCGGACTCGCGCACCGAGGGTTCCGTAACATCCGGGTTTATGCATAAGGTTTATGTTTATGAAATTAAATGTTTTTTTTTATTTTTGAGTTGATTGAATGAATGGTAAATTGTGGTTTACGATTTCTGACGTATTAAAAAAAAACTACTTACTAGATTTCGTTCAAACTAATTTTCGCTGGTAGTTTACATGGTAATGTACATCATATATTTTTTTTAGTTTTATCATTTTCTTATTTTAGAAGATACAGGGGGGGGGACACACATTTTATCACTTTGGAAGTGTCTCTCGCGCAAACTATTCAGTTTAGAAAAAAATGATATTAGAAACCTCAATATCATTTTTGAAGACCTACCCATAGATACCCCACACTTATGGGTTTGACGAAAAAAAAAATTTGAGTTTCGGTTCTAAGTATGGGGAACCCTAAAATTTATTGTTTTTTTTCTATTTTTGTGTGAAAATCTTAATGCGGTTCACAGAATACATCTACTTACCAAGTTTCAACAGTATAGTTCTTATAGTTTCGGAGAAAAGTGGCTGTGACATACGGACGGACAGACAGACAGACAGACAGACGGACGGACAGACAGACAGACAGACAGACAGACATGACGAATCTATAAGGGTTCCGTTTTTGCCATTTGGCTACGGAACCCTAAAAATCATTAATGTCAATGTGTATAAAAAAAAAAGTCATTCAAAATGCAGAAATTGGAAGCAGCTCAATCCCAAGCCTTTTTGTCCTCAATATAATCTTTAACGGTATAAAAGGCTTTCTGGCACAACTTACGTTTAATGAATGATTTGAATTTATTGAAGCTTAGATCTTGAACGTGGCTTGGTATAGCTTATTATAAAAGCGTATACATTGGCATCTGAACGAGCCACCTATTTTTTTGAGCCTTGTTGTAGGTACAACAAATTTGGGTTTGTTTCTAGTATTTATATTATGTGACATTTCAAAATATCGTCGACCGTAGGTTCAATTGGTGTAAGGGACAAAATACCCAAAATGAGTTGAGTATACAGTTTTGTTCAGAATTTTTCGCTCTTTCGAATGGTGTAAATGAAAAAATTCTAGCTTAAAAAAAATGTCCCTTACCCCACTGATTTTTTGGATCCAAATTTCGAATCAGAATAACAATGTATCTGTAAAACTATGCAATATAGCAATTTGAAATGGTGTAATTACCGCTGCCAATCCACTTCAAATAAGGTAAGGGTCTTCCCAATCAACGAATTACCATTACATGGTTTATTTTTGAAGAAATCATAATAAAACTGACCTTACACTAATTTCTTTGTTATCTCAAAAAATAAATATCATCCATACTTTAAATGGATTGCACGAGTTTTGACATAGTTGTCCCTTACCCCAATTTGCATTGTCATACTTTAAGCAGTGTCAACGTTACACCTATTTGAATCGAATTATATTTAGGACTAGCTGTGCCCGCGACTTCGTTCGCGTGGAATAGTGACTTTTCGGGCAGCATATTTTGAATTACATATACCGTCTACAGACCGGACATTCGGACCGGCTGTCCGAACCCTCTGAGAACTCAGGCGAATTTCCATATCAGTGAAAGTCTCAGACTCACGCGATAGTGCTTGAGCTTCACGATCGGCAGTGAGACGTATTTCTCGTTCTTCCTGTGTTTCCTGAGACCGAGCATTTGCTGTCCGAACCCTCTGAGAACTCAGACGAATTTCCCTATCAGTGAAAGTTTCAGACTCACGCGATAGTGCATGAGGTTCACGATCGGCAGTGAGACGTATTTCCCGTTCGTCCTGTGTCTCCTGGGATCGAGCATTTGTTGTCCGTACTCTCTGGGAGCTCAGGCGGGTTTCCCTGACAGCAAAAGTCTCAGACCCACGCGATAGCGCGTGAGCTTCGCGATCGACAGATAAACGTGCCTTTCGTTGTTCCCCGTTTTCCCTATTTCTAGTTGTCATCATTCGAGAACGATTTGAACTCAGTCGAGATTCTCGCTGAGTCGAAGTTTCTACAGCACGAAACCTAGGCGACCACGTTCATCACTGGCAACACGCACTGCTCAAAGACTTTCGTCTTGAGACACTGCGGTAGTGGGACGAGAAGATATTGTGTAGCTTCCAGAACTCTGCCCAGCCTTCGTTTTGTCCATGTTCATTTTAAGACTCACTCTTTCGGAGGCTCTACCGAGATCATCGAGCAATGTACTGAGGTCCTCCATAGTCTCAGCCATGACTACAATATCGTCGGCAAACCGAAGGTGAGTTATGTACTCGCCATTTATGTTAATGCCAGCCCCTTTCCAGTCCAGTACCTCGAAGACATCCTCCAGTGCAGCGGTGAACAGTTTTGGAGAGATAACGTCTTCCTGCCTCACACCTCGCTGCAGAAGGATAGGTTTCGAGGTCTGATCGTGGAGTTGGACTGACATATTTGCGTTTTCGTACAGACACTTCAGCACCTTGATGTACCGATAGTCGATCTGGCACCGTTGAAGAGACTGCAGCACAGCCCATGTCTTGATCGAATCAAAGGCTTTCTCGTATTCCACAAACGTTAAGTAGGGAGACAGGTTAAACTCTTCGGTCTTCTGTATAACCTGTCACAGCGGAATCCGGCTTGTTCGGGAGGCTGGAAGTCGTCAAACCTGCGCGTGAGACGGTTCGTGATGACTCTCGAAAACAGCTTGATGGGCCTATAATTCATAAGAAGGGTATTGTCATCCTTCTTAAAGAAAAGTATCACCACACCTCTGTTCCATGCCTGTGGTGTTTTGCCCTCGAGTCTGACGGAACCAAACAGCTTCTCAAGGGCCTTAAGAACGGGTTTTCCGCCGGCCTTTAGGAGCTCGGCCGTAATTCCGTCGGCCTTCAGGAGCTCGGCCGTAATTCCGTCATCACCCGGCGCCTGGTTGTTTTTGACCTGCTTCAGAGCCATCCTAATTTCGTACAGGCGTCCGGGATGTCTTCGCTATAGTGTCGGGTCAATCTAGCTCTTGGGTCGTTTGCCAGGTTCACGACCGCGTACCGGAAGACTTAGCGTTAGGCCTCCCACAAGGTGGTCTGACGACCGTGTGAAGGCCGCAGGAACCCGTTGGATGCGAGAAGCACAGAAACTGTCAAAGTGGAGGTGCTTGGGGGCGATTTATGTCCAGCAGTGGACGATTTTCGGCTAAAATTATGATGATGATAACTCTTGTATTTGAATAAGAATTCAAAGTACCATAAGTAAAATTGTTACCATTTTGTATAGTTTGATTATAATAAACATATTAAATGAAATAAAAATTTATTACAGCTAATAGAAATTGCATATTACAATGTACAAAGTTGCATGTAAGCGACGAAAAAAAAACGCACATACGGTTCTAATACATTTTCATGTCTCTTACATGATTTTTTGTAACGATTTCCAAATTTAAGATATCCGTACGTCAAAAGTGTGTGCTTCATTTTCTATCAAAAATCTCTTTACACTGTATTATTTTTAATTCATTTTTTCAACAAGACCTTTATACGATTTTATCATTATAGGTTGGATCCAACGTAGAGATCAATTTAATGTAAGGGACGGGACTACAAGATACTTGTTCAGTAAGGGACATTACTAACAAAATACGTTGGTGTAAGGGACGTCTATTTTCTTAAATACCTAACTTATTTAAATAAATGTTATACAGGTAGATAGAACACCAAAATACAAGATGATGTGTGAAATCAGATCCGAAAAAGGTTAATAACAAAAAAAGTTATGGGCGATTTAGTGCGAAAAACAACTTTGTCGGCCTCTCCTGAAAAATCGTATTTTGTCCCTTACACCAATTGAACCTACGGTCGACGATATACATATATAAATTTTAAATGCTTGAGGCACTAATGTACGGTACGGTACGGTACAGTACGGTATCCGTTATACAGGTGTACCTACTACACAATAACAGTGCCTCAAGCCTTTAAAATTTATATATGTATATTTTGAAATGTCACTTAAATTTCTTTTTTTCTTTTTAGTTCACGTTAATATTTATTTTTTAGGTTACGGTTTTATTTAAATAAAAGCTTGTTTTTAAAAACTTTTTTATTGTGTTTAAGTCCTGTAAGCCCTTTAATGAACTCGGCAACTTTACGCGTATTTTGCGCAGCATCAAACGATTACAGCCATTACAGGACTGTTTATAGCATAATATTTATATCTAATTTATAGAAATAGCATTGTTGAAGGAAATGGTACTATTTACCTATGTTCAGCTGTTTATAATAAAACAATACCACTGTTTTGTTTACTTGTAAAGATTTAGATAAACTTGTGATAAGAAACACCAAACGTGTCTTGATATGCAGGTATAATGTGAGTGAAGTACCTACCTACCTCCCATACAAACTTTTAACAAAATAGTATTTGCCGTAACATAAGAAAAAATAAAATAATGTACAGACGCCAACACATCAAGGTACTACAATCTGTCAAATTCCTTTAATAGATTTTCAACTTTATCGCTAAAGCACAAGGTTCTAGGTTGATTGGGAAAATTTGACAGTTTCGGGTAGCTTGATGTGCTGGCGTCTGTACACAGGCGGATTGCACCGCATGCGCAGGTCTTCAAGTGTGCAGGTGACAGGTCACCTGCACACTTGGAAGACCTAATGGCTGAGTCAGGGAATGCTATCCGCGTTGCTGAATTTTGGGCCAAAATTTAAGAAAAAAAAACTATATTTTTGTCATCGACACGCATAAGAAGATACTTTATAATTATTAAATTAAACTAAGCTTCAGCGGAATTAATTATTTCCTTGTCAAGGTTTTATTTAACGTGTGAGCAGCTATATATTATTCCGTTAGAGCTTGAAGTAAAGCAAGAAGTTTTAACAAAATGTGTCAAGCTGTTAAAAAGTGCATACATTTTAATCTTAATTTCTATTTATTGACGTGGTAATGCCATATTTTGGGAATAAATGATCGTATATAATTTATTTTTATAAGTAGGTACATAAGCTACAGTGGGTCTTGTGGCTAATTAATAACAACCGCACGGGTTGATCGCTTGCCGCGGTTGGTCCGGTTATGGTTACCATCTTCACATACCAAGACCCCTCCGTGCCTCGGAAAGCACGTTAAGCCGTAGCCCGAAAGTCTGACAACTAGTATTACTCAGGTTGTGGAGGTCAGATAGGGAGTCGCTCCATGTAAAATACTGGTATTCAGCTGCATCCGGTTAGACTGGAAGCCGACCCCATCATAGTTGGGAAAAGGCTAGGCAGATGATCAGGTATTTTTATTTTTATAAAAATAATAAATATAAAATCGCTGACCGAAACGTTAACATTTTTCCGCTTAAAAACGTTTCAAGTAAGCGACTATTGAACCATGCATTTTGGACGTTTGAAGAATCGTCACAAGAATGTCACGAATCATCATTTATTCAGGTGTTTAGAAGCTGAGTGCAAAGCTTTAACTACAAACTTTTAGTCAAAAATAACATACCAACTTTAACTGGGAAAAAAATAAAAAACATACTTCAAAAATGAAATGTAATATATCTATGCTCGAAATGCTCTAAATGGTGTCAACTATCACCCCCTTAAGGCTTTGTATCCTGCTTCGAAACACCCTATATAAATAAGCCCCTTTAAGATTAAATAGGAATTTAATGCATATCTTATGTACAACATTCGTTATGAGATTTATTTATTTACGTAAACCTTTCCTTGAGCTTCCTAAGACGACCCATTGACCAAAATTCCTGTTTTGCAAACAATACCTGCCCATTGTATCCTGAAGATAAAATAAAACTTATATTCTATATATTTTAGAGCTTTTCCCCCACATCTATCAGTAGAATTAATAGACGTCAAACAAATCGTTACCAAGCCAGACGGGTTCATTCACAAATGTAAATAAAAACAAAACAAGAGAATACTCACTAACAGCGGTAGCCAAACTTTGAATTAAAAACTCCGAAGTTCTCACTTTTTCCTTTTCCATCGTGTCAAAACTCCACTCACTATTCTCCCCTCTATTTCCCTAGCTGATCATCAAATGACGACTTTCTATTAATTACTAGCAACTAAATAAGGAGATCATAACATTATAGTATCTTTGTAGTATTTGCTTCCACGCTGGCAAGCAAACAAACTGTAAGGCGAATGTCACAATTGTCTTCCTTGTTATCTTATTATGCAATATAGGGAACACGTTAGTGTGTTTTATGGGCATTATCTGTTCTGTAGGTCAGGAGTCGTTAGGAGAAAGAGGTGCGGTATAATTGCTGAAGTGACAATGGAAATTTGAACATTATAATTATCTTTCCGACTTTGAGGGGCCCGTGGCTAAATAATAACAGCCGCACAGGTCGATCGATCAGGTTAAGCTGCGCTTGCCGCGGTTGGTCTGTAGATTGGTGGCCATCTTTACATACCGTGACCCCTTCGTGCCTCGGAAAGCACGTTAAGCCGTTTGTCCCGGCTGTCATTCGTGGATCTTTGACAGTCACAAGCCCGAAAGTATGACAACCAGTCTTACCAAGGGGTATCGTATTACCCAGTAACTGGATTGTGGAGGTCAGATAGGCAGTCGCTGCATGTAAAACACTGGTATTCAGCTGCATCCGGTTAGGTTAGTTGGGAAAAGGCTAGGCAGATGATGAATTAATTATCTTTCAGACATTACTATTGTGTAGATATGTTACAGCTAGATGTAACTCCAACCTGGTGAAGTGGAGCTACCTCGAAGAAACGGCAGCAGGGTGGAGCTATGTCGCACACTATGCTCCGTATGTATATATATAAACTGACTGGTATTAAGTCTGCCTTTCTATCTTTTGTGTGAAAAGTTTACATAATATCAATATAAAACAAAATGATAAACTCAGCTCTATTGTAACCTGTCACTTGTTATTTATTAATTCGCATGACCGATAACTGGGGCACTCATCCTTTAGTCTCGTTTATAACTTATACGCAAACAAATGCAGACACCCGTATATGTTTGTGATTTTGTTCAAGACATCTTTTGAAATACATAATTTCATGTAAGATGGTATTTAGATAGTTTCATAAGTTGTGCTTGGTCGACCTGCATCCCATCATCATCAACCTACAGCAGTCCACTGCTGGACATAACCCTCTTCTATTGCACGCCATTCAACTCGATTTTCGCCAACTCTTCCTGAAGATATTGCTTGTTTAGCTAATTTTGTGTATTCTGTCAGCGGCGGCGGCGCTTGCGATTCCTTTTTCTTTTTAGGATGGGAAGTCAACAAATGACCCTCCCGCTCTGGGTGGAGCGGAAAGTTTTAAAATAAGGCGGGAATGCTGCGACCCGGTACCGTGTCGCGAGCGCGAACTACCAAATGGGGAACGCTGCTCTAAGGAAAACTCAAAAAATATTAAAATAATCATTTTCTTTACATACAAACTAATCCTTTAACATTATATTATATAGATAAGACAAGTAAATGTTGATAGTTTTAACAAGTAAATACACGTCTTTATACTTTTATTATTTAGGATTAAAAACTCAGCATGTCGACGTGGCAATATTTTATTTGAACAATCATTTTTAATAAGAGAACGATTTACGTTGTCACGTATGTTATTTTATAGAAAGTTTCATGAAAAGTTGAAAGTTTCGGCCAAAATTCTGTAAGGCCGTTTGTCTACCAGCACCGTCAACGGGACGTCAACGAGAACGAGATGACGGCGCCGACGTAGCGATACATACATTTACTATAGCCGCGTGACCACTGCAAACCACCAGGGGCCCTAGTCTGCTATTTTTATAAATTCGTCATTCCAACACGATTCCACCACCATCCTATTGTCATTTTGCTAAAAGTTCGTAATCTGCTAAGTTCATAATGGTTGATCATTGGTCGGTCAATGGCACAGAAATTATACGATACTCGTAACGAATTAAAAGCAATGACTGCACAATGACGTTCTAATGGTAGGTCACTGATCAAAGGAACTGTCAAAATTTTTGCAGATTACCGCGTAAGTCAGTAATTCATTTTTCATTATGTACGAGATTACCATTCTATGCCATTTCTTTCAATGGAGTGTCAGTGGTTGACCATTGGAAAGTCATAATGACGCCATTATATTAGTAGATTACCAAACTTGTCAAAATCAACAATTATGAAATCAATGATAGACCATTCTGACACTATTGTAATAGCAGACTTGAGGCCCTGACGTCAGGTTCGGTTCGAATAACCTCGTTTCTTGTTGATGTCCCGTTGACAGTGGCGGTGGACAATGGTTAATAAAGCGTTAGTTTTTCACGTCTTGTACACGGACTCATCATAATCATTATTTATTTATTATTTATTTATTTATCCATTTATTTCAGGCTTCAAGGCCCATATAAACTCATACAATACTACTTAAAAATACTATAAATACATACAACATTATATTTACACTAAAAACTAACGCACACGAAGAGTCTGCGTCGTGTTTCGCTGACTGGTGTCATGTAGCCGGCCACGCAACCGGCGGTACACAACACCCTTCGGCCAGAACTCTTCCTTAAGGAACTTCTCGAGATTTCATTAGCCTACCGGAGTCCACTGCTGCACATAGGCTGCTGCAATTGCACGCCATTCAGCTCCATTCTCGGCAACTCTCATCCAGCTGCTACCAGCCATCCTGTGAAGAGACCATTGCAATAATAATGCTGTGAGATTCTAGCTACTCATTGGTGGATTTTTTTCGCGTACCTATAATGTAGTTAATTATTTCACAGCACTTTTTCTTGGGTAAAGTCAAAGTCAAAGTCAAAGCATTTATTTCAAATAGGCACTTAACAGGCACTTTTGAACGTCAAAAATTACTAATATAGAATTGATTCTAGTCGCCCATTCCAAAAGGTAGATTTCGTATGGAGAAGAATGGGCAAGAAACTCCACCGTTACTCTTTTAAAATGTTTTACAATATTTTGCATGTACATTAATTATATAATATATATGTGAAGACGATGCACCTAAAATAAAATTACTGTACCACAATAGGTAAAAGAATTAAAAATGAAACCATAACATATAAATTAATTATCTGATAGATACATGGTGCTCACATATTTACAAGCATGGTAAAAATAAACGATTGTCATTAAAAAATAATAATAATAGTAATAAGTCAGGGTGTGAGTTAAAGTAATTACAGAATGTAAATCAATGTAAAAAAAAAAAAAAAGAAGAACAAAGAATACATTTTGCAATTAAATTAGCAACCAGTTTGATTTTGTCTTGACTCTAGATTGTCCTATGGAGCAGGACCAGCATGTTTCCAAGCGTTCTTATCTTGGATATAATCTTCTAACTTATAGTACGCCTGTTTACAAAGTGTACGTTTAATGTGAGTTTTAAATTTTCTTTCATTTAATTGCAATATATCATTAGGTATTTTATTGTAACATTTAACACAGTACCCCATAAAAGATGTATGTACTTTGGCTAATCTGAAAAATGGTTGATGTATTTTATCTTTATTTCTAGTGTTAAAATTATGTCTATCGCTTATTTTATTAAAAAGATGTAGATTTTTTCTTACATACATAATATTTTCATAAATGAATTGGCAAGGTACCGTCATAATATTAATCCTTTTAAAAAGTTCCCTGAGAGATTCGCGGCGACGTAGATTATAAATGGCTCTGACAGCTCTCTTTTGCAAAATAAAGATGGATTCAATGTCAGCAGCTCGACCCCATAGTAAAATGCCGTACGACATAATGCTGTGAAAGTAGCTAAAATAGACTAAACGCGCGGTTTCTACGTCAGTTAACTGTCTTATCTTTCTAACAGCATAAGCGGCCGAGCTAAGCCGCCCCGCAAGAGATGTTATGTGAGGTCCCCATTGTAATTTCTCGTCTAGCGTGATTCCCAGAAAAACCGTTTGATCAACAAAATCCAGTTTTTCTCCATTCAGTATGATGTCACATTCGCTACTTCTAACATTAGGTAATTTAAATCTAATGCATTTATGGTAATTTAAATCTAATGCATTTATATGTAAATCCTCATAAATGGGTGGGTCGGATTGCAGATGTCGTGAACTCGTGATTCATTAAGGAATTGATGTGGTTTCGAAGTAAGGAATCATTAAATTGATCATAGTTAATTAGACCCAGACGTTGCACCGTGCGACGCAGGGGCAAGTCGCTAGTACACACATTTTTATTATGACTCACTGTGAGTTTTTGCTTAAGATAGCACAAATCGGTAATCAATCATACCTGAACAAAAAACCAAAAGTGAATAACAATATTCAATAATCATTTATTTCATTAATAAAAACACTATCACAGTCACAGAACCAAAGTTTTAACAAACATTTGTAGACCAGACAAAATAAATTGGTCCCAATAATGGACCGAACCAGCAATCCCTCAAAAACAGTTCCACAGCCGATGACGTCATCAAAATGAGTTCCATCACTCTTCTTTAACCTTTTGCCTTAATACTCTGTCTCCTTCCTTTCAAGAATAAGGCTTGAATGGTATCAGCCGAAAGTCCCTTAGTTTCTGGGACACAGAATTGGCTGTAAAGTGCTCCAATAAAGCATACGACTGAGAAAAAGTAGAAGACTGGTCCTAAACCAACAGCTTCCACGAGAGGATTGAAGATGACTAGTGTGATGAAGTTGAAGATCCATGTGAAGGCCATCACAACGCTGTTGCAGAAGCTTCGAACCTGGAAAGAGACAATTTATCAAAATAGACTCTATGCGACTGCTGATTATTTTGCAGTGATTCACTTCGGCTGGATGTTGATGAAATTAGAGTCATTTAGGATGTAATTTTTTTTTCTATAGATAGTCTATGAACCTAGGGCGCATTTTATATTGATGTGACCTGGGAACTGTTACAATAGTACATGCATATTGAACAAAGACTCTTATATGCTTGGTGTCCTGTTATTTGTAAATAAATATTTGCAAATAAATATTCTATTCTATTCCTAAGAGTGCTCTTCCGGAGCTCAGACAGAGAATTTCTCAAAAAATGTATAACTGTTTTGTTGTTCGTTTGGATCCTGCAAAAATTTTATAGATTACAAGGAAAAATTTAACTACGAACAGCACAAGCATACGAGCTTAAAAATTTTACATTATAAACACCGAACTGTACCTCAGGCAAGAACACTTCAGCTGTCAACACATAGGGTATGACAGCACAGCCCAGCGTGAAGACGAAGCTGAACCCGTATATTAGGAACACGGTGAACCAGGCAGGCGCCCAGTGGAACTGGAGTTGGGCGCCCAGCAAGGCTGTGAAGACGCCAGAACCGGCTGATGCCAGGATTAGGAGAAACTGTTGAAAGAATAAGTTACGAAGAAAATAAAACTAAGGATTGAATAGAATGTAATAAGATTTTGACAAAACGTAAAAAGTATAGCAGCATGTTGCATAACGATAACCAGTAAATTTTTATGTATATTTTTTCATACTCAAATGTAGACTAGTTCATCCGAATACCAAATACGGCTGGTATTCTGTTTTTGGCTTTGCCCATGCTGGAATTCAAATCCACGATATCACAGTCAATACATACGAATTCGACTACTAATGAAAGTACTATATAAAATAGATAATGCATTATTAGTTTTCTGGGGTGAAAATTATCTACCCAATGTACTTCTCCGGGCGTGACCCGAGCCACTTCTCATTTCACATTTCCAATCTCAGTTATTTTTAAATCTTACCTTCCTCCCACACCTGTCAACAGCCAGCACACACAGAACACTGGCTATCAAGAAGTCCAGAGCCAAGAATATGGCGCACTGGTTGGCAGGCATGGTCGGGGCAGCTTCCTTAAACAGAGGTTCAGCATACACCTGTAGCACGACACAGCCCATCATGATTGTCAGGGCCACTGTGATCAGGACTGTTGTCAACGCCCGTTTAGAAGACTTTGATTTTTCTGTAGAAGAAAAACGTAGGTTTGATATTATGTCTTTTCTGAAATGATAAAGGAATATCAGGTTCAGCTTCAACTGTTCCGTTATATATTGGTGATCTCAGTTTGTCGATATCAAAAGACGAAAGGACTGTCATCCATCTTCAGATTCTTGTCGCTTTTGTGACAAAAATGAATTAGCCTATCTAAAGTCCTTGAGCAGTGGTGGCCCTGGGTAACGGCCGCAACGAGTTTGAACCCAGTCAGGCGCTTTACTTTGAGCAAATTATTTCATCATTACTGCTGTCAAAACGGTGAAGTAAAAAACCCCGGGGGAAAACTGGCATGTCCTAGAACCAAAAATTCCCCCACTCACTGAGAGGAGAACTGTCTCCCAGCAGTGGGAACATTGTAGGCTGATTATGCAATAATAAACAGTATTTTAATAAGCATTTACTCACTAAAGTGTTTCCATGCTGACTCATTCTTCCGTTCTTCTGGTGCTTCTAACTTCTTTTGTACGAGCTCGCCGATAATTTCAGGATCTGGAAAAAAAATTGTGGTTGCAAATTTACAATTGTGACTTTTCTAACATCATTATGTACCTAAGTAAGTTGTTCCATGCTTTGTTGATTATAGGCCACTATGTGAAGCAAATGCTAAAAAAATTTGCATACAAATCTGGCGATAGTATCGATCTGATCGGAGTGGCGTTCTGTTGTATCTGATTAATTTTACCGGGCTAACGGACATGTCGTCTACACCCCGATAGCTCGCTCGCCATTGGCTGCAGATGTCGCTCAAATTGTTTTAAGAAATAAAGACCAAAGATGAAGGTCAAACAAAATAATGCAACAAAATAATGATAACTTCAGGGGGGTTAGTATGATGCACAGTTGTGCGTCACACTTCGTCTTCCAGGAAATATTACAAGTGTAATGTTGTGTTGATGTATACATATTTAGATGTTGTCTTACTTACCATTGTCTTCTTCCAGTAACTTCTCTAATCTGGGGTCCATCTGTAGTCTGATCTTGGCGATCTCAGCTTCAACTTCTTTGGACTTTACATCTACCTGCTTGTAGAATGATATTGATTTCGCTGCTTCCTGCAATTTAATTGGATTATTGACTCATAATTTGGTGCCTACTGGTAGCAATACCTTACTAGACCTTACCCGCGATTTTAGAAAATTCTGCAATCCGTTAGCTTCGTAATTTATGTTTTGTCAAGTACTTATGAGACTATGGCGTGCTTGCCAATTTCTGTTGGTGATTTTAGTTTTGTTACTAAGCTCAATTCTTAAACAAGGAGCTCATCATAGTATAGATATATATCCTTTAGTGTTCCCACAGCTGGGATGCAGGCATAATTTCTTCGGGAAGGAGTAGACTGTAAACCTACCATACGGGCCCACTGTGTATTAGTAGATGTCACATGTCTTAAATTTTCGGTTCTAGGATGTTTTCCTTCACAGTTTTGAGAGCAGTGATGATGAAATAAATTACACTAAGGAAAGCGCCTGCTTGGGTTCGAACCCACGAGCTATAATTCGTAAGTCAGGGCCGATACCACTGGGCCACCATTGCAGCTGTCATGCTTTGAGTGCCAAGCATGATTAAAATAAATCGAATAGGTAAATCTATGTATATGCAACTGAGATGCAACTTGGCTATTACCGTTGTCTATGTCCAGCAATCGTTATGGCAAAATGCTATTTTAATTATAAAGTATTCGACACAGAATAATATCATACCTCTTCTCTCCCCACAAGTACCAGGAACACAGGAGATTCAGGAAGTAGCGCAATCAGAAGTATGCACAGTATTGACAACGACAAGTTCGTGTATATCACTTGCATGTACGTGAAGTATCCACCCAGAGTGTAGGTCACCAGGATGCCTGGAAAGCACAGAAAAATGTACCTTGTTTATTGAAATAATTGATGAACATAAATATTAGGGCCTTAAACTAGAGGTATATAGTGACAGAACGAAAACTAGAGGTATGTAGTGGGAGTGGAGTGATAGGGTGGTGGAGATGTGTAGTGGGTGTGTGGTGGTGGTAGTGTGTGTGGTGTAGTTAAAGGCAGAAAGTGCACGTGACGTCAAATATGTTTAAATCCACTTAAATCCCATGTAATAAGGGACAAGATTAGGTATATTTGCCAACCGGATACAAATCGAAACTCAGAACATTTTCCTGACCTGGTAATCGAACCCAGGACTTCATACTCGGCTGTCGCATGTGACCATAGACCAGGTAGGCATATGCCAGAAGTTTGGATTTACGCACTATAACGGACGCCGAGCCCGCCATATTAGAAATTAGTCGTATTATTGTCTCTTAGGGCCGAAGCCTGCCGGGTCAGCGGGATTGTCCGAAAGGGTTACCGCTGGCCTGGAACATAAAGGGCTATGGAAGGAACACGGGTGGGTTTTAGTCAGTAAGAGTCTGACACTCCCTTCCGCTCCACCCAGAGCGGGAGGAGTCATTTGATGATTTCCCATCTGCAAAAAAAAAAAATGGTATTATTGTAGAAATATAAGTATTGTATAAAAACCATTGTGATTGGTCGCAGAGTCTTGCCCCGACAGGTCGAAACAAGTCGGAACCTATCGGAGTCCGGACGCGAGGAAAATAGTTTGATTGGGAGGCTGCAAAGTTATGTTTGGTATACCCACTACTTGCACCCACGTATTCAGACATATAAAAGGGCGCTATGCCCGGTGTAGTGGTATCCCATCCCCAGCCTGATCTCTATGTATGGCAAGCCGATCCCTTGGGGTAAGCAAGCCAAATACTTAGGGGTCATTCTCGATCACCGACTCAATTTCAAAGAGTACATAAAGATGGCGAGTTCGCGCGCCTCTTTCGCTCTCGCTAGGCTTCACTCCTTACTGACTGCCCGCAGCAAAGTGTCACTCAAATGCAAATTGCGCCTTTACACCGCGGTCATCCGTCCCATCATGACATATGCTTGCGTAGTTTTCGAACACGCCAAGCCTCGTCACCTGCATAAAATGCTAACCCGCCAAAACCGTTTCCTCAGAAAGGTCATGGGAGCCCCTTTTCTAGGTCCGAAACGTGAACCTTCACGTTTATTTCAGACTCCCCACCGTCCAGCAGTTCATGAAGCGCCCCAATCCCCTGATTGCGGCGGCCTCCCGTTACACTCCCTCCCGCATAAGTAGGATTCGCCGATCAAGGCATACCCTCACCATCCCCGACGCCGCGACTACTCTCCCACACTCTCCTCTACAGGAGAGTAGTAAAGCCACCGGTACTCTCAAGAAGTTCAAGTCCCGTCATCCGTCCTTCCGCCCTCACCGTCGAGGACAGTCGCGACACCCCGTACCATGTCCGCCCCGACCCTTACTCGAGCCAGCCCGCGCCGCTGAGCCTGTAGTTTTAAATTCGTCCCCAAATAATTCCGATCCAGCCTGTCCCTTGCTGTCCTTTCCCAGCGACGCCCTAAGCCGAGGTCCGAACCCCACCGGGGGAGCCCTTAGCGTGTAATCGCTTAGATTTTAGGTATAGTGTTATGTTATGTTATTATTTACCCAAGAAATATCCTAAAGCTGTGCTAGCAGTGAGTCCGCCTCGAATGGAGTCGTGGGAGATCTCGGATATGTAAATGATGGCCACATTCTGTCCAGCAATGCCCACGCCAGCTAAACACGTGGCTATTAAAACTAAAACCACGTTCCCGGTCAGTGATATTGTGAGCCACGCGAACTGAAAAGAAGAAATATAATGGTTAGTTCTGCGATGGTAAAATCTGAATAATGTCTGATGAAATCTCTATAATAGATTAATAATGGTCCTCCAGACCGTATTACGGCAATGGCAGTCAATTTCAACGTAGACTAGCCTTCGGCGCGGGAGATATTATGGTGCACAAGCGTGTGCGTAAACACGGGTGCTCTCTCTATTCCCTCACTCCACAGTCCGATGGGACGGCAAGTAACGACACGACCATAGAGAGATCACGTGTTTTCAATAGTCTCTGTTTAAGTTTTTAGATGCTCTCAAAAAGTTGTCGCCATCTTGGATTTTTATTTTGACTCGCTGTCGGCTTTAGCACCCTCAAATGCCATTAAACGACAACAATGACGAAAATTTTAAAGTTTTCGCAGCCGCCATCTTGAACTTTCATTTTGACTATCACTATTAAAATCAAAATCAAAAGTCATTTATTCAAACTAGGCTGAGAATCAGCACTTTTCGAACGTCAAAATTACGAAAGACTGTCCCCCAAAACGCCCACCCTTCAAAACTTTCTAGTGCTTTCGCTGGGGAGAATAAGTGGCGCAACAAACTCTCCAGCAGCACAGCTGCCTGTTCAGTTTAAAAATACTTGATTGTATACCATACTATGGACTTTACCGCCCTCGATAACCATGTAAAATCGTATGACGCATAACGATTTTTCGTTACGTGACGATTTCTACAAGTATAGCCCTACCGCGATAGAGAACTTCCTTCCAATAATCGAGCTTTTTCACATTACACGATAAGGAGAGGTAGGCAAAAACTTTGTGCTGAGAAAGTTGTCACACGGTCCAGGAAGTCGAACCCAGGAAGATGCTTACCTCGCACTTGACAAACGGCATATTGAAAAGATTTCTCATATCAAATACTTACAACATAAGGCAATGTAAACAACATCGTAGCATATTTCCTCCCGAACGTGTTGAAAGCGTAACCACAGAAGGGACTGATGACCAACCCGCCAACGTTGGGCAAACTGCCCAACAGTGATACGTCCATCGACGACATTGGCCTTGATAGCACAGTTTCATTGGACATAAAGTTGGCCACTGTATTTGATGGCCAGGCGATCACAAAGCCCGTTTGACATGCTTGGAAACATACTGAAAAATAAAAAAAATACGTAAACTGAGTCTCAGATTCTGTTATTTATTTAAGGCGTTGTGTTATTTATAAAATCGCGCGCGACACAAAGGCACCACAAGTCACGCAACGAGCGGTGCCTTTGTGTCGCGCGCGATTACATCGCGCGTCGCGCCTGTTTATAGGAGCCTTTACACGCAAGGAATAGGATTTCCAATTTTCACTCATGAGGTGAACTGTTAAAGCGACAAAATGACGATGTCAAGTAGAAAATTAGCACTGTCCTGATTTCTTAAAAGCACTCAAATGCGGAGTCGATACTTATTAGTACGAAAATTAGTCCAGTGTATTTTCGTCTCGTTGGGCTAGCACTATAATTGCGTAACACACTATCAATCACAATCTCAATCATTTTGAAGGATATTGCTAATCCATTGCTTCATAAGTTCCAAAAATGTGTCTGCTCAACAACTAAGCCATGATCTAGAGATGAAAGCCATTTCTACTGTTACTGTGTTAAGCAATTACCCCGCAGGCTATAAGATGGTCGATCCTGTTTTTCATACAATATAGAATGTTAATTTCTGAAATTTTAATAGAGGGGTTTTTTTTTTTGCGGATGGGAAATCATCAAATGACTCCTCCCGCTCTGGGTGGAGCGGGAGGGAGTGTCAGACTCTTACTGACTAAAACCTACCCGTGTTTCTTCTTTAGCCCTTTATGTTCCGGGCCAGCGGTAACCCTTTCGGACAATCCCGCTAACCCGGCAGGCTTCGGCCCTAACGGGGCCCCTCCTCTGATACTGACATCTCTTTGAGGCGCGCGTGGAACACGTACGCGCCCTCCGGCACGGGCCTGGTCCTGATCGGATGGTGAGCTACACATTACTCTCCGCCCGCAGGCCCGCGCCTACGGTGGCCGGGAGTCATCACGCGGCTACCGACGCCAGGAGCGTCTTCCGCGGCGGCTGGGACGGAAGGCTCTCTCCCTGAGCCGTCCCGCCACCTCCTTCGCTAGCATGACTGCTTCGCAGAAGGAGGTGACTGCCTACCACTCCCTCTCGCCCCGGACCATGGCTTGCACCAGGGCCGGACGCGAGAGGTCGCCGCCGCTGCCGATCGCCTCCACGAGGACACGGCGGTGCTCCGCCCAAGCGGGGCAGACCTCCACCGTGTGCTCCACCGTGTCTTCTGGGCGATCCTGGCAATGGTGACACCCGGGCGTTTCTTCCCGCCTGATGATGTGCAGGAACCTCCCGAAACTTCCGTGTCCGGTGAGGACCTGTGTCAGGGGGTAGGTGAGGGCGCCGTGGCGCCTCTCTAGCTACTCCTCAAAGAGGGTCTTATCGCCGCTATCGCGGCGTGCCCTGCGCTGGGTTGCACAGGTTGGACAGTCGCTCCTTCCATGCCGCCATGAGATTGCGCCGGAGATCCGTCCGTTCCGCCGCGATTTGCCCCGGAAGCGGATCTTCCCCCGGCATAGTGCCTCCGCGCGCCACTCATAAAGACGCGCGAGGACTATCGCCTCCAGATCCCATGGCGGCAGTCCGGCAAGGAGGCTTGCCGCCTCAACCGAGATCGTGCGGTAGCCCCGGATAAGCCTTACGGCTACCACCTTCTGTGGCGCGTTCAGGTAGTGGGAGGCTCGCCGCCGCAGTGAACGAGCCTTATATCGCGCCTTGTTTAACATGCTAACCAAACCTATGCTCGACACGTGTATTGCCTCTCCACGATGCATCCTCGGGGGGATCCTGGGGAATTAGCTCTATCTAAAGTCCGCGCGGAGCTAGTTGGCCGCGCCTTAGGTATGTGAGCGGTGGGACGGTGGGGCGGGGGCGCTTGCTGGGCTTACATGACCTAAAGCGCGGTCACTGTCGGACTGCATAGAAAAGAAAGAGAAACGCGATGACATAACGCTGGTAATTTATTGCAAAATATGATGCAATTATTTAATTACAAAAAATCTATTGTTTGGACTAAAATTAAAACACTAGTATTTTAGTATGTTGCTTGTAGAATAATCTGCCAAAAAACAGAATGATTGTATGTATGGTTTTTATTGTAAAAAGAAAGTTTTTAGAGGTATCTTCATGATTTTTTTCTACCGTATCAAAGTAGTTGTATTATGTTTTCAACACACTATCTACCTAGCATATATCCCGAAGAATATCATATATTTTTCTGATTTTGTTTACTGTAGTCGATCTTAAACTTTATTGTTCCTAAAAACTTTCGTCTTTACAAGCTTTTATTTAGCTTGCACTGTTCGTATGTAAGTATGTATGTATGTAAGTTGTCCGTTCTAAATCTGCAAACCATTTTTCGACCATTTGTTGGTATCCGATTGAGCTGAAATTTTGCATACACCTTTAGTTTTTGTAACAATACAATTGACAATACCCAATATTGTAATAATTTCAATATGGCCGCAGCTCCAAGATGGCGGATTACGTATTTTGTCTCAACCTCCCTAATATGGGTATCGAATGAAAGGGCTTGAAGAGTAGAAAACAATAAAGTTAATAACATCACACTAAATTCAACTGGCCGCCGCTTCAAGATGGCGGATTTTTTTTTCAACCCCTTTAATATGGGTATCAAATGAAAGTGCTTGAAGAGTAGAAAATGATAAAGTTAGTAACATTACACTTAATTCAATATGGCCGCCGCTCCAAGATGGCGGATTACATTTTTTTACAATCCCCTTAATATTTGTATCAAATGAAAGAGCTTGAAGAGTAGAAAACGATAAATTTAGTAACAACACTTTAAATTGACTACGGCCGCCGCTCCAAGATGACGGATTCTATTTTTTTTTTTTCAACCCCCTTAATATGGGTATCGAATGAAAGGACTTGAAGACTAGAAAACGATACGTGAACAATCAAAACGATTAATTCAATTAAAATATAAAACAAACAGGTGCTAATATTTAAAGAAACTAAATAACATCAGTGGTACTCGTATAATAAAGGAAATGATGTAAATAATGTCAATGATGTAAACAATGTTAATAAGGTAAATAATGTGAATGGTGAAAAAAAATCAATAAAATCATGTAAATAAATAAATAAAGGATGGTAAAAACAAAAGATGTTAATAATAACTCTTTAAGACTAAAAAGAAAAAAAGAAAATTAAAATAAAAAAGGTTTAAAATGGAAAAATTAACGCGAACTAAAAAGAAAAAATTAAATTTATGTGACATTTCAAAATATACATACTAGGATTTAAGGTCTGTCTCGATATCATCAGGGATATTTTAACTACTGCTGTGGGCGTACTGTGGGTAGTGTTGGTTATTGCGCAACAGAAAAACGGTTTGCAGTTCAAATCAGATTATAATTTCATGAACAATTAATCACACTAGCAAATCACACACTGTAGGTACATAACACAACTAGATACACAGTAAAATAATGATGTACAGTAACAAAGTAATTGCGAACAAATCGTAGGATCGATTACTGTTCGTATAGTGACAGAGCCACCCAAATATAGCGTATTTAGAATACAGGTATAAGGCTGAACTTTAGTAAACCGACAGGTTTGTCGGGAGCTAGTGCTCTGTCAGGAGTCGAATCCGAAGACCGACTGACCCTAGCACAAACGAATGCGCTCAGTTATAAGGGGTTTGTCCCCACTACGCATTCGCCCCACAACAACTCTGTCCGATGACGCACGGAAGTACGTCAACGTGTTTACTTGAGTTGATACAAAACACTGAAATGTGTGAAATCTAATAAAACATTACATTATAAGTAATCAAATAATTCAAGAATAATTGTAGTAGGTAACTAAACAATGGAGATTTAACAAAGTAAATCATTTTAAAATCAAAATAACATGTCATCAATTGTTTTGAACAAAAACATCGGTTACAATTATCGAGATAAGATGCCAAAATCAATTAGTGCGTACATCGAATACTCAATCAATTATGTTACAATTTATTAGACAATAATTGATAGTAAAAATCACTTAAGTTCATAATAAGAACAACAAATCATAACAAAGTAAGTTGACTACGCACAATTATTGTAATAATTGAAGCCAACTCCGACATATATAAATTTTAAAAGCTTGAGGCACTAATGTACGGTACGGTACGGTACAGTACGATATCCGTTATACAGGTATACCTACTACACAATAACAGTGCCTTTAAAATGTATATATGTATATTTTGAAATGTCACTTAAATTTATTTTTTTCCTTTTATTTCACGTTATTTATTTTCTAGGTTACGGTTTTATTTAAATAAAAGCTTGTTTTTAAAACTTTTTCTTTGTGTTTAGGTCCTGTAAGCCCCTTAATGAACTCGGCAACTTTACTCGTATTTTGCGCAGCATCAAACGATTACAGCCGTTAAAGCACTGTTCATAGCATAATATTTATATCTCATTTATAGAAATAGCATTGTTGATGGTAATGGTACTATTTACCTATGTTCAGCTGTTTATAATAAAACAATACTGGTGGCGCCTTAACACCAAATACTTGGGCGGAAATATAAAATTGTATGCGTTTATCCCAGACGCAGGGAGCTGGTTCAATTAAATAGTGGACTGTATAATGCGGGGGTGAAAAGTAGGTACGTGGGTAGGTCTGACTTTGCAAAATACGTCACGAATTAGGACGACGAAAATTGTACATGGACAAAAGAATTCGACAGAAAAATGCAACACCACTGACCTCTAGATTCACCATCAATCCTCCACGTCGGCCGGCAGAAGGTTCGACTTGCTGAATCAGACCAGCGCACGAGAGCTCGCACAGACGCCTTTCACAGCATAAACACGCACTTTTCGTAGTGTTCCAGATAATAGTTCGTAAATGCTTCGCAACAGTTCGCAACCGTAAAATGGCAATTAATTAACAAGAGAGCATGATTGTCACTGCTCACGCGGCAAGAGCTAACCTCAGAGTCTGTCACCTTACATGGTGACAATGACAGCGATAGTCCGGGGTTGCATGTGGGAAAATGATAGGACACGATAGGATAGTGACACATTTTGCAAGTCATATTAACTTCTACCCTATAATGAAAATAATAAATTAATATGAAATCCAACATCCCCCCAGCCTTGAAGAAACCCTTCAAAAAAAGGTTAGAAAATTAAGAAAATATAATAAATATATATTTAGCAACTTCAAGGAGTTACTAGAGCGGATAACTATAATGAAACTTCTAAATTTAACTTAACTAACATAAAATACGCTAATTTAATAATATGTGCGTAAAGTATACATAATAGAGATATGATATGATATAACTGTTTGACTATTGAGTCGGAAGAGGGCATAGCCGCACTACTGGTCGTTTATAAGTACCGGTTTTAGTTTTTACTTCCGCTACGCGAACAACACCATCCTTACCAGGGTACACATTGGTAACAATTCCCAACGGCCACTGCAAGGGTGGAGCGTTATCTACATTTAACAACACTACAGTACCGACTGTAATCGGCTTAGACGGAGTATTCCATTTTTCGCGTTGTTGCAAATTGTGTAAATATTCCGACTTAAATCGCTTCCAATAGGATTGAACTATCGAATCCATTAAAGAGAAACGAGACACGAGACAAATAAAAATACAAATATAAGCTTTTACGCTTCGTACGCCCCGTTAGCGGTAAGGAGTAACATAAAGCGGACCTGCGTAATCGACGCCCGTTTGTAAAAACGCTTTGCATTGCTCTAATCTACATTCAGGCAAATCGGCCATAGGCGGAAACGTAGGCCTAGGATTAACTCGGAAACAATCATTACATTTGTATATGTACTGTCGAACCACACGTCTAGCGGAAATAATCCAATATTTGGATCTTAATATCGAAATTAATAATTGCGGCCCGGCGTGACAATTGTCGCGGTGAAAAAATTCAATTAATAATTTAACAACATGTCCTTGCCCGGGAAGTAAAATCGGATGTTTATAAGAATAGTCTAGTGTCGAGTTCGATAAGCGACCTCCGACACGTAGAAGTCCGTTACATAAAAATGTAATGATTTTAGGTTTAGCAGATGCGACACATGATTTGGAGCACACGAGTGAAATAATAGGCGATTGATCGCCATTGACGACGTGTAAATAAATCACACAGCCGTATGCGGATTCGCTCGCATCTGAAAATGCTACTAAGGAAACTGTAGAACGAGTTTATATACCTAAATGACGTGGAAATGATAAATTAGATATTTGCGGTAATTCTATTAAATATTGTTGCCAAATTTTAACAATGCAAGAAGGGGGTATATCTTCCCAATCGAGATTTAAAAGCCAGAGTTCCTTAATGATTAATTTAGCGAAAAGAATTATAGGGCCGACGAGTCCTAAGAAGTCGTACAACCGAGCGGTAGCGGATAAAATGGCGCGTTTAGTACAAGCAGGTGGGGGACTTGATATTTCGAAAATAAAGGTATCCTGAGTACGTATAGATATTAGGTTTGCGTTGGTTACCCACCAACGCAAACCTAATATCTTAAAAGTATTTCCATCGTCGAAAGAAATGCATTCAGATTGACGGTGCGACTCGGGAATATGTTTGAGCAATTCCTGTGAGTTGGAAGTCCATTTAACTAAGTCAAACCCGCCAGCTTTTAAGATCTGGATCAGGTCGGTAGCTGTCTTGACTGCTTCCTCGAGAGAAGAAGCAGATGAAGCTACGTCATCCATATAAATGTCCCTCTCTAATACGGCTGCCACAGTTGGCCAATTATGCCGTTCATCGCTAGCGAGCTGGCGTAGCGTGCGGAGCGCCAAAAATGGTGAAGACCGAAGCCACATTCACCTATTCACTGTAGGAAGGAGACGTGTCGTTCTTTATTATCTTCAATAACTAGAAACATATCGTTCGGTTACGCTAATAAGTACCGTTGCATAAACAAACAAGTCACATATTCCAGTGTTAAAGAAATTACATTTTGTGGTAAAAAACTTCGGCGCGAGTGCTAACAGCGTGCGCGGGGACTGGCCGCACCTCCCCTGCGATAAGAGACAGTTGTTATTTTTCGTCCTTGTCATCGCCGCAGCAGTGCGCGTGCACTGAATAAGCATGAGTGTATGTGCTGTTTGTAATGAACTAACAGAAAAGGATTACTTGGAATGCCATCGTTGTAAGGACAAATATCATTTCTTATGCCTCGATATCTCATCTGAAGAAGGAAAGAAGTTTCTCGATGCAAGCCAGAAGTGGATATGCATAAGTTGCGGTAATAAACAGCCCAAATGTAATGATCCCGTTCGTCCTTCTACGCCAACAGGCTTGGCTGATATAACATTTAATGCAACGCGTCGTAAGATCCTAAACAAGCCGGACTTTGTACAGGCATCTATTACTAGAATGCCGGAAAGTGAATCGCGCTCCGATATACAAGTTATGATACGCGACGAGATGCGTTCTGTTATGAATGAATTTATGTGTGAAACGATGGCGACATATCTTATTGTTCACGAGTTGCCAAGTCGAACCCTGAATCTTCTCGCCCACGTACAATCCTGGTGAAGTTCAGCACCCCACGTACCAGGGATACCCTGCTAGCAGGTGCTATACAATACAACAAGGATCACCCAAATGAGAAGCTGAACACCAGCGTACTAGGCCTGGATGATAAGAAGATTGCGATATTCGTTACTGAGAATCTCACAATGGAAAACAAAAACCTTCACGCCGCAGCCCGACTTCGAGCTAAAGAACTTAATTATAAATTTGTGTGGGTACGCGGAGGACGAGTTTTTGTGCGTAAATCGGGTGAATCTGAAAAGGTATTTGTTCGCAATTTGGACACATTGAATAAATTAACCTGATCTATTTTTATTTCTACTTTTTTGGTCGTAATAGGTACTTACTATAAACTAAACTCTTGAAACAATACTTAACTACTATCATTCTCTAATATAATTAACTGTTATTATCAAAACGTAAGAGGTTTGAGGACTAAAACTGCAGATTTTTACTTGAATATGTTAACGTGCAACTATGATGTAATTGTACTGAGTGAGACATGGCTGGCGGGCGACATATTAGATTCTGAGTTATTTTGCAACCGATATCTGGTCTATCGACGGGATCGTGAGTCCAGTGGTTTTCATAACAAAAAATCCGGTGGCGGTGTGTTAGTAGCGGTGTCTAAAAGATTAAGTTCATATCGAGTGACTAAATGGGAGAGTAAATGTGAAGACGTATGGGTGTGTGTAGACATTTGCTTAAACAAACGACCGGCTAAACTTTTGGTCTGTGCTGTATACATTCCTCCTCCAGTACAAAAGCATATTTTAGACCATTTTATCGATAATGCTAATAATGCTTTGGAAAACTTTAATGCCACGTTAATATTAGGTGATTTCAACCTAAATAGCATTGAATGGATGGGCTCACCGGGCACACCGCTTGCATCTTCATTAAACAAAAACGGAATTTATAAGCAGAAATTGTTAGATTTTATTTGTTTAAATAATTTAGCTCAATACAATTGTGTGTACAACCATAAAAATAAGATACTTGATCTTGTTTTGACCGATACCACGGTGAAGAGTTTGAATATGTCCAAAAGCCCTCTAAGTAAGATAGACTCATATCATCCCCCCCTTGAATTCGAACTGCTGTGTAACTTGCATGAGGAAACTTTAAGCCCTAACCAGGAGCCAAAATTTAAGTTCTATAAAGCTGATTACAGCAATATTTTACAGGAACTAAGTAAAATATCATGGCAAGACTTGTTTTCGGAATGTGACGATGTTGACGCAATGGTCGACTCATTTTACAAAGTCATCTATAATGTTATTGAGAAATATGTACCTAAGACTAGGCCCAAAAATTGCAAATATCCAGTTTGGTTTAGCAGGAATCTTGTTCGCCTGCTACAAGAAAAAAATAAGTACCATACACTTTGTTCCAAATTTGGTAACCCATTAGATAAAATCTCATATCGTTTGCTAAAAGACAGAGTTTCAAAATTAATGCACATTAATTACAGGCAATATATCAAGTCAATCGAATCATCGATCACTTCTAACCTCTTTTGGTCTTTTTTAAAGAATAAACGTAACGGTAACAGTACGTACCCTTCATCAATACATTACGGAGATGCCAAAGGTAGTAACGGAGCAGATAATTGCAACATATTTGCCTCATGTTTTTCATCTGTTTATAACCCTTCCAGCGGCAATACTGTTGACGATAGGGCTAAATACGGGACTGCGCAATGTCAGCATTCTGATTTTCTGACCCAATTGACACTAAACACGGATTCTGTAATTAAAGCTTTAAAGAGACTTGACCCTTCTAAGGGGCCAGGGCCTGACGGTCTGCCTTCTATTTTTGCAATAAAATGTTGTGACCTCTTGGGGAAGCCTCTCTCCATGATTTATAATAAATCATTGAGCACAGGTTGTTTTCCGAAGACTTGGAAAGAAGCACGAGTAGTGCCTATTTTTAAGTCGGGTGACAAGTCCGCCGCGAATAACTATAGACCAGTATCTATTTTGTCTGTTTTTGGCAAGGTATTCGAAGCTTTAGTATACCCTACACTTTCGTGGCATGTGAGGCAAACATTGATGCCTGAGCAGCACGGCTTCATGAAAGGCCGTTCGACTGGAACTAATCTTGCGTGCTTTATATCGGATTTAGTCAATGCCGTAGACAACGGATCTCCTGTAGATGTAATCTACACAGACTTTAGCAAGGCGTTTGACAGGGTGGATCACAAAATGTTAGTTAAAAAATTACACACTGTCGGAATTGCAGGAAATTTGTTGCAGTGGTGTGAGTCTTACCTTGTTAAACGCACTGCTAAAGTTGTGGTCAACGGTTACTCGTCAAACCTGTTTCTGACACCCACAGGCGTACCCCAAGGCTCCCATTTGGGTCCGTTGTTTTTCAATATATTTATCAATGACGTGGCGTCTTGTTTTGTACACTCGAAGATATATTTATACGCGGATGATCTAAAAATTATAAAACGAATTGAGTGCAATCAGGATCCATATAAACTTCAAGAAGACTTAGACCGTTTTTCCCAGTGGTGTTTGGACAATAACATGTTACTTAATGCTGACAAATGCAATCACGTACATTTTTCTAGGAAAAAAGGACCGTATTTTCGTAATTATAAAATTAATGACCAAGTTATTAACGAGAAAGAAGTTATTCGCGATTTGGGGGTTTATATTGACAATAAGCTTCGGTTTAATATTCACGTTGATAAAATCGCTACTAAGGGGTTTAAGATGTTGGGTTTCATTCTGCGTAACTGTAAAGGTTTTAAGCACGCCTCAACTAAAATTGCAATCTTTAACTCAATAGTCAGATCAGGCTTAGAATACTGCAGCATAGTTTGGACTCCACTCTACGAAATACATAAATGTCGTTTAGAATCAGTGCAGAAAAGATTTCTTTGGCACTTGTCATATCACTGCAGTAGGGCCAGAAATCTGACTAGCTACAGCTCACGCTTGAAACATTTCAAACTTATGAGTCTGGAAAATCGCCGTGTGCTTTTAGACCATCTGTTCCTGTACAAAATAATGAACAATCATATTGATTGTTCGCGGTTACTGAGTCAAATAAATTTAAATGTGCCTTACAAACTTGCTCGTAGGTCTAGGTATCAGTTGCTCCGCGCTAAGGGCTTTAAAACCAATCTGGGTTATTTTTCCACCATTAACAGAATGCAGATTCAATTTTGTCGCCTGTCACGCTCACCCAGCGTAGATATTGATATGTCTTACTCTTTACATAAAGTCAAGGCTGCCTTGCATAAGGCTTTATCTTAAAAATGAAAAATTAATAGTACAGTTTCTATTGTCTTTCTCATTTACTTAATCTATATAAATAAGTTAAATATGCTTTGTAATTTGTAACTGCATTTCCTACTCCTATGTTTAATGCATGCCGTGGCAGCCTTTAATTAAGGCTACACTATAAAATGTTATAACAATATGTGCATCTTAACATGTATTTTTAGTGTATGCTTTGTTGGTTGTCCTTAAATAAATAAATAAAATAAATAAATAAATGTCCCTCTCTAATACGGCTGCCACAGTTGGCCAATTATGCCATTCATCGCTAGCGAGCTGGCGTAGCGTGCGGAGCGCCAAAAATGGTGAAGACCGAAGCCCAAATGTGACTCGAGTGAACTCAAAAACCTCGAGTGGGTCGGTTTCTGAAAATCTATATAAAATTCGTTGATATTTGCGGTGCGGAGCATTTGTATAAATGCATAAATACATTTGTTTTACATCTGCACAAAAGGCAATGTAATAAACACGAACATTTAAAAGTATATGAAATATATCAGCCTGTAGATTCCAACCCGTGTACAGGACATCATTTAGTGATAAGCCTGTATCGGTCTTGGCACTGCCATCCAGCACAGGACGAACCTTGGTTGTCGCCTTGTCGTTGCGCACTACAGGATGATGCGGTAGATAAAAGCCTGCGGCGACTAATGCCTCAGGTGCGGTGCGGGACAGTATACCTTTATTTAGGTAATCACGAATAACATCGTCATATTTTAGTTTTAAACTAGGATCATTAGAAAATTTCTTTTCTAAACGTAGGAAGCGTGTTTTAGCGGTAGTATAAGAACGCGCCTCAAATAGACGCGCTCTCTTTGAGGCGTACGTGTTCCACGCGCGCCTCAAAGAGATGTCAGCATCGGGGAGGGGCCCCTTAGGGCGAGGCCACAACACTGCGTTGCGGCATCGCATCGTAAAAATCTACGACGCATTGTATGTACGACACTGTACTGTGCGACGTCGTTTTTGCGATACGATGCCGCAACGCAGTGTTGTGGCCTCACCCTTAGGGCCGAAGCCTGCCGGGTCAGCGGGATTGTCCGAAAGGGTTACCGCTGGCCCGGAACATAAAGGGCTAAGGAAGGAACACGGGTGGATTTTAGTCAGTAAGAGTCTGACACTCCCTTCCGCTCCACCCAGAGCGGGAGGAGTCATTTGATGATTTCCCATCCGCAAAAAAAAAAAAAAAAGATAGCTCGTGCATCCACTATTACCATCCTTTTCTATCTCTCAAAGTCTTTCTGTGTGTAAAAGAGAGGATGATACCAATGCGAAAGCAGTGCGCGAGCATAAAAAAAGTCGCTTTCGTATCTTTACTGTGCTATCAGTGCAAGTTCACCTGTCGTTTGGTCGGGATTGTGCACGGTTTTTCAAAAAAAGAATGTGGTAAAAATAGAAAAACAAAACCATTTAAACCAGTTGCTTCGACGAAGACAGAAGAATCATAATAATATAAAACTATTCAATGTTACCTAATTATTCTCTAATCATCATTTCAGCCGACAGACGTCCACTGCTGGACATAGGCGGAGGCCTATGTCCAGCAGTGGACGTCTGGTGCTTGGGGGAGCCCAAGCACCTCCGCTTTGACCGGTTCTGTGCTTCTCGCATCCAACGGGTTCCTGCGGCCTTCACAAGGTCGTCTTTCCACCTTACCTACGCGGTCACCACTCCAGAACCTTTCGGCTACATCGGTTACCTTACCTTGGTTTTCCTGCGGATCTCCTCGTTGATTCGATCACGCAGGCAAACTCCAAGCATAGCCCTCTCCATTGCCATTTGGGTGACTTTTAGCCTTTTAATAAGGCCCATTGCAAACGACCACATTCATCACTGGCAACACGCACTGGTCAAAGACTTTCGTCTACCGCAGTGGTAGTGGGACGAGAAGATATTGTGTAGCTTCCAGAACTCTGCCCAGCCGAGTCGGATTCGACGATTGACCTCTTTCTCGAAGTTGGACCTACCTAAATGGACAGTTTGTCCTAGGTAAACGTACTCGTCTGTGTGGTGCCGGACTTAAAGAATACCACCACCCCTTACTTCCCGTGGGTGTCGTAAAAGGCGACTAAGGATCGTACTGGAGAATGGGCAGCAGCGTTCTCTATGTATTCCACCATCATACCATACTGCGATCGCCATCTCCCAAAATTGGGGGAGGCCTATGTCCAGCAGTGGACGTCTATCGGCTGAAACGACGACGACGAAACGTACTCGAGCACGACTTCGAGTGAAGCGTCTCCGATCTTTATGAGAGTGGGTGTTACATGGGCATTTGACATGACCTTCGTTTTGTCCATGTTCATTTTAAGACTCACTCTTTCGGAGGCTCTACCGAGATCATCGATTATTATACTGTGGTCCTCCATAGTCTCAGCCATGACTACAATATCGTCGACAAACCGAAGGTGAGTTATGTACTCGCTATTGATGTTAATGCCAGCCCCTTTCCAGTCCAGAACCTCGAAGACATCCTCCAGTGCAGCAGTCAACAGTTTTGGAGAGATAACGTCTCCCTGCCTCACACCTCGCTGCAGAAGGACAGGTTTCGAGGTCTGATCCTGGAGTTGAACTGACATAGTTGCGTTTTCGTACAGACACTTCAGCACCTTGATGTACCGATAGTCGATCTGGCACCGTTGAAGAGACTGCAGCACAGCCCATGACTTGATCGAATCAAAGGCGTTCTCGTAGTCCACAAACGCTAAGCAGGGAGACAGGTTAAACTCTTCGGTCTTCTGTATAACCTGTCGCGTATGAATGTGGTCTACGGTGCTAAAGCCTTTACGGAATCCGGCTTGTTCGGGAGGCTGGAAGTCGTCAAACCCGCGCGCGAGACGGTTCGTGATGACTCTCGAAAACAGCTTGATGGGCCTATAATTCTTAAGAAGGGTATTGTCGCCCTTCTTAAAGAAAAGTATCACCACACCTCTGTTCCATGCCTGTGGTGTTTTGCCCTCGAGTCTGACAGAACCAAACAGCTTCTCAAGGGCCTTAAGAACGGGTTTTCCGCCGGCCTTCAGGAGCTCGGCCGTAATTCCGTCATCACCCGGCGCCTGGTTGTTTTTGACCTGCTTCAGAGCCATCCTAATCTCGTACAGGCGTCCGGGATGTCTTCGGTATAGTGTCGGGTCAATCTAGCTCTTGGGTCGTTTGCCAGATTCGCGACCGCGTACCGGAAGACGTAGCGTTAGAAGGCCTCCCACAAGGTGGTCCGACGACCTTGTGAAGGCTGCAGGAACCCGTTGGATGCGAGAAGCACAGAAACGGTCGAAGTGGAGGTGCTTGGGGGAGGCCTATGTCCAGCAGTAGACGACTTTCGGCGGAAATGATGATGATGATAACAAGAGTTATTTGAATAAGAATTCAAAGTACCTATAGGTAAAATTGTTACCATTTTTTTTATAATTTGATTATAATAAACATATTAAATGAAATAAAAATGTATTACAGCTAACAGAAATTGCTAAACATTGCATGTAAGCGACAACAAAAAAACGCACGCACGGTTCTAATACATTTTAATGTCTCTTATATGGTTTTTATAACGATTTCCAAATTTAAGATATCCATACGTCAAAAGCGTGTGCTTCATTTTCTATCAAAAATCTCTTTACACTGTATTATTTTTCATTCATTTTTTCAACAAGACCTTTACACTATTTTATCATTATAGGTTGGATCCAACGTAGAGAACAATTTAATGTACGGGACGGGACTACAAGATACTAGTTCAGTAAGGGACATTACTAACAAAATACGTTAGTGTAAGGGACGTCTATTTTCTTAAATACCTAACTTATTTAAATAAATGTTACATAGGTAGATAGAACACCAAAATACAAGATGATGTGTGAAATCAGATCCGAAAAAGGTTAATAACAAAAAAAGTTATGGGCGATTTAGTCCGAAAAAAAACTTTGTCGGCCTCTCCTGAAAAATCGTATTTTGTCCCTTACACCAATTGAACCTACGGTCGACGATATTATTCCGTTAGAGCTTGAAGTAAAGCAGGAACTTTTAGCAAAATGTGTCAAGCTATTAAAAAGTGCATTCATTTTAATCTTAATTTCTATTTTTTGACGTGGTAATGCCATATTTTGGGAATAATTTATAGTATATAATTTATTTTTATAAAAAGCTACAGTGGGGCTTGTGGTTAAGTAATAACAGCGGCACGGGTTGATCGCTTGCCGCGGTTGGTCCGTGGATGGTGACCATCTTCACATACCAAGACCCCTCCGTGCCAAGGAAAGCACGTTAAGCCGTTGGTCCCTGCTGTTATTCGTGGATCTTTGACAGTCGTTACGGGTCGTCAGTAGCCCGAAAGTCTGACAACCAGTTTTACCCAGGTTGTGGACGTCAGATAGGGAGTCGCTCCATGTAAAATACTGGTATTCAGCTGCATCCAATTAGACTGGAAGCCAACCCTAACATAGTTGGGAAAAGGCTAGGCAGATGATGAGGTATCTTTATTTATATAAAAATAACAAATATAAAATCGCTGACCGAGACTTCAACATTTTCCCCTTTATTCATTAACGTTGCAAGTAAGCGACTGTTGAACCATGCATTTTGGACGTTTGAAGAATCGTCACAAGAATGTCATGAATCATCATTTATACAGGGTGTTTAGAAGCTGAGTGCAAAGCTTTAACCACAAACTTTTAATCAAAAATAACATACCAACTTTAACTGGGAAAAAAATAAAAACATACTTCGTCTAAGACATGTATGGCTCAAAATCATAGAAATGTAATATATCTATGCTCAAAATGCTCTAAATGGTGTCAACTATCACCCCCTTAAGGCTTTGTATCCTGCTTCGAAAAACCCTATATAAATAAACCCCTTTAAGATTAAATAGGAATTTAATGCATATCTTAAGTATTATACATTCGTTATGAGATTGATTTATTCACGCAAACATTTCATTGAGCTTCCTAAGACGACCCGTTGACCAAAATTCCTGTTTTGCAAACAATACCTGCCCATTGTATCCTGAAGATAAAATAAAACTTATATTCTATCTATTTTAGAGCTTTTCCCCCACATCTATCAGTATAATTAATAGACGTCAAACAAATCGTTACCAAGCCAGACGGGTTCATTCACAAATGTAAATAAAAACAAAACAAGAGAATACTCACTAACAGCGGTAGCCAAACTTTGAATTAAAAACTCCGAAGTTCTCACTTTTTCCTTTTCCATCGTGTCAAAACTCCACTCACTATTCTCCCCTCTATTTCCCTAGCTGATCATCAAATGACGACTTTCTATTAATTACTAGCAACTAAATAAGGAGATCATAACATTATAGTATCTTTGTAGTATTTGCTTCCACGCTGGCAAGCAAACAAACTGTAAGGCGAATGTCACAATTGTCTTCCTTGTTATCTTATTATTCAATATAGGGAACACGTTAGTGTGTTTTATGGGCATTATCTGTTCTGTAGGTCAGGAGTCGTTAGGAGAAAGAGGTGCGTTATTGAAATACTTATTGTATTGTGCTGAAGAGACAATGGAAATTGTAACATTATAATTATCTTTCTGACATTGAGGGGCCCGTGGCTAAATAATAACAGCCGCACAGGTCGATGGATCAGGTTAAGCTACGTTTGCCGCGGTGGTCCGTGGATTGGTGACCGTCTTTACATACCGTGACCCCACCGTGCCTCGGAAAGCACGTTAAACCGTTGATCCCGGCTGTCATTCGTGGATCTTTGGCAGTCGTTACGGGTAGTCAGAAGCCTGAAAGTCTGACAACAAGTCTTACCAAGGGGTATCGTATTACCCAGCAGCTGGTTTGTGGAAGTCAGATAGGCAGTCGCTCCATGTAAAATACTGCTATTCAGCTGCATCCAGTTAGACTGGAAGCCGACTCCTACATAGTTAGGAAAAGGCTAGGCAGATGATGGATTATCTTTCTGAGATTACTATTGTGACGATTATATGTTACAGCTAGATGTAACTCCAACCTGGTGAAGTGGGGCTATGTCGATGGAATTGGAACAGGGTATGTCACACACTATGCTCCACCTCCTATCCTGCCCTCTATGTCCGAAAAATTGCAGCCATGGGCGCCGGGAGCGAGATGCAACAGGGTGCACCTGCAGCTCTCTGGCTTCAAAATAAAATGTAGGTGTAAAACCAATCAGAACTAAAAATATCTGAATACGCCTAAAAGAATAATAGAGAACTCAACCCATTTGGGGCGAGATCCTAAAATTTTCGATTGTATTCTCCAATCTCTCGATTCTAAACCTTTTTTTGCATTAGTCAACAAAATACCGAACTCCTGTTTCCGAAAATCTAATCGACTTATGTCGACAAAGTGACTCCTTGTATGTATGGACAAACGAGAATCTAACATATCCACTACATCATAGGTGAAGTGCCAAAATGATCGAGACTGCTTCGTTGAGCTGAAGTTGCACCACCCTGAAAATAACTTGCCGGCGCCCATGCTTGCAATCAAAGTGACCTCTATGCTGCCACTGAAGACGCCGTGGAAGTAGCGAAGTTTTGATGTTTTGTTGTGTGCGTTTGTGTGTTTTGTGTGAGTTTTCGTGTTTAGATATCCGGTGATGGTATCGCCACGGCCCCAAATATGGCAGGGTCGCCATGTACGGTTGGGACTTGGGAGACAAGTGAAACACCTGAGATCTGAGTAGATACTTAATATATTAAGATAAACTATACGGATTAATATGTATACTCTTCTAGAGTTACTACATCTTAGGCTAACACGATCCAAGAGAAGTCATACCAGCGACACAAAGAAGAAACTATTCTGTTTTTGGTCCATGTTGGCGCAGGATTTTGTTGAGCGGAAACAGGAAAGGAAGACCTTTTCCCTGCTGAGGGACAACACAGGTTGAATTACTTATTTCATTTGTTCTATCAGCACTGGATTCTTACGAGAACGTTGCCATAATTTGGCAAACCAACAGTTTCCCAAATTATGGCAACATTCTCGGGAGAATTTGACGATACCTTTACACCTAGATAAAAGTCTAACCAGTTACTCTGCGAATAAAATGTTATCTCTCGGTTAAAAACTTTGGTAAAATTAATCCTCAGTGTTTCTACGGTTATAGCAGATCACACACAGCGCATAATTGGTGAACCAGCGCCTGTGGTCAGATGCGGGCTTTGAGTTATATCGGTTCAACTGATTGCAAATCATCTTTGTACTAAGATACTAACATTCAAACAGACAATCACATACACTTCTCTATCTCTTACTTTTGCATAGCAAACTTATACATATTTCTGTAAACATTTTCGATAGATTACCTACATTTCTCAACATTGGCGTTTGCTTCTTATAAATTCTTAGCTGCCATGTCTCACTAAGTATTGGGTCAAAGTTAAAATAAAATCAATATAAAACAAAATGATAAACTCAGCCCTATTGTAACCTGTCACGTGTTATTTATTAATTCGCATGACCGATAACTGGGGCACTCATCCTTTAGTCTCGTTTTTAACTGATACGCAAACAAATGCAGACACCCGTATATCTTTGTTACTCTATCAATTTATTATGTAATTCTCACTTCCGTGATTTTGTTCAAGACGTCTTTTGAAATACATCATTTCATGTAAGGTATAGGTATCTAGATAGTTTCATAAGTTGTGCTTGGTCGACCTGCACGCCATCATCATCAACCTACACCAGTCCACTGCTGGATAGAGGCAGAGAGGAAAATCGAGTTGAATGGCGTGCAATAGGAGAGCCTGTTGCACGCCATTCAACTCGATTTTCGCCAACTCTTCGTGAAGTTGCTTGTTTAGCTAATTTTGTGTATTCTGTCAGCGGCAGCGGCGCTTACGATGCCTCGATCGATAGTATTATTCATACTTATATTATAAATTCGAAAGTAACTCTGTCTATCTGTCGGTATGCTACCTTTCCATTTCACGCCTAAACCACTGAACGGATTTCGATAAAATTGGGCAGAGATAGACTGCATCCCGGGGCCTTCCCCGGGATGCAGTCTATCTCTGCCCATATGCCCGATATTCCCCCGGGATCGACACTTATGCGGGTTAAGCCGCGAGGCGCTGTTAGTTTTAAAATAAGGCGGGAATGCTGCGATCGGGTATTAGGGTTCCGTACCAAAATGGTAAAATGAAACCCTTATGGTGAGACTGTCTGTCTGTCTGTCTGTCACAGCTGGATATCTCAAGAACTACTAATGCTATCAACTTGAAATTGTGCAACTATTTTTGAAATAAAATATATTTCAAATATATGTATATTTTTTGCAATAGGGACTGAAAGGGGTCTGAAAAATTCGAAGTGGGGCTACTAGGGCATGTGGGGTATCATATGAAAGAGCACAGTTTGCACATTCTCAAACAATTTTTCTTTTTTTTTAGGCCGCATAGTTTTCGACTTTTGAAAATATAAAAAAAAATACCGTGCCCCCCCCCCCTCATCTTCGAAATTTGCAAAGAGAAAAATCTGAAATTATTACAAGTTTATGTAAAAATTACAGGAAAAATAAAACGAAGTCTCTAAATATCACACTTTTTCAGAAATCATCAACTAATTTACATTAGTTCCACTATCGGTCAAGAGATGGCGCTGACATAAAACTGCAATATTCTACACCGCAGTGCAGTGTTAAATTCTCTGATGAATATAGGCCTCGCCCATGAAAATTTGAAAACATATGATGGTACGGAACCCTCGGTGCGCGAGTCCGACTCGCTCTTGCCCGGTTTTTTTATTTACGACTTAAATATTTACGAATAAAATAATCTACTACGTCAAATTTACATTTGCTCCTATTTAAGTGGTATATATCTACAAGCTTATTTAATCTGACATACAGAAAAGATACCCTGTATATATGCCCCTATTGTGCCATGCTTCCCTATGCCAGTTTCTACCAGGATCTCTAGAAGATCGCAGTTTTCTTACTAATGAATGATAAAGATATTTCATGACCGATTCATATACGTTATCAAGTTTGTATATTATAGTTGTCACAGAGATAAACTAATAACAAACTATTTAGGATCCAAACAATGGTTCAGTTCACACTTGCATTGGATGCTGATAACCGTTTGATACACTGTACTCATTCAGTTTTGGATTATAACGGCTGTGTTACCCTTTTTTTTTTCGGATGGTAAATCATCAAATGACGGGAGTGTCAGACTCCTAGGCCCGTATTAATAAACGTTCCTCAATGACGTACTCAAGTGCGATATCATTTGATACACCATTATAACGATATCAACATCTCAAGATCATTGCTAATTAATAAACACATGAAAACAGTATCTCAGTTACCAAGATCAGCTCCTCAAGATGCTGTACTTGAGGGCTTGATCTCGTGAACGATTACGTCACATTGACCGAAGTTTAGAATGACATTCATCACATTTCGTTCATTATGGTTCTTGCTGTCGTAAGATTTATTGAAATACTTGTATTTTGTTGAAATTTTAATGAATAGCGCTGTATCATGTTTTGTAGAGTATACTTTGGAAGCGCCCCGATCACACGAACCTCCGCTGGCTCAGTACCGGGTCCCATCGTACCCAAGAATAACGACATACGACACCCTTAATTAATTATGTAAATATTTATTAAGCTACCCATCAAATCTTGAATGAATGTGCGTTAATTAGGAGTGTTGGATAAAAACCTCATAATATTTTCATATTTAGCGCCCAAGTTTACTATTAGTTTAGTTTATTATTATAAATTCAAGTCATACGATACTCGCCATTTTGATGACAGTGGTGGTGGAGGCTAAAAAACATAAAAATTGAAGATTTCGAACACCCTAACTTCACCACAGGGGCTGTGAAAATACATCATTTAATTATTTGACGAATTTATCCATAGTTTAAGGTAAATAAGTACTTAGTGGTAATGAAGTTTATGAATATCGCGCGCCAATCGTGCGTGCTTACATTTTTACTTTTCACAAATTTCACACACACAGATGTAGATAAGATTTCAAATGTGACAAATATTATTGAAAATATTGTGAACAACACGAAAATGCCCAGGTCTTAACGTAATATTCAAACAAAGGTCCAATAACACGTATTAATCATTACCACTAGGTACTCAATTTGTGTTCAAAATCGCCGACCATTATTGTTTTTTTTATTGCAATGATGTACGAAAGCGATTATTCCAAACATTTTTTTTTTAAATTTCGATTGGTAATATGACGAATGTAATCGATACTTGGAAATTAAATAAATTTATTTTAAGCAGTAAATACAATAAGCTTCGTTTATAATAATGATTTATGCTTTTCTATTGACATTTCAATCGTCAATAACAGACAGGCCATAGGTACCTCATTTATTGAATTTCGCGCCGAAATGTTTCTATATTTGAATTTATATTCGGAATTCGCTCGCTGTTTAGAATTATTTTAATTTATTGGACAACTATTATTTATTGTGGATTTTATTTTTGATACTTTCTAATAGTTTCCTACAGAATTCCCAGTATATATTTATTTACCTAATAAATATATACTGGGAATTCTGTAAAATTTTGTTTGAGAATAATGATAAATTGATTCCATAAATCTGGGGGCACGGGAGTGCCCCCGCCAAGACCAGCCAAGCGAAGCGCAAGGGCACTACCTACTTTTTCTCGAAGCACTTCGTCGTATTTTTGAACCCTCTTAACTTGGGTTTGGATTATACCAGATAAACAAAATTTTCGGAATATGATGCCAGTGGTTGACTTATTAAACCTATAAAGTTTCAATTGCATAGCTCTTATACTTTAGATTTTATTGATATCTAAAATACCCCGATTTCGTCACTGACTCACTGACTGATGATCATCAAAATTCTTAAGGTACTTCCTGAAGTCCTAGAAAGCTGAAATTTGGTATGTAAGCTAGTAATAGTACACAAACAACAAAAAAATATTAAAACTTGAAACTTTTACCCCACCAAAAAAAAAAAAAATCCGTAAATTTTGATGCTAGAGGTCTGAAAATTTATATAGGGGGTCCTTGTTATAAATAAACCCCAAAAAAAGAAAGAAAAAATGAACAACAGCAAAAATACTCGTATAACAAAAAGAATTTTTTTTTTTTTTTTTTTTTTATCCTTTATTAAAAAGAACCAGGTTCTTAATAATTAATTACAATCTAGCCTATAAGACTAATAAGCAATTTTAATCTAACTTAATTTTTTACGTGATAATTATTTTAAAACTTAGAATAGTGTTTATTGTACTTTACACAAGTCCGTTCCACTTTCTTAGAGTCTGATATGATGATATAAACACTTTGTTCATGTGTTATTATGTGTGTCATTAGCACTATTATTTCTACACTTTTTACACTACACTAACTCAAAAGGTTTTGTCCGTTTTAGTCTTCGCACTATATTTGTTTGGTCTAACAGCTGAATTGCCTCGATGTTCACATGTCGGTGGAGTCGGTGTTCATGGGCCTCAGCAAATTTTTGGATGATCTTGGTGACGGGTTCCATTTTTAGGTCACGATGGAGGTCGTCATTTCTTATATACCAGGGCGCATTAACAATACTCCTGAGTACCTTATTCTGGAATGTTTGTATTATTTTGATGTTGGTCGGCTTAGTACATCCCCATAATTGGATGCCATATGTCCATATTGGCATAAGGATATGCTTATATAACAGAATTTTGTTGTGTATCGATAGGCAGGAATCCCGTCCAATCAACCAATACATGTTTTTAAATCGCATTTCTAGTTCCTGTCTTTTCTTTTTGACGTGCTCTTTCCAGCGCAGTTTCGCGTCAAGCGTTATGCCAAGGTATTTGGCTGTATTTGCGTATGGCACTTGTTGGCCATTTATGAAGATTGGGTGGTAATCACAATTCCTGTTGGTGAAGTCAATGTGAAGTGACTTCGATTCATTTAATTTAATTCTCCATTTTTGTGCCCAGTCATGAACTTTATTTACAGCGATTTGTACCTTTTTGATTGCTTCCGTATGGCATGACCCTGTTGCCATAATGGCAGTGTCATCCGCAAAGGTTGCAATAGTATTATTTTCCAGCTCTGGTATATCATGCGTGTACAGCAGGTAGAGGACTGGACCCAGCACACTACCTTGAGGCACGCCAGCTTTAATAACTTTTAATTCGGAAAAGGCATCCTCGTGCCTTACTCGAAACATTCTATCTGTAATGTATGATTGCAGGATATCGGCAAAATCATTGGGCAGCATTAGTCTCAGCTTATATATCAAACCCCTATGCCAAACTCTATCAAAAGCTTGTGCCACATCTAAAAATACAGTGGAGCAGACTTTTTTATCTTCAAGCGTTCTCTCAATGATGTTAGTAATTCTATGTACTTGGTCTATTGTTGAGTGTTTCTCTCTGAAACCAAACTGATGGTCTGGGATCAGGTTTTTCTCGTCTATTATAGGTTTTAGGCGTTTTAAAAACAATTTTTCAAACAGCTTTGATATTATAGGCAACAGGGAAATGGGCCTGTAAGATGATGCTTCGTGAGGTGGTTTACCTGGCTTTGCAATCATAATCACCTCAGCAACTTTCCATGGCTCAGGAACATGCTTTAGCACAAATGCGGCATTGATGAGCCTAGTAAGCTTAACGATGGCTTTACGCGGGAGATGTTTTAATATTTCTCCCGTAATAAGGTCATACCCTGGTGACTTTTTTAGGCTAATGTTTTGAATTTCCCTTGCAACTTCTTTTGGGGTCACAAGCTTAATTCTTTGATCTTGCAGAATATTGGCGAACTGCAGGTTGTCTGTAGACCTGTCATTTGGCTGAAAGGTATCTTCTAAGTGATGAGCAAATCTTAGAGCTTTTTGCTCATTGCTTATTGCCCACTTTCCATTACCATCTCTGATAGGGGGAATTGGTGTAACTGGTCTTTTGAGTGTCTTTGTAGCTTTCCAAAGAGAGTATTCCGTTGTATGGTCGCTGCTTAACTGCCGTAGGTTAGTATTGAAAGCCTCATCTTGAAAAGCTTGTATTTTTCTCTTCAGTCTTTTCGTAAGGTTATTCAATAGAGTTTTATCTTGCGGGAATCTAGTTTGTTGCCATCTTTTTCTTTGGGTCCTTTTTTCATATAATAGGTCTATTATTTCCTTTGGGTAGGAATTTCCTTTAAATTTCTTTATAACCTGCGGCGTGTTGTTCCATGCACATTGTTGGATATTGTTGCTAAACTTGTTTACTTCAAAATCGAGCTGATCTTTGCTTTTTAATGAAGTTTTTAGGTCAATAATATTTTGCAGATCTATGCTAAAACTTTCCCAATCTGTGAACATATTGACTAATGTCAGGTGGTTTTCTCTTAGTAATATTTTGTGACTCAACTGTAGTAATATCGGAGAGTGATCGGAGTTCATGTGGTACCCCTCTTTCACACTCAGATAATTTGTTGATATGTTTTTGACGATGAAAAAGTCGATAAGGTCTGGTAGTTTCTGGGTGTCAGTCGGCCAGTATGTAGGTTTTCCAGTACTTATGACCTCACAACGCATGTCTTTCACTGCACTTAGAAGCTGTCTTCCCTTAGTTGAAGTTAATCTCGATCCCCAATGAGTGTTCTTAGCGTTAAAGTCACCGCCTAATATAAATCTCTGTCCAAGGAGGCTGAAGAAGTGTACATATTGTTCTTTGTTTATCGTGTGTCTTGGAGGACAGTATACAGCCGCTACTGTAACATTAAATTTATTTGTTTTCACTGATATCGCCACAGCTTGCGTGTCTGGCTCCTCGTATTTACACTGTTCATAATGGCAGATATTTTCTCTAATAATAACCGCGCTACCTCCTCGGGCCGTGTTGTTAGGGTGCAGCGAGTGATAAACCTTATAGCCTCTAAACTTTACAAAAGACTGTTTAGTGAAGTGCGTTTCAGAGATCAAACACACATCAATATTTTCTGTGTCTAGAACTACTTGCAACTCATGTTGGTGTTGCAGCAGTCCGTTGGAATTCCATGCCATTATTTTGAGTGTGTTATTCATGATTGATTCTTATAGTACTTGATTCTAATTTTTCTAGTCTCTTGTCAAATGATGATAAGCACTTCAAGATCTGGTTGAGCTTGTCCTTAAGACTTGGTGGTTGCGTGCTTGGTTTTACAGCTTGTGCATAAGAGACACTTTTAGATGTGTGTGCAGTTTTCGCGGTTGTTTGTGCAAACTGTGCACTTTGTTTTGTTGTCTGTTTGTCGGTATTTCTAACAGCTTGCTTAACGGCAAGGTTGTTAGGTGAGTTATTTTTTGATGTTTTGTTCTTCATCATTTGCATCTCCTTGGCAACTAAACACCCTCTGTAGTTGGCTGGGTGCGGTAAGCCACAGTGGACACACTTAGGTTTTTCTTCTGCAGGTTTATTGCATTCAGCTGTGAGGTGTTTACCTGTACATTTAACACATCTTGGCTCTTTTGAACAATACCTTTGGGTATGACCATAAGCCTGGCATCTCTTACACTGCGGTATTATTTTTGATGTCTTAAGCGGGGTTATTTCAACTTTACACCCTAGGATATGTTTAATGCCGTATATTTTACTGACATCTTCGTCATTCTTAAAGGATAATATGAACATGTTCAGCGGTTCTTTGGTTCTCCAGCTTAGCTTGTTAATTGCATTTTCTATCTGGAATCCTTGCGACGTTAAGTCATCTTTAATCCGATCCGGTAGGCAAGAAAAATGCAATTTTTTCGCCACTACTCTTATTGGCCTGGTCTGCTTATCCTCGTATGAGTGCCACAGACAGTTTTTTTCTGTTAAGCGTCGAGAGATCGCTCTGTAGGATTCTTCGGTTTTCGCATTTATTTTCACACTATTACCGCTTAACATTTTGGCGGTAAAAGTTTCTACTGACTGAGATTCAGTCAAAAAGTCGTAAAATGATTGGTAATTCATAATACCGTCCACTACGATTGGAGGCGGTGCTAGAATTTTTTTAAAGGTGACCTCTTTTTTGTTGAGTTGCTGCTGTTGAGCGCTAGTGCTAGCTTGTTGTGGAGACGGAGTAAGGGAGGTGTTCAACTTCCTTTTCTTCCTATTTTTAGCCCTAATCCACCCAGTCTCTTTGGCGAGTTCATCCTCGTCGGTGCAGTACTCAACGTCACTTTTAGTAGGCTGAGCAGATGTTATGGTCTCACTGACCTGTTTATCTGTGGGTTCTTCTAATTCTTGTGCCTTTAAGCATTTTAGTTGACCTTGAAGGTCTTGTACCTGTTCCTGTAAGCTTTGTATGTGGCCGTTCAGTTGACTTACCATTTGTTGCAGGTTTTCTCGGTCCGTTTTCTCCTGGATGTAACAGTCGTACAACTGCTTTTCCAGATCAGTTTTTATTTTTATAGACTGTTTTGCAGCCATTATTTAGTTTTAAGGCGGGCGTGACACCTAAACAATTATAATAAACACTTCATGACGATTTCCGCACTTGTAACTGGGTCATTGCGGTGACCGCGATAGATCGACGTACACCGCGACGACGGTGTTTTGATGCGTCTGCAAAATACTCTTAACTAGAGCACGCGCGCGCGATCGGTACGTCCGTTCACAATAGTAGTTAAACACACTTTTAGCTCTACACCTTAGTCAAAATAATATGGCTTGGCCATTTCGCTACATTCACATGAGCGTAAGGTGAAAAACTCTCATACTGTTAATGGTTCTTGTAGTAACGAATCGGCCAAACCAGATATTTTGACTAAGGTGTAGAATTTGCGAAGTCAGGCCTTGTAGAGTTAGGGCGTGTAGAGTTAGAAGCTTGGCTCTACATGAGATCTGATTACTTTTTGACAGTGCGAGCTACATGGTCTCGTCTTGGCAACATTTAACATGAAATGTTTTTGTGGGATTGGGTATTCTGCAAACACTTTCAATACTTTTTGTTAGTTATAAGAGTTGTTATTCAGTTTCTAATTCTTTTTTCATTTCTTTTATCGCGAATATCGATTAGGCTGTATACAAGTTTTGAATCGAAATAAGAAAGTTGGGTGGACGTCTCTCTATAGTCAGCACTAAAAAGTGTCACGTCTCAACACAATTTTTTGTAATTTTTTAATTTTTATCAGGATTTGATCGTGTTTTTTATGTAGTTTATGTATAAAAAATGGTAAAAGTAAGAATGCAGACAGAATGTCAATATCTTTATTTTTCCTTTTGCATATTTTCAGTAAGAGAATAGGTTGTTCATGCATATTTTCACTGAATTGGTCTACTTTTCGGATAGGTGTGTAGTAATACCAATTTTATACAACTTTCGCAGTAGACTAACGCAGTTTGACCGACCTCAACATATAAATAAATTATAGATTTTTGGTAAACGATATCGCAAAGACCATAAAATACACACACACAGAACTCTGTTTCATCATAATAATTAATCTCATCCAAAATATTTTCAAACTCCGTGTTTCGCGGTATTAATCACGACCTCAAGTCACGGACCGCCTACACTCAGTACCTTGAAGTACACGCACCTATTGTATACTTAAGTTTCAAGTTTCATTTATTAATCAGTCCATCACTCGGCTGATATCGTATACCCAAACCGTAGCTTGAGAACGTCAAAAAATATGTTTATTAATACGATCATGACATCAAGATCGATATCAAGTGCGAGCTCTTGGACTGAGTGACGTTTATTAATACGGGCCTTACTGACTAAAACCCACCCGTGTTCCTTCCTTAGCCCTTTATGTTCCGGGCCAGCGGTAACCCTTTCGGACAATCCTGCTGGCCCGGCACAATCCCGCTGGCCCGGCAGGGTGTGTTACCCTTGACCTCAATTCCGCTAGCGTCACCGCGAGTGCCCCAGGAGCTCCTAGTATGAAGCCTATGCCAAAAAAGGCACTGATTAGGGCTGATGATGAGAGTTTCCTGACGGTGCAAAGGAGGAAACACCGATCGCGAACGAACAAGAACCGCTGCGGTAAAGCTCCTACGGCTAGCCCCAAGTCAGCTTGCGTGCCGCAAAGCCGAACACACCGGTGTACATCTCCCGCCTACACTACACCACTAAGGTGGAGGACATCGTGGAGTACGTGCGCTAGAAGACGAGGTACACGCCGAGGGTGTAGTTACTGGAGTCGCACCGCAACGTCAACTTCAAGGCGTTCGTGGTGCGCGTGCCGACTTGCTATCTGCCCGTCGGCATGGAAGAAGACTTTTGGCCGCAAGACGTGGTGTTCCGTCGCTTCCGCACACAAGTACCACAGAGAGTTAGCTAGTGAAGTACTGTTTTATTATAAAAATTTGTAGGTTACCTCTCCGTGCCTCGGAAAGCACGTTAAGCCGTTGGTTCCGGCTGTCATTCGTGGATCTTTCACAGTCACTACGAGTCGTCAGAAGCACGAAAGTCGAGAACCAGTCTTGCCAAGGGGTATCGTACTCGTATTACCTAGTAATTGGGTGGTGGAGGTCAGATAGGCAGTCGCTTCATGTAAAATACTAGTATTCAACGGCATCCGGTTAGACTGGAAGCCGACCACAACATACACACATCAAAAGTGTCTAGGGATCAAGCATTTTTATGCGGATTTCTTGAGATTGAGATGTGGCTTTGTAATAAATTTATGATTTTATAAATTTATATGGGTCCTTTTTGGTGCATTTCATAATTTGAATCAGGAACTGTGAATCAAATTCGAGTAAAAGATGAAAATCAGCTGTCAATATTTTCCCTATAAAAACATACAACGCATTGAAGACATTATTAGTGCTACTGTTTCCCTACTACTGATTAAAACCAACGTTATTATGGAGCGGCGACGTCATTTAAGCAGGGAAGAAATGCTCAGAGCCGTGGGAATGATAGAAGCTGGTTCCCGGCAACGTACTGTGGCTTTAGCTCTGAATACAACTCAGAGTGTTATCAGTCGACTTTGGACACGTTACCGAAGCACTGGTACCGTGGCTGAGCGCCATGGAGGACGGTATCGCTGCACCACACGGAGACAAGACCGATACATTCAAATCTTAACTCGAAGAGCTCCAACAATAACCGCCATGATGTTAGCCGTGAGGCTTCATCACTCTTCAGGGAACTTAATTAGCGACCAAACAGTCAGAAACCGCTTGCATGAAGTGAACCTTCATTCCCGAAGACCGCTACGGGTACCACCTATAGCAATGCACAATCGTAGGATTCGATATCAATGGGCTCTTGAACACAGAAATTGGGCAGAAGAACAATGGCGTTTCGTGTGCTTTTCTGATGAGTCTCGTTTTGGTATGAGACCGGATACAAGACGTATACGACACTGGAGAACCCCTGGACGCCAACAGCGATTAAAATCCTGCCAGGAAGTCCATCCTTATAGTGGTGGAACCATCATGGTATGGGCGGGTATTTGGATCGGCGGAAGAACTGAGTTGATTTGGATCAGAGGCAACCTCAACGCTCAAATTTATGCTGAGACGATTGTATCAGACGTCATCGTTCCTCTACAAGTGCAAATCGGTCCCTTATTTCAGTTAATGCATGATAATGCACGACCGCACACCGCAAGAGTTGTAAGACAGACTCTCGCCGCAGCTAACATCAATGTCCTGCCCTGGCCTGCTCAGTCGCCAGACTTGAACCCGATTGAGCATGCATGGGATATGCTACAGAGAAGAGCTCTGCCGAATATGGAGGGTATCCAGTCGCAAGAAGACCTTTTTTTGTTGTTGCAACGAACATGGGCGGCCATTCCACAGCGTGATTTGGATGAACTCATTTTGAGTATGCCAAACCGATGTTCTTGTGTTGTTAGTGTTCGCGGTAGAAACACGGATTATTAATTGTTTAAGTTACCCAATAAAATTTTAAAGAAAACTGTTATTTCAGTCTTTTTTTCGAACTTTTGTGTTAGTGGTTCTAATGTCAAAAATCCCTTTATTAGGAAAATGGCAAATTTCTTTATTAATGCAAAGGTGACTTGGTTTATCGTTACTGTGACAAACGAAAACACTTTATTTGATGAATCCTTAAAGAAAATTTTAATTAATATCAATCAGGAGAAAAGTTATTGCAAAAATATATGTTGATCCCTAGACACTTTTGATGTGTGTAGTTGGGAAAAGGCTAGGCAGACGATATTGACTTCCCGTTACGTTTTGCGGTGGACAAAGAGTATCAGGATATAATTTGGTGAAAAGGGGCTTCCTAGATCTTGGTTTTTATTTATATCTAATCGTATGCTGCACTGGCTGACGTCATCACGTCAACGCGGGCTGTCGCTGAAAACCAGCGCTGGGGCTGTGTCTCTTATAGGGTCTTAGCATTATGCTGAGCAATGGCCGTTTTGCGTAGATGTTGATGTGTTTGCCGCAAATAAACGTATTTTCTTTCTTTCTTCTTTCTATCTATTGCCATCCTTCCACATCTCTATCAGTAGTATTTTCAGTGTTCATTTCGTTCTTCTTCATCTTTCACAAAATCGATTCCTAAGTCATCATCATCTGCCTAGCCTTTTCCCAACTATGTTGGGGTCGGCTTCCAGTCTAAACGAATGCAGCTGAATACCAGTATTTTACATGGAGCGACTGAAAATCGATTCCTAAGTATTTCCTTTCATTCCACCCATTTGTTGCCCAAAATTGTATCTCTTATCAATGTTTTGTAGATTACATTATACAATGAGTCCGGTCATGGACTAGCGATATTCCAGGTACTTATATAGCAACTATTCTAACCTAACACAAATTCATTACACACTAGGGTCCAATCCACTTCCTCGCTATTTGGCAGCCATTTTGCTTTTTTCGTTGTGATATCCTCTACGTGTGTACAAAAAAAGTAATATCTCTCAAAGTTTTGGTCCTACTGAGATAAAAGTCGGCTTATTCGGACAACAATACTGTCTATCTTTTTCATTACGATTCAATCCAACGGTTTCACATTTAAGTACTTAACTTAAAAAAATAAAATAAAAATTATGCCAATCAACAAATTATTGTAAATTACTGCAAAACCAACCCCTATGACCCTTTTTATTTTTTCCTAGATCGACAGATTTTGCTGCTAAACTACAATACAACATTAAATTACTTAACATTAATATTTTGATGGATTGGACCCTAGTGTAAGTGTACTCGTATAGTGTATTTGTGTTCTAGAATAGTTGCTATATACTCGTAAGTACCTAGAATATCGCTAGTCCCTGACCGGACACATTGTATAGAACAGCGTGGTGGCTTACACACTTATTCAGCTCCGTTCAGCTTTTGTCCATAGAAAACAACGATTTTGTATGGAGTCCGTTCAGCTTTCCGCGGCTGAACGCATGCGTACGCATCTTATACAAAATCGTTGTTTTCTATGGACAAATCTGAACGGAGCTGAATAAGTGTGAGTAGTCTCTTATGCTTGTTTCTAGCTTGAAGCTTGAGAACGCCTTGCCCTTCACTGGTACAAACAAACTATTGAAATTTTATAATATCGATAGTTTATTTTGAGATTCTTTTTTAGCTTCTCTGAATAATGTCTGCGTTTAGGAAAGCCGCCAGCCCGCACTAGGTCTGCGTGGTAGATTATGGCCCACTCCCTCACAAAGAAAACAGACTTGAGTCGCAGCAGTGGAAACAATATAAGGCTGATTATACTTATGCTTGGGAATGTATTCAATATTTTGCTTTAATTTATTATTCCACAACAACATAAGTACTTACTATTATTTACATTTAAAAAAACAGTGGAAGTGAAAACAAAACACAAACAGTATACTTTGCCATCACTCACTGACATATCGGATATACATTAAAACCGAGTACATCCTGAGGACAACCGAACACATCCGAAGCGGGTATTTTTTTAATCGTCTTATAAACAAAACACGCCCGGTGTCGCTTACGGTAACAGTGGCGCGGGTTCAATGGTTTTTTCCGATCTCAAAAAATACCCAAACGCACCTAAAGAAGTTTTCACTTCAAAAATATTATTCAGATTCATTTTAATATGTAATCTTTTATAGCTGTTACGACACACCAGGAAAAGATAAAACTATTCTAAGCAGGAGACTAAAAGATAAAAAAAGACCCAATTGTTCTACAAATAATGGTTTAATACTTATATAAACTTAACTCTAATATTTACACATTAAAATAACTTATTTTAATACATACTTACAATATTTTTTTACAGCTACAACTAATCTAAAAATACTTTTACAGGTTATCTAACAAGGAGAAAAATTACTTCACATGATTTTTAATAAAAATAAGTTTAGATGAATCTTACATCTACACAATCGGCCATGCAAGGCTCTTTAATACGTCTATTTTCAAAGTAAATCCAAAGCAAAAGTCGTTAAAATACACACACAAAAGTTATGTGCTTATGGTAATAACAAAATATATCAATGGTAAGTTCAGAAAATATCGCATTTATGCTGTTTAAGGTGAATGGATCGTAGTAGACCGCGAAATTCAAATTTTCTTACGTTTTTTTCCATGAGAGATTGGTGGTTGGTGGTAGAAATCTAACTTAGAAAGATATATTAATGATAATATTGGTGATATTGGTGATTTATTCTCTAAATATGTACCTGTTATTGTCGCGAATCATATTTTGATCAAGATACAACCTGACACTGACCTCCAAATTGCAAAACACGTAAGAAAATTTGAATTTCGCGGTCTCAACTACCCAATCACCTTAAGGAAATACAGACAAAACGACATACCGACATACTTTTGCAATCATATTTTTAGATGTGAACCATAAGTCTTATAATATTCCATTGATGTAATTGATATAGTTGTCTTAAACCTAATCTATTGGTAATAACATAAATTATATCGCATTTTATTGGCAGTGATATTTATTCAAATGCACTCAAAAAAGTGCCTTTGAAGTGCATTCGAGACAAAAGGCTGTGAATAATTTTAGATTTTTATCTTACACATAATCTAACTTTTGTGATATATTGAGATAAAAGAAATGATCTTATAATTGTAATATTTTAGATATAAATGGACTGAGAATGCTTGTATTTTTTTATTGAAATATTTTGATAAAAAAATATTTCACTACTGTATTTCGTTAGAACCCGCCAATTGGCAAGGCAAAAACAGAATTTGATGCTATATAAAATTAAGTAGACGATACAAAACAACATACGCCAGTACGTCGTGCAATTTTACTGACGGAAAACAATGACAGCAAAAAAGAACGCATATAAAAAACTCGAATAGCGCAAGACGCGGTATCTCACGGGGCAATCAAACGTATGGAATACTGTAGATTTTCCCATGGCAGACTTACATGTGGGAGGCAGTGTATTCTTGTTCCTAATGTCACTTTATTCTGATAAAATTGTTGGTTGTTTAACATTTTATATTGTTCCCTTAGATCTTAAGACATTACCTAGTGTGTGATCTTAAACTGCCATAGTTTTAAGTTCATTCTTATTAAGACTATCAAAAGCTATTGTGGTAGTTGTAAAATCTATATCATCTTCATAAACTTTAAACACTTTGTACCATAAATTACTCTTCATATTTCTGCATATACAACATTCCATATTTATAAATACTTATCAACCTATTGGTATTTCAAAGAATAATTGTCGAGATTTCAGCAAAAGGTTAATTTCGCTATCTCTATAAATAACAGAAAGATAGCTAAGACCGTACAGATATAGATTGCTTACGAAAACTTAGCGGATCCTCGAGATTTCTGCCAACAGTATGATACAAGGATACTGCTCATTAATGACGCAAAAAGTACTAGACTACCACCCCATAAAGCAGCTGGTGGGGACATACAAAATCCTGTAGGTATTGGAAGATCCTCTGCCAAAACAACCCTTAATCCTTTACCAATAATCGTCGAAGGTTCCTGAACAGTACTGTTCCCAATATGAATGACGTCACGTCTCTTCCTTCTAGGCTCTATACTTCCAGGGTTAGGACAGACATCGCAGTCAGTCTTGCAAAGTTCAACCTCACATTGAATAATCAGGTCCATTTCATCAGGGAACTTGAAAGCGTTGAAGAAAGCGAATGCTATGACTGAAGCACCAGTGTTTCCTGTGTCTCTTGTCTTTTGGAAGGCGCCGAAGACCTTCGGTTTTAGGACACATCCATTGTCATCAGTCAGAGGGACAAGATTGCGACTTTCTGAATCTCTAGCTATACATTCTCTGACGAGGATATCGAAACCAGCATCTCCTGTCACTGACACGACTAAAGTCATAGTTTCTCCGATCTTCACTAAGCCGTTTGCTTCGGCTGCGAAAGGTCCTCTTCCAGTTTGTATGTCTAATCTAGCCATGGCAGTATCTCCGCTGAAGTTGCTGGTGATCTGGTTCAACATGCCAACACTGAGAGAATGAACCAGCTGCTTCTTCAGATTTCCTTCCCATAGACATCTGACTCGTCTGATGTGATCCCAAACTTCTTGGATGCCGACTTCGTTTTGGAGAACAAGAACATTCTCTAAGTAAGCTTGTCCTTCATTCTCGAAGTCGCTATAGAATCTAGTACCACAAGTGTTTAGGCTGACTGTAAAAGAGTACTTGGCTTGGTTAGAGTTCTCTCTGACATAAACGCAGTCGGGTTCGTTGTAGTGGTCTTGAGAGTAGATGATTCCGTTGTACACCTTGTTGAATTCGATATTGATAGTCATCATTTCTTTGCCACAGTCAACTGTGATCTCATGAATGTGAGGAGGATGGCGGTCATCATCGTCAGTTTGAGCTTGCGTTAGTGTACTTTCTACAACTGAACCGCCAACACTACTCGAAATTGAACTTGAACTGGATCCAGTGCTCACACTACCACCAGCTGATTGTGACACGTAAATCGATTGGGTCGTTTGATCGGCCTGGCTGGGTTGGTAACCAGGTTTTGAGTAATCGTAACCAGGTTGGGACGGTTGGGAAGGCTGGTAGCTTGGAGAAGAAGGCTGGTAACTGGGAGAAGAAGGATAACTTGGAGCTTGGGATGGTGAAGACGGTTGGTAGGATGGTGAAGACGGTGAATTTGAAGGCTGGCTTGGTTGGTAACTAGGAGTTGATGGACTAGGGGAATAGGAAGGCTGAGACGGTTGGTATGACGGCTGCGACGGTTGATAAGCAGGTTGAGTTGGCAGACTAGGTTTATAACTCGGTTGGAATGGCTGCTCAGGTTTGTAAGGAGACTCAGACTGGTACGGTGACTCACTAGGTTGGTATGACGGTTGGCTTGGCTGGTAGGTTGGGCTTGGTGACGGACCTTCGCTGTAGGTAGGTGAAGGACGGGTGCCAGAAGCTGGATATCCGGTTGCAGGTGGCAGGTATTGGTTCGCCGGTTCAAAAGGTCTCGGTTTTTCTGGTTTCCCTCCGTAATACTGACGAGCTGAAAGTATATTAAGAGTATATTAGAAAAGGTACAATTGAAGGATGTTTCCATTAAGACCCAATGTGCTTGTGCCTAGTGAATGCTAGAAGATGTGATTCGTGCAAAATATTTGGTGTTTGAAGGACCTACGATTACAAGTTATGTATTTTGTTGTATATCTTTGGTATTACTACCGTATCGTCATTTAATTTAGAAATTATGTCACTTGTAAAAATAATATTGTTTAAATAACTGGTTGCGTTTTTATTGAACACATTGTCCCTAAACTCAGATACAATGGCAAACATATACCTAGAAAAATTCTTAAAACTAACTATAATCTAAATCTTAAGGCTAATGTGCACCTTTCCTATTCTTCTGTTGGTATAAGCCCTGTATCCACTGCAAAAGATTGTTCACCATGTCATCCACCTCCGCCTGCTTCTCCGGCTGCAGGTCCGCTGGAAACCATGGTCTTCATCAGCAACCAGGAGTTGGTTACCCCCCACCAACCATACTACTCACTACTAGTTAGCTCTTGAAGATAGATGCTAGTATCTGGCAGGTCTTGGAATTGTTAGAGCCGATAACAGAATTGAGCAGTAGAAGAAGTTATGACAAGAACAATGAAGGCTTATTTATATTTTCATTGAATCATGAATTAATTGTTATTGATACAATGAGAGATATTTTGAACTAGCATAGACGAATGAAAATTTAAATAGGTCTTTACAAAGGAAACAGTTAAGTAGGTAACTACCATAATAGTATCAGAATAAGCAACAAAGGAATTCAAAGATTCTTATTAATTAGCTGAAATACAGTACTTATACACTATAGTATTAGTTGCTAAATAACCAAATTAAGCAATTAGTAACTAAAGAAAAACTACAGATTGTAGACAAGAAAGAAAAGCTTTACTAGTAGAACTTACAACAGAAGACAAATGGGAGACAAAAGGAGTGAAATTAATAAATTCTACTCTAATAGAAATACTACAGAAATTTAGAAAAGAAAATAAACCAGTATTAAAGTTTACATTGGTTGACGACTTTTTAAATCTTAAACGCTTACAGAATTTGCGTAACTTATAAATATTTTTGGCGAGTACAGCGTAATAAATTTTTCATTCAAAGTAAAATAAATGATTGCTGGACTTATTAACGAAAAAAAAAACAAATAACCCAAATTATAAGCCAATGAAATATTTGCAATTTTCCAAACTATACTTGTAAAAAAATTAAATGAAGCCAGTCACATTTATGACTTACATAGTGACATAAATTAAAAGATTATAAGAAGATTAAAAGTCACAGCAAGTTATGAAAGACAGCTTAAAGACTAACTTATAATTATGAATTAATAATTCATTTGTTATTTACATCTTTTTATATTCTTTTACGGGTCTAAAAAATTATGCAGGCGATATATGGCATAAGTATGAATATTATGCAGATTTAGAAGATAATAATTTATGTATGAGTATATTAATAAAGGAAGTGAAGACATTAGATGACATTAAGGTAATTATAACGCTAATAAAAAAATACGAACTATTTACTAAATCGTCAAAGAGCTGACATTAAAGTAAAACAGAAACAGGAAAAAAGAAACAGCTAGAAAGTGAAGACAGATCGAAAGTATGAAGAATTAATTGCCAACGAAATATTTTGAATAATAATAGAGTTATATACCGTAAAAAAATATGAATTGCACAAACAATTTGAATTTTATCACGATTATCACGATCTAGACAAGCATACATAAAGTTTGTTTGCATGCTTGATTCAAAGTATTTGTACCTAATGAAAGAAAATAAGCATATACATTAGGTTTGGTAATTGATTCTGAATCTAAGTTGGTTTTGCCAAATCGAAATCGATCGGTAAACTCTGTGGGTACTTATAATATTATTCTAGAAGGTCTAAAATTCATCATATTATCGGCCGTTTGTATTGCGATAGCAACAAATAAGGTCTAGACTAAAATATAAAATTGAAATAGACAGAGGTGCCACGCTGTGCAGCCGCGGGCAAAGCTGTGTAAGTGTCCAGAAATGTCAAGAAGTATCAAGAAAATTGTAATGAATAATGCCGAGAAGGGAAGAGAAGATTGTTCCAGAAGCGTGGAGTGAGTGTTGCTTAAAAAGTGCCTTCTGCTTGTAAACATTTAGATTGTCATCTAAAATTAGCAGCCAAATGACCGATCTGAAGTGGGAACTGCCCACTAGTAGCCGAGTAAAAATGATAGAAAATAACGTAAAAACACAAAATTCGATGCCGTCCCATGACAATCAGTTTAATAAATTGACGGAAAAGGAAAGCATAATCGCAACCATTCCAACAATATCACAGATAACCAAGGAGGCAGATAGGGAAAGGTTATTTGTGGAATAGAGTCATTTGCAAATGTAAATAAAAACTTAACTTCAACTTGATCTAATCTGCTTAAAAGTTAATTATGGTAAAGAAACTAGGGGAGAATTAATAAACAAAAGCGCAGATAAGTTATAGAGAAAAAAAACATCAGATTCAAATTCGGAAAGCCTTTCGACGGCTCGCTATTCAGGGCAAATTGTCTATCGTCTACAAGCATGGGGCTGTGTAAGTGTAGCAGAATGTTAAGTGGCACATTTGGGTACATAACGCATTGATTATATCGGTTGCTATTAAAAATTACATTAAAAACGAGTAATTTTTTTTTTTTACAGAAACTACGCTGTTTTTATAGAGACATAAAGAGTCCTCTTTGCAATTGGAATTTGATACACCAAAAATATTATGTATGAATGAAGACTCATTTTCAGAACGATTCAGCAACAGGGGTCTGAATGAAAGAATGAATGTAACGTAATGGACTTTACGATTACACAGGGTGGCGGGGACTTAGACGCACAACTTGTTACCATGGTTGCACCACATGATTCAGAACCGCCCTACGTTTAAATTTTTTGGCAGTTATTAAAAAGACAAAAAATTTGGAAAATCCAAAAGTGCACGACTCATAATGCGCATTTGATCGTATAAAAAACCATAGATGTATAGATATTATATTAGTTAGATTTTTATTAATTATAATTAAACTACTTTTCCTCCTATGGGTGAAAGGAATCTATTAAAAAAAATTACTCAATTAATTGATTTTTTCGCAAGCTTTTGATTGACGGGAAAAAATTTAGAAATATTTTGATGTTTTTTTTCGTTTCTACTGCATTAAATATTTTTTTGAAAAGTACAGAACGACACTACTACTACTACTTACTAGTACTTTTTACAGATAATTATCTGTACAATGGTATATAAATTAAGTAGGTTATGTATACTAGCAGGAGTATAACAATGAAACAGTTGCAGAAAGGAGGCAAAAAAAAATTCGATCGTAAAGCACTCTCTAATGCTTCGCACTATGAGTCGTGCAAAAGAGATGTTCAGTACATTTTAATTGCGTAGGTATCGCACTTTTCTGTGAAACAGTAATTTTTTGATAATCTACGAAAAATTTATACGCTAACTATATACGCTCTAGAAGCATATGTGCTAAAATCATGGTTACAGTTTCCGCGTTAATGACCCTGACACGCTGTATTATTTGAAAGGATTATTTTTAGAGTATTTTCATTCGTATAAGTACTTTATAAAAGTATTTTTAAATGAAAGCGTAGCCATCAATAAATCAATGCTGTACCCAAAACGATAAGGTTGCACAAAAAAGGCTTTATCTGTATGTGTACGTACCAGTCTTGCGTTTTCTTGGTTCTGTAAAACATATTAAGAATAATACATAAAAAGAAACATAATAGGATTTACACACATAAATATTTATATACATATTTTTATAAAATTTACACTTAAATTTATATTTTACAAAAATCTTAAAAACTAACATGCATCTTGGTATTTATACAGGCATTTAACAAAAAATTAGTCCATCAAAAATATGTACAAAAACGGAGAAATATATTATTTACATCATTTCGCTTTAATATTGCCAGAAAAAATAATACCCATAATTATTATTTACGTAAATGTCTTTTGTGTACAACATTCCAAGATCTAAATAAGATAGATCAAAAATATTACACAAAACCAACTTAAGAATATTTTTTAAGATGTATACGTAACATCGACTTTAGTAGGTATAAAATAATATATCTAATAAAAAAAATAAGCTCAATTAACAATTTGCGTGTATTGTATTCCCCAAACCGATTATTTAATTTCTAATTAATTTGGCTGTGCATAATCATGTTAAGCAGGTTTCTTTTTTAGCTTACATAAAAAACAAAGTGTAATTTGCAAAAACGTGACGTGTACGTGAACGCAAACGTGGTAGCAAGTGAATCGCAAAATGAATCGATTACATGTATGCAAATTAAGCAATCCCAAATCAACATTTTATTCCTTCTTTCTAATTAATATTTTATATGTTGATGGATGGAAAGAGAGAAGGTTAGAATAGAATAGAACAGAATGCTCTTCATTATGTACATCATACGAATTTCAGATATAAATGTAGCAATTTTAGATAAGGTGACACAACAAGCGGGCTTCTGCCTGAAAGTCAAAACAAAAGATGGATGGATTTTAGGCGCGATGAAATGATAGAAATGGGAGTGAACAATAGAGTGAACCCTGGTAAAACCTGTTACGCTGACCAAGTCACATGGACCAAGGGCAGGAAGATGAAGAATTACCAATCAAATTATCGACACCAACCAAAGAAATATTGAATAATGAGATAACTTTGACAATATCGGTTGTTTTTGCGATCGCACAATGTTCACTATTCACGCGGTGGCAAATTATGTACAAGTACATAAGTAAGCCCAAAAGTCCAATATTGTTTACGCAGTGTGTGAAACGTGTTTGTATGAAGCTTATTATGCATTCTAACATACAAGGAGTTAGAAGGCTAGGTTTGGCGTTCTTATATGTGTTTTTTTTTTTGCCCAATCAATTTTCCTTGCGTAACTTTTTGTATCGTTTTTGCCATGCGAAGATTCTCCATGAAATTCTCTTTTCGGTTTATATAACTACATACATATATTTGGCATTCTTTTGCGTGATTTTGTTCTACTAAATACAAGCCAATTCGAGCTTTCGAATCATTTTGTATGATACGCCAGGTTTCTTCCTAAATCGATTTTGAGCGTGGCAAAATCGCTACAAGCTAAATATAGTACGATGTACAAGTAAAATAACGATGATTGCCAATTTCATGTAATCCATGCCACTACCACAGTCGTTGACTCTTATGACGGTGTGGTTGGCCATAAAAGCAAAAGATATTAAAGTAAAGGAAGTCCTTCCCCTACTCACACACTTTCTATACTTGATTCTAAGTTTTGGGCTGTTACTGACATAGGAACTGAAGCTATTCCTACCGTTGTTCCAGACTTGAAAGCTCAGGCTTTGTAATAACTATCATTTCAGCTGCCATTCCACCTGATGATAGGGATTGACACTTTTGACAGTTCACTTCAAGCGCACTTCACCAAAGTTTTCACGGTGAGATTTTTAAGGCGTGGACACATGTCTATGGTACGGCACCGGCCACCGTGTAACGGCACGACGTCGCTACCGGGAGACGGCACGTTGTGTATCACAGCCACTGGGCTGTATCTGACATGGGGTCTAAAAAGGTATAATCACAGTTAACTGTTAAGTTAATCGCATCAAATCCCACTGGTGAAGGATTTTTCAGTTTTTTTTTTGTCTGTGCTAAAATACCAATCAATCCAATCCAAATCCAATCCCAATCTCTTTGGTTGTACAGTCGGTGACCAACATTGTCTGACCCACCCAACATTCCCCGACCCACCGGCATATCTTGTTAAGCCATTTTAATCATTATCTTCTTGTCGTTAAAGTTGAAAAGCTTTTAAGTAACACGGCAATACTTACTACCTAATTTTTAAATTCGCGTGTTTTCAACCAGTCATTGTGGCTTCGCGGTTCGACTATTGGATTGGCAACGAACAACATGTGGGTTCGAAAACACAATCCACCTTTTATCAATTTCTTTTTTTATTTGTTTTTATTTATGATTTCTACAATATTTCTTGCATTATTAAAGAACGACCAATATGATTTTCGTCTAACAACTTTTCTGGAAAACAAATGGGTAAATAAATAAAACTATAATTATGTCCTCAAATGAGTAGGACTAAGTAAAAGTTTACTTCGTGGGGTAGATGAATACTAAATTGATCTTAGTGATAAAAGTCAGTCTATCTACGCCTAAACAGTGACTGCACACAAACATTTCTAAAACGTTTGACGTAAATCGTGAAAAGTATTTTTAATGAATTTGGTGTAATCAAAGCGTCCTGTCGTAACTTAAGACTATACAAAACATTGCTGGCTGGATGTCGTCTATGGGACCTGATGAATTGGTAGAAGTTGGTGGTCGATTTAATAGTAGTCAGTATTTGGAGATTCTGCGTGACGTCCTGCTGCCGACTGTGCGAATTGCCTATCCAAATACAGATATTTACTTCGTGCAAGATAACTGCTCCATCCACCATGCAGGCATTGTGAAGAATTGGTTAGCTGCTCAAGAAGGTGTAACTGTTATTTACTGGCCATCTAAAACTCCCGATTTGAACCCTATAGAAAACCTATGGGGTCAAATGGTTTTAAATTGGAACACATCCGAAGTGCGAAATAAAAACAATTTGGCTGATCCGAGATCGTGTCATCGACATGGGAGCACATGAGAGGAAAAGATTTGTGTTGGAATATGGTGTGCGGTATGCGTAGCCGCTTACAGCAAGTTATAGGAGACGGTGCGCCACTCCGCTACTAACTAATCTACTTACCTATAAGTATTTTGAAACACACTATGTAAGTAAATGCTCAATTGAATGAATGCTAAACCATTAAAATGTTGCAGATTCTGTGGTGATGTTATTGTTATAAATGGAAATGCATTTTTCTATTCAAATAACATGTTGATTCACTACATAATTATGCTTAGCTACAAATATGTAAAACTGTTCACAAATTCATTCATTTTCTCGCATTTATACATCAATGTTTTCTCGATAACAAACTTCGAAGCATTAGCATGACTTTTTTAAATGTTTATAAATGGTTAGGTTTGAATATGATATTATAAAATGTATTAATTTTGAACTATGAGCATTGCAACTTACTTATGCATATTTTAATGAAATAATAAACATTTTTATTACTTGCAATGATTTTGTTTCATTTCTATACAAACTGCCCATTTAAAAAGATATTTCCTGACTTCATTCGTTAAAAAAAAAGATAATAGTTAAAAACAAAACATTGCTAACAAAAGCTGTATTTAGGTTTCTCCTGGTTTCGAACGCGGACAACGATGAATATCGAGCTGCCTTAGTGACCATGAGACCAACTCAACTCTTGTAATATGTATTGAAATTCCACCTTAGTTGTGATAATAGACACAATATTCTAAAGAATTTGAACCATATCGTAATTTTCATAAAGTTCATTATCGCACAATCACACCCAGCTATTAAAATGAATCACGGAATTTAGCTATTAACCGTAGACAACTTTAAAATGTTACTGATGCGCGATATTTTTTTGTTATTAATCCACCCTCGCCTTGGTTTTTTTTGTAGTCTTAAAACTCATTAGCCTTTCAACTTTAACAACAACAATATAATGATTAAAATCGCTTAACAACATGATTTATCGAAATGCTTGCACGGATTATTCCAAATGTTCACGATAAGGTTCAAATTCGCTATCACTCAAGTGGGTCAGATAATGTTGGCCACCGACTGTACCTACGTAGTGCAGCGAAAAAAAGAAAAACACAGACTGTCTTCGCCATATTTTGATTCCCACCTGACGCCTGAGTCCCAACAGAGGGAAGGCTAAGTATGCTACCAATATCGTGTCAATAGAGAATATTCACTCATACAAGTTCTGTTGCAAACACATGCAGACGTGAAAGTGTCTAAACTAGCAGCTGATTTGTCAAACCAAATTGTACCACGCTACCAAGAACGCATGAAGTGCACAAAGCATACGTTGTTAAGGTGAATGAGTAGTGGTAGACCGCGAAATTCAAATTTTCTTACGTTTTTTTGCAATTTGCAGGTCAGTGTCAGATTGTATCTAGATCAAAATATAATTCGCGACAATAACAGGTACATATTTAGAGAATAAATCACCAATATCACCAATATTATCATTAATATATCTTTCTATGTTAGATTTCTACCACCAACCACCAATCTCTCATGGAAAAGTGCTTATGGTATAGAAATCTAACTTAGAAAGATGTATTAATGATTCTAATGATTGTAATTCTGTAAATTCCCAACTGTGACATTCACCTTAACAATAAACCGGTGAGCATGTGTCGATAAACATTCGTTTGTGTTTGATAACGTGTGTGTGGGTGTTAAGTGTGACATAAGCTGCCAGACGTGTTTTTAGTGCGAAGTGCATAATGTTTACACTTTTACATTGTGTCATTATTATTATTGTAAATGGAGGGGTTTAGGCCAAACCCTTCCATCGTTTAGGTAAGCTACGAGTACTTTGTATATTAAATCTTTTAAAGTAGATAAATTGTCTACTTTATCTTATCTTTTGACATGCTAGAAAAAAAGGATTCGGCGCACAATGCCACATTCGCAAAATGACATATTGACGCAAAATTACGCATTCGCAAATAATGTCTTTTCTCAATGTGCCACACAAGCAAAATGCCACACTATCAAAAAAACACAGTCTCAAAAAGTCTTATCACATAATAATGACAATAAAAGATTGTTAAAGTCACTTAGTTAAAGCCAGGGTAGGGATTATTTTGCCTACAGGACCAACACATTGGCTTGTATACAAGGTGGCAGAGAATTTGACGTGCAAACTGTAACCATGAATTCACCACATTTGATCAAATTTTATGATTATATTATCGTATATAATTATTATCATCATATTCTAATGCACTGTCTATAATCTATTCTTCTTCTTCGTCGTACCGATGATTTTATTACCATAATTTAAATAACCTTTTTTTTTAGGTTGGTAAATCGTCAAATGACCCCACCCGCTCTGGTGGAGCGGAAGGGAGTGTCAGACTCTTACTGACTAAAACCCACCCGTGTTCCTTCCTTAGCCCTTTATGTTTCGGGCCAGCGGTAACCCTTTCGGACAATCCCGCTGACCTTATAGGCCCTCTAGCATAGACAATTGTCAGTTATAAAAAAAATCTGCTGTTTTATAAAAAAGTGCAATGCATGTGCGGTCAAACGAACGAACGACGAAAAATTTCAACGCAGGGGCGTTCAGTATCTTGTAGGTACCGAACTAATGGTTTCAGGTTGCGCCTCGGTGTCCCTGCCACCCTATACAAGGTGTAACGTTAAATGCGCAAAACCTCTTAAGGGGTCATTGTGCTTATCGTTATGAACAACTTTTACTATTTGACCAAACTTAAAATCGCAAAAAAAAAAATCAGCTGTTTAGTACATTTTGGCGAGTTATGCGAGCATAAATGTAGCGAACAACTGATTTTGTTTTCGCGATTTCAGCTTGGGTCCCATAGTAAAAGTTGTTCATAATGATGAGTACAATGACCTCTTAAGAGGTTTTGCGCATTTAACGTTACACCTTGTATAAGGGTCAAAGCTTTGGTATCAAATGGCCAAAAGTGTCAGGATTTACCTACCTAATTCGTTTTTCTTCTTATTATTATTATTCTATAGGCAAATGAACAGCATTTTCTTATAATTTGTTTCATGTTATTCCTAGTATGTAAGTAGGTACTTATTTGCAAGATGTGCTTCGTGCTCTGTTAAAGTATATTTATATTTTTAGCCAATTTTTTTTTTTTTAACATTTTTTATTTCATTTATTCAAATATTTGAAGATTTATTTCAATGAATAAGCAGATACTTACGGAAACGAGATGAGCTCTCTGCGGCGCCGGCGACCGCGACGACCGCGCACAGCGCCACCAAAGCGCATATGCGCACCATCTGGAAATAAACAGAGATTTCTGATAAATAAACAATGTTTTCAAAGTAAACCAGTGCATTGGAAAATATGTTTGGACTGGTGTCGTATTATAAATCATGATTCCAGTGTAAGAGAGAGACGGACCTACATATGACCGCGACCGCTAGCATCATGCCTTTTGCGCACTGGAATCATGATGGCATTAATACTACAAAAACCGCGTTACTTGTCGGATAAATTATCATCATCACCATCATTTCAGCCAAAAGACGTCCACTGCTGGACATAGGCCTCCCCCAAGGACCTCCACTTCGACCGGTCCTGTGCTTCCCGCATCCAACGGGTTCCTGCGGCCTTCACAAGGTCGTCGGTCCACCTTGTGGGAGGCCTTCCGATAAATTATATTGTGTCCAAAATTTAGGAATTTGAAAAAAATGTGGTTTTGAAAAAAAACGCTAGGTACGGATAAATTATATTGTTTCCAAAATTTAGGAATTTGAAAAAAATGTGGTTTTTCTATTTCGTGTAACTTGTTAAGGATGTGGTAGGGATTTAACATTTTGGTATATGTTTTTTGTTTGACTCTTTGGTCTAGTATCATGTAAAAGGAATACAACGATTCAACGAATAGCAAAGTTATAACTGTTTTTTACTTTTTTCGACACCACGGCGTCACGGAAGTTATATTTACTTTAAAACATAGAGAATTATCATATCAAAGTTTACTCAAAGTAGTTTTAAATATTATTCATTTATTTTGTTAAAAAATGAGTAATGTCGTTTTGGCACATACGCCGATTTTTTCCGAGCGCACGCACACTATAGCCATCACTCTTTTTTTGCGTTTCACAAGTAATTGCATCACTTTCGCTCGCTTAGTAGGTTTTCGAGGATTTTAGATTTAGACAGATTGAGAATGAGATCAGACTGTGAACGTTCTTCAAATTATGAGAATTGCTCCTAAGATCGAATTACATGTATAACGTAACAATTAAAATCCAAACCATCGCAGCATTGTTTATAAACAATACATTGCAATTAAAAACATCTAATCAGGTCATTAAATCGACACCATTCCACAACTACCCTCGGTTTCAGTCAAAAATCAAAGTAAAACAAGTCAAGGTCTAATTAGCATAGCAGCCAAATAGATAAATCTATTGTTTGATAAGTCTGGGAATTGAACCGGGGACCACAATTAACAATTACTTAACTTGTAACGTGAGACGCATGACGCAACGTTAACGTAAACGTTCGCGTTAGATATAGACTTAGAATGTAGATCACTGGATAGGTATATGCATAATAAAGTATTCTATATAAGTATTGTGTATGTGGGGCGATGGTAATCAAAGTCATAAAGTCAATCAGGGAAGGATTGTGGTGTAAAAATTCATATTAATATTATAAATGCAAAAGTGTGTCTGTCTGTCTGTTACCTCTTCACGCTTAAACCGCTGAACCGATTTAGATAAAATTTGGTATAGAGATAGTTTGAGTCCCGGAAAAGGATATAGAATAGTTTTTATCCCGATATTCCCACGGGGTCGACACTTATGCTGGTGAAACCGCGGGGCGCTGCTAGTATTAAATATTATCAAGGTTTTTCATGATTCGGTAGTTAGATTGTGGTATGGGAACGTACTAGTCTTGATAGTATTGCAAACATTGAAATAATTATGATTGCGATTTTAATTTTGCTTAATTGTAAAAGCATTGACCGACTTTAACATTTAATTTGCAGTTTTTTTACGAAATTAACCTAATTATTTTCTTGCACCACCCCATACTCCCCGTGGGTGTCGTAAAAGGCGACTAAGGGTCTTACCGGAGAATGGGCAGCAGCGTTCTCTATGCATTCCACCACCATACCATACTGCGATCGCCAACCCGCCTGCCAAGCGTGGCGATTATGGCAAATCCTCCCCCTTTAGGGAGAGGCCTATGTCCAGCAGTGGATCTCTTTCGGCTGAAATGATGATGATGATGATGATTTTCTTGCAAAGCTTTTCCAAATCAATAGTCATATAATCAAATTAGGCTGAGAATCAGCAATTTTCGAACGCCAAAATTACATAAGACAGTCCCCCAAAACGCCCGCCCTTCACCACGTCCTTGTGCTTTCACTGGTGAGAAGAAGTGGCGCAACAAACTCCCCAGCAGCACAGCTGTCTGATCATTTGAACATGTTTGATTCTGATCTCACATAAACATAATCACCAGCAGTTCCCACTGCTGGGACACAGACCTCTGTGTGAGAGGGAGTGGGCCGTAATCCACCACGCGGGCCCAGTGCGGGTTGGCAGATGTCACATGTCTTCGAATTTTTGGTTCTAGGACATGCCGGTTTCCTCACGATGTTTTCCTTCACTGTTTTGAGAGCAGTGGTGATGAAAGAATTGAAAAAAGTAAAGCGCCTGTCTGGGTTCGAACCTACGACCTACAACTCGTAAGTCGCGGCCATTACCATTGGGCCACCACTGCTGTATTTTGATTCTGATCTCGCTGTTACTTTATTGAAGACTAACATCTATCATGTCTGTGTGGTGCCCGGACTTAAAGAATAGCACCACCCCATACTTCCCGTGGGTGTCGTAAAAGGCGACTAAGGGTCGTACCGGAGAATGGGCAGCATTCTCTATGCATTCCACCACCATACTATACTGCGATCGCCAACCCGCCTGCCAAGCGTGGCGATTATGGCAAACCCCCCCTATTTTGGGGGAGGCCTATGTCCAGCAGTGGACGTCTTTCGGCTGAAATAATGATGATGATGATGAACATCTATAAAATTAACTGATTCTAAAGATTGAAATTTGACTTTCAGGATGCCTAGGTGAAGTAAGTACTGAAGAAAATCCAGGTAACAGGAAACACAACTTTATTCTTCCACTCAACCTTTCTGTACAATTCCTCAAGTCAGAATGTTCAACCGACCTTTTCCCGCTTCCCAAGTCTTGACAATTTGCGCGGTAAAATCGAGTTCTGTGATTGGTTAACGATTTTATGTCGTCAACCAGTCAGAAGCATCCAACGACCTACTCACAAACTAAAGTGTTGCCAGTACAAAATATTCGAATCAAATAGTTACTGGCCTGGAAACTAGTCTTTTTGCGTTTAAATTTAATGAAATAAAAATGTAAATTAACGAACCCTAACACATCTAATAGGTATAGCCTCATTTCAATATACACATTTTTACATAATCAGCTTATAATGGTCCCACAGCTGGACCACGGGCCTCCACTCTTCGAGAGCGAGTGGGCTGAGTGCGGGTTGGTAGATCTACACTATATATAATAATATTATAAAGAGGAAAGATTTGTTTGTTTGTTTGTATTAAATTGGCTCCGAAACTACTAGACCGATTTGAAAAACTCTTTCACCATTAGAATCCTACATTATCCCTGATGAACATAGGCGATAGAATATTTTCAAAAACGTTAGGGATCCGTATGAAAACTTCGATAATGTAACCCAAGGTGTGAAAAAAATACCAATAAAAATCTTTATATCGCGTACGCTGCGGAAACTTTTGGCAATAGAGCAAAGTGATGTACTACAGTTTTATAGAGGACATCAATATCTACAAAAAAGTCCAGAATACCATATGTCTAACTATTACAGTTTTGTCACAATAACTACTTTTCCATGTTTAAATATGCCAGCAATAGAAACGCCGAAAAATCCTAATATCTTATTTTTGTTAAATATCAATATCTACCCGTGCGAAGCCGGGGCGGACCGCTAGTGTCGCATATGTTTGAATTTTTGACGTGGCTCTTACTTTCCTTTAAAACTGAACTGACGCAACGCGTTTCCCTTTTAACTTGCTAATTCATTGCCTAAAGCTAGTCACACATCAAATATAACACATTACTCTTACTCGTCAAAGTAATCCCTCCGTCACGAGCGTAACAGCAAAATGTGTAATGTGTTGTATATATACCTACATATGTATAGGCATTTTACACATTTCGTTGTGTAAAGTGGAGTAAATTAGTGTATACTTAGCTTTAGGTCATACTCGATATGTTTTGATTAGATGAAAAGGAAACGAGTGAAACAGCCAATTGGAACCGTGCACCTAGCTTCTGACGTTTCATAAGTGCCCATAGGTCTAAGCGACTTATTAAGGGGCTTACATGACCTAAAGCGCGGTCACTGTCGGACTGCATAGAAAAGAAAGAGAAGCGCGATGACACAACGCTGGTAATTTATTGCAAAATATGAATTCATTATTTAATTAAAAATATTGTTTGGACTAAAAAATTAAAACACTAGTATTTTAGTATGTTGCTTGTAGAATAATCTGACAAAAAATCAGAATAAATTTATGTATGGTTTTTATTGTAAAAAGAATTTTTTTTATCGATTCAATTTATTTGTATTATGTTTTCAACACACTAATACCTAGCATATATCCTAAAGAATATAATATATTTTTCTGATTTTGTTTACTGTAGTCGATCATATACTTTTATTGTTTCAATCTTGCATTTTTTGTGTTTAGGTCCTGTAAGCCCCTTAAGTGAAATAAAATATTTTGATTTTGGGTGTATTGTCAACTTTGGCATCGTTTAGTTCTGCGGCTATATTTAGGTCTGATGAGAATCTATGATTGATATACAGACGCCAAGCACATCAAGCTACCTGAAACTGCCAAATTTTCCCAATCAATTTTGAGCCTTATGCTTTAGCGGTAAAGGTAACAATCTATTAAAGAAAATTGACAGATTATTGTAGCTTGAAGTGCTGGCGTCTGTACCTACCTAATATAATTTAGGTCAGTAAAAGTGAGACCAGCGATTTGAGGCCAGCGGTGGCTTAGTGTTAATTAACGGCCTCGACTTACGAGTTGCAGGTCGTAGGTTCGAACCCAGCCAGGTCGGCGCTTTATTTTGTGTAAATAATGTCATCACCACTGCTCTCAAAAACGGTGAAGGAAAACATCGTGAGGAAACCGGCATCAATTCCCATCCCCCATCCCATCCACCAATCCATCCACCCATCCATCCATCCCATCCCATCCATTCATCCACCCATCGGCCATCTGGGCCTGCGTGGTGGATTACGGCCCACTCCAGTGGAAACATTATAAGCTGATTATTATGCCAGTCTTGAAGTATTAAATATGTTTTGTTTCTTCACGATCTTTTCCTTCACCGTAATGAGAGCAGGTGGTGAGAAAATTATTTACACATAGTAAAATGCCTTTCTGGGTTCGAACCTACCTACCACTCGTGCACTCTGAGTCGCAGCCGTTACAACTGAGCCACCATTATTATTGATCCCTTCAAGACCATCGTGCCAAAATGTAATTTTTAACATCTTTTTTTGCGGATGGGAAATCATCAAATGACTCCTCCCGCTCTGGGTGGAGCGGAAGGGAGTGTCAGACTCTTACTGACTAAAACCCACCCGTGTTCCTTCGTTAGCCCTTTAGGCCCGTTCCGGGCCAGCGGTAACCCTTTCGGACAATCCCGCTGACAATTTTTAACATCTTGGTTTGATGGGAAATCGGCATTTCAAAACCTAGTAAGGACTCAAAATGAGTTTTTACAGGAGAGCGCATAAACGTAATTTTACTATCTTTAATATGGTATTGGTCGTATTTGGTTGGTATTTGGTCTTGATTTCAAAAACCTAGCAACTTATCTAGAGACTTATTAGGTTTTGAATTAGTTAGTTTTAAAGTGGTCACGAGGGATTGAATGGTGCACTTACTAGGCATCGATGCTTAAATATATCTGCTTTTATGTAAGTTTAAAACGCTGGTGTTTTTGTATTTGATAGAGACCCTAGGTTAGCAAGATTATGCAATAAAACGATTTTTGTAAAAGTTTTCCTTACTAGGTTTTGAAGTGGGGCAGCCCATAAGCCGAAATAACCTGCCGCAATTATGTTAGTTTTTACATATTTTAGGTGATGATCTATTTGCAAATTTTTATTTTTATATATTTTTTTTGGCAATATTTGCAGTGTGTATATTTTGTTCCACAGTACTTTTATACTAGACAAGCTCTAGACGTGAAGACCTGTAGGTAATTGGCTGTCAGATTATCGTACTGTTATTTATCACTATTGTATTTAGCTGTAAGTCTTAAAAAGTCCTCAAATAAATAAATAAAATGTATAGAATTTATTAGAAAGGTCAGGTAATTTAGTCACCGAAAATTGTTAGCGTGAACTTGGAAGTACTTCCCTAACTTACGCAAGTTGTACCTAAATCCGTACCCCAGACAGTGTTTAAGAAGAAATACTCGTAATACTTTATGACAAAACGACTTATGTAATTGCTCGATCGGTCATATTTCGCCGCCCATTGATAAATTCCGAGCAAACAATGGGCGGTAAATTGTGAACAAACGTGGCCCATTGAGTGCACAGCCATCACAATGGTCACAAGTTAATTTTGTCACACCCGGATGAGCATGACACATTCTTTAATAATTCAATAGGGTTAAAACTTGTGACCTTACGAGTGAGAACTATGTGAGGAGAAAACTATTGTTTTTGAATTTTGGGTCATTTTGACCTCTGATGCAATGAAATGTTAGAGTTCATTGCTTGTAGACGAGCGGTTGAAACGCGGCGTTTTGAACGACGCGTTTAAGAATTTGTGATGTTTATAAATTTATTTGTTTAGCAACATAAACTCATTACACGATATCCCAAGGCAGTACGGGAATTATTTATTATTTTATTATAAGCCTGTGTTGACAAACTGCAGCTTAAAGGCCTCCCTTCCCTCCTTTCACTTTTCCCCGTCTACTGCGATTGTAAGGCAGTTGTTTAATTAAGGGCTGATTTTTCAATCGACAGATAATTTTTATTCGTGGAATAAAATTGACGTCTGACAGTTTTTGTATGGAAGAACTGTCAAAAATTCAAAATTATTCCTCCGCTAAAATTATCTGGCGTTGGAAAAATCAATCATAAGTCATAATCATAAGTTCATAAAACATAATTAAATAATGTGAAAAACAAAAACAACTTTTATTTTAATTTACCGTCATAGTAACCAACATTTCAAACTCATAAAATCATAATCACCTTTTCCCAACCATGTTAGAGTCGGCTATCAGTCTAACCGGATGCAGCTGAATACCAGTATGCTCATGCAATCATTACAATAAAATAAATAAGTGTCTATTCATCATAATTCAATTGTTATAAAAGTAACACACTGAACCAATAAGGCAGTTATTACAAAAACAAATTACACATTTTATTGTCTTCATTACCCGTTACTAAATCGATTAGCGATAACCTGAAACAACACTTCGTTGCATGAATATGCATATTAAAGTATAAGAAAGAACATAATTTATTTCCCACACGTTAAGTTCACACATAAGCCTATTGTTTGTCTAATCATATTAATGAATTCAGTCGGACTACCATCAATCTTGTTGCAACATTTAGCTCGTAAAACGCTTTTATTATGTTATTCTTAACCCGTTTGTGCGTAGAAAAGAATTACTGTTTTATTTTATTACCATTTTAATGGATTGAGGAGTGAAACGTATTGGAAATTCCTGGGATATTGTTTAATTATGTTTTACTTCAGAGAGAGTGAGGCACGGCCTAAGAAACGCTGGCGTGGCGCTTATGACTAGTTCCTACCGATTGACCGAAGAAGGCAGAACATAAAAAAACTGGAAACTTATGGAGGACGGGTCGTCCCAGCAGTGGGACAACATACTAAGTTAAATTAAGTTAAAAAAATTGAATATTTTGACAGAGATGAAATTGAAGCTTAATAGTTATAGTAGGTGGAACTCCTTACAAAAGAGCTAGTCTGGGGAATTACCTGGGGAATCCATTTCTTCCGCCGCAGGGTTGCCATTTGATGAATAAGAGAGTCAGAATTAATCACTAATTATCACTCGTATTTGAACTATGTATAACAAAATTATTTTAACTAAAGACGTTAGTCTACTTCCGAAAAATGTATAGTCGGTTTTTTTTATTTGTTAGTCTGTACTGTCCCACTGCTGGGAGAATTCCCATCCAGGAACTCTTCCTGCGCCACCACGAACCAGCCCTCGCGGTACGCATTAAGACCATCTCGCCATGTCTTTCTAGGCTGGTTTCGGCGGCGACCCATTATGTGGAAGCTCTTGCCCAGCAGTCATTGTGCATGCGGCTGATGTAACCCGCCCAATCCCATAGTCGGTTATAATATAAAAATATTATAATGAAACGTACGTCAATAAAGTGACATCAACAAAAACGCTCGTCTGCCTCTTCATAGTTCATTACAAACACGGTGACTGACATACTGACACAAAGCTTAGTCCTAATCTACGGAAGAAAAAAAAAACACTCTGGGAGTGCCGCCAGAAGTGAAAATAAAACACAAACAGAATACTTTGCCATCATCAACCTAGTACATCCCGAGGACAGCCGAAGCGGGTATTTTTTTAATTGTCTTACAAACAAAACTCGCGCGGTGTCGCTTACGGTAGGTAACAGTGGCGCGAGTTCAATGGTTTTTTCCCCATCTAAAAAAAATCCAAAACGCGCCTAAAGAAGTTTTCACTTCAATAAAATACGAAGCAGCAATAGTACCTAATCATACTAGCCTGTTAATGTACCACTGCAGAGCAAAGGCCTCTTCTCAAAAATTGTCCTCCAGAACGTATTTCGGCCGCCAATTCCCAACGGAGACTAGCCGTCGGCGCGGGATATATTATAGTGCACAAGTGTGTGCGCAGACACAGGAGTACTCTATCTACCTTCACTCTCATAGTCCTATGAGACGGCACACAATCCAGCACGACAACAATATACCTAAGTTCTTAATATAAATCTGAGGGGTCTAAAAGGCCCCGCTGGCCCTTAACATAAAGAGCTAAGGAAGGAACAAGTGTGGGTTTTAGTCCGTAAGAGTCTGACACTCCCTTACGCTCCACCCAGAGCGGGAGGGGTCATTTGATGATTTCACACACCAAAAAAAAAAAAAAAGGGGTCAAAACGCCCGTCTGCAACGCAAAGATGTACAGTCAGTTACATAAACAAGATGTATGCCGAGAACACTCTCAGTATCACCGTTGCACGTCACATTACGTAATAGTGCGTTGTCATATTATGACACTTGACCTCACGACTGTACACTTTAGAAAGGAAGCGATTTTCTGTCGGATTTTTTTTTGTGATTTTGATAATTTCCATATTTTGAGAGAGATTGCTTTTAAAGATTTGTAATTGGAATTGAGCTAGATAATGATAATATTGATAGATGTGATTAGTTATGTTTAAAATAATGTGGAATAACATTTTTACGAATGGCGTTAAACTGTTACGGTAGGAAATAGGAACTATTACATTACTTTATTACTTAGGGGGGCCCGTGGCTAAATAATAACAGCCGCACAGGTCGATCGATCAGGTTAAGCTACGCTTGCCGCGGTTGGTCTGTGGATGGGTGACCATCTTTACATACCGAGACCCCTCCGTGCCTCGGAAAGCACGTTAAGCCGTTGGTCCCGGCTGTCATTCGTGGATCTTTGACAGTCGTTACGGGTAGTCAGAAGCCCGAAAGTCTGACAACCAGTCTTACCAAGGGGTATCATATTACCCAGTAGCTGGGTTGTGGAGGTCAGATAGGCAGTCGCTCCATGTAAAATACTGGTATTCAGCTGCATCCGGTCAGACTGGAAGCCGACCCCAACATAGTTGGGAAAAGGCTAGGCAGATGATGATGATTACTTAGTAACTAACTTCTGCCCGCGACTTCGTCCGCGCGAAATTTTATTGTTCCCCCGACCCACCCCGTGGCATCTCATCACCAGCCCTCGCTATTACTTAGTTTTTAAGATGAATGACCTAGTCGTGCGCACGTAATAAGATCAAGGCGAACAAACCGGACTGGGCTTTCTTTAAGCTCTGTGGCCTTAGTGTGAGTTTTTTCACTCACGTTCGATTGCGAGCGCGTTAGAATTTTGTAAGGGAAATTAGGTTTCTCCTAGTGACCACCAGGTGGCGCTATAACTTTTTTCCATACAAAATTCTAACGCGCTCGCAATCGAACGTGAGTCGAAAAAACTCACACTAAGGCCACTGAATGGTATTATCTAGGGCTGCCATCGCCTAAATTACGGACCCTGGATAAAAACTTCAAAAACCCCGGTCATTTGGGTGAAATAAAAAAATTTCTCAGGACTTAGTCGAAGAAAAAAACGCAATAAAATAAAAACATCGTTTAGTATCATATTATTATTTTTTTTATAGAACATCAACTTAAACCTCAACAATACAAATGTTTAATTTACTAATCAATTATACACTGTTCACTATGTGAGAGGTATTCTGGTAACAAGAATAATTAGGAACATAGGAACGCTTTTTTTTTTTTGGTATCCAAGAAAAGACATTTTTTTAAATGAAAAGTAAATTTTGAATTGTCACGAGCGCACGAGTATATTTACCTCGCGGCGAATTTTTAAAGATATGATGAGGTATGCTTTAATTTATTCCAAATCATTCAAAGTCGGATTTCCCCTAAAATAGAAAGTGTCCGGGTTTCACCCCCACTATTGAAAAACCCCGCCCGGACGCTCCCCAGACGCCCTCCAAACTAGGACAAATCAGGGGAAACCCGGACGGATGGCAGCCCTAGTATTATCACATAAAGCCGATCTAGAAAACTGAACTTACGCTTACTAGTTTTATTAGTCGATTTGCACGAATTTAATCTCCCGAAACGGGCAAATCGTCACTTTTAAATTTAAATAATATTATTTTTGCACGACTCTTAATGCGAATCATTAGAGAGTGCTTTACGAACGAAAAAAAAATTTTGCCTCCTTTCTGCAACTGTTTCTATTGTTGCTATTGGTTAGTGGAAAAATACCAACAACCTCTTAAGAGGTCATTGTACTCATCATTATGAACAACTTTTACTATGGGACCAAACCTGAAATCGCGAAAAAAAAATCAGCTGTTCCCTACATTTTGACGAGTTATACGAACATAAATGTATGGAACAGCTGTTTTTTTTCGCGATTTCAGATTTGGGCCGTATAATATATATATTATATTTGGGCTGTATAATATATTATATTTATTATATTATAGTAGGATAACTGATACGTCACTTGTCTTATAATGGGTGCGTTCACATACATTTCCACTAGCACAGACACCACTACCTACTTCGACTAAACCGATTCCTATATTAATTCATGGCCCCCTGTTTCAATACTCAATTCTTTATTGCATTCCTTAGGTATTACATAGATGGTATTACAAACTAAATGATCAATATGGACCCTGTCAGGCACAGCAACATTTGGAGAGAGAAAGAGGGCTTTTTTAGGGTTCCGTACCCAAAGGGTAAAAACGGGACCCCATTACTAAGGCTTCGCTGTCTGTCCGTCTGTCTGTCACCAGGCTGTATCTCAAGAACCGCGATAGCTAGACAGTTGAAATTTTCACAAATTATGTATTTCTGTTGCCGCTATAACAACAAATACTAAAAATAAAATAAAATGAATATTTAAGGCGCCTCCCATACAGCAAACGTGTATTTTTCGGCGTTTTCGCCTTGTGGTACGGAACCCTTCGTGTGCGAGACCGACTCGCACTTGGCCAGTTTTTTTTTGCGGATGTGAAATCATCAAATTAATGACTCCTCCAGCTCTGGGTTAGCAATTCAATATTAAGTATTATAAACTGCATAATAATGTAAATATCATTTTCAAATAATGTATACAGTGCAAAGTGGTATGTTTTTGTGAAATAAATACTTTATTATTATTAATTATTAGATGTGCTTAATTGGGTATATAATTATGTATGTTTATAGTATTATTAGGTTTGTGTATATAGGTATAGTATATTAGTTATTTTAGGTAAGTATAACGTAAAAGTAATGCAGGAAATTATTATGAAGTTTTTTAAAAATATTTTCATTATTATTACTATGTTATTATTTGTGCATTCATATTTGTTTGTTTGACATGAATAATTTGATTACTACGGTAAACGTAGACAGTACCTATTTTTAAAAACATTCAATGTATACTGACAATCTAAACTAATAATAATAATTGATTCAGATATCAGTACTTCTGGACACGGCCCGCATTGTTAGGAGGTTCCTCTCTCTGAAGCCCTGACCGCCGGTAGCTCTTGGACCCTCTTCCCGATACCGGTGGGCTACTATTTTTTCTATTTTTAAGTGTTTTTTAATTTTTATATTCTGGTATTTAAAAATATAATTTATATGTTTAAAATGAAATAAAGGAGAACAGATAATATTTTTTTTTTCTTATAAAAACGTTGCCCCACACTAGGAATTTCTCCTGTATTGTATGTGCGTTAACAAACACTTAAACTTACATACACAAACAGCCAGACCGGAACAACTACTTGTAGGTCATACAAATATTTGTTCCGTACGGGAATCGAACCCGCGACACGCAGCGCAGCAGTCAATCACTTAACCACTGCGCCAACCGTGCCGTCAATAATAAACTGTCAGAAAATCACGCATCCTCATTTCTTGTACCCACCATACAGCCGCCATACTGCGTGTTATATTACTATAGCTTTATTACGTTATCACATGGCGCTTATGTGCATCATATGTGACGATACAACCACACACCAGACGATCATATTACCTAAAGCTATGCAATCCCTCCAAACCAAAATTACAAATAAGGAAACATTTAAAATCCTTCCTTCTACCACATTTCCCACCGACATGATACCAAACGAAGCAACAGTAATATAACACACTGCATGGCGGCACTTTCCCTCCATAACCTACGTTCTTTAGGTCCCTACATGCCTAGTAGAGATGGCCGACTGTGACTTTGGCCGACTATCCGACAGGCCGACTGATCGGTTGCAAAGAACACCGACTATTCGGCCAAGCTGATCGTTGCTTTCGGTGGAGTTCGGGTGTACAAAACCGATTCTAAAATAAATACATAATAAACAATAATTTACGTACGTTCTTCATTCGAAAAATAATTGTAAAATGTTTTTTAGTAAAAATTATTTATTTTTATCTATCGGCTGATTTTTTTACCGGTTCCAATTTTTTACAGGGTGTTTTACCCATGAATATAACAACTTTCACTGTGGGACCAACTCTGAAATCACGAAAAAGAATGATCTGTTTAATACAAAAGTAACCTACTTGACCAAAATGTATGAAACAGCTGTTTTCTCTTTTCGTAATTTTCAGAGTTGGTCCCATAGTGAAAGTTCGAGGACGACATAGGACGAGTTCCTAATCCTAGATTATATTACACGCTGTAATGCTGTTCTAAAACAAAAATTACGATTTCATTTCAATTACTCTTTTTTTTAGCTTTTTAAGCATAGAAATATGAATTAAGTAAAGAGCCAGTTGGCTCTTTTCCAACTAACCACTGTGCCAGACTAAAAATATGGCCGGATACTCCGGCTATTGTCTATTGTCTGTGTGGTGCCGGACTTAAAGAATACCACTACCCCTTACTTCCCGTGGGTGTCGTAAAAGGCGACTAAGGATCGTACCGGAGAATGGGCAGCAGCGTTCTCTATGTATTCCACCACCATACCATACTGTGATCGCCAACCCGCCTGCCAAGCGTGGCGATTATGGCAAACCCTCCCAAAATTGGGGGAGGCCTGTGTCCAGCAGTGGACGTCTATCGGCTGAAACGACGACTCCGGCTATTCCGACAAGCCGGTACATCTCTAATACCTAGCTCTGCCTAGGTCTCGTGGGAGCTTACTGATAGCATCTTAAAGTGCTAACAAGGAGTGTAGAACGTTTTGTCGCCTGTCTAACCAGCATCTTGCTTGCAATTATGCCTTAAATGGTAGTCTTTTACTTCGAAGGTAATTTGTTGGTGTTGCTCTTGGGTCGTGAATGTTATCTGCTGTCAAATCTCTTGTTATATTTGTGACTGATTGATGTTGGACGAGTGTTCGCGAGCGTGACTACTGAGCGAACTATACTTAGTTCCATCCCCGGGCCTGGCAGTATTTTTGGGGTTATTCCAATATAAATGCTGCCAGTCTTCTGGGTACGTTTCCGGATGACAGCGATGCGTACGAGTACTTTGACGCCTAAGTGTCCTTTGTTTTTGTATTTACTTGTATAGTAAGTTAGTCATTTAATTTAATACCTATCTAGAGTATAAATAGTTTGTATTAGTTTAGATAAAAGTGGAGTCATCATCATCTGCCTAGCCTTTTCCCAACTATGTTGGGGTCGGCTTCCAGTCTAACCGGATGCAGCTGAATACCAGAATTTATAGAGTAGCGGAGCCTGAATAAAGCGGAGTAAAAATGAAAAAAAAAAAGTTTTTAAATCAGCCCGGAATTAAGATTTGAGACCAATAAAGGGTCATATCATTTTACGTGGGATTAAATATTTAACATAATACTTAGGTATTGTCGAAATGTGTGTTTCTATACTATACATAGGTACATAATTACGTCTCTGCCTTCGTAGAATGCATGCGGTATATTATATTAACATAACAGTTTTCTTTGTGTCCAATACTAGTGTTTGAATGATGGTGATGACGTCAAAATGCAGGTATCTACAAAAGCACTTCTGCCAATCTTCTTCATTGAACTCTTACAAAACTTACAACACCATAGAGGTAACAAATAAACCTACAAAATACGCAATACCAACATTACAATACAATAATATCGTTCGTCATAACTTATCGACGATATATCGCCGATTTTATTCGACACGCCATCCAATGCAACACTCTTCCTGCTGAGCGCGCGTGTGGTTTTATAAAAGTGATGGTACAAAATTATGTAATACCTAACGTAAAATGTGCTTTTTGAATGGTTATATAAATGAGGTATTGTGTTTTTTAAAACAGTGATTGGAAATGGTATTGCGACATACATAAATAAGATGGGTATCGTTTTATAATAAACATTTTATGTTATATAAAATTATATCTGCCTTACAATCTTCATCGATATGAAAGTGCCAAGGAAACGTATTTATTACGACTGCATAAAAAACCTCAAAAAACAAATAATGAATGCGCTTAGTTTATAACGTTCTGAAATGAAATTGATTACCTACATCCATTCCTTCACCGCAGTCTGGTACTGAACGTCATTCTTGACTTGAGTCAAGAATAACGTTCAGTACCAGACTGCGGGCTAAAGAAGAAGTGAGGAAGTGGGAAGTGGGAAGTGTGTGGAGAAGTGGGCTAAAGTGGACCTCTTATCATTGACGATCAGAGGTCCACTTTAGCCCACTTTAGCACTTTAGGCCGGCCATACACGGACAGCTTGAAGCAGCCAGTAGCGACTGCTTCAAGCTGCGACTGCATAGCAAACTACAGTCTTCTATGTACACACATACACGGAACCGCTCGAGCAGTCGCGACTGCTTCTTCGCGGTGAAATTTCATCGTGCGGTCAAGCACTCGCCAGGCATACACTGACTGCTTTAGCTGTCAATTGCTCTCGCGCAGTTACCTCTGCCCGCGCTCTTCATTCCTCGACGAAAATCACAGAGCAGTTGATACCGACTGCTGCAGCAGCAGGCAGGCAGGTCAATCAATCAGTAGCAGCTTCAAGCGGTTGAATTTGAGTGCACGAGCAGTCCATGTATGTTGATCACTGGCTTACTGCTGGAGCATGACCAGCCAAAGAGTAAAAAAATGAAGCAGTTTAAAAAATATCGTTTATTGGGCACATGTCACTTCTTCGAACACAACTTCGGTAGCGGTGTGTACAACCTTCTGGTGGTAACCATTTTTATCTCGCGACTGGACTCCTGCAACACGATTCCTATGGCCTCAACATTTCAGCCGAAAGACATCCACTGCTGGACATAGGCCTCCCCCAATCACCTCCACTTTGACCGGTTCTGTGCTTTTCGCATCCAACGGGTTCCTGCGGCCTTCACAAGGTCGTCTGACCACCTTGTGGGAGGCCTACCAACGCTACGTCTTCCGGTACGCGGTCACCACTCCAGAACCTTTAGGCCCCATCGGCCATCTGTTCTGCGAGCAATGTGCCCTGCCCACTGCCACTTAAGTTTGGCAATTCTTCGGGTTATGTCGGTTACCTTGGTTCTCCTGCGGATCTCCATAAGATCTGACTAAACTACTACTAACTAGATACCTATGGCCTAGGAATGGTAATTTCACTGACAAGAACCACATTACAAGAACCACAACCTTTAGTGTGTAACTAAATATTTAGATTACACTGTCAATTTCATTTGAGAGGCCCGTGGATAAATAAGAACAGCCGCACAAGTCGCTCGATCAGGTTAAGCTACGCTTGCCGCGGTTGGACTGTGGATGGGTGACCATCTTTACATACCGTGACCCCCCCGTGCCTCAGAAAGGACGTTAAGCCGTTGGTCCCCACTGTCATTACTGGTTCTTTGACAGTCGCGCAAGCGGTGCACATCCCTGGTGCGCAGGGTGCGGGTCAGCCCGAACAGTATCCTGAGCGCCTTCGCCCAGCTATTCGACTGCCAGTACATGTATCACTGTGACATGGTACATGTACGGGCTAATGTGGTAATATTGTTTTAATTGTTTTGACTTGTATTTGTATAATTGGATTGTATTGTATTTTTGTATTTAAATTGTATTTTATTGTATTTAATTTAATTTAATTATCATTGTATTAGTTTGTTTTATAATTGGTCCGTGTTGGCCTTTGATTCAAATAAATAATAATAAAAGTTACGGTTAGTCAGAAGCCCGAAAGTCTGACAACCAGTCTTACCAAGGGGTGTCGTATTACCCAGTAACTAGGTTGTGGAGGGCAGATAGGCAGTCGCTCCATATAAAATACTGGTATTCAGCTGCATCCGTTTAGACTGGAAGCCGACCCCAACATAGTTGGGAAAAGGCTAGGCAGATGATAACTGTCAATTTCATTTATGAACAACGTTGTATAGTGGTATGTAAAACCCTTACCCTTTCCATTTCACGACTGGACTTTTGCAGCATGTTTTATGAGCGGTAATTTATTTGCCAAGCATAACGGATTGACATTACATACCTAATAATAATTAGGAACTCTTGCCATTACAGCTATTAAAGAGCAGAGAGGACTGTCTCATACATAATGTATGGCGCACTCATTAATATGGTAATATAATACAGTATGGTAAATATGGTAATATTCTCTGTCCGTTGCATATCCGGTTTGCACTATGACTGTGGAATATTTAGATTATATTTATACAGAATTAGTTAAGTGTCATTATTTTATTTGCATTACATTAATTATGCTTTTGTGTGATATAATTTTAATGTGTGTTACCTAATGAGTTTTGTGAGTCATCGAGATGTCTAGTTTTTGAAATCTGTCTGCTACTGTGTCGTAAAAAATAGAATTTATAGAAAACTAAAAAACTAGAATTCTTTAAATGAAGTTTTCGTCTTTATTAGTTCGGAGAAAGTCAAGCAGTCTTTGTATTATCACTAGCTGCGCCCCGCGGTTTCACTCGCATAAGTTTCGTTCCCTTGGGAATATCGGAATAAAAAGTAGCCTATATGTTAATCCGGGGTGTCAGCTACCTCCATACAAAATTTTATCAAAATTTATCCAACCGTTTGAGCGTGAAGAAGTAACAAACATATAAACACACACTCACATTTACAAACTTTCGCCTTTATAATATAAGTGTAATCATCAATGATTGCCTCAAGGGATATCCTTTGCTCAGCGGGATTGTCCGAAAGGGTTACCGCTGGCCCGGAACATAAAGGGCTAAGGAAGGAACACGGGTGGGTTTTAGTCAGTAAGAGTCTGACACTCCCTTCCGCTCCACCCAGAGCGGGAGGAGTCATTTGATGATTTCCCATCCACAAAAAAAAAAAAAAAAAAAAAAAGGGATATCCTTAATATAGTCACTATACTATGGATACTAGTTTTGATAAATGTAGTTAGATACATTACATTTATTAAAGTAATTAATGACCGTGAGATAATGAGGATGCTTCTTCTTATCTTCTGACAAGCCTTTATAGTCTTTAACAACGCCCAATGTTGAAATGTAGCCAATAAATAGGTACAGACACCAGCACATCAAGCTACCCGAAACTGTCAAATTTTCCCAATCAACTTTGAACCTTAAGCTTTAGCGATAAGGTTGAAAATCTGTTAAAGAAATTTGACAGATTTTAGTAGCTTGATGTGCAGGCGTCTGTACTATACAGGTTGAAATTGAAAACATGCGACAAACCGAAATGGGAGATTGTACTCATCATTATGAACTACTTTGACTAAGGGACAAAACCTGGAATCGCGAAAAAAAATCAGCTGATCCCTACATTTTGACGAGTTATGCGAACATAAATGTAGGGAACAGCTGATTTTGTTTTCGCGATTTCTAGTTTGGTCCAATAGTAAAAGTTGTTCATAATGATGAGTACAATCTCCCATTTCGATATGTCGCATGTTTTGAATTTCACCCTCTATATTAATTTATTTATTTTATTATATGTGCCTACAGTACACACACTATATTGTTTCCTCTATTTTATTCTAGCTATTTGACTCACTACAGAAAAAAAGTAAAGTAAAAAATACTGTGCATGGTCACTGCGTGTAGAACCTTTCGGGCAGTAGTAAGTTAGCTATGATAAGTGTATATGAAATCTTCAGAATTTTGCAATGACTTGTGAAATATTGTCATCTAGACTAGGACGATGTTCATGGTTAATGCAGTAATTTACCAATATTTGCAAGTTTCGCAATATCGAGGACTTTGTGCCGGTTGCATTATGTCAATGTTTGTCTTTGTTTGTGCTAATCTGCGTGGAATTGTGAGAGTTTTTGGGATTATTAGCAAGTACAGACGCCAGCACATCAACCTACTGCAATCTGTCAAATTTCTTTAATGCATTTGCAACTTGATTGCTAAAGCATAAGGTTCAAAATTGATTGGGAAAATTTGACAGTTTCGGGTAGGTTGATGTGCTGGCGTCGTCGGTACATGTAGTGGGTGTTTGTGGCAATCGTGATGACTTAACTTCGGAAGTGCGTATTGTATTGTTTATTCTAATAATTTCTGTGTTTACAAATCAGTTACTGCGGGGTAATTACGTAACACACTAAAAGAAACAGGGGGAGGGGCCCGTGGCTAAATAATAACAGCCGCACAGGTCGATAAATCAGGTTAAGCTACGCTTGCCGCGGTTGGTCTGTGGATGGGTGACCATCTTTACATACCATGACCCCTCCGTGCTTCGGAAAGCACGCTAAGCCGTCCCGGCTGTCATTCGTGGATCTTTGACAGTCGTTACGGGTAGTCAGAAGCCCGAAAGTCTGACAACCAGTCTTATCAAGGGATATCATATTACCCAGTAATTGGGTTGTGGAGGTCAGATAGGCAGTCGCTCCATGTAAAATACTGGTATTCAGCTGCATCCGGTTATACTGGAAGCCGACCCCAACATAGTTGGGAAAAGGCGGGCAGATGATGGCTAACAGAAACAGGGGCTTTCATTTTGTTAGTTTAACAACATTCATTGTGTTATTAGCGTTGTTGAGCAAACAAATTTTTCTAACATATGAAGCAATGTATTAGCAACATCCGTCAAAATGATACGACCAAAAAAAAATGAAATGATGAAGTATGTAACCTGGATTTATTTTTATGTAGGACTAGCTGCGCCCTGCGGTTTCACCCGCGTAAGTGTCGATCCCTTGGGAATATCGGGATAAAAAGTAGCCTATATGTTAATCCAGGGTGTCAGCTACCTCCATACAAAATTTTATCAAAATCGGTCCAGCTGTTTGAGCGTGAAGAAGTAACAAATATATAAACACACACACACTCACACACACACTCACAAACTTTCGCCTTTATAATATTAGTGTGATGTATTAGCAACATCCGTCAAAATGATACAAATTGTGATTGATAGCGTGTTATGCAATTAGGGTGCTATACTAAACTGAAATCTGAAGGGGCTTACAGGACCTAAACGCAAAAAAACGCAAGTTTTAGAAAAAACAAAAGTATAAGATCAACTACAGTAAACAAAATCATAAAAATATATGATATTCTTCAGGATATATGCTAAGTTGATAGTGTATTGAAAACATAATACAACTAATTTGATACGATAGAAAAAAAAATATGAAGATACCTCTAAAAACTTTCTTTTTACAATAAGAACCATACTGATACATAAAATCATTCTGAGTTTTTGTCAGATTATTCTACAAGCAACATACTAAAACACTATTGTTTTAATTTTTTAGTCCAAACAATAGATTTTTTGTAATTAAATAATATTGCTTCATATTTTGCAATAAACTACCAGCGTTGTGTCATCGCGCTTCTCTTTCTTTTCTATACAGTCTGACAGTGACCGCGCTTTAGGCCATGTAAGCCCCTTAACGATAATTTCAAAATCATACTGAAGTTGTATTTGGTCGTTACCGAAATCTCATTACTTTTTCTGGCGCATCTAAAAAAATGCAGCTTTTTAGCACTAGCAGTTTCTTAGAATCAACATTTTAATCTACTTCCGACCTCAAGTCCTGTTACGCGAGCAACTCAGGACTCTCCCACACAACAGTATTATAAACGTATGGAAGCACATCTGCACATGTAACGTTATTCGTATTAGAAAGATGTTTCGTCTTTAACAAAAACTGTGAAAGGTCACCAGTTTCCGCGTGAGCCAGTCATCATGTTACGTCACGACTTGTGGTGTACTGAGAGTTATTGAGATGTGGATGATAGTAGAGCATCTATTCTATCAGTAAGCATAAACTTACGCCTCATGGGAGTAGGCAGAAACTACAGAATGCCACCTGCTTTGATCCTTACATATGTAAGTACTCCTTTTGGTTCGTTTATAATATACGTATGTATGTCTAAGAGCGTTTACGCCGTACGGCATTTCATACAAACTTTCAAGCCCTTATTTTTCGAAATTAATAAACCGATTTTAATGAAACTTCATACGCATAAGCAGGATATAAAGGTCTAAAAAGTTAGTAGAGAACGTTTTCGAAATGTCTCATTTAAAAAAAGATAACTGGAAATCTCTGTTTCTGTGGAAAATTTAAAATCGGTCTAATTTGGCTGTAACACTATTTTCGGAAATGTTCTCTACTAACTTTTTGCCGCAAACCAGGCAGGCCTTAGCCCTCCCCGCAAGGGAAGAATTGACCAGTCAAATAAAGTGTTGGGTGTGACTGTCCAGGATGCGCCGAGCGCTCGATTCAGTTGAGTAACTGGCGGAACAAACTGCGCTACACGAGGAGACTTTTTCATGCATCCCAAAAACAAACAGAACAAATAACTCGATTTAGACCATTTATGGCAATCAAAAGTAAAAACAAAAGAAGTCTCTTGACTTCTTTTGTTTTTCCTTCAACCTCTACATCAAAATCAGGGCAAGAGATTTAAATCATACAGGTTTCAAGATTTTGAAAAAACGTTATCAATCATCATTCAATCAGAGCAACGCACGAAGAGTCACGTCATGCAAAATTGTAACAGTAAGATGCATTGTTTCTACTATGTTACAAAAGATATATTTCAAATGACGCAGAGTGAAATTCAATCCCATAGGGAAAGCATTACTTAGAAAGCCTTCTTGTTTCAGTGTTGTATGATGACTCATAACTAGTATTCTATTTCTCTCCATGGACTATGGACGTGAGTTTTAGCAACTGAGGGATTATAAATATTGTGTAACGATACTGGAACGATTATAATTTTGGCAATTCTCGAAGTCCTTAGTAAGATATAATCCTCAGACCAAATTGATGCAATGGCCACTAATCTCAATGTATGTTTGTCGAAGGACCGATGGCCGGTATAGCAGTCGAGTCCTGGAGTGAAGACCGCGTATCGACAAGCGTAGTGTGGGACGCCCCCCAGCTAGATGGATGGACGACCTAAAGAAAGGGGGCCGGAACGGATTGGATGAGGAAGGCGGAGGACAGGCTGTTGTGGCGCAGCCTGGGAGAGGCCTATGTCCCGCAGTGGACTGCAATAGGCTGAGTTGATTGATTGATTGGTCAATCTCAGGGGAGACTAGTCTTCGGCAAGGTAGAAATTAGGTATTGGTCACGGTCTGTCACCATCAAAATCACACTCTTTTCCCAACTATGATTAAGTGAACCTATGATTAACTTGCCTCATATGCCAATGTAATTGTATAATCTAAAGAGGTACTGCAATCTGATCTGACCTTATTAACTCAATTGCAAGAAGACGACGATATCTTAAGACATCTAAAGTAAGACCCGATTGTCAATTGTTCAGATTTCAACAGCTATTCAAATCAAACTGTCCGTAATGATCTCTGATAATTATGGCATTGGCATATAGAAGCAGATGCTACTTCACATCCATCCAAGTTGTTCACTTATGTAGGTCAATTACCTTTCTATACACACGCAAGTCATAACATCATACATGCCATACATACACATACACGCAGGTCACACCACGTCATCAATGAACAATTTGTTACAAGTTTTCCCTCCATCCCTACAATTGACTTATGAAAGTATCACCTATGACCTGAGGCCTAAAATGTGCATACTAATACATTATTACATATAATTGCTTTACACACTATTCTCTCAGAGAAATATTACATAATAGTGGCAATGTAAGCAATGTTCCGCAGTGAGATTTCCTGAGTGTTTGAACAAATATTTTGTGGGTCAACAGTTTAGGTAAATATATTTGCTAGCGTGTGTAGGATTTGGGTAAATCTTACTACCATGTGTACTGTGTAGGATTTAGGCAAACAGATGGTATAAAAGGAGCTAAATGAAGAAGTGATAGGGAAGGCGAAAACCGGTCACATTTGTAGGAAGCTTGCTTTTGTTAAGTTTGTTCTATTGCACATCTAACTAAATAAGCAAATGTGTTAGCGGAAAATGATTTCGTAAATAATTACCTACCAACTAAGGTTATTGATCAACTTGAGAGCAATGTTGATTACAAAGAACAATAAGATGATTGTGTGTAACATGGGTGAAGACTGCAAACTACCTACTGAACATAGATTCGATTCCAAAAACAAAGCCTGAGAAATACCGTCTGACCACGAAAAAAGTATCTATAGCAGCTTAATTAGAACAAACATAGATTAAAATAATGTATATAATTATGGAAATGGTGTATAATTGTGGAAACTGAGAAAACCTAAAAAAAAGACGGTGTGTGCTTATGACAACACGATAGAAGTAAAAACTTACAACTGCAGCCGAGTATACGCGATGCAGCGTCACCGACCCGAGTGTGACGGTTCAGTTTCGTTCACCGTTCAGAAAGAGCTCAAAGTGTGCCGAAAGAAGTTTTCACACTTTTCACTTAAAAAACTGGATGCAAAATGGAGAGCCTATCAAAGAGGGCGCTGTAGAATTTAGTGCGATTTAAAGAGATCTAAGATCCGAGTATTAACTACAGACAGACAGATTAATTTTCACAAAAACGACTTTAATATACTAAAACTATGTACAAAGTCAGTCACAGCCCTTTTTATCAACAAAGTCATTAATATATAGATCTATGACATTAACTGTATCGTGAAACAAGCGTGGGAGACAACGGTTCTTGTACAGATATCATCGCAAACTGTCGTAAGGAACCTCATTATGTGGCTTAATTATTTGGGTTGCATTTACACGCGTAGGCGTGTTTTCATTCCGATTGACGGTATTCCTCCTTTACCAAATGTATTCAATGGGTAGAGGTGACATATATGTTAATACGCAGATATATTTGCAGAGGGTCATTACAAAAACTTTGACTTTAGTTAGTAGGTACTAGCTTCAGCCCGCGACTTCGTCTGCGTGAAATTTCACCCTCTCCCCATTCACCCTCTAAGGGGTGGAATTTTTAAAAACCCTTTTTTTTTGAGACCTACTCTTCACAAAAACCACACCCTCCGAATTTCATGTATCTAGGACCAGCGGTTTAGGCTGTGCGTTAATATATCAGTCAGTCAGGACTTTAAATCCTACAATATTATAAATGTGAAAGTTTGTGAAGATATTTGGATGTTTGTTACTCTTTTACGCGAAACCTACTGAACGGATTTGTATGAAATTAGGCAAACAGATAGTTCATAACCAAGATTAACACATAGGATACTTTTTATCTCGATATTCCCACAGGCCATTATAAAAACTTTGACTTTAGTTAGTACTAGCTGTGCCCGCGACTTCGTCCGCGTGGAATAGTGACTTTTCGGGCAGCATATTTTGAATTACATATACCGTCTACAGACCGGGCATTTGCTGTCCGAACCCTCTGAGAACTCAGGCGAATTTCAGTGAAAGTCTCAGACTCTAGTGCTTGAGCTTCACGATCGGCAGTGAGACGTATTTCTCGTTCTTCCTGTGTTTCCTGAGACCGAACATTTGCTGTCCGAACCCTCTGAGAACTCAGACGAATTTCCCTATCAGTGAAAGTCTCAGACTCACGCGATAGTGTATGAGCTTCACGATCGGCAGTGAGGCGTATTTCCCGTTCGTCCTGTGTCTCCTGGAATCGAGCATTTGTTGTCCGTACTCTCTGGGAGCTCAGGCGGATTTCCCTGACAGCAAAAGTCTCAGACTCACGCGATAGCGCGTGAGCTTCGCGATCGACAGATAAAAGTGCCTTTCGTTGTTCCCCGTTTTCCCTATTTCGAGTTGTCATCATTCGAGAACGATTTGAACTCAGTCGAGATTCTCGCTGAGTCGAAGTTTCTGCAGCACGAAACCTAGCCTGGTGCAGAGAGCCTTTTGCCTCACGACCTTCCTCAGATTCCTGTGATCGAACTAATCTCATCCTTTTAGCATTTCTGCTACATTGGAAGAGGTTGGATCTTCTTCGAGGCATTCTTACAATAAAATAGTACTTACTACTTAACACACAGTTATTTAGTAAACACGTACTATCGTAAACAATTAAATTATAAATACTTAATCTGCAATTACTTACTTAGTCTAAAATTATCACAGTTTAAGTAATAAGTGTTAAGACGTGTAAACCAAACGTCATTATCATCATCATTTCAGCCGATAGACGTCCACTGCTGGACATAGGCCTCCCCCAATTTTGGGGGGGTTTGCCATAATCGCCACGCTTGGCAGGCGGGTTGGCGATCGCAGTATGGTATGGTGGTGGAATGCATAGAGAACGCTGCTGCCCATTCTCCGGTGAGACCCTTAGTCGCCTTTTACGACACCCACGGGAAGTAAGGGGTGGTGCTATTCTTCTACACAGACAAACGTACTAACTTTATAAAACAAAAGAATTGCTAGAAAAAATAATTACTAACCTAAGCTAATGAACTTATACTTAATAAAGAAAATCAAGAAAAGAAATGCCTAACCTATACTAAATACTTATAATATTTATATACAAACCCTAAATACAAATTAAGATAAGTATACCGAAAATCAGGGAAAGAAATGCCTAACCAATAATAAATGCTTACAATATTTATTTACAAAACCCTAAATAAAAATTAAGATAAGTGAATACCCAATAATCAAGGAAAGAACCGCCTAACCTATACCAAATACTTATAAAATTTTAAAGAAAATTAAGAAAAAGAACCTAACCTACAAACCCTAAAATATAAATAAATGAAATATGCAAACAGTCAGTATTCAAGTGAATCGCAATAATCGAATCCAACTATTCGCCTATACTCTCCAGGATACGTGCGTTCGCTACGAATAACTGAATCCTTATGGCAGCGGCGCGTTTTCTTTTGAAATGGTCATCTCGCAGTTCAACCTGAGGGGTTGTCGACTGCTTAACCTGGCTTTCCTGTGGATGCCTCAATAAATTAAGACCTCCAGCCAGGGCATAATACACAACTTAACTACACAATATAAACTTAAAAACTAAGCGACTACACGCTAAGGGCACCCCCTGTGGGGTACGGACCTCGGCTTAGGGCGTCGCTGGGAGAGGGCAGCAAGGGACAGGCTGGATCGGAATTATGGCAGCGGCGCGGCTCTCAGCGCGCTTTGTACAAGGTGTAACGGAAAGGGGGTATCAACCCTGAAGGAGGTGAATGTGCTCATGAAACTGAACAAATTTCCCCAAAGAACATAGGTCGAAATATGAAAATAAATTTGGACCTCCCATAGTAATAGTAAATCATTGATGTGCTATTACTATGGGAGGTCCAAATTTTTTTTTTCATCTTCATTCACCTCCTTCAGGGTTGATACCCCCTTTCCGTTACACCTTGTATATATAACCACGGACGCGCAGGCGCGAGGCGTTTACGTACACTGATAGAATACCTTAACAAATGTTCGCCGTGATTCTTTAAATTGACATAACTTTTTTATTTATGAACCGATTGACATGAAATAAACACTAAATGTTAAGTGAAGCTTACTTCAATACATTAGTGAAAACCGCATCTAAATCGAATAAGCCATTTCTGATATTAGCGTGCACAAACACAGCAGACAAACAGAAAAACAGATAAACAGACAAAAAAAAATTAATTACATTTTCGGGTTCGGCATCGATATAATAACAACCCCTGCTACTTTTTTTTAATATATTTCCATTGTACAGACACCAATTTTCTACAATTTTATTATATGTATAGATGTATATGCCTGATATCGCCAACCCATCTTGAACAGCTTGGTGAACAATACTCGTGCCTTCTCTACAGGGGAAGAGGACTTTGCTCTGCAATGGGTCAATAAATCAATAAAAGGCAGGTAATAATAATATTATCACAAAAACGCAACCACTCAGATTTAAATTCGCACAATTTAGTAAGCTTATACCTATATAGTGATAATTTTAATGCAAACCGTTTAAACATATGAGAATTTTCCATAGGAATAAATTCGATTATTAATATATACTATACTTTTTTATTTGAAATGGTTTTGCTCTTGACTCTAGTCTAGGTCAGAGGTGACAGCGACAAAGTCGACGATGGAGTGAGCTTACCCAGAAGAAGCTTGTTCACTCTCACTTTGAAGAGATTCGGGTTGTATGCGCTCGGAAACACAGACGCAGGTAGAGAGTTCTACTCTTTTGCTGTCATTTGAAAACGCTTAATGCGAATTGGTGGAATAGCAACTAGGCAGACAACTTTTACTTACACATGTCATAATAGTTCTCTATCAGAGCCTAGTTACTTTGAAATGCTAGGACTAAGTGATAAAAACGACTTTACGAGGCTCTAATGATGTCTTGGTGCACTATTATATATAATCACATACATAATTATACCTTTTAATCTAACACTATTGTGTAATGCGTAGACTTAAATGCAACTTAACCACTTGAAAGGTAAAATCATCTACGACAAATTACTTATGTGTCAAAAGGCTATTGACCTTGTGTAACTTACGCAAAATGTTAAGCAATATCCGGCTTATTACTTTGAATCCGGTCTGCGTGAAGTCTCTAAGGATTCACGAAAATACAGGGTGACATCCCCATCGACTCGCGACCTTGACCTTGTTGCAGTGGATTCAGTATATGATTCTTAATCCTAATTCAGTATATCGACGGTGAAGTATCAATATCTAATAACCACAAAAACATGATTTTACAGGAGGCGAAAAAAACGTTTCATTTCTATAGTTTTTAATATTTGAATAAAAAAGTTACTTATATTGAAAAAAATGTAGTAAACGCTAGTGATGATGGTAATGATTTCAATCAAATATTTCAGGTTAGGGATATTATTTTGCCTACGAATATGCAATAAAGTGAAAATCGCAAAAATGTTAGTTATTAGATATTGATACTTCACCGTCGATATGATTCTTAATTCTAAATCTTTAATATTAGCTGTTCCATACATTTTAACCGCGTTTTCTATGAAACGGCAGATTTTTTATTTTGATAACCGATGAAAATGTCTACGCAAGAGTCTGCCAGGGGTTAACCCTAGCATTAGTCCCATTTAAGGTCAAAGGCATAAGGCTTAGTCCCATTTAAGGTCCAAGGCATAATCTCTCTGGAATCGACTGCCGATTCCCGGCCACCGTAGGCGCAGGCTTGCGGACAGCGAGCAATGGGCAGCTCGCAGTCTGGTATGGACCAGGCCCGGGTCGACGGCACGTAGTCCAAAGAGGTGTCAGCACTAACTGACGGGGTCCGCTAGGGCCGATGCCTGTCAGGGTCGCGGATTGTTCGAAAGAGTTACCGTGGCACAAGCTGCAAGGAACACGGGTGGGTTTTAGTCAGTAAAAGTCTGACACGCCCTCCCACTCCGACCTGAGCGGGAGAACCCAAAAAAAAAATCGTCTGCTAGGGTAGGCTACGGTCTAATTCCCTTTGTCCCCTATAACGGGGACACCATGTCCCCTATAACGGGGACACCATGTCCCCGTTATAGGGGACAGCGAGAATACAGGCTAGAATCATGTGCTGTCTGCATGGTTAAAGTTTGCGCGTCGATAGTGTCAACCTGTATAGTGTTGAAATACATTGGGCACTATTTTTAACCGACTTCAAAAAAGGAGGAATGTATGTTTGTATGTCCGCGATTTTATCAAAAACGAATGAACCGGTTCTGATAATTCTTTCATTAGTGTGATCTAAATACTTTCAGGAAGGTGTTAATATTATAATACATTAGGTAATTATTAATAGCTCGATTCAACCCCTGAAAAAACAGCGTATTGAATCGAAACAGGGAAAATTTCAAAAGAAAATTGCCAGTGCTTCTGTATTGTCTGTTTTTATTTCGTAACAGAATGCCTAGACATTTTAACATCGATAACTAACGATGATAAAAAGTCAAAAATTTAAAGGCAAAATTAACTAAGCGTCATAGGCCTATAATGTCGCTTAGTCAATTTTGCCTTTCAAGCGTCGATATATTTTCAGAGTGAAAATACCTCTTTTATAGGGTTCCGTACCCAAAGGGTAAAAACGGGACCCTATTACTAAGACTTCGCTGTCTGTCCGTCTGTCCGTCTGTCTGTCTGTCTGTCACCAGGCTGTATCTCAAGAACCGCGATAGCTAGACAGTTGAAATTTTCACAGATGATGTATTTCTGTTGCCGCTATAACAACAAATACTAAAAACAAAATAAAATAAATATTTAAGGGGGCTCCCATACAACAAACGCGATTTTTTTGCTCTTTTTTGCTCGATATCAAAAATGGCAACAGGTAGGCACTTGAAATATTCACAAAATACTCAATTGTATTTTAACTTTAATAATAAATAATAAAATTAAAATAAAAGAAATATTTAAGGGGGGCTACCATACAACAAACATGTTTTTTCGGCGTTTTTGCCTTGTGGTACGGAACCCTTCGAGTGCGAGTCCGACTCGCACTTGGCCAGTTTTTTTTCTAAAAGAGCTTGAAACGGATTATTCTTTCTTATAATAATAAGAAAGAATAATCCGTTTCTCTTATGTTGTAACATTTAATTGACCTAGTAGAAGTACCTCTCCAATTGAAGGTGTTATGACATTTAAGTACGAAGCATTTTTACAAATATATAAATGCAAAGTCATTATTTATAGTAACGTAACATTACGTTACCGAATTGCCCTCAAAATGGTGGATTGATTGATTGATTAAATAACCCAATGAAAGGTAAGATCGCTACTTATGGTATGGCATTTGATGGGATTATAATGTTACATACCTAATTATGATTGTTTGGTTAACATTTCGTGTGTCGTAAGAATGCTTAATTGGTAGGTACCTATGGGTCTTTAAATGCATGGCTTCCAGTCTCTTGAAATCATCGGTCATTCTCTGTAGAAATTTTTGGAGTTCTTTATAGATGGAGCCTGCGGTATATCATCTGCCTAGCCTTTTCCCAACTATGTTGGGGTCGGCTTCCAGTCTACCCGGATGCAGCTGAATGTCAGTATTTTACATGGAGCGACTGCCTACCTGACCTCCACAACCTAATTACTAGGTAAAACGATACCCTTTGGTAAGACTGGTTGTCGACTTTCGGGCTTCAGACTACCCGTAACGACTGTCAAAGATCCACGAATGACAACCGGGACCAACAGCTTAACGTGCTTTCCGAGGCACGGAGAGGTCTTGATATATTAAGATGGTCACCCATCCACGGACCAACCGCGGCAAGTGTAGCTTAACCTGATCAATCGACGCGTGCGGCTGTTAGTACTTAGCCACAAGCCTCTCGGGGCGTAGCGGTATAATCATCAACAAACGATTTTTAAGCTCAGAATCCATAATGCGATCCAGAATCAAATTATCTACTAACTAGCCTTTGCCCACGACTTCGCTCGCGTGGATATCAGAAAGCATCCCACGGGATCGGATTAATAGTACCCTATGTGTTAATCCAGGTTATAAACTATCTGTGTGCAATATTTCATCCAAAACTGATCAGCTGTTTTTGCGCCAATCCGGAACATATGTACTTACATCCAGACAAACTAACAAAAATTCTTCGTTACAATTTAAAAAAAAAAGGTCATGAACGATACCATCAATAACTCCAAACGAAAGAGTTAAGGTGGATGTTGCGATGGGCCGTCCATACATTTTTCTTGGGGATTGTACGCTAAACACAGACACACTTTGTTGAAAACGAATCATTTTATCACTTTTCTATAATGAAATGTCCCCGCGATCGACCTTTTTAGGAAATAACTTACATTATTTACTGAGGAAAACGATCGCGAAATCCAGACGAAATTTGACAGTTGCGCCACTAGTGTGCGTGAGTTTTGACAAGCAAACTCAATCGCCATGATTGCGATAGTTTAGAGATGAGAACTCTAGATGGCGTAAACGCGTTATTATAATTCTGTTAAATCAATATCATACGTAATAAGTGATTGATTTATTTCCTTTCCTACCTTTCATGAACAGATTCACAAAAAAAAAAACGTTATAATCAATAACCTGACCTGACGACCTTACCAACGTAAACAACTTTATTACATAATATTGTTTTGTGGCAACATAAATATCATTATTCGTAGATAGGATTTATTAGAATGGGTAGTTGAGACCGCGAAATACAAATTTTCTTACGTTTTTTGCCACTAATTGGTGGTAGAAATCTAACTTAGAAAGATGTATTAATGATTCTAATGATTATAATTCTGTAAATATGTACCTGTTATTGTCGCGAATCATATTTTGATCAAGATACAACGTAAGGAAATTTGAATTTCGCGGTCTATGACTATCCATTCATCTTATGCGACGCGCGACGTTGCCGTCCCACCCGAGTTGTGTTCGCAACCTTGAACAACATTGAAAGAATTCCGAAGAAAACGGGCGCCACCATGTTGCCACTCTTACGCCGTAGCGACATGCATGATATAAATATAATTTTGGGGCATGCTTGTATGCAATAGTATTGCACACGGATTTTCTTGCGTGTTATTTTATTTTGTATGCTTTGCATTTTCATTGATTCAAATTGCAATATTTCTAGTATTGCAATTATTTGTAGGTATAGTAACTAATAATTATTCAATTTTAAAAGTAAGTAGGTAAGTAAGTACCTATCTTTCGGCGGTTTTAGAAACAGCAAGTTGGCCCGTGATTTTAGACGCTGAAATCCCGTCACAATACTAATTAGGTACTTACATGTCTCAATTACATAAGTACAAAGTCAGTGGTTATGTGTTTTTACCTACTTATATTTTTTGGTCAACAATACCTACATTAAATAAGTAAGTACATAATATTATAATTCGGTAACCCAACGAGTTTGCAAACATTTGCAAAATCGAATGTACCTGTAAAATAGAATACCTTTTACGCATATTGTCAGTTTCAGACAAACAAACATTATTTTTAGTTTGATAGTTATGTCGCATCTAGCGGGGCGGCGGGCGGTCTAAGTACTTGCGCCGGCGCCGCTGGACGTGCGTTCAGAACACATAATATTGTAATCTTTGGTTCAGAACTTTGACTTTTGAAATCATTGGTTCAGAAACAAACAAATGATTGAGTTACTTACATCAAACGTGATTTATTATTGTATTTAAACATCTAATATGTTTTTTTTTCTTATTCATCGACTAATATTCTACCAGGAATTTATATAAAGATAAGTAAAATTTTACTTTTAAGTTTCTATTTTCTGTACCTAATGATTTCGGAACGTAACCTTGTCATAAATCGTATCTTATTCAATTATCATCTGTACGCTGTACCTGTAATAATAATAATCTAATAGTAGGTAGCAATTCTTTTCTAGTAGAAAGAATGCTTGAATACAAATCAAATCAAATAATTTATTTGCATAATACACGTGAAAAAGGTGTTACAGGTATAAAATACGACTAGGAAATTCTGAGATCTCATTGTACGGTTGTGAAATTCGATAGTATTAAATTTTATTCAAATACTGAGTTTATAGAAGTATTGTACTATTTTTTTGTTTTTCTATTTCAGATTTCTCTAATCCTGAAACTGATTAATTTCAATGGATAGGAGTATATTATGTGTTCTGTGATTTCAATTGACTGTGGAAACTGTCCCAAAGAAATGTTTATCTGCGATATCTGGGTATCGCATTGTGGACCTGAAGAATGTAATTGAATGGGCATTCCAATTGGAAAGACCGAAATATGTGTGAATCTTCACAAATTGAATTTGTTAGTGAGATGAGAAGTGAATTAATTTTCAAGTGCACTATGTCTGGTAATTGCGTGGAAGCACTACGGAGAGCAGTAATAAAATAAATACTGCATTTTTGTGGGCAACTGCGACTGCTGGTAGCTATTACACTCAATCAGCTCACATTACAAGTCTCATGAATATTCCAATAATGTCGCCAAATAAATGACTAAATTTCGTCGTGTTGAAAAAAAATTAGGCAGTGTGTGGTTTGAACATTTGTCAGAGGAAATTAAAACTGCTGGTGAACAAGAAAGGTCAGTTGCTATTCAAAAAGGTCATGTATCTTCAGACGGTGTTCCATATGTTACTGTTTGTAGTTGGACGATGGCTGAAAAGGTCATATGGCTACAACTTTGATTCATGTTCTGGTATGGTAAGTTAATGTTAATACATTAACTTACTTACTTAAGGTATATGTTTATGTATTTGTGTTTGGTAATCCAAACACAAATACATAAACATATACCTTCTTCTCATGGGGGTAGGCAGAAACTACAGAACGCCACCTGCTAAGATACCTTACATACCTACTCCTATCTGGTTGGTTCTGTATGAACTTTTTATTATGTGCAATATTTACAAGTGTTGCTTTTCCTTTCCAGGCCTGCATTGTTGGTAAAGAAATTAAGAAATGTCTATTTCTTGGTGTTCAAAACAAATATTGTTATACATGTCAGTATTATGAAAAAAGGAGACATGGACATGAAAGCACATAATTGTTGCAAAAATTTTACTGGACCGCCTACAGCAATGGTGTCACTAATTATTGTGGAAGGCTTTCAAAAGAGTGAACAAATGCATCAACTTCCCTATTTGAGTTTTATTGGATACGGAGACTCCTCTGTTTGCAAACTTGAAAGAGAAAGTGTCATATAGGAACTTTGGTCTGAGATGGAAACATAATCAAAAAAAATGAACGCAAGAATCATGTAATCAAAAACTATACGAGGACACAGGTCGAGGGTCGAGGGCGAGGGGGAACTATACAAGGTAAATAAATAAATCAAATTTGTATTGACATCTCAAGACCAGTGAAGCATATTCTGTATTCATATTTGTACTTTTTTTAGATGTTTGCCAACACTAAGCTCCCACTTTACGGGCGAAATATTTTGAAGCCAAACGTGATGAAGGTTACACTAGTGGCATGGAAAATTATAATGTGTATCAGTGAGAGTAGCAGATTTGCGAAATAGCCCGCTTTTGTATTCGGAATACATGAAAACTGCAATGTCAATAAAACAGCTGCAAATGGAAATATAATAAGTCAGAAATTGTCAGTACCAGTAAGAAATGCTTTGATTATCATGGTACAGTATTGTTTCTTTGTATGTTACATAACCATCTATTATATTTCATTGATATTTTCTAGTAAAAACATATTCTATTTTCAGGATGATCGCTTGCTACTGGACACAAATGGTATGGAACTGTATGGAAAAAGCAGACCACACCCAGGGACACATTAAAAAAAATACACAAATCGATAGGAACAAAGTTGTATTCTGCCAGAAATCATATTGAGACATGGTCAAAAAAAAATGCTAAATGTGTAGATTTGAATGGTATGTATACACGGCTAGATATCAAGTTATACATTTCCAGTATAAGCTGACCTCCCATTATATGGAAATCTTTTACAATGCGAGATCAGCTTATACTGGAAATGTATAGCTGGTTAATTATGTAGCCGTGTGTACCAGTATATACTGGCACACAAGGCAATTTTTATAACTTCATAAATTGTATCAATTTCAATGTCTAAAATATATTATTATGTTATTCTAGTGAAAAATCGTCCATCAACATCAGTTGGAAATTCGAGCAAATAGTAAAGTTTAATTTTAATTTTAGAGCAGCTTTGGAGATTGATGGTAAATGACATTTTGAAATGAATAGGAAATAATATTTGTCCAAAGTAACATAATTATATACTAAGTAAAGTTATTTTTCTTTGCAGCAGCCTTGTAGCAGTGGACAAAAAGACTCACGGCACATGGTGAAATCATCAAGTCAAACGATTTTTGTTATATTGTATTTTTGTAGTAGTTTGTTTAGAATCGACACTATAATATATTACTTTTTATTTGTATTTTACTATAAAATCAAGAGGCTTATTTTTGTAGTAGTTTGTTTATAATCAACATTATCATTGTATATTACTTTTTATTTGTATTTACTATAAAATGAAAAGGTGAAATAATACTTTATTATGTAAGATAACCACCTGGTGAACTCAATAAGCTGGTCTTTAGATTTTTATTTTTCTAAAAACTGATAAGAGGGCTTTGACATTATAAAATATTTTTTCACCTACCTGGGTACATGTAATCGCATACTAAATTGTATTTTTTTGATTTGTTGTTATCTTTTGTTTTTTTCTTGTGTATGTTATGTGTAATATCTGTAATTATTGTAATAATTGATTATGCTATAAATTTAATCATCTATCAGGCTTCATTTGTGTCACTTCAAATACTTTTATTTGATAATTAATTACGGTGTAAGGTATTCTAATAAAACTATCTTTATAAACTGTGTAGACTGAAGTTTTTGTAACTGAACAGACAGCTGTGCTGCTGGGAGTTTGTTGCGCCACTTCTTTCCAGGTAAAGCTCTAGGAAGTGGTGAAGAGCGGGCGTTTTGGGGGACTGTCTTATTGTAATTTTGACATTCGAAAAGTGCTGATTCTCTGCCTAGTTTGATTATTAAATGATTTTATATAAATGCTTGACTTTTATTATCCTATCATCATACTCATGCGTTTTCCCCATGGGGGTAGGTAGAAACTACAGAACGCCACCTGCTACGATACCTTACATACTCCCTTTGTCTCGTTTACGTTCATAAATCTTGTCATACACGCACGCTGGTTGCGAGTACTACGCATAGGCACAGTATTCTCAAGAAACGCATTTCATTTTTCATATAAATATCATAGCAGGCGGCGCATTTTTTAAATACACGCCATCTAGTGGTCTATTCTTATAAACGTATGGAAGTACTCGCTTACGTCTGTGTGTGTAAACGACCTGTATTCAATGGCAGATTTTATCTAACAGTTATGTGTCGAATTGGGTGGATTTTGAGGCAATGTTATGACCAAATTCAATAAAGTGTAATGTCCGATAACCGCGTCCACTACTTTTACGACTTAATAATGTGCCAATTACACATAAAACAAAATAAACTAAAAATGTTGACTTCAGCGCCATCTAGCGGGAAAATGTCCAAGAGCAGATCGTATGATGCTCCTTAACACAACTAGGTAATATAATAAGTATATTCTTTACAAAGTCAAGCAATTTTCTCTAAGAAAATTCGGTAAACAGCTAGGTACTTCCTACGTAACAATAATGACGAGATGCTTCGCCATCATTCGTGTAAGTTCGTGAACCTTCGCTATTATTCGTGTAAGTTCGTGAACCTTCGCTATTATTCGTGTACCGGTAGTTCACATACAGGGTGTAACGATAACAGTCATGGCGTTGATTATACACATTATGTCAGAAAGGCGTGCGTGGTGGCTTCGGGCGATGAGGCTAAGTGCACTCGTTACAATGATGTGTGGAGTTAGATAATTATAATGTAGTAGGTTTGGCATCACTAACTCTTAGTGATGTTTTGAATTGGATATTAAATATGGATTTAATAGAGTTGATAGCGTGACCTCTACCAATGTCCCCTCTCCCAAAAAAAAAGATCGAAATATTTATTTTGTAATTCAAAAAGATTCGACCTTCTCAGTATGCTGAAGGTCGAATCTTTGAGAATTGGATATTAGTGTACAAAAGAGTATTTAATCATAATAAATTTTAATAGGTTATGATATTTTTTATGTGTAAAAATACCGCTATTGAAATTAATTATTGCGATCCAACAAAAAACAACCAATGATATTTTTTTTTTGGATTACTAAACATATAAAATTGACCATTAATTAGTTAGCTACTTAGTAATTGCTCACTATTCTAAATTCACTTGGACGGAAGACATTTTAGATGGGCCACGAATCTAGGGGCCTGAAAGGCCACTTTACCGGACTCATTAAAGGATCGTTAGTTTAATCGTATCAAATTCCATTGGTGAAGGATTTTTCAGTTATTTTTTTTTTGTTTGTGCTAAAATACCAATCAATCCAATCCAAATCCAATCCCCTTTGATTATACCTACGTAGTGCAGCGAAAAAAAGGAAAACACGGAGTGTCTTCGCCATAGTATGATTCATAAACAAAACAAGCTTTCTTATGAACCAGCCAGATGTAACAGTAGACGCCGTTCAGATCGAGTATGCGATATAAAACCCTGTAAAAATGTAGCAGCACGTCGTCATTGTACCTACATAAGCTCAAAATTATACAATAGAATTAACAAAACGATCAACATCTATTCTTTTACCAAAAATAAATGCAAGAAAAAGCTCGATACTTGGCTAAAATCGCTTACTTATGATGCAACAGAAAAACTTGTGGAAGTGTAACACATTCACACACGCTAACACACATACAAACTCCCCCCCCCCCCCCACACACACACACACTCCCTCACACACCACACACCCCCACGCTTACAATACACGTATTCCGTAATTTTATTGTCTTTGTTTTGTTTTTTGTTTTCCTTTTATCTTTTTATTTTTAACTACTCATAAATAGTTTTAATATAGGTATTTATCTTATCTGGATCGAACTACCCTCTCACTAGGAGCCGGGCGTTGATAGCTGCGCCACAGTTATTAACTTTTGCAGTTATCATCGTTTAACTATTTTTATAATTGTATCTGTTATAGTTCCTAAATAAACGATTTTTATTTTTATTATTTTAATGCTACCATTTTATGAGTCTGCCAAAGTGGCCTTTTTAGGCCCCCAGAAATGGCATAAGACCAATTTGGCCAAACACCTCAAAAAAGAAAATAGTAATGACGAAAGTAATAGCATAGGTAATGGGTGCTTCATAACACTTACATCTTTATGACTTCAAATCTTCACAAACTTCAACCGTAAATTATGTGTAACAATACATAATACCTTTTTAGATGAAGTCGGATAAGGCACATTAGAGTTATCTCTATGGGAATGTTGACCATAAGGTAACTATAATGTAGAGAACATTGTTCGTTGAATTTGAGGTCAATTGTTTTGAAGCGGTGCAGTGGGCTGTATGAGTACTCTTTGGTTTGGTATGTTTGAGTTTTTCATCTTCGTAATTATGTAAGTATGTAAAGTAGAATGACGGACAAACTATTGAAAATTAAAATTTCGGGAATGTATTATTTTTGTATTACAGTGCTTCAAGCGGTTGGTCTGTGGATGGGTGACCATCTTTACATACCGTGACCCCTCCGTGCCTCGGAAAGCACGTTAAGCCGTTGGTCCCGGCTGTCATTTGTGGATCTTTGACAGTCGTTACGGGCAGTCAGAAGCCCGAAAGTCTGACAACCAGTCTTACCAAGGGGTATCGTATTACCCATTAACTGGGTTGTGGAGGTCAGATAGGCAGTCGCTCCATGTAAAATACTGGTATTCAGCTGCATCCGGTCAGACTGGAAGCCGACCCCAACATAGTTGGGAAAAGGCTAGGCAGATGATGATTACAGTGCTTCAAGCACATAGTAAACCAACCTGAAGAAAAAGGACGGCTAATTATATCTTTGCTGTTGTGTAACGAACATTAACACTAGCTGCACCCCGCGGTTTCACTCGCATAAGTCTCGATCCCATGGGAATATCAGCATAAAAAATAATGTCCTAATCTAAAATATGATCTACCCATGTGCCAAATTTCATCCAAATCCATTCAACTGTTTTAGTGTGAAAGCGTAACAAACAAACATACAAAAAAGTTTGGCAATAAAAATAATGAGAATGTTTGATGTTACAATAACTGTTGGTATTGGGAACACAGCAGATATTAGGCTTTAGTTAGCCTTTCCTGGTATCTTTACTAGAATGTACCATCCATAAGCCCGATACCCATCAATCACCTCAGCCTATTGCAGTCCACTGCTGGACATAGGCCTCTCCCAGGCTGGGCCACAACAGCCTCTCCTCCGCCTTCCGCATCCAGTCTACCCCAGCCACCTTCTTTAGGTCGTCCGTCTATGTAGCTGGGGAGCGTCCCACACTACGCTTGCCGATACGCGGTCTCCACTCCAGGATCGGTCCTTCGATAAACATGGCCAGCCCACTGCCACTTCAGTTTGCTTACTCTGCAAGCTATGTCGGTAATTTCACTGTCGGTGTCCGTGCCGATACCCATTTCACGATACAATCTTAACCATTAATAGCCTCCCCGACCGTTTTCGGTCACGGTGGCCAATCTAAATGGAGATTAGCCAGGTACGCAGGAGATATTATAGTGCACAAGTGTGTGCGCAAACACAGGTGCACTCTCTGTTCCTTTACTCTCATAGTCCGATGGGACGGCAATCCGACACGACCGGGGAGAGTTCAGGCGCAGGACCAACGGCTTAAAACGTGCTTTCCGAGGCACGGGGGTACTAAACCGGCAACTTCCAAACTCCGGACTGTTACTAAGAAATTCCTAATGGAAAACCCAATGACACTTTGTCCGACCCGGGAATCGAACCCAGGACCCACGCTCAGCAGTCGCGCTTGCAACCACGAGACCAACGGGGCTTAAACATTAACACCCTGGGAAACCACCGTTCAATTATCACACACGCAAATCCGCATACATGATTGGTGAAAATCTTTCAACTCGTGCTGCAACTCGCCAATTAGCCAATCAGGAAACGTATTCTTCTAAATGCCTGACGCAACGTCAGGGGGCATCCTCACGTTTCGTCGGTGAAATGACGAGTTATTATGGTAAAAATGTAAGGTCGTGACAGGAAGATGGCGGGAAATGGAATTATGGATGCAGTGGGCAAGAATTGATTAGGGGATCATGACGATTTGAGACTTTCCAGATGCTGATTTAATTTTTATGGTGATTCGTTATGACGGCGAACCTGTACCTACACCTGCTGATTATATTCTGTTTTCTTAGTAAGTTTTACCATAAATATTTTTCTTTTTTTTTTAAGTAAAGAAATTCTGATCATCATCATCTGCCTAGCTTGTTCCCAAATACATTGGGGTCAGCTTCCAGTCTAACTGGATGCAGCTGAATGATTATGGCAAACCCCCCCCTTTTGGGGGAGGCCTATGCCTAGCAGTGGACGTCTTTCGGCTGAAATGATGATGATGATGATAAATTCTCTCTCCATTATCCTAATCTATTTGGGGTCGGCGCAGCTTGTCTTTTTTTTTAAAGGGTAAATAAAAACGGGACCCTATTACTAAGACTCCACTGTCCGTCTGTCCGTCTGTCACTAGGCTGTATCTCATGAACCATGATAGCTAGACAGTTGAAATGTTCACAGATGATGTATTTCTGTTGCCGCTATAACAACAAATACTAAAAACAGAATAAAATAAATATTTAAGGGGGGCTCCCATACAACAAACGTGTTTTTTTCGGCGCTTTTGGCTTGTGGTAAGGAACCCTTCGTGTGCGAGTCCGACTCGCACTTGGCCAGTTTTTTGGTCTTCCCCTACTCTTATAGCCATCCATATTTATACTCAAAACTTTCATCTTGACATTTTCTTACATCACAATTATAGAGAAAAGGTGCATCGTCTTCACAACATTTATAAGAGAGTAACGGTGGAGTTTCTTGCCCATTCTTCCCCATACGAAACTACCTTTTGGAAGGGGCGACTAGAATCATTTATTTATTTTTTGTAAACTTTGACGTTCAAAAATGCCTTTTAGGTGTGCCCATTTAAGGGGAATGCTCCAACCAGCCCGCGAAATTCAAAATTTCTTGCGTTTTTTGCAATTTGCAGGCAAGTGCTAGGTTGTATGTTGATTAAAATATTATTCGCGGCTGTAAGACGTATGTAGTTACAGAATTATAATCATCAAAATCACCAATACAACCCTCCAACTTCATAAAGGTGTAAGAACAAAAAAAAAGCAGAAAAAGTAATTCCTACAGCTTTAAGAACTTAGACCGTTATATTGATGATTATAAATCTGTAACCACATACTCGTATCTCTTACAGCCGCGAATAATATTTTAATCAACATGCAACCTAGCACTGGCCTGCAAATTGCAAAAAACGTAAGAAAATTTGAATTTCGCGGGCTGATTGGAACATTCACCTTAAAATAAATGATTTAACTTTGACTTTGAAAATAAATCTGACAACAAATGGCCAATCAGTATCGATAGTTCAACAATTCTCATTTCCCACACTCGCCACTCAACAAGTTAAATGCCTTATTAAATAACGAAGAATCCTCCACATAAAACCAGTCTGCACCTTCAATATGCACGAACGACTGGTGAAAACGAAAGGCATGAACTGTCTGGAGGTCGGGGGGTCGGGGAAAGTTCCCAGAGGACCCGTTCCTAGGTCCAAGGTCTAGTATAGCGAGATGACTAGATGAGCATACCATAGTACAGGTTTGAAGCGATAAAATTGAATGAAGTGAAATCTTTCGATGGCTGGATTTTTGTTTCCGAGTTCCTTGTTTACGTTGAGAGTATAAGGAAGTGAAGGTTTTATTTTTAGCCAATGTATCCGATTTTTAGCATTTTTACAAAATTTTGTATACAGGGTCCCATTAAAATAGATGGACAAATTTTAACACAGCGCTCAGTACGTCTAACTAAAGATATCCAAGCAAAAAAAAAACACTGATTAAAGTGATTTTATTTTGACCTAAAATATTAAATTGCCGGCACATTAATGTATTTTCGTTAGCTGATTATTTTTCTTGTAAGTATCTATGCGTTTTTCTTATATATTTTTTTACCATCGTCCTTATTTTGGTGGTCTGAATGATTTCTAAAAGTTTGTCCATCTATTTTAATGGGACCTTACATATACATAACATTACCTATTTATACCCACATTTCGCCAGTTATATTTAAGGCGACTACATGGCCTAAAGCGCGGTCTTTGTCGGACTGCATAGAAAAAAAATAGATGCGCGATGGCACAACGCTCATCGAGCACGCACGACATTTGAAAAAAAATCTTTATTTAATTTCGTAAATCATGAAACTTTTAATTTCTTTTGACGGTACTTACCTGTCATAAAGAGTAAACTTACATAATGTGGATAAGACAAAGATTAAAACAGAAGACGATCCAGGAGGGGATCGAGGTGGGGGGTGGAGGGGGGGTTCAGGGAATCAGTAATTTATTGCAAAATATGTAGCAATTATCAATCTACAAAACACGTATGTACGACACCTGACTCCTACATCTATTGTTTGGGCTAAATAATTAAAACACTAGTGCTTTAGTATGTTACTTGTAGAATAATCTAACAAAAAATCATAATGATTGTATGTACATCAGTACGGTTTTTATTGTAAAAAGAAAGCTTTTAGAGGTATCTTCATTATTTTTTTGTATCGTATCAAATAGTCTATCATATACCTACATATCATATATTGTATAGTTTCTAAAACATACGTTTTTTGTGTTTAGGTCCTGTAAGCCCCTTAACTCGATAGATCTACGTGAGGCAGCGCTGGTGAGGACTATGTTTTAGCTTTATTTTTTTTTTTACTAAAAACATTTCTAAGCTGTCAAAAATAATTCACCTGTACATCTAAAAACCCGTTAATTCGCTACATAATACACAAAGCCATGAGCTTAATCTATAGCTTAATAATAACTAAACCATAAACTAACATTACATAGTTACATAAGTCGCCACCAGAGGTCGCCGTGTCGCAAGATTGATGATTCCAAATGTATGTTATTACTGACATCGCAAATTGGCTATTAAATGCAATAATAACTTCAAAAATACTTAAATACAACACAAAATAGGCCTGACGTGATTTTTATTGCTTTACGTAATATTTGTTCTTGTGTATGATTTAAGCTTGTAACTTGTTGGTAAGTGTATTTCTTAATTTTTAGGGTTCCGTACCCAAAGGGTAAAAAGGGGACCCTATTACTAAGACTCCACTGTCAGTCTGTCTGTCACCAGGCTGTATTTCATGAACCGTGATAGCTAGACAGTTGACATTTTCACAGATGATGTATTTCTGTTGCCGCTTTAACAGCAAATACTAAAAACAGAATAAAATAAATATTTAAGGGGGCTCCCATACAACAAACGTTGTTTTTTTTTCGGCATTTTTGCCTTGTGGTACGGAACCCTTCGTGTGCGAGTCCGATTCGCACTTGTTTATATTTTTTTTTGTGTATAATTTAAGCATGTCATCACTTGTTTGTAAGTGTATTTCTTCATTTTTATTGAATGGATTTTCGTCATTCGATGTTTGGTAGTTGGCAATGATTAAGTGATTAATTAATTGTTTTGTTCAATTAAAAGATATCATCATGTCGTCTTTCGACGGGTTATAAGAGAACAAATACATTGTGTTTATAAAAATATATTTAAATATAAAAATTATTGCATAAAGTTACGAACTAACGAAGTTACTGTCGCGAATCATATTTGATCAGCATACAAGTGGACACAGACCTGCACATTGCATAAAAAAGCGGGCATACCTAGCAAATCATTCACCATCTGCCTAGCCTTTTCCCAACTATGTTGGGGTCAGCTTCCTGTCTAACCGGATGTAGCTGAATACCAGTATTTTACATGGAGCGACTGTCTATCTGACCTCCACAATCCAATGACTGGGTAATACGATAAGACTGGTTGTCAGACTTTCGGGCTTCTAACTACCCGTAACGACTGTCAAAGATCCACGAATGACAGCCGGGACCAACGCAACGGCTTTACGTGCTCGCCATAAACTCATTGCCAACCTTAAAAGACAACATATCAAATGGTAGAATTAAGTGTTGTACTAGAACCTCCTCAGGGAGGTAAATTTTGCGATGATTTCCAATGTTTCTATTATCACAAAGGTGGTCAACAGACTTACCACACATACACGGCTGACCATCTTCTTAAAATAATTCTCTTACGACTAATCTAATGAGATTTTTATCCACAAATAATATAGAATATGTGTAACTGTGGAAGTAGGTGAATCATATTTGATTACAAAACTAATTCTCATACAGATACAATGAGACATTAAAGTGGATATCAAACCGTGTGATTGTGTGAAGATGTATAGACGCAAGCACACCAAGCTAATACAATCTGTCAAATTTCTTTAATAGATTTTCAACTTTATCGCTAAAAAATAAGGTTCAAAGTTGATTGGGAAAATTTGACAGTTTCGGGTAGCTTGATGTGCTGGCGTCTGTACCTACTTAGTTTCGTCAAACTCAAACTCAAAGCATTTATTTCAATTAAACTATTTACTGGCACTTTTGAACTAACAAGGAGTCGGTCAGACAGAAATATGAAGGTAGATGCCCGTTCCTAAGGGTAGTAGGTAGGTAGGTACGTATGGAGGGTCTCGTGGCTAAATAATAACAGCCGCACAGGTCGATCGATCAGGTTAAGCTACACTTGCCGCGGTTGGTCTGTGGATGGGTGACCATCTTTACATACCGTGACCCCTCCGTGCCTCGGAAAGCACGTTAAGCCGTTGGTCCCGACTGTCATTCGTGGATCTTTGACAGTCGTTACGGGTAGTCAGGAGCCCGAAAGTCTGACAATCAGTCTTACCAAGGGGTATTGTATTACCCAGTGACTAGGTTGTGGAGGTCAGATAAGCAGTGGCTCCATGTAAAATACTGGTATTCAGCTACATCCGGTTAGACTGGAAGCCGACCCCAACATAGTTGGGAAAAGGCAAGGCAGATAATGAGTAGGTAGGTACGTATAGAACGGGCAAGAAACTCCATGGATATCTTTTAAATTATATTGTTACAATTCGTACGTTCTTACGTTGCGTAATGCATGCATAATAAATGAAAAAAAAAAAATGATTGAAAATAATAAAAAAAATGAATGAATGTTAATAATAAATGGATAATAATATAATAATAATAATCAGCCGGTAATAGAGCCCAGTGCGGGTTGGTAGATGTCACATGTCTTCGAATTTTTTCTTCGTTCATACGTTGCGTCATTATTACAAAGGTTACTTATCAAGTTATATTCAATAGGCCGACATTTTTCATTGATTGGTGATTTGCTAAACATTATCGAAGATTTAAGCCTTTGATGATTCGACATGGCTATGATAAAGACGCCAGCATTCTATTGCCAAATGACCTTAAAATAATTGAAAAAAATAACTATGATATTTTTGCAAGGACAGTTCCTTTATTTGACGAGGTCAATTATTGATTTCAGCTTACGTAAGGTACTTCTATATACTTCTTCGTATTGCCTTCAAAACTAACGATGGTAAGTTATGCCAAAGTGCTGCTTGACCTCAAAGGTTGATCAATATTTTAATCAAAAATAAATCTTGACTGAGTAGCGCTCACATGAGTAGCCATGTTGTTATTTTTTACAAGCTTTAATTTAATTTGCCTTGTTAGTTAGTTTAAGAGGCGCCCTTCTTATAGTAATCGCTAGTGTTTTAGTTTTTAGGGTGCCTTACCCAAAGGGTAAAAACGGGACCCTATTACTAAGACTCCACTGTCCATCTGTCTGTCACCAGGCTATATCTCATTTACTGTGACAGCTAGACTGTTTACATTTTGACAGATGATGTATATCTGTTGCCGCTATAATAACAAATAATAAAAATAAAATAAAGTTAAAATTTAATGGGGTATAAAAGAAACATTTATTTCGTCGCTTGCTGCCTTGTGGTACGGAACCCTTCGTCTGCGAGTCCGACTCGCACTTGGCCGGTTTTTTGATACACACTAATTACCCACTAATAAGTAATTACTGGGTATCGACAAAACTCTAGCGCTTTCGTGAATGGCGCTATCTGTATTGGTCAAATCTTGCAAGCTGAATTAAAACCACTTCCTGAAGTTTTTTGTGTTTTGTTTTTGCACGCCGAAAGGCAAAATATTGTAATACTAGCAACGCCCCGTGGTGTCACCCGCATAAGTGTCGGTCCCGTGGGAATATCGGGATAAAAAGTAGCCTATAAAGGCTATTATTATTATTGTTAAGTAATATGAATTCATAATCCATCACTTAGCGGAAACCGTACTTGCTATTATCTAATTGATCCTTTTTAGTGAGCCCCGACAATAATTATGGTTTTAGACTAAAAAGCCTCTAGCAACAGAAGCCTCAAATTCTCGACCACCATTCACCGCCTTAATAACCAGCACACCCACCATCATAATTTCAACTCTAAACTCCAGTGATAAGACATCATTTGCAATGACGTATCTTGCGCAAGAGTTCAATTACGTATGTCAAGTGAAGATCGATGGTCCAGTTGAAGTTTATAGACGTTATTTCCCTAATTCCGGACAAGTTTGTCATAATGATATGTATTTTGATAATGGAGATTGATGTGCACAAAGCAATCTAGGAAATTGCTTGTCGGTTTTTGATGCAGTATTTTAAGGGAATTAAGGGGTGAATTATGAAACTTTTAAACGTTGAGGTTAAATGTAGCTTGGCTATTTTTCTATATTAATATTTTAAAGAGGTTAATTAGACGTAGGAGTAATCTTTGGAAGTTCTGATCCAATTCTGAAAATTCTATCACTATTTAGGAAACTGCAGGAGGGGCCCGTGGCTAAATAATAACAGCCGCACAGGTCGATCGATCAGGTTAAGCTACGCTTGCCGTGGTTGGTCTGTGGATGGGTGACAATTTTTACATACCGAGACCCCTCCGTGCCTCGAAAGACACGTTAAGCCGTTGGTCCCGGCTGTCATTCATGGATCTTTGACAGTCGTTACGGGTAGTCAGAAGCCCGAAAGTCTGATAATCCTAGTCTTACCAAGGGGTATCGTATTACCCAGTAACTGGGTTGTGGAGGTCAGATAGGCAGTCGCTCCATTTAAAATGCTGGTATTCAACTGCATCCGGTTAGACTGGAAGCCGACCCCAACATAGTTGGGAAAAGGCGAGGCAGATGATTTAGGAAACTACAGTACGAAATTTCACGTTACGGCTCGTGTGATTCGTGTCACTCCCATTTCTAGGTGGAATTATTCGTACAGGAATTAACTAGTCAGATATTCCTCTAGCAAAATCTTGAATACACATTCCCTACGAAATCGGCGCGAAAATAAACAGCCATAGAGTACAATAATACGAAACAACCTCTATCGAATTAAATCTATGCGCCACTTTATTGAATCTGTGGCCATATGGCTCGCATGCAATGACATAATTTGTATTATAGAGGTCAGTGCTCTCATGGTATAACACAAACACTATTGCAATCACGATCAGATTCCATTAATAGTGAATTTGTAACAAGGTATGCAGTGGAAGCGCGCTCATTCTTTTTTTAAATCATTCGTTCTAGTGACGGGAATGACGTGACGGAAAGACGATTATCAAAAGGTGTAATTCGATGAAATTCTGAACATATTTCGATAAGAAGATCATAATTTTTATCAGTGTTAATAATGGTACCTACTCTATTAATAATTAATTCTTACCAAGGGGTAAAGTATTACCCAGTAACTGAGTTGTCGAGGTCAAAAAGGAAGTCGCTCCATGTAAAATATCTATTCAGCTGCATGGTTAGACTGAAAGCCGACCCAACATAGTTGGGAAAAGCCTAGGCAGATGTTGATGATGAATGGTACACTATGTTTTGATCATATATCAGTAATTTAAGTGATCAATCAGATCTAAGTCTCCCGCATCTCATCATCACTCATCATCTACCAACCCGCACTGGGCCCGCGTGGTGAATTACAGCCCACTCCCTCTCACAGAGAGGAGGCCTGTGTCCCAGCACATTAAAGGCATTAATTTAAGAAAAAAAGGCTGTTTATGCAGTTCTAAGTATTTTGACAATTTATTGAAAATATATTACTGTCAGAGGTTTCCGTAATTTAAAAAGAGAAGTAAGAGTATTTCTATGGATTAGAGAATACTGTACCATTAGCACCCAGCAGACTAGAGTAGAGCTACCTCTAAGCTAACAAGATCAGCAAAAAGGCACTTAGTTTTAGGATAGAAGTATAAATAATGCAAAACGCTATCTGATGGAAATAGTAAGCACTCGAAACATTTTCCGTGTCAGTTATTTACAATTTATCACTTTTACAAAAGCTTTGTTTTGTTGTCAATGCTTTCGTTTTCTACGTATGTCGTAATAACGTGTAAACAATGTTTTATTACGCGGTAGGTAACCACGGAACAATTGAATGACTAAACTTAAAAAACACCATAGATTGTGCTAAAGTTTTGATAAATACGAGAGTTTTAATTATAAGTATGGCTTGAATAATGTTCTTAAAAAAGATTTAAACCACTTAGAATATATTTTCGAATTTTCATTTAACTAGTTTCCGCTATATTTGTCAGTTACTCTTTGCTTCAGTAAGTCTATAAAATACAATAAAAAATTAAATATAAAACTTACCTTTGAATTTGTTTTTCAAAAAAATAAACACCGAAGAGGAAAACTATAAAAAATAAAACGAAAAACTATTAAAATTAAAATAAATCACAGCACTACAATCACTTTCCGATGTATCGGCGAAATAAAACTCACGTTCCAAATGTATTTGAAAAAAACGCGGCAAAAATTCAAAAATAGAATGCGATTAGAGTCTTCCACTCAATGGAGGCAAATGCACGCGTGCGAACCATAGACCACGCTTATAACGCTCTCCCATACATAGACACCATTTTATGCCGACCCCGCCATGCGAACTTTCACCCAACGACATCAGGCCACAGTAAAATGGACACGTAAACCATTCTTTTTAGACCCCTTCCCTAGAGATGTCACTACAGAATACTGGGTCTAGACAAAATTGGCGGTTTCTGCGACCTGCCAACATTCTGGGGGTATTACCACCCAAATTAATGAAGATTCAACAATTAGAATAAACGCATTATGTCGGCACTAGGTTCGGCTTGCGTAAAATAAGACAATAAGAACAGCCGAGGCCATGTCTATTCAAACGTCTTGAAAATTAGCGTCTAAATGATTTCGCAGCGACTGACATTTATTTAGTGAAGTCCTAAATCGTATAGACGTGTGGATCTGATACGGTTTTTATAAAGAGGGTGATACAATACAACCTCCTTTGTATCTATACTTAATATAAATTAAAAGCGCTTTTCGTGTGACCACGTTGTTCTTCCAAACTATACGCAACAGATTTTGATGCGGTTTTCACTACTTATCATTTAGAGAATTTATTCCGGAAGGTTTGTAGGTATAATACATTAATAAAAAAGCAATTTAAAAAATGATACCGACTTCAAAAAGGAATTAACTCAAAATTATAAAAAAGAACTTTAACTTCGGAAGTTGGTGTCTTGGGATCTGTATTTTAGTTTTAGTTTTTTGCCACCATCTTTACATACCGAGACCCCTCCGTGCCTCGGAAAGCACGTTAAGCCGTTGGTTCCGGCTGTCATTCGTGGATCTTTGACAGTCGTTACGGGTAGTCAGAAGCCCGAAAATCTGTCAACCAGTCTAACCAAGGGGTATCGTATTACCCACTTACTGGGTTCTGGAGTTCAAATAGTTAGTCGCTCCATGTAAAATACTGGTATTCAGCTGGATCCGGATAGACTGGAAGCCGACCCCAACATAGTTGGGAAAAGGAAGAAGGAAGGAAGGTGTCATTTTGACACGTATCATCTTCTGCCTAGGCAGATGATACGTGTCAAAATGATAACCTCCTTTTTTTTTAATCGTTAATAAAACTTAAATATAAGTTGAATGAAATCTCTATGTTAAGCAAGTCAAAAAAGCCGTGCGAAGCAGTGGCGCTAGTGTTGGTATGAAAACTTCTTGGATGAAAACACGTTCTTTTTTTAAGCTACTATGTATGAAAAGGTCAATGCAATGCGTATGTATTAAGGCCTATTACTTATATTATGTAAGAGCAAATCTGCGTAGGAATGTAATTGGTTTCTACTATTTATCATCTTCGCGCTAATTGAAGAGGTTGCATGGAGTAAGATTATTCGCGCATTCTTTTTGATCTATTGTTGAGCTATTGCGACTTGGATTCACAATGGCGCCGACCCTCTTGTTCACAAACTAAACTAAATTTAAGTTCAGTGCATCTTTTTCTTTCTATTTCATTAACAAAAGGACAGAAGATAAATATTAGTTTAGTCCTGTCAAATTAAGATACTTCATCTGACAAGTTTAGACGAGATTAAAAAATTGGCTACTAAAAATATGTCAATTTACGTCAGGCGCTGACTAATTTGACAGGACTAAACTAAAATTTATCTTATCTCCTTTTCTTAGGGCTGATTTCTCCATCCCCAGATAACTTTTATTCGAGGAATAAAATTGACGTTTGACAGTTTTTGTATGAAAGTACTGTCAAAATTTCAAAATTATTCGTCGAATATAGTTATCAGATGATTGAAAAATCAGCCCTTAATGAAATAGAAAGAAAAAGATGCACTGAACTTAAATTTTGTTTAGTTTGTGAACAAAGGAATCGGCGCCAATATTAAGGGTTCTTACTGAATGAAATCCACGTTTTCCGTTTGAAATTTTATTGGTTTCAATCACTATCATTGGTAATGGAATCACCACACTCGGTTACTTTGTGGGCTAGATGTACTCGTAGATTATATCCAGGCTTTCTCATCTTTTCCTTCACCGTAAGACTTTTTATGCAATACTAGCTTCCGCCCACAGCTTCGGTCATCATCTGCCTGACCTTTTCCCGTTGGGGTCGGCTTCCAGTCTAACAGAATGCAGCTGAATACCAGTATTTTACATGGAGCGACTGCCTATCTGTCCTCCACAACCCGGTGACTGGGTAATACGATACCCCTTGGTAAGACTGGTTGTCAGACTTTCGGGCTTCTGACTACCCGTAACGACTGTCAAAGATCAACAAATGACAGCCGGGACCAAAGGCTTAACGTGCTTTCCGAGGCACGAAGATGGTCACCCATCCACAGACCAACCGTGGCAAGCGTAGCTTAACCTGATCGGTCGACCTGTGCGGCTGTTATTATTTAGCCACGGGCCCCTCTTCGCCCGCGAGGTATGTCGATAAAAACTATCGTATGTCCTTCCCCGGGATGCAATCTATCTATCGAAATCCGTTAAGTGGTTTAGGCGTGAATAGGTAATATACAGACAGACAGCTTAGAGTTACTTTCGAATTTATAATACCTATTAGTATGGATAAAAGATTTATCACTCTCTTACATATATTGCAAAAAACTGCATATCATTACCAGCCTATAATGTTCCCACTGCTGGGACACAGGCCTCCTCTAGGTGAGAGGGAGTGGGCCGTAATGCACCACGCGGGCTTAGTGCGGGTTGGTAAGTGTCACATGTCGAATTTTTCGCTCAAGGACATGCCGGATTCCTCGCGAATATTTCCTTTTTTGAGAGCAGTGGTGATGAAATAATTTACACAAAGTAAAGCTCCTGTCTGGGATCGTACCTACGATCTACAACTCGTAAGTCACGGCTGTTACCCACTTTTTTTTGGAGAGTAGCCCAGTGGCTACTCTCCAAAAAAAGTGCATATTATTCGCACTAAGCGTTTTCAAATATCCTTTATAATGCGCACAGCAAAAGAGTGGAACTCTCTACCTGCGTCTGTGTTTCCGAGCGCATACAACCCGAATCTCTTCAAAGTAAGAGCGAACAGGCTTCTTCTGGGTAAGCTCACTCCATCGTCGACTTTGTCTCTGTCACCTCTGACCTAGACTAGAGTCAAGAGCAAACCCATTTCAAATAAAATAAATGATATAGAAAGTGCTTTGAATTTTTTGGGATGCATGAAGAAGCCTCCTCGTGTAGCGCAGTTTATTCCACCAGTTACTCAACTGAACGCTCGCGCTCGGCGCATCCTGGACAGTCACACCCAACACCTTATTTGACTGGGTAATTCTTCCCTTGCCTTTCAGGGCTAACGCCCGTCTGGTTTGCAACCACCCTCCCACCGGAGTCAAGCAGCCAGCTTTGTTTCGTCGATGCGTGGGAGGTCCAGTGCCTTAGGCATCTTCTGGGTGCGCTCGTTTCATCATAGACCTCATCCATCGCTTTCCATCAGGCGAGATCGAGATCAAGAGTGGGCCCATTCAGAAAAAAAAAAAAAATATTTTGAATTTGCACCAAACTAACAATGATCATCTATGGTCCGATTTTTAATTACCTAGCTGCAGTAAAATGACACTTCTTAGTAACTCATTTCGGACAAGTTTAGAGATATGCATGTCAAATAAGTTTCGTTTGTTACACTATTCTGTACTAGAAAAACAAGATTTGGTTGATGGCCGCAAAAAAACAAAAGACGCCAATTTCAGTCATTTAAGTAGTAGCTGTTATTTTACTGCAGCTAATTAAAAGTCCGACTATAACAGTGGTTCCTAACCTGGGGGTAATTACCCCCGCAGGGGTAAAACGGACATTCTAGAGGGGTAACACGGAGATTCTAGAGGGGTAACACGGGATGGCACGAAATAGTATTAAAATAGCAATAAACAAAATAATAGTAGGTACGGTAAACACAACATTGTGTTACATTAAAAACTAGCCAGAAACCGTCTGAATGTTGACCATGACATGAGATGCGCGTTGAGTGAAACCGAACCTAATATTGTCAAACTTGCGAATGCAAAGCAATTTCAACCTTCACACTAGTTAACTCCGAGATTTATATATTACTTTACTAGTTACCTAAACGGGCAATTTCTTACATAATAAACATATTTTCGTTCAAATTTGTGTGGTTTTAATTATTTTAAATTAGCTAGGGGTAAACTCAATTCCCATATTTGTTCACAGGGGTAGTGACATTGAAAAGGTTAGGAACCACTGGACTATAACGTATATTGTTGCTACAGAAATGTTTACCTTTCATCAGTTTCAACACATTATAAATTATTGCTTCCATTCCGCTTTGCTGCTTTTCAGGGGCTGTAGAACAAACAAATAAATGCAGATTTTATGGAAATCATTGAGGAAATAAATTAATTACCTACGATGCTGTAACTATGCAAAAGGGGCTCATGACTTATTAGCTCAATCGATTGACCTACGCGACCCGGATTATGTAAGCCTAATCAATTTAATTCACTGTTAACTCATACCAGCAGCTAACCTAGACAGGTTCAAACCCAACCAGGCACTTTCATCATCATCATTGGCAGCCCTGTTCCATCCACTCTGTTGAATATAGGCTTCTTTCCTTTTGTGCCATGCTTCCCTGGTATGTGCAAGTCACATCCAGGTCTGTAGCGGTATCTACAACGCCACATGTGAACAACGCGTCATATTGACGTCATGCAAAATCCTGCATCTCGCAAGCAGAGTTTACCGCGCAACTAGCATAGATACACAACGGCCCGACATGAATCATCGGGCAGTTGCCCGTCAGACACAACACCCGTCTGGTCGGAGGATCGCTCCCTTTTCTATGGAGGTTGAGTGAACTTTACACGCTGTTCCTCATATCTCTATAGGTCTTCCCCAGCCAGGCCAGCCAGGCAGTGTAATTTAATTCAATGAAGGACAACATCGTGACGAAACCTGGATGTGGAACCAAACAATCGAATTTATGTAACATCCACCAACCCGTATCATTTTGTCACCGGTCCTTTGGAACCTAGACTATTTTTGGTTACGGTCGAATGGCCCACGGTCCATTCGTTTTGGGCCATTCAGACTAAATATCCATTACGCTCCCCTCACAAAGAGGCCTTTGTCCCAGCAGTGGGAACGTTATAGGCTGGTTATGATTGTGCTACAGTTAATATGGGATTAGTTAGACAGTAGATTTACTGCTCAGAGATTTTAACAGCGGGGTTCTTTGCGTAATACACTAACAGTAGCTAAAAGGGCAAAGTCACCGAAAGGGCAATGGAGAGGGCTATACTTGGAGATTCCCTGCGTGATCGAATCAGGAACGAGGAGATCCGCAGGAGAACCAAGGTAACCGACATAGCCCGAAGAATTGCCAAAATTAAGTGGCAGTGGGCAGGGCACATTGCTCGCAGAACAGATGGCCGATGGGGCCGAAAGGTTCGAATCTGGAGTGGCGACCGCGTACCGGAAGACGTAGCGTTGGAACGCCTCCCACAAGGTGGTCCGACGACCTTGTGAAGGCTGCAGGAATCCGTTGGATGCGAGAAGCACAGAACCGGTCGAAGTGGAGGTGCTTGGGGGAGGCCTATGTCCAGCAGCGTCTTTCGACTGAAATGATGATGACTAACAGTAGCAATAGCTTTGCGACCGTAATATGTATTTACAGAATTATAATCATTAAAAACAGTAATACATACAACTTGTTAAGTTAGTATAATCCTAAAATGTTGTTGTCTGTTCAACAACAGGTTTAGGTGCATCGTCTTCACATATTATTAAATAATTAATGTATGCAAAATATTGTAAAACATTTTAAAAGAGTAACGGTGGAGTATCTTGCCCATTCTTCTCCATACGAAAACTACCTTTTGGAATGGGCGACTAGAATCAATTCTATTTTATCGTAATTTTATCGTTATTTTTGACGTTCAAAAGTGCCTTTTATGTGCCTATTTGAAATAAATGCTTTGACATTGACTTTGAACATTCATTGCGTTATTTACATTTTGAGCAAACAAATTTTTCGAACATATGAAGCAATGGATTAACAATATCCTTCAAAATGTAATGTAATTGATAGTGTGTTACGCAATTAGGAAACAGGCCTTCAAACATTTAAGGTATCATCAAAGAGAACCGATGTCGCAATGAAAGTCGCAGAAAACAGCTGAAAAACGACGAAGAGTTGGAAAATCGTGACGCTAAACAAAATGCGGAAAAACATCTTCATGTTCTTCCGCATCTTGTTTATCCTCATGGTTTATATGAGTATCAAAATCACTGCTTTGGCACAGACCAGCTGTCTGTGAGAGGGAGTGGATGTCACAATGTCTTCGAATTTTGGCTTTAGGACCTACGATATGCCGATTTCCTCACGATGTTATCTTTCACAGTTTTGCGATCAGTGGTAATGAAATAAATTGCACAAAGTAAAGTGCATCGTCGTCGTCGTTTCAGCCGATAGACGTACACTGCTGGACATAGGCCTCCCCCAATTTTGGGAGGGTTTGCCATAATCGCCACGCTTGGCAGGCGGGTTGGCGATCGCAGTATGGTATGATGGTGGAATACATAGAGAACGCTGCTGCCCATTCTCCGGTACGACCCTTAGTCGCCTTTTACGACACCCACGGGAAGTAAGGGGTGGTGGTATTCTTCAAGTCCGGCACCACACAGACAAAGTGCATGCTTGCCTGGGATCAAACCAACACCTACGTCACGTAAGTCGCAAACGTCCCCACGGCTCTGCACTGTGCCACCACAGATCCCGCCCCAGTATCATCGAGTAATTTATTTTAAAATCTATCTAACTATCTAGTTAGCTCGTAATATCCACCTGTCGTCCTCTATCTTCGTCTTGGTCTGCCGGGATGTCGCCTAAGGTCGCTTTTAAGGGGACCCAATTAGTGGTTTTTTAGGCTAAAATAACTCTTAAGATATGTTGTGCAATGTCGCACCTCTTTGCAATGTCATAATGTCAATGAGAATGCGAATACTAAAACAAATAGACTCGTTACATAATGCGTCGAGATGAAACTGTGTAAACGAGGTTATGTTAACGAAATATTAACTTTTTTGCTTGAAAAGTTTTTAGAGTCTAATGCTAATTAGACTTAGATGTTCGTATGTAGACTAATACGTTCTAAGCAAGGTAATGATAATAATCATTAGTTTATTAATCCACCAAGAAAATGTCTTGTCCCATTTAAGGTCAAAGTCATAATCTCTCTGGAATCGACAGCCGATTCCCGGCCACCACAGGCGCAGGCTTGCGGACGGCGAGCCTGGGTCGACGGCGCGTGGTGATCCACGCGCGCCTCAAAGAGGTGTCAGCACTAACTGACGGGGTCCGCTAGGGCCGATGCCTGCCAGGGTCGCGGGTTGTTCGAAAGAGATAACGTGGCCCCTGGCACAGGCAACTGAAGGATCACGGGTGGGTTTTAGTCAGTAAAAGTCTGACACGACCGTGGCCCCTGGCACAAGCAACTGAAGAAACACGGGTGGGTTTTAGTCAGTAAAAGTCTGACACGCCCTCCCGCTTCGCCCAGAGCGGGATATTTAATAATTTCCCACCCAAAAAATAAAGCCATAATATCTCTAGAGGTGGCAAATGTATTGACTGCAGCGCTTGCTTACTCTATCACATTCACAATATATTAGATCCCTGTCTACCTTATGTATTGTCATTTCCAAGATTCACACAGATTCCCATTTTTACCGACTTTACAAAAAGGAGGAGGTACTATGTTCGGATGATTGTATGTTTTTTTTTGTATGTTTGTTCATCGAATACTCCGCCAATCGTCGACGGATTTTCAAAATTCTTTTTTCAAAACTAATTTTATAAGCATTACCTACTTCAGAAGGTTTTTGTTTTAGATAAAACTAATAAATTACAGACCTAAACGAAAATCGCTTTCCAATTGATAGAATATACTCAATAGTACACTGACATGGTCTAACCTTGGACCTCTAAAGTAGCAACAATCTTAAGAGTAAACTAGTCGCGAGCTCGAACTCACTGGTGGTCACGCTGTCTCACCTGGCTTCGTGTCCGACAGAGCTAGTATCAGTGATGAGCAGTTAGACGCTAGTCTAAACTAACAACGTCTAGTTCTCACGCACAGAAACACCATTCCGAACTGACAGGCGTGTAAAAAAATTCGAAGAGTGCTTCGTAAAATCGAGTTTTATGAAAAAACCACTACATAAATCAATTACAAATAAAGTTGATTGAACTCTTTAATAACTGAGCTTTGTCGGTACGGACTTCGTTTTGAAGATTTTACAGTTCTCTTAGTACTTATTCACACCCAAAGTTACGTAAAAATTGCAAGAAAATCGAATCTTTGTTGGCTCATAACTTTTTAAGGCGAGGTTTTCCCGGACCGATAGGCATAGAAAACACTACCTCAGCCCCCGCCAGTTGAACGCGGCGTATTTAACTACGACGCGCTGAGCGAGACCGCGCCACGTGACACGTTGTGACCGCGACTAACCTTTGTGCAATGAATGCGCGCCACGAAACAGACAAATACAGTAGATCAACTTTGATGTTATATTTTATTTTTAATGAATAAAATTTGTATGTAGGAACTTATCATCTACGCTTGATAAATTCTCATGACAGTTTCCAGTTAGTAAAAATTAGGTTAGTTTGGCAAAGAAACGCACTATGTAAAAAATCTAAGGTAAGTTTGTACCTATATTTAAAATACACATACCATCAGTAACATGTCAAAAAATCTCACAAATCAGACTTTTTTCAAAATAAAATTTATCGAGAGGTGTCGCGGGACACCCGGATGGAACGACGTTCCTTTCACTATACATATACTATGCGTTTCAGATGAGAAGATATGTTCTGGACAACTTCACTCACAACTTGTCAATAATGTAGTGTTAGGAACAAAAACAACAAAATCGATTAAGCAAACTTTATTTTTATGTTATAAACAGAAAAGATTAAGAAAATGAAAATAATACACAATAAAAAATATAACTATCCGAATTGAGAACCTCCTCCTTTTTTGAAGTCGGTTATAAAACGTATTTAATAATTATTAAAATTAACTGTTTGTGACACAGAAGTAGACGCCACATTCTTAAAATTCACTATTTGTGATACAGAAGTGGAAACAATAGCAGGTGTTGCAATATTTTCTTTGCTTTCTCGCATTTTTATTTTTCTTATATCCATTCCTCTAATATGTCGGGGATCTATGATTTCAGGCAATAGACACTGCATATAAAAATTAATAAGTTTTTTTTTCCCATTTTTTCTTCCCAAAATTTACTATCTTTCACTATCTTGATTAAATGTACCTACGGGTATTGTTTCACCTGACCATATACCAAACAAGCAATATTGCCTCCCGGTAACATGGAGTTGGCCCTGAAATTATATTGCATTAATTTTTCAGACATCAGACTGTAAACGTTCTTAAAATTACGAGAATTGCCCCTCTGGTGTGCAATCGACGTTTAAGAGATAGCTTACTATAATCACGTGTATTAATTTATTTTCGATTTTTTTTTACTCTGATATCATTTTAGTTTTTATACATCGTACTCGGTACTAGTACTGATCAACAAAGTTAACGTATGTATTTAGGCAATCGGTATAAAAACATTTAAGATTAATTTCTTCTCTACTTGTTTTAACATATAGTTTAGTAAGACTTACTTATTTGCTGTTTCAACTTCTGAATTATCGGCAGTTAAAAAGTTTTCTGAAATCTTGTCTCTATCTTGTACTCATTTCTGTTTGACTTACAGTACTTTGAGGTTCACTAATAGTGTTTAAGGTTGTTCTGTAACAGTGTTATAAACATTATGAGTATAAATAATAATAATAATAAATAATAATCGCAATCTATATTCAATTTATAACTTAACACTATTATCTCCATGATTAAGATGGTGATGATGATTATACTCATGACAAACATGAGTACAATCAATATTACTTTTATAATTGTTAGTATGTAATGACTAAAGTTTTATGTTTTGAAGAAAGTAGGTACTTACGTATAACTATGGAAAGTAGTATCAGGGTTATCTAGAGTCTGAACAACACCCCTGAGTATATTTTTTCTCATTGAAACGCTGCAAAATAAATGTTGACATTATAGTGGCACTTCAAATCGTTTAAATTATACATTTTACAAGTATATTTTATAATTGTTATATAAGTTTAGCAATATTTCGAACTTATTGAGCAAAGAAAATAATCATTTCAACGAATTTAATAACAAACCTACTGTACTTTTTTGTACAGTGTCGCGTCTGAACAATGGTCGTAACATTTTCGTGCTTTTCCGTCAAAGAAAATCATTTATTTACACTAGGTAATAATATGTTATACAATATTATTGTATTTTTTTTTACAAACTTTTATTTTTTTATATTATAAAGAGATAAAATTGTAAGTTTTGTATGTATAGGGTAATCTCTGAAACTACTGATCCGAGTTAAAAAATTATTTCACAAAAAATTTTTCAATAGGTAGTTTACGGTAGTTACATTATTAAGGAGTGCTACACGCTATTTTTATTCTGATAAAGATGTATTTTCCATAGGAAATCATAATAAATGTAATTGAAGTCGGAAATAATCTCGTCGCTCGGCCGCTTATATTGCTAACGCTGGCTAAACCATACGAGGAACTTCAAAATAATGTACTACAGAATTGTATATCTTGAAAATGCCCTCAAAAAAGTTCGCGATGGTATATGTCTATATTATAAGGATAACTTACAGTAACCAATTTTATCTTTTTACAATCAATAAAATATAATGAGTGACTTTCGAAGCAATTTTGACATGCATTGTATTAATCCTTATCTCATTAAATATTTTAGTAAAATTAAGCATTCAATTTAGATCAAAACTGCAGTTTACAGCATGTCATTAGAATAAATTCTTTAGAAGATGTCACAGTATTACAATTACGCGCACAACAAAACAAAAAAAAACAAACAAAAGAACTGTCTTCGATATTTTCTGCCTCGTTTTTTTTTATTAAAATTATACATAGGTACTTTTAATTAATTTCTTCGTAGGTTTTTCAGTTGCATTAAATGTAGGTATAGCATTCCTTTATTTCTGTTTTACTATGTAATGTGCCTTTAATTTTCGTTGTGGACATTTTATTTCTTAGTTTAGTTTCCAAGTTGTTTACTGCTGTTTTGTTAGACATAGATAAAAATTTATTCGCATACATACATGCATAACATGAAGCTAGGTATTTTAACTGGAGTTTTATCGTTTTAGACGAAATCTCCAGTAAATTATAATGAAAACTGTAGAAATTGGTACTTAAACAGAAAACAGGTATGTCATGGTTAAAACAGTAAATCTACTGTTAAAACAGTAGGGTTGGCAACACTGAGCGTAACGTTTCATATAATGGAAAGCGCAAACGCGGAAAAAAATTGGCGTGCGTCCGTCCTCGAAGACCTCTCGGCCGGCACTAAACGGCCCGCTCGAAATCGAATAGCTCAATATCGTATGATTTTTGTTCTTACAAATATAAATAGCCACTAATATAAAAATCTACCTTACCCAGCGCTAGAAAATATTAAAACCTATTTTTTGATACATTACTTAGATGGTTTCGTAATATAATTTTTTGCCAAGAAGTACATTTGAAAAATCGATTTAGTGTCATCTTTGCGATTTTTTTTTATCGAGTCAATTATTAGTAATTACGTTTCCGTCTTTATACAGCGCTTGACCATATGTTCAATTTTGTTAAAATGATTTTTATTTTGCGGAATATTTACATTATTTAGATATACATAGCTCCAAAAAACTTAAGTTTCCGTACAGACAACATTATTAATAAGACAAAACGATATCATGTTTAACTTTTGATGCACAATGCCAATCAGTGGAGGAACTCTCCCGAAATTTTTATGGAAAAAATATCGACTTGTGGCACCTTAAGGCGTTGTACTCACTTACTCGTACATCACAATATAACAGGTCATACTACACAATATTCCACGAACTGCATAACATTATGCTAAAATTAATACGTAGTATATTATGTTATAGCACATGCTATGTTTTACACACTTTCGTTTTTACACAAGCTATGATTTTCATTCATTTAATGTTTTTTACCAATAATTTTAAGACATGTGACATCTACCAACCCGCACGGGGCCCTCGTGGTGGATTACGGCCCACTCCCTCTCACAGAGGCCTGTGTCCCGGCAGTGGGAATGTTATAGGCTGATATTGTGTGTGTGTGGGACTAATTATTTAGTGGCTAAATAATAACAGCCGGACAGGTCGATCGATCAGATTAAGCTACGCTTGCTGCGGTTGGTCTATGGATGGGTGACCATCTTTACATACGGTAACCCCTCCGTGCCTCAGAAAACACGTTAAGCCGTTGGTACCGGCTGTCATTCGTGGATCTTTGACAGTCGTTACGAGTAGTCAGAAGCCTGAAATTCTGACAACCAGTCTTACCAAGGGGTATCGTATTACCCAGTAACTGGCTTGTGGAGGTCAGATAGACAGTCGCTCCATGTAAAATACTGGTATTCAGCTGCATCCGATTAGACTGGAAGCCGACCCCAACATAGTTGGGAAAAGGCTAGGCAGATGACGATGAATTGGTGAACGGAAGGTCGTAAGTTTGATCCCCGATTGTTGCACTTTTGACATAGGTTCTGTAAACGTCAAACCAGTACAAGCATCGTAGACGCATGAATACAGTGTGTTCACAGTTATTTTACCTCTGAGAGCAGCAACCTAACAGCGACCTTATTGTAACGATAATAAAGATCACAATGATTTTAACAGACTTGTCAGTGCACTGAAAGAAATAAGCAGTAAATATAAATGAAAAAAACTGGCCAAGTGCGAGTCGGACTCGCACACGAAGGGTTCCGTACCACAAGGCAAAAACGCCGAAAAAAAACATGTTTGTTGTATGGGAGCCCCCCTTAAATATTTATTTTATTTTAATTTTATTATTTATTATTAAATTTTAAATACAACTGAGTATTTTGTGAATATTTCAAGTGCCTACCTGTTGCCATTTTTGATATCGAGCAAAAAAGGGCAAAAAAATCGCGTTTGTTGTATGGGAGCCCCCCTTAAATATTTTTTTTTGTTTTTAGTATTTTTTGTTATAGCGGCAACAGAAATATAATATAATACTTTGTGAAAATTTCAACAGTCTAGCTATCGCGGTTCTTGAGATACATCCTGGTGACAGACAGACGGACAGACGGACAGACGGTCAGACAGTGAAGTCTTAGTAATAGGGTTCCGTTTTTACCCTTTGGGTACGGAACCCTAAAAACATTGATCTGAACTGCTTTCATCAGTTCCATATGAGCCTAACGTTCAAAACAGTATTTTTTGCTGATCCGAAAACAGTTAAAGCTTGAGGCAAAATGTTACCGTCATAACAGTAAACTTTAACGTTTCAAGTAGCTAAAAGGTCACAAAATTAACTGTTGTATTCATTTGGTGATATCGTTCAAACCATTGAAATTCACTTACATTACAGTAATGGTGGTTTTCCTTTTTTTTTGTTTTTTTTTCCAGTCAATGGTAAGTCCAATCATTAAAAGTTATTTATTATTATTTATTTAATACTTCAAGCACATAAATGTACAGAGGCGGACTTAATGCCATAGGCATTTTCTACCAGTCAACCTTTGGGTGATGCAGAGACAAACAGTGGTAGGTGCAAGTTACTGTTTCGTCTTTTACTGTTTTACAAACATTTCTCCTAACTGTATAAAGTCTTACTGAAATCTCAAAAAAATGCTTCCACAATTGTATAAAGTCTTACTGAAATCGCAAAAAAATGCTTCCACAGTTGTATAAAGTCTTACTGAAATCGCAAAAAATGCTTGTATTTAGTCTTACTGAAATCGCAAAAAAAATGCTTGTATGTAGTCTTACTGAAATCGCAAAAAAATGCTTGTTTAGTATTACTGAAATCGTAAAAAAAATGCTTCCACAATTTTTGTCACCTTGTGTATTATTACATTATGGTGAATGGGTAGTTGAGACCGCGAAATTCAAATTTTCTTACGTTTTTTTTGCAATTTGCAGGTCAGTGTCAGGTTGTTTCTTGGTCAAAATATGATTCGCGACAATAACAGGTAGGTACATATTTAGAGAATTATAATCATTAGAATCATTAATAAATCTTTCTAAGTTAGATTTCTACCACTTACACTTTTCCATAAGAGATTGGTGGTAGAAATCTAACTTAGAAAGATATATTAATGATTCTAATGATTAAAATTCTCTAAATATGTACCTGTTATTGTCGCGAATCATATTTTGATCAAGATACAATCTGACACTGACCTGCAAATTGCAAAAAACGTAAGAAAATTTGAATTTCGCGGTCTACCACTATCCATTCACCTTAATCATCAAATTTTTATTCTACTAGTCATAAGCACATTAGGTACAAATCGAAAAGTCGTGAAATTTGGAGGTAACTTCGTGATGTTTTTTATCTAGAAATTTTTTATTTTTTGTGTTTCTGTTGCACAGTAAGTGTGGAAATATCATGTAGTTACTCATGTTATTTTTATTTTATACCAAAGTCTTATCAATTTCAAGAAAAATCATATTGAAGTTAGGCTATTTTATTTACTTCCTGAAGTAGAAAATATTTTTTTCAGCAACCCAACAGCAACCTTATTTGAATGAGAATAAAGATCACGATGATTTGGCCACGCGCTAAATCAGAGGTAAATAAAATAACTTTGAATGGACTGTAGTTTGTAAGCTACTGTGTAACTGTTTTGATTCTACAACTTCATATTTACTTTAACTTCTATTTCAAATAAACCATAACATGATAATATTTACATAATCTATGGTAATATTTAAAATAATAATAATATCTATATTTATATGAAAAAATAATCATAGGGCATCAAAAATTTGTCCGCAACGCTGTCAACAGGAACAGTGCCCAAAACGCTGGCAGCATTGCCACGTTGTATGGCGATGATAATTCTTTGGCCAAGAAATAGGCTAGCCCTCTGGTCACGTGAAGAGTCGACTAACCGCTTGGCGATATCTCGAAAAACCAAGTGGGCACTCGGACCCCATGGCCCTAGTGTTTCAGCCCCAAACGGCTCGAACATATAACTCCCAATCAGGTTGGAATATTTTCGCCGTTTGAGGTTTTAACTTTAACTTCTCGAACATCGCTGGCAACATTTGTCATCGAGTGATAATTTGAAGATTATTGGGTTTGAACCCTCCTTCAGGAATGAAAATATCAGGAAAAGAACCGGAGTTCGGAGTTACCGACTTAGGTGGCAGAGTAAGCAAACTGAAGTGGCAGTGAGTTGGCCAAGCTTATCGAATCGGTCCTCACTGATGGCCGGTGGAGCAGACGAGCCCTGGAGTGAGACCACGAATCGGCAAGCATAGTGAGCCGCGTGGAGACCACGTATCGTGAGGATTTATTCCGGTCTGATCCCTGAACCCCCCCTCCACACCCACTCCTCTATCCCTTGCTAGTTCGTCTTCTGTCTTATCCACTTTATCAAGGTTACTCTTTTTTACAGGTAAGTACAGTCAAGAGCAAATGAACGTAGACGCCCCTTAACTAGATGTAGGTACCGACGACCTAACGAAGGTAGCTGGGATAGACTTGATGTGGAAGGAGGAGGACAGGGTGTCTCGGCGCAGCTTGTGAGAGGCAGATGTCCAGCAGTGGACTGCGATAGGCTGAGTAGATGATTGACCTCCTTTGGCTTTGCTATAGTGGGGTCATCATCTGCCTAGCCTTTTCCCAACTATGTTGGGGTCGGCTTCCAGTGTAACCGAATGCAGCAATACCAGTATTTTACATGGAGCGACTGCCTATCTGACCTCCACAACCCAGTTACTGGGTAATACGATACCCCTTGGTAAGTCGGGTTGTCAGACTTTCGGGTTTCCGACTACCAGCTTAACGTGCTTTCCGAGGCACGGAGGGGCCTCGGTACCTATGTAAAGACGGTCACCCATCCACAGCCCAACCGCGGCAAGCGTAGCTTAACCTGATCGATCGACCTGTGCGGCTGTTATTATTTAGCCACGGACCCCACATAGTAGGGTAATAATAAAAAAATAAAAAAAATATTGCTAAATTACAAAATTGACTTTACATACTTAATTATGAACAATGCTGCCTGTATAGGTAATTGTATCAACTTACAGGACGGCAAGTTTATATAATTAGGCGAAATTAAATACATATTTCTAAATATTCTGTATATTTAATTTAATAGGATAATAAAAAAGTAATAAAAGTGAATGTACTCTTAAATCCTTTCAGTTATTATAATTTTAATACATAATATACACAACGTGATTTACATTTTAAAATTAGGTTTTTTATTTCATAAATATTAACTTATTAATTTGCCAGTTACAGTTAGTTTAGCTATTGACCCTTCATATTAATTTAACTACATGTAAGTTGTAAGGAATAAATTAATTTAATTTAGTACCGTTTTTTTGTTTTTTGGGTTGGAAATCATCAAATGACCCCTCCCGCTCTGAGTGTAGCGGAAGGGAGTGTCAGACTCTTACTGTCAAATTTTCCAAATCGACTTTGAACCCCTATGCTTTAGCGATAAAGTTGAAAATATATTAAAGAAATTTGACAGATTGAGACGAGACTGATCAGACTGACGCAAAAACGCAAGTTTTAAAACAAAAATACCGGCCAAGTGCGTGTCGGGCCACGCACAGTGTAGGGTTCCGTAGTAGCCCGTTATCACAATGTAGGATATTCTGTTGTTCTTAATATAAAAAAAAAAACATATTTGTTTTTCAATGCAAGTCTTTACCTGTCATAAACAAGCAACTACTTCATCTTAGTCACTTTAAAGGATTAATGCTAAGGATTTTGTATTTGGTACAAAATTATCCAACACCCAAGTTCAACGACTATTACTGTTAAACTAATAAAGTTATCTTAACCGCTATAGTTTTCCTTTAAAGTTCATGAAATGCACTATCATCGTGATTTGTTCCAGATTTTTCAAGCCAGCAGTTTAGGTTTTAGAGGGAGGACGCTCTACTGGAACAAAAATTTGCACTTTAAAGTTTAATATTTCGTAAATGGAACATTAAATCGAAAAATAATTTTAGCTACCCCCAAGTCATTTTAGAAGACCTATTCAACGATACCCCCCCACCCGATGGGGTAGACGACGAAAAAAATATTCTTCCCCACTTCACATGTAGGAGAGCTACCCTAAAAAAAAATATTTTCCAAAATTTTATTTTACCACTTTGTCGGCGTAATTGATATACGCACTCTCACAAAATTACAGCTTTCTAGTACTAACGGTCTCATAGCAAAACCTCGGACAGACAGACAGACAGACAGACGGACATGACGAAACTATAAGGGTTCCTTGTAGGAACTACGGAACCCTAATAAAAGTATATGACCAACTACAGTAAATAAAATCAGAAAAATACATGATATTCTTCAGGATATATGCCAGGTAGATAGTGTGTTGAAAACAAAATAAGTCCAACTAATTTTATATTATAGATAAAAATCATGAAGATACCTCTAAATACTTTCTTTTTACAATAAAAACCTTACTAATATACATACAATCGTTATGATGTTTTGTCAGATTATTCTAAAGCACTAGTGTATTAATTTATTAGTGCAAACAATAGATTTTTGTAAATAGACAATAGCTTCATATTTTGCAATAAATTACCAGCGTTGTGTCATCGCGCTTCTCTTTCTTTTCTATGCAGTCCCATAAAGACCGCGCTGTGTAGGTCATGTATTGCCCCTCCGAAGTCATGTGCAGCGACTACAGATTATAGTTATTATAATTAATTATGCATGTAAATTCGTCTAGTTTATTTTCTCTAGTTTGCGGTTATGTATTTCGTAATTTGAACACTGTTCACCGTTCAATGTGCAGTTTAGTAGTATGTGGGTTCCGTCTTACCATATCAGCTTATAATATTCTGAATGCTGGGACACAGGCCTCCTCTCTGTTAGGGGAAAAGGGCCGTAATCCACCACGCGGGGGCCTGCGTGATGGATTACGGCCCATTTCCTCACTCCCTTAGCTCTTTTTTCCCGCACTGGGTAGTGCGGGTTGGTAATGTTACATGTCTTCGACTTTTAGGACATGCCGGTTTTTCACGATGTTTTCCTTCACCGTTTAGAGAGCATTTGGTGCTGAACTAATTTACACAAAGTAAAGCGCCTGTCTGGGTTCAAACCTACGATCTATACAACTCGGAAGTTGCGGTCATTACCACTGGGCCTCCACTGCTCTCCGTCTTGCTCAGACTTTAATTGAGATATTATAGTAAAACTTTTTAACCCTGAGAATATCGGTGAATTTTTTTACGGTTCAAAAGATATTGTATGATCAATTTTTGTTTTTTTTTTCAAAAAAAGAATCATAAAAAAACTATCAGGGATATCTAAAAAAAATTGGTAGCTCTGATAGTTTTTTTCTATACTCAATTAAACGAGTATAGAAAAAAAGTAAGTATAGTAAAAAACAATCAGAGCTATCAATTTTTTTTTTAGATAACCTTGATAGTTTTTTATGATTTTTTTTGAGCACCATGCGAAGTGATTGAAAAAAACAAAAATTGGTCATAACTTTTGAACCTTACAAAATTCACCGACATTCTCAGGGTTAAAAAGTTTGGAAATTACCTTGCCCACGCCCCTATTCGATTTGATTCATACTTCCAGGGACACCCTGTATCGACGCCTTAGAGTGAAAACCTCGTAAGTGTAAAAGAAGTAAATTTACTGGAGGAAGAAAGAACTGCGTGTTGTAAAATTTTTGTACGGCGTTTTTTATATTTTTTTTTACCGACTTCAAAAAAGGAGGTTCTGTATTTTTATTAATTAATATGGACTTTTATATCCAGAACTGTTCGATATTAAAAGATTGTCGGAAATGCATAAAATGCTATTTACATTCCCGAGGTTTTCACTCTAAGGCGACGGTATACTATAGATGACAGAAGAATATCGTTATGTCAGAGAACTCAAAGATCATTGACTTAAGAATTAAAGTGTATTGCATAAATTACGTACGCATCGAAGCGAACTCATTTTATTCGTGCACAAAGGTGACTTCTATTAAACCATTTTATTTCCAATCAATCTTGTCGTCTGGGCACTTAGTTACAAAAGAATAGCACTTTTTATTAATGTATCTAGTAATTGTACTTGCATACTATAGTTTTTGCTTAAGCTAAGTATGCACTTACGAAATGTGGGTAAGCGTTGTGGCTTTACAAGTGAGTGTGAAGTGTTAAAGTTACATATTGTTTATTTGTAAATACTTATGATATAGGTGTTTATGATTCACTTGGTAGTTTTTGCCTGCAGGTCTAGGCTCTATATGCTAAAGATCGCTTTTAGCTATCAGACCTCCCACTGTGTGACCCTATGCAAAATTTTCCTTGTAAAACGGTGAAGGAAACATCGTGAGGAAACCGACATTGCCTAGTACCAAAAAAAGATAGTTGCACAGAGGTGAAAACAAAACACAAACAGAATACTTTGCTATCACTCACTGACATATCGGATTTAAAACCGAGTACATCCCGAGGACAGCCGAACACATCCGAATGTATCCGGCGTCAAAATCGAAGACATCTGACATCCACCAGCCTGCACTGAGCCCGCGTCCACATGTGACTGTTTCTAAATTACCCTAGATTGATAAAATTTTCGTATTTCCTAATTGTGTTAATATCACAGTTAAGATCGTCTTTCCCTGCGGGAGAGAGAACACGCCCCTCCGTTCTGCGTGTTCTTGTAGGGCTCTTCCCCAGACATGGGCGAGGAGGCCTGTGTCCCAGCAGTGGGATCTGAAGGAATGGAGTTGCTTTCCCGTTATTCTCCTTAGGAACTTGCTACGCTTTGAAACGGGCAACTAGCTTCAACTTTTTGACTGACCAGCTCCTCGACAGTTCAAAAGTGCCTGTCATCATCATCTGCCCAACCTTTTCCCAACTATGTTGGGGTCGGCTTACAGTCTAACCGGATGCAGCTGAATACCAGTATTTTACATGGAGCGACTGCCTATCTGACCTCCACAACCCAGTTACCAGGTAATACGTTACCTTGGTAAGACTGGTTGTTAGACTTTCGGGCTTCTGACTACCCGTAACGACTGTCAAAGATCCACTAATGACAGCCGGAACCAACGGCTTAACGTGCTTTCCGAGGCACGGAGGGGACACGGTCACGATATGTAAGGATGGTCACCATCCACAGACCAACCGCGGCAAGCGTAGCTTAGCCTGGTATCGACCTGTGCGGCTGTTATTATTTAGCCACGGACCCCTCAAAAGTTCAATAGTGCCTGTATTTGGTTTAATTGAAATAATTGCTTTAAGTTTGAGCTACTTCCATAACATTATCCTTTTTTCTTCTTCACCAAATAAGAGGTAATGTAGAGAAGAAAAACATTACACCTTCGGAAAAAGATGACCCTCCATCGGACGCAGTCGGAAAAAAAAAAGTAATTAAAAAAACTAAAAAACCCGACTGCGGTAAAAAACTTAGATTAAAAAAAAACCGAAAAGCTAAAAACGAGCCCACTTTATAAATTGTGGGGGGGTGGTGGGGGGGGTTCAGGGGATCAGACCGGAATAACTCAAATAAAAGTTGGAAGCAGGCCCAAAAAGTTTGAGTGGATCCCACATCCGCCATTTTACTTTGCTTTTTATTTTAATGTAGCCAGTGACACTCGCGCTCGCTTTTTTTTTGTGGGACTTCACACCCAAAAAAAAAAAAGGGGGCCCAAAAAGGCCACTTTGCCACAATCATAAAAGGATAACATAATTGTAAGTTAAGGGCTAAGTTAATCGTATGAAATCCCATTGGTGAAGCATTTTTCAGTTTTTTTTTTTGTCTGTGTTAAAATACCAACCAATCCAATCCAAATCCAACCCCAATCTCTTTGATTATACCTACGTAAAGCAGCGAAAAAAAGAAAATCACGGACTGTCTCCGCCATATTATAATTTATAATGTTATCCTTTTATGATTCGCCAAAGTGGCCTTTTTAGGCCCCCAGGATTCAGGATTTGATACTTACATTATATTCCCAGTGTGTACAAACCCTTACTGCATTTCGGCATGACAAAATAAGTAATGTCATACATTAACTGCACTCTCATATTGGTGATGAATTCATTCATAGTTGACAACTTAACAAGCGACGTTTTGAATGGCCTTAGAGCGAAGGAGATTAGTAGCTATTATGTCACGTTGTATACAAACGCCAGCACATCAAGCTACCCGAAACTGTCAAATTTTCCCAATCAAATTTGAACCTTATGCTCTAGCGATAAAGTTGCAAATCTATTAAAGAAATTTGACAGATTGTAGTAGCTTGATGTGCTGGCGTCTGTACCTAATTGAAATGCAGCTTTTTGTTATACATTATGTATATCTATATTAGAGCCAGGAATTTAAGATAATTTTCAAATTATGGAACAACAAACTGAATGTCATACTTGTAGCGGTATCTACAACGCCACATGCAAACAACGCGTCATACTGACGTCACACGAAATCCTGCATCTCGCAAGCAGAGTTTACCGCGCAACTAGCATAGATACAACCGACATGAATCATCGGGCAGTTGCCCGTCAGACACAACACCCGTTTTGTCGGAGGGTCCTCCGACCAAACGGGTGGTCCTCTAATTAAATTATCCGAGACTAGCAGCACCCCCAGTTTTCACCCGCATAAGTGTCGCTCCCGTGGGAATATCGAGATAAAAGCTACCCTATGTCCTTTCCCGGAACTCAAACTACCGTTATGCCAAACCAGCTGACCCGACAGACGTTGTCCTGTTTTTGATTCGAAAGACACGTGGCGCCATATATTATCATAATAACGTTATTATCATATACTTTACAGCACTTTTTATCAAGATGAAAAACCTTTCATCCTGAAAAAAGTGCAGGTGCACAGAAACGGACAAAGAGTACCCCCAATGTCCGTTTCTGTACACCTGACAACGTATATGCAAATTTTCAGGATGATCGGTTCAGTGGTTTAAACAAACAAACTTACTTTTGCATTTATAATATTAGTTAGGATTTCATTTAAATCGGTTTAGCGGTTTAAGCGTGATGAGGTAACAAACAGACAGACACACTTCCGCGTTTATAATAATATGGATAGCATGGATTATGAACACTGCTGTTTATAATATTATGCAGTTTGTATAGTTTATGTTGGAACTTGCTTTCTTTTGATTTTCTAAAATGTATGTCAATCTTGTTGTAAATGCATTAGAGAAGGATAAATGTGTCTGCTTTGTTACTAACTGGATTTAAAAATGCACATTGACTATTCGGGGTATTCCTCGAAACGCACCAACTTTGGAAAGCACCAAAAGTATTCCTCGAAAAAAATAATTAAATATTAATAAAAATACTATAATTTTATTCCTCGAAATGCATCAACGATGAAACATAGAGAAGAGAGCATTCGTAAATAAATGACATCGGTAGACGTTTCATTCGGCGCGTTTCAAAGTTGGTGCGTTTCGAGGAATACCCCGACTTTTCCATCACCGTAAACAGGGGTTACTTTAAATAGCGGGATGACTTTGATCAACACTTCCATTTCATATAAAATCGCGAATTTTTTAAAACGAAACGCAATTGATCGTTTTTTTTTTCTAGGTTAGCAAAATTGAAGAACTGTTGAATTCTTTCTTGAGGGCACGCTGGGAATTCACCAACCATTTATATTGAAATATGTAATTATATTGTTCTTCTCTATTTATAGCTACATAATTGTGCTGCAAAACTTCATGTGAACTTAATCATTCTGATGGTATAATGAAATTTCTAGACAAACTCCATTATGTGGCCTATTATCGGTTAACCAATACAGTGATTATTGTTTTTCTAACGTCATAATTAATGCAATAACTTGAGTTTTTATAATGCGGGGTGTCATTGATAGGGCATATGGTGTGAGATTGATCGGATGATATCGCGAATATATGATATGAAACTTGGGTCCCGTGAATACGAAAATTATTCACAACCGCGAATAGAAGAAATGCTTAGTCAAAAAGTGGAAGGAAGTTTAAGCATTCTTTTTTAGTTTTAATTTAACTTTTATTAGATCAAAGTTACCCCAAACGACAAAAATGACAATAATTATTTTTCCCGTTGGCAGATTTTTATTTTAAAAATTGTATTGGCATTATAATTGGGGTAACTTTGCAACTACGCAATAAAATTGCCTATTTTATTGCGTAATTCCAAACTTATCAAAGTAACCCCATTCTACGTATAACTTTGATCAGACTGTTTTTATTTTTTTTCTCAAATTCTAGACATATTTTTTCATTTATTATTACAGAAATCGCGAGTTTAAATAAAACCAATTATTAGACCGATTATATATTTTTTTACAACCAGAGATTTAAAAGATATGGACCTTGAAAGTTCAATATTGATCAAAGTAACCCCGGTTTACGGCATCGTTTTTACTGATAGAATGTCACTTTGTGCAGAGCAGGTGCGCAAGTTGCAACCGGCGCGCATTTATAACCAGTACCCTGATTGCGTAACACACTATTAATCACAATCTGAATCACTTTGAAGGATATTGCTAATCCAGTGCTTCATATTATTATTATTTGGTTAGACACTTCTTCTTCTTCTTCGTAGCACTCTTGTCAGAGCGGTCGTGGTCCTCATGTATTTTCTTGTATAAGGGCTGATGTGATTCGCCTCACGATTTCTCGCCAGCTACTCCGTTTTCGGGTGTTTTTTGTGCACTCATACAATGGATCACCCATTGCGGATTTAATTTGGTCAGTCCATTTCATGGGTGAGCGTCCGCGTGGTCTAGTACCCTCCACTCTACCCTGCACGACAAGGCGCTCAATAGAGTCTCCCTCACGCCTCGAGACATGTCCGAAGTATTTGAGGATGCGCGTTTGGACCATAACAGATAGGCGCTTTTTGATGTCGAGTTCTTGGCGTATAGAGGTGTTGGTGCGAAACTCAGTCCACGACACCCCAAGCATTCTTCTCCAGCACCACATTTCCAGAACGTCTATCTCTCGCAGCGTCCACGTCTCAGCAGCGTAAAGGAAGATAAGGAAAACCAGTGATTGAACAAGCCGGATCTTGGTGGCTTTTGTAAGATCTCTGTTCCTATAGACTTTTTTCAGCTTGTCCATCGATGCTTTAGTTATAGCTGGTTAGACACACTAGCAGCTTATTAGCTGATGCATGTGTATCGTATAGCTTGGAAAATTTTGTTATACAGGGTTATTGGTAAAACATTAACAAGCTCTTAAGAGGTCATTGTACACATCACTATGAACAAATTTTATTATGGGACCAAACCTGAAATCGCGAAAAAAAAAAAGAGCTGTTCCCTACATTTATGTTCGTATAACTCGTCAAAATGTAGGGAACAGCTGTTTTTTTTCGTCATTTCAGTTTTGGCCCCATAGTAAAAGTTGTTCATAATGATGAGTACTGTGACCTCTTCAGAGCTTGTTAATGTTATACCAATAACCCTGTATATGTTCGAAAAATTTATCTGCCATAAATGTTGTTTGCTATGAATCTGGCAAACGACCCAAGAGCTAGATTGACCCGGCACTATACCGAAGATATCCCGGCGGACGTCAGCCTGTACGAGATTAGGATGGCTCTGAAGCAGCTCAAAAACAACAAGGCACCGGGTGATGACGGAATTACGGCCGAGTTGCTGAAGGCGGGCGGAAAACCCGTTCTGAAGGCCCTTCAGAAGCTGTATGGTTCCGTCATACTCGAGGGCAAAACACCACAGGCATGGAACAGAGGTTTGGTGATACTTTTCTTTAAGAAGGGCGATAATGCTCTCCTTAAGAATTATAGGGCCATCTCACTCCTGAGCCATGTCTACAAGCTGTTTTCGAGAGTCATCGCGAACCGTCTCGCGCGCAGGTTTGACGACTTCCAGCCTCCCGAACAAGCCGGATTTCGTAAAGGCTTTAGCACCGTAGACCACATCCATACGCTGCGACAGGTTATACAGAAGACCGAAGAGTATAACCTGCCTCTCTGCTTAGCGTTTGTGGACTACGAGAAAGCCTTTGATTCGATCGAGACATGGGCTGTGCTGCAGTCTCTTCAACGGTGCCAGATCGACTGTCGGTACATCGAAGTGCTGAAGTGTCTGTACGAAAACGCCACTATGTCAGTCAGACTCCAGGATCAGGCCTCGAAACCTATCCTTCTGCAGCGAGGTGTGAGACAGGGAGACGTTATCTCTCCGAAACTGTTCACCGCTGCACTGGAGGATGTCTTCAAGGTTCTGGACTGGAAAGGGGCTGGCATCAACATCAATGGCGAGTACATAACTCACCTTCGGTTTGCCGACGACATCGTAGTCATGGCTGAGACTATGGAGGACCTCAGTACAATGCTCGATGACCTCAGTAGAGCCTCCGAAAGAGTGGGTCTTAAAATGAACATGGACAAAACGAAGGTCATGTCAAAAGCCCATGTAACACCCACTCTCATAAAAATCGGAGACGCTATACTCAAAGTCGTGGACGAGTACGTTTACCTAGGACAAACTGTCCAGTTAGGTAGGTCTAACTTCGAGAAAGAGGTCAATCGACGAATCCGACTCGGCTGGGCAGCGTTCGGGAAGCTACGCAATATCTTCTCGTCCCACATACCGCAGTGTCTCAAGACGAAAGTCTTTGACCAGTGTGTGTTGCCAGTGATGACTTATGGAACGGAAACGTGGTCGCTCACAATGGGCCTTATAAGAAAGCTAAAAGTCACCCAAAGGGCAATGGAGAGGGCTATGCTTGGAGTTTCCCAACGTGATCGAATCAGGAATGAGGAGATCCGCAGGAGAACCAAGGTAACCGACATAGCCCGAAGAATTGCCAAACTTAAGTGGCAGTGGGCAGGGCACATTGCTCGCAGAACAGATGGCCGATGGGGCCGAAAGGTTCTGGAGTGGCGACCGCGTACCGGAAGACGTAGCGTTGGAAGGCCTCCCACAAGGTGAACCGATGACCTTGTGAAGGCCGCAGGAACCCGTTGGATGCGGGAAGCACAGGACCGGTCGAAGTGGCGGTGCTTGGGGAAGGCCTATGTCCAGCAGTGGACGTCTTTCGGTTGAAATGATGATGATGATAAATGTTGTTGAACATTTAAAATGAAAGCTATTGCTACTGATAGTGGGTTACGCAATTACCCCGCAGATGAAATTTCATATAAAATCGCGAATTGCGTAAAACGTAACATTATAATTGGGGTAACTTTGTAAAACGTAACATTATAATTGGGGTAACTTTGTAAAACGTAACATTATAATTGGGGTAATTTTGTAATTCTTCTTCTCAGCGAAAGCACTAGGAAGTGGTGAAGGGCGGGCGTTTTGGGGGACTGTCTTATGTAATTTTGGCGTTCGAAAAGTGCTGATTCTCAACCTAATTTGATTTTGAATTACGCAATAAAATCACGTATTTTATAATTTATTTATTTTATATTTGTTTAACTTGAAATATTTTATATATTTCAAGTTAAACAGATATCAACTTTATTTTAATGTTGATTAAGTTGATTTCAGAGTGACTAGCACTTTTGAAAAAGTCATAGAAATGCTTTAAGTTATAGCGTAAACTGAACTTTATTGTGTAGGATTTAAAGTTATTTTTCCATAAAGTCATATTTGTTTACATTTTTTGGCAAATAAATCGCCAGCACAATATCAAGCTGCTACAATCTGTCTGCGGATTGAGGTGATTTTTCATATTGTAAGATAAAAAAATATGACAAATTTTTTAGAACATATCTCAACTCATTACATTTGGGCCCACCGTTTTCCATCTCCTTTCTTTAATAGATTTTCAACTTTCTCGCTAAAGTAAAAGGTTCAAAATTTGTTTGGATTTGACAGTGGCGTGTAGCTTGATGTGCTGACATCTGTTAAAGTAAACTGTAAATCAGGTATAGTAGAGCCTTTTAAAACAACTGCGAAAAGTTAATTACAAGATTTTATGAAGACTCATTGTTATGTTTTATAGAATCAGGAAGCTTTTTTATCGAAAACAAAACAGAGGATGTCCCTTAATTAAATGGTGTTTCGAAGATATTCATAATGAAAACGGTTGATCATCGTCCAAGACATAAGTATAGTATTAGGCGTGTCTTTGTTGGCGAGTCGGCACATTCGATAAGGCATCTGTAATGCTATTTTATAAAAATCTTAGGTGAAGTGAGCTTTTAAGGGGCTTACAGGACCTAAAACCAGAAAACACAAATTTTAGAACCAAATAAAGTATGTGATCGACTACAGTAAACAAAATCAGAAAAATATATGATATTCTTCAGGATATATCCTAGGTAGATAGTGTATTGAAAACATAATACTTACAACTAATTTGAAGATACCTCTAAAAACTTTCTTTTTACAATAAAATTATACCATCATTCTGATTGTTGTCAGATTATTCTACAAGCAAGCAACATACTAAAACACTAATGTTTTAATTTTTTAGTATAAACAATAGATTTTTTGTAATTAAATAATTGCTTCATATTTTGCAATAAATTACCAGGGTTGTGTCATCGCGCTCCTTTGTGCTCTCTAGTTTTTTTAACAGTGAATTACTATTTTATGGGGTTTTTAAATAAAATAGCAAATCAGAAACTTAGTCAGAATCTCAATGTTGTTTTTTTTTTCCTAGAGTAGTTCTTATATAGCCTGAGGCGCGAGCGCGTCACGCACGAACAATAATTAAAATAAAACATTGACGTTTAAGACTAAATGAATTAACATAAAAAATATTATTAAAATCTCGATTATGATCCTAAATGTTTGCCTGGTCAATCCCTAGTATCAGTGGGATGACACAGAGCTCACTCCACGCAAGTTTTCACGGTGAGATTTTTGCAGAATCGACCGGCAGTAGTTCCTTTGCAAAAGCTAAAGGAACTACTGAGACAAGATAGTTCCTTTGAAGGAAACAAACATATACAACGTTATTTTTAGTATATGCCAAACCTGAATATAGTTTGTTGTAGAATAAGTAACTGAATCGATTCCAATAATTTTTACCCCATGTTATATTTTGTCCCAAAAATATTTTAAAAGGTTAAAAGTTGGACACCGAGCAACACTGCGTAGGTTATCCAATCTTCGCGCCAAATGGGTAGGTACCTAGGTACTATTATCAATGAGCGCAAGACGGCGCGGCGCGGGTGAGCATGTTTTTGTACGGACAAACAGGTAACTTAACAAGCTTTTAACTTTGTGATTTTTCATGATACAGTTTTGAAATTTTGTACATAGATTCTTTACACAAAAATACTAGACACGTGTTTCGGGTTTCGCATATACTAAAAATAATGTTGTATAATGCTGCCCGCTGCTGCCACATGCTGGCCCGTAGGTTCGCTCGATGTACTAAGGAAGTAAAGATAACTCTTTTTAGCATATTGCTTATTATTATAAATGCAAACTGAACTTACGACGCTGTGAGAGACCGTGTGTGAAAATGTAATCAAAATTAAAAATTTAAAAAACCCCCGACTTAAATTATTTGATCCTTTTCCAATTACTTACATTTAATTTTATTATTTTTTTGTGTCGGGGGTTTTTTTAATTTTTAATTTAATTTTTTATTTCATGCTTTTTGTAGGGAGTCCTTAATATTTGTATTTCATTTCTTTTATTTTCTTGCGTTTTAAGATTCAGGTAATTTGGTGTTTAATCAGGTTTTTTATCCGTCAAAAAATTATTATTTATTTATAGATAAAAAATAATTTGTAAGACTAAACAGATTTTTTTGTTTTATTATATCCTTTTCCTAGTTCTTGCTTTAGTTATTCAACTTTCGTACAAGTATTTCATAGCGTTAGATATCTTAGGTATTTCAGATCTAATTTATAAAATGGGACTGCGACACTATCTGATGTAGAAATACCTACGCTTTTTAAGTGGGATTGTTCCATTCATAATAAAAATAGTCAAACTCAGTGGTCGTAGGTACCAGTCATCACTCCACTTTCCTCATCATTCTAGAGCATTGATCAGACAAAAAAATATTTTGAAGTTTTTAGTTTTCATTTTGTTAGTTAATATTCCTCATTCCCTTTCAATATAGTTTACATTATTCTACTTGTCAAGCCCTTGCATTTGATACCTATATTGAAGGAGTTGTGAAAAAATAATATAATTCGCCATTTTGTGTTGGCGGCCATCTTGGATTTGAAATTTGTAATAGCGTATAGTATTGTACTAGTCAAGCCCTTTCATTTGATACCCATATTGAGGGGGTTGTGAAAAAAAAAATTTAAATCGCCACTTTGTGGTGGCGGTCATCTTGAATTTGAAATTTATTATAGTGTATAGTATTCTACTATTCAAGCCCTTTCATTTGATACCCATATTAAGGGATTTGTGAAAAAATATGTATTCTGCCATTTTGTGGCGGCGGCCATCTTGGACCGATTTTCATCAAACATACCTAAGAACACTCCCGACTAATTCACCTTTCAAACAAAAAAAACAAAATCAAAATCGGTTCATCCGTTCCGGAGCTACAATGCCACAGACAGACACACACACACACACACACACACACAGACACGTCAAACTTATAACACCCCGTCGTTTTTGCGTCGGGGGTTAAAAATAGAAATTGACTAATTTATAAGAGTTAGACTAATGAAATAGTGAAGTCAGCGGATAAACTAAAAAGTGGATAATTGTGAAAGATTTAATGTCAGAGACTTAAAAAAAATGCAGTTCTCAAACAAACAAATACTTATACGAAAATTAAATTATTCTCTTAGGAATAAAAGATATTAATTCAGATTACGTTTTACGACCCCTTACTTCCCGTGGGTGTCGTAAAAGGCGACTAAGGGTCTTACCGGAGAATGGGCAGCAGCGTTCTCTATTTATTCCACCATCATACCATACTGCGATCGCCAACCCGCCTGCCAAGCGTGGCGATTAAGGCAAACCCCCCCAAAATTGGGGGAGGCCTATGTCCAGCAGTGGACGTCTATCGGCTGAAACGACGACGACGATGTTTTACGAAAGAAAAAGTTCTTCCAAGAAATGTGGAATAGATATTTCACCAAACACTACCTAATTGTAACTGCACGGATATAATAAACTCGTCTTTTTCTACGTCAATAGCACGTCACTTCCTTATATTAATTTTAAATCTCATTAATTGCTCATATCTAAAATTTGTTAGACATGCATCATCATTTACATATGCGGAACTCCAAGTTCCGCATATGCATACTGGGATTTTTACTTAACAAGCTGTATTTAGTACATCGAGTGAACTTACGGGCTAGCATGCGGCAGCAGCGCGTAGCATTTTATATGTTTGTTTCCTTTAAAGGAACTGCTAAAGGAATTATCCAGTCTCAATAGTTCCTTTAGCTTTTGCAAAGGAACTACTGATGCAAAAATCCTCAGTAGTTCCTTCAAAGGAACTGCTAAAGGAACTAGTGAGCATAAAGGATCGCGCTTCTCTTTATTTTCTATGCAGTCCGACAGTGACCGCGCTTTAGGTCATGTAAGCTCCTTAAATTGAGTTGTCATTAGTGTCAACCCCTAGCATACTGTGCACTTTAAGCTGGCTTCACCTAAGGTATCACGGTGATCTTTTTAGAGAATAGCACCGCAGTATTTGTTGAACAACAGAGCCGACACGATGCAATAATTTCGGCTTTCATTCGGCCCGTGCCGATCGGAAAACTCCGTTTGACATCTACCTTCGCTGAATTGGCATGTTGCAGTTGTTCAAAAAACAACTGCAACATCACAACAAACAACCCGAAGATGTCTGAAGCAAGCCTTATCAATAGTTTTGATGATCCAACGCATTACTAAACAACAATAATAAAGCTGAAGACTTTGATTGTTTGTTTGAACGCACTAATCTCTGGAACGAAGGTTACCGACATAGCCCGAAGAATTACCAAACTTAAGTGGCAGTAGGCAGGGCCTATTGCTCGCAGAACAGATGGCCGATGGGGCCGAAAGGTTCTGGAGTGGGGACCGCGTATCGGAAGACGTAGCGTTGGAAGGCCTCCCACAAGGGGGTCCGACGACCTTGTGAAAGCCACAGGAACCCGTTAAATGCGAGAAGCACAGAACCGGTCGAAGTGGAGGTGCTTGGGGGAGGCCTATGTCCAGCTGTGGACATCTTTCGGCTGAGATGATGATGATGACGATGATGAATCTCTGGAACTCTCGGAGAACTGTCGGATTTGAATAATTATTTTTGCACTTGACAGCCCAATTCTTGAGGAAGGCTATATGCTATCATCAGGCTAGGAAGGACCCTTAGGAGACGAGCAGAAATAAAAAGAGTCAAAAAGAACGCTAAGCGAAAACGAAAAGTAATAACGTGGACAGATGATGCGATGCGATGGGGTCATCGCAGGAACAAGACATTTCACGCGGACGAAGTCGCGGGTAGAAGCTAGTGATGTGATAATATGATGTGGAGGCGATACTTGAGGAAGGTTCAGGTCCAGAAGTAACCATATTTCGGTTGAATGATGCTGATGATCATGATCGTGAAACATAGTTATGACATTTGTATTAGACATTATGTATTATTGAACTTTTTTATTACTTACTAGACATTTTTTTATATTATCTAAAAAAATTGTTTTTATATAATTCTAATTTGACATTATGACATAATTATCTGACTGAAGCATTTATTTAATAGACATTTTTTTTTTTTATTACTTTATTTTTTTTTTTACTGTTGACATTTTCTTTAATTATAATTTTTTTTTGCTGAATTCACTTTATATTAATTATCACATATTCATATTTGTACGCCGTCATCGGCAAAACATAGTGTACCTATTTATTTTACTATCAACACCTGTTTTTACACCACCTATGTTTTACAAAGAAAAAAACTTTGACTTTGACTTTGACTTTGATAGTTGAAAAGTGTCATGGGTTACTTCACCAGCATTGCTGTGTTTTCTTTCAAAGCAACACAGGGACGCTGGTGTGCAGTAAACACAGTTTTGGTCTTCATACAACCACGGACAAACTCTTTCACAAGGAGATCCACTACTAAATACTATTTTATACAAACAAAAATTTCTCCAAAACCCAAAAATTCCTAACTCCACGTAACTTATAATTGCTCACTGTTAACAAACAAGTTCGAATTCCGAACTTCCAGTTCTTTTATGTAAACATACGATGTTGTCCGATGATTTCCGATCAATTATCGATTACTACACGTTATTCGATTCATGACTGTTTCGTACTTTCACCCTCGTTGTTTGAGAATGTGGGGTTCATGACCTAAGAATGTGTTTTTAATGATTGCGAAGGTCTTATTGTTTTGAAGGTTTTTGGACAAATGTTCATTTGCTTCTAAAAGACGAACGAATTATAGTCTGAAATTTTTGGCCATTTGATCTCAAAGCTTTGAGCCATAGACAGGATCACAGGGGCACCGACGCGCCATTTTTTATTTTTTTAGATTTACCAACGTTCGTATGCACTACAGAAATTACAGGAACCAACAGAAAATACAGAACTAAATGTAACAAACAATTATAGGTAAATACAGCATTTTCTTATTATTACCTACTAAGTGTAACTATTCTTTCTAGTCGTTACTTCCCAGAATTCAATCCTTATCGGCAACACTATCGAATGGTGTAATGATACAGTGTGTTTTTTATTTTTCAAAATCAACTAGTTCGATTCCTGGCTAGAAATATTGATTTTTCAAAAATCCAGCGATGCAGTTTTAGTTTTCATCAAAATCGAGCCCGCGACTCCTTTTGAGTACTTTTCGCTATTCCTCATAGTTTCGGATTTGGCCATCCACGCCCACAATCCCACACCGTTCTGTAAACACGTTCAAACTCACACAAACAAACAAAACTAACTTCCTTCTTTAGCTATAGTGGGCTATAGAGGCCCTTTCGGTATATTCGCAATGTATTATACGAATGAAAATCAAAATGTCACAGTACAATATTAATATTTCACAGCTGATACGTTCCAACTGTCTTTATGTTTTGTTGCGAATAAGAAGGGAAATTAGTGGGGAATATTTAGAAATTATAGATTTGAAATCATTTATATCTACGCGGTTAAAATGTATGGAACAGCAATTTTTTTTTTTTCGGTATCTGTTGAATTATTTCTACGCATGGAGATTCAGAGACCTTGGAAAGCACGTTAAGCCGTTGGTCCCGGCTGTCATTCGTGGATCTTTGACAGTCGTTACAGGTAGTTAGAAGCCCGAAAATCTGACAGCCAGTCTTACCAAGGGGTATCGTATTAGCTAGTGACTGGGTTGTGGAGGTCAGATAGGCAGTGGCTTGATGTAAAATACTGGTATTCAGCTGCATCCAGTTAGACTGGAAGCCGGCCCCAACATAGTTGGGGAAAAGGCTAGACAGATGATGATGGAGATTCAGAATCACGCACTGAATCCGTGGTAACAGTTTGCGCGTCGGTTTTCCTGCCTTCCTGTCTATGGCTCAAAGTCATTATACCTAGAAAAGTATTTTTGGTTGTCAGACTAATCTCTTTGGAATATTTTATTAACTTGAGCGCGGTCACTGTCGGACTGCATAGAAAAGAAAGAGAAGCGCAATGACACAACGCTGGTAATTTATTGCAAAATATGAAGCAATAATCAATTTACAAAAAATCTATTGTTTGGACGAAAAAATTAAAACACTAGTATTTTAGTATGTTGCATGTAGAATAATCTGACAAAAAATCAGAATGATTTTATGTATATTAGTATGGTGTTCATTGTAAAAAAAAGTTTTTAGAGGTATCTTCATGATTTTTTTCTATCGTATCAAATTAGTTGTATTATGTTTTTTAACACACTATCTATTTAGCATATATCCTGAAGAATATCATATATTTTTCTGATTTTGTTAACTGTAGTCGATCATATGCTTTTATTGTTTCTAAAACTTGCATTTTTTGTGTTTAGGTCCTGTAAGTCCCTTAAACTTGGAAGCCTGACAACCGGTCTAACCTCAGAATAAAAAATTCAACAAGTCATACTTCGCCCCAAGTAAAATAAAGCCTTATACCAAATGCAGCAAATTAATTTAGCCTCAATCAGTTAAAATGGAAGTCGACTGCTCGACTCTAACAAAACTTAACTAATAGATTTTGTAGATAGGTACTAGTTGTTGTGATCTACTGGCTGCTCCCCACGGTTTCACTCGCATAGGTTTCGATCCCGTCGGAATATCGGGATAAAAAGTAATCTATATGTTAATCCGGGGTGTCGGCTACCTCCATACAAAATTTTATGAAAATTGGTTCAGCCGTTTAAGCGTGAAGAAGTAAAAAACATATAAACACACACGCACACCCTCACACACACTCACAAACTTTTGCCTTTATAATATTAGTGTGATGGCACTGCAACGTAGTCGCTCACAATAGGCCTCATTAGAAGGCTGAAAGTTACCCAAAAGGCAATGGATAGGGCTATGCTTGGAGTTCCTACCTACGCGATCGAAATAGAAATGAAGAGTTCCGTAGGAGAACCAAGGTAACCGACATAGCCCGAAGAATGGGCAAACTTAAGTGGCAGTCGGCAGGGCACATTGCTTGCAGAACAGATAGCCGATGGGGCCGAAAGGTTCTGGAGTGGTGACCGCGTACCGGAAGACGTAGCGTTGGAAGGCCTCCCACAAGGTGGACCGTTGACCTGGTGAAGGCCGCAGGAATCCGCTGAATGCAAGAAGCACAGAACCGGTCGAAGTGGAGGTGCTTGGGGAAGGCCTATATAATAATATAATATGTATATTTTCGTGGTTTTTGGGATGCATGAAGAAACCTCCTCGAGTAGCGCAGTTTGTTCCGCCAGTTACTCTACTGAACCGAGCGCTCGGCGCATCCTGGACAGTCACACCCAACTCTGGAAGGACTGGCCAATTCTTCCCTTGCTGTGGTAGGGATAACTTTCACCGGAGACCGGCGTCAAGCAGCCTGCTTGACGCCGCTTGATGCGTGGGAGTTCCAATGCCTTAGACATCCTCTAGGCACGCTCGTTCCATCATAGACCTCATCCATCGCTTTCCATCAGGCGTGATCGAGATCAAGAGCGGTCCCATTCAGCAATAACTAAAAATAAAAAGGTATTGCCGAGGCATACCGACCTTCAAAATTTGAAGAGTCTTGTGGAAATTGGATGGAAAATTTTACTTTTGCTTTGGGTATCAAACATTCCGACTCGGACAAAAACCTCAGATTAACGGCTATTATAAATGTCGTAAGGCTCCGAGTTAAGGACATTCAGCCGCAGGGTTGACAAACAGTTCGTCGGCCATATACTCTTATAGTTTTCAATTGTACGCGCTGTGACAAAACTGTCTAATGGTTCTCAAACCGCATGACTGATGCGTTGGTACTGGCGAGTACAGAAGTGATTTTTAATGATTAGGTATATTTTTTTATTCTTATTTAGGATGGCATAATAAATTATGGGACATAATACTAAGGACAATATTTGTATTTGGATCAAAAAGAAGTCCCATGAGAGATGATGAGATGAAATTTTTATAAAACTATCCCAATTGTAATTAAGTTCCATCTGCAAATGTTAAAAAAACATATAACTTGGGTATAAACGCATTGATTTATTTCTTTGCTAATAAGTGAAAAATAAGTGTAAATTGAGTCCTACTTTCATTTCATAACTTTGAGCTAAAAATACTAAGTAGTCATTTATGAATATTAACAGCTTATGTAAGAATATTCGTTACGAAAAATAACTTAAAATGTTGTTTTGCCAAACGAACAAAGTCTTCGTCAATTAGTAAAATTATGACTGTTTGCCGTTAGCCACATTCTCGCTAATAGCCAGTCTTTAAGGGGCTTACAGGACCTAAACGCAAAAAAAAATGCAAGTTTTAGAAACAATAAAAGTATATGATCGACTACAGTAAACAAAATCAGAAAAATATATGATATTCTTCAGAATATATCCTAGGTAGACAGTGTGTTGAAAATATAATACAACTAATTTGATACGATAGAAAAAAATCATGAAGATGCCTCTAAAAACTTTCTTTTTACAATAAAAGCCTTACTAATGTACATACAATCATTATGATTTTTGTCAGATTATTCTACAAGCAACATACTAAAACACTAGTGTTTTAATTTTGTTGTCCCAACAATAGATTTTTTGTAAATAGATTATTGCTTCATATTTTGCAATAAATTACCAGCGTTGTGTAATCGCGCTTCTCTTTCTTTTCTATGCAGTCCAACAAAGACCGCGCTTTAGGTCATGTAGTCGCCTTAACCTTAGATAATGCTTATATCCTAAACACTTGGCAGGCTTTTTGAATAAGAAGTATAGTAAAAGTGCGCTGTGCTGCACACCCTCACCTTATTTCAAGTTCAACAAATATGAACTTTATTTCAATGACGATTAAGTTGATTTTAGATTGATTAGCACTAATGAAAAAGTTATAAAATTGTTTGAAGTTGTAGCGTAAACTGATCTTTATTGTGTAGGAATTAAAGTTATTTTTCCATTAGTTCATATTTGTATACATTTTTGACAAATAAATTGCGAACTCAGATTAGGTATAGCTTACAAAATACCTATAATCTTAGGTACCTACCACACATTTCATCATCTGCCTAGCCTTTTCCCAAATGTGTTGGGGTCGGCTTTCACTCTAACCGGATGCACCGGAATACCAGTATTTTAGAATGGAGCGACTGCCTATCTGACCTCCACAACCCAGTTACTGGGTAATACGATACCCCTTGGTAAGACTGGTTGTTAGACTTTCGGGCTTCTGACTACCCCGAACGACTATCAATGATCCACGAATGACAGCCGGGACCAACATTTATCATCTCGAAATTCTTCGAGTATCTATCAATCATGATCAGCTTATTATATGTTCTCACTGGTGGGACGCAGACATCCTCTTCTTCTTTCTTGGGCTGTGACCTACCAAGGGGGCCCATTGCAAATTGCTAGTAGGTTCTACCAGAAAAAACTTCCGTTTACTCAATATGTAAAAAATCTTGACATTGTTATTATTTTTATAGACGAAAGAAAATTATGAAAACAAGAAAGTTACACAAAACATACTGTCATATAATTATCATCAGCAGTGATCGGAATAGCTAGAGCTATTTAGCTTCATTGACCGCAAACATTGATGATAATATGGATATTTCACGGGATTCCGACTGATACTACGGGATTTTTACGGGATTTTATTGTCGCTAGAGTGACGCACTTGTTTTTGTCTCTTTCTGCGCCACTAGAATTCAATTCTTTGCCAACAGTAAAATTATCGGCACGGATCTTGAGCGCTGACCTTTTACTGCGCAAAAGTGAGTTATTGGGTTCCTTTGGTGGGATGAAGTAAGGTGCGGGAGCGGGGTATATATATTGTCGTACAGTGACTATGATAATAATAATATTATTATTATATAATATTATGTTTTATTTTGTCATAAGTATACGATGCGCAATCCCCACACCGCCGAGCGCTCAAGATCCGTGCCGGTAACTATAACTTCGTAACTAAAGGGAATATCCATATTATTCTAACCTATGGCAAGTACATAAAACAGCTCTACCTACTCCTATAATGTTCCCACTGCTGGGACGCAGGCCTCCTCTCGGTGACTCCCCCCACGTGGGTCCAGTGCGGGTTGGTAGATGTCACATGTCTTCGAATTTTTGGTTGTAGGACACGCCGACTTCCTCACGAGGTTTCCTTTACCGTTTTTAGAGCAGTGGTGATAAAACAAATTACACAACGTAAAATGCCTGTCTGGGTTCGAATTCACGACCCAGGTCTCGTAAGTACGTCGCAGTTACTGCTGTGCTACCACTGCTCTTGTAAGGATCCCTCTACACACACACAGCACACTCACACATACAAAGTCAAAGTCAAATCATTTGTTTCAAATAGACACATTAAAGGCATTAGAGGCACTTTTGAACGTCAAAAATTACAACTAAATAGAATTGATTCTAGTCGCCCATTCCAAAAGGTAGTTTTCGTATGGAGAAGAATGGGCAAGAAACTCCATCGTTACTCTTTTAAAATGTTTTACAAGGTCTTGTATACATAATATAAATACACACATCAAAAGTGTCTAGGGATCAAGCATTTTTATGCGGATTTCTTGAGATTGAGATGTGGCTTTGTAATAAATTTATGATTTTATAAATTTATATGGATCCTTTTTGGTGCATTTCATAATTTGAATCAGGAACTGTGAATCAAATTCGAGTAAAAGATGAAAATCAGCTGTCAATATTTTCCCTATAAAAACATACAACGCATTGAAGACATTATTAGTGCTACTGTTTCCCTACTACTGATTAAAACAAACGTTATTATGGAGCGGCGACGTCATTTAAGCAGGGAAGAAATGCTCAGAGCCGTGGGAATGATAGAAGCTGGTTCCCGGCAACGTACTGTGGCTTTAGCTCTGAATACAAGTCAGAGTGTTATCAGTCGACTTTGGACACGTTACCGAAGCACTGGTACCGTGGCTGAGCGCCATGGAGGACGGTATCGCTGCACCACACGGAGACAAGACCGATACATTCAAATCTTAACTCGAAGAGCTCCAACAATAACCGCCATGATGTTAGCCGTGAGGCTTCATCACTCTTCAGGGAACTTAATTAGCGACCAAACAGTCAGAAACCGCTTGCATGAAGTGAACCTTCATTCCCGAAGACCGCTACGGGTACCACCTATAGCAATGCACAATCGTAGGATTCGATATCAATGGGCTCTTGAACACAGAAATTGGGCAGAAGAACAATGGCGTTTCGTGTGCTTTTCTGATGAGTCTCGTTTTGGTATGAGACCGGATACAAGACGTATACGACACTGGAGAACCCCTGGACGCCAACAGCGATTAAAATCCTGCCAGGAAGTCCATCCTTATAGTGGTGGAACCATCATGGTATGGGCGGGTATTTGGATCGGCGCGGCGGAAGAACTGAGTTGATTTGGATCAGAGGCAACCTCAACGCTCAAATTTATGCTGAGACGATTGTATCAGACGTCATCGTTCCTCTACAAGTGCAAATCGGTCCCTGATTTCAGTTAATGCATGATAATGCACGACCGCACACCGCAAGAGTTGTAAGACAGACTCTCGCCGCAGCTAACATCAATGTCCTGCCCTGGCCTGCTCAGTCGCCAGACTTGAACCCGATTGAGCATGCATGGGATATGCTACAGAGAAGAGCTCTGCCGAAAATGGAGGGTATCCAGTCGCAAGAAGACCTTTTTTTGTTGTTGCAACGAACATGGGCGGCCATTCCACAGCGTGATTTGGATGAACTCATTTTGAGTATGCCAAACCGATGTTCTTGTGTTGTTAGTGTTCGTGGTAGAAACACGGATTATTAATTGTTTAAGTTACCCAATAAAATTTTAAAGAAAACTGTTATTTCAGTCTTTTTTTCGAACTTTTGTGTTAGTGGTTCAAATGTCAAAAATCCCTTTATTAGGAAAATGGCAAATTTCTTTATTAATGCAAAGGTGACTTGGTTTATCGTTACTGTGACAAACGAAAACACTTTATTTGATGAATCCTTAAAGAAAATTTTAATTAATATCAATCAGGAGAAAAGTTATTGCAAAAATATATGTTGATCCCTAGACACTTTTGATGTGTGTATATGTGAAGACGATGCACCTAGAATACAATTAGTCTACCACAAAAGGTAAAAAGAATTAAAAATAAAGCAATGACAGGTAAATCAATTATGTGATAGATACATGGTGCTCACATATTCACAAATTATTTACAAATATTGTAAAAGTAGATGATTTTCCTAGAATTTTAACAAGTGTGTGAGTTGCTCACACATTGTAAATCACAATGTCATAAAAAATTTAAAATAAAAATTAAATTACACACACACACACACACACTACACACAAACACTCGTAGACACACGTACAATCTGCTTAACTACCTAAACAATAATAATTATTTATTTATTTTCAAACGACAGAGGGAATAAAAGTAAAGCTATTTTATTAAGTAAGAATTCGTAATTGCAACATATTTTAATTAATACCGCAACCCAATAAAATCGGTAATGTAATACCAATTTTTTGTGTGAGAAACCAATATTTATGATTACGTAACAATATAAAATGCTTACTTTAAATATACTGGGTAAATTGGTTAATTCCTATATGACACGAGCATGTCACAATATACATCTGTAATTGCTTGTCCCACATTCAATTTTCTTAAACCTTTTATGGAGTTCCAAATCAAGCAATAACGAGTTTAATTGAATTTAATTCTTCGATAAAATTCTGATTCGCTAATTGATTTCGTAACAGAATTTTATCCTTAACTAACTGCGCCCCGCGGTTTACCAGCATATGTTTCGATCCCGTGGGAATATCGGGATAAAATGTATCCTATGTGTTAATCCAGGGTGTCAGCTACGTTCCTACCAAATTTTATCAAAATTGATCCATCCGTTTGTGCGTGAAGAAGTAACAAACATAAAAACGTGTATACGAGTACGGTGCGCAAATACACGAACAGCACGTTGTCCGCTTCGAGAGATGATAGAAGGAGCGTTGGCAGACCGACGTCCAGGTGGGTGGACAACCTACCGAAGATCGCGGGGAAGACCTGGATGAGACTCACACAGACCAGGGAAGCATGACACTAAAGGGAGAAAGAATAAACTAAACACAGTAAAATAAAAATCCAAGTTACCTATATAAAAAAAAAGTAACAAAAGGAAAATGAAACAGAAAGTCCTATACGAGGCCAAAAGGCTCCTATATCAGCTTGATGCTGCGACATTTAAAAAAATAAATGTCGCAGCGCAGGTATTCTCTTAAAGACCTGTACTCAACATTGGATCGAACAAGGCCGCCAATGACGTTGATGAATAAACAGCTCGACCAAATAAACGATGGATTGATGAAGTGAAGGATGATATATGACTTGAAAGGGGCTGATTATAATACTAGTTCTCCAGACCGTATTTCTGGAAATTGTCGGCCAATCTCAACGGAGACTAGCCTTCCGCGCAAGACATATTACCGTGCGCAAGTCTGTGCACAGACACAGTTGCACTCTCTGTCATAGCGTAGGTATATGACCGGAGAGAGATCAGGCGCTGGACCAAATTTCAGCGGGATGACTATTGAGTTGATGGTTGATAGAGATAGACATAATATGGAAGAAGACATATTGCAGCGACTACAGCAGGCGGTCGGAAGACTTCCATTACATAACGAGAGCTTTCTGAGATATGGACAGGCAGTTTTTTTTTTCAGATCTCAGAAATCACGTTATGCCGTTGGCCCCGGCTGTCACTCGTAGATCTTTTACAGTCGTTATAGGTAGTCAGAAATCCAAAAGTTTGACAACCAGGGAGTATCATGTCACCCTGTATCTGGGTTGTGGAGATCAGATAAGCAGTCGCTCTATGCAGGTTGAGGAACAGGGTGTAAATTTCACTCATCCTCTATGAAAAAGGTACGATACTCTCACCAGACGGGTGTCGTGTCTTGTGGGCTACTGCCCTACGATTGATGTCGGGACGTTGTATATATGCTAGTTGCGCGGTAAACTCTGCTTGGTGCTTGGTGGCTATGTAGATGGTGCCACAGCTCCATAAATATTAATAATTAGCTGCATCCGGTTAGACTGAAAGAAAGAAAGAAAAAGTATTTATGGCGACTCGTAGAGGAAGATCACAAACTAAACACAGTAAAATAAAAATGCAAGTTATATAAAAAAAAAGTAACAAAAGGAAAATGAAACAGAAAGTCCTATACAAAGCCAAAAGGCTCCTATCTCAGCATGATGCTGCGACATTTAAAAAATAAATGTCACACCGCTGGTATTCTGATAGGGCCCAGTTTCTGATAGGGAAGCCGACCCTAACATAGTAGAGAAAAGGCTAGGTAGATTTGACGGGAAGAAGAATGAAGCATCAAGCAAAGAGCTAAGAGGCTCATTGGCGACGTAGAACTGGTGGATGGCAAGCTTCACAGCTTGGCTCATCGCCGCAAGGTTGCCTGCTTGTCGGCCTTCTACAGATTGTACTTCGGTGAGTGTGCCCAAGAACTCCAAGACCTCATTCCACCGGCCCCGTTATTCCTTCGGTCATCCAGACGCACAGCAAGTTACCTTCCCTGCCTAGTTGCTATTCCACCAATTCGCACTAAGCGTTTTCAAATGTCTTTTATAATGCGCACAGCAAAAGAGTGGAACTCTTTACCTGCGTCTGTGTCTCCGAGGGCATATAACTGTCTGTGTGGTGCCGGACTTAAAGAATAGCACCACCCCCTACTTCCCGAGAGTGTCGTAAAAGGCGACTAAGGGTCGTACCGGATAATGGGCAGCAGCGTTCTCTATGCATTCCACCATCATACCATACTGCGATCGCCAACCCGCCTGCCAAGCGTGGCGATTATGCAAACCCCTCCATAATTGGGGGAGGCCTATGTCCAGCAGTGGACGTCTATCGGCTGAAACGACGATAACCCGAATCTCTTCAAAGTAAGAGTGAACAGGCTTCTTCTGGGTAAGCTCACTCCATCGTCGACTTCGTCTCTATCACCTCTGACCTAGACTAGAGTCAAGAGCAAACCCATTTCAAATTAAAAAGAAAATCAGCAAATTAGATGCAACTGTTTACGTATAAATATTTAAAAGCTACAATTGAATTTTATAAATACATGTATTACATAATGAAATAAGTCTCTCATAAATAAACTCATAAACTGTTAATATGTATATTAATCAACTAAAATCTGCGAATATCACGAACACGTAACGGAAATATTTTTTATAATAATTATTATAACTTCCGATGCTTTTGTTGATTGTTTTTTTATTTAAATTAGCGGTTTGAGTATTATGTTTCAACTGAATACAACCTCTTTTGGGTCAGACAGCGAATTATTTTTAATTTGCTATCTATAATAATCTATACTAATAATGAAGCAGGAGAGTTGGTATGTTTAAACACTTTAATCTCTGAAACTACCGGTCGGATGTCATTTTTTTTTTGCATTTGTTAGCCTAGTTCTTGAGGAAGGCAGGCTATACAGGGTTATTGATAAAACATCAAAAACCTCTTAAGAGATCATTGTACTCATCATTATGAACAACTTTTACTATGGGACCAAACCAGAAATCGTGAAAAAAAATTCAGCTGTTCTCTACATTTATGTTCGTGTAACTCGTCAAAATGTAGGGAACAGCTGATTTTTTTTTTTCGCGATTTCAGTTTTGGTCCCATAGTTTACTAGTTGCAATTGCATTAATGGAGTTGAAAAAGTTTTAACTTTTTCAACTCCATTAATGCAATTGCAACTCCATTACCAGCAGTGCTATTCTGTAACCATCTCACCGTGAAAACTTAGGTGAAGTGAGCTGTCAGTGTCATCCCACCATGTCAGATGCTTGGGATTGACAGTATTGACTGTTCACTTCACTTAAGTTTTCACGGTGAGATTTTAATAGAATAGCTCAGCTGAAAGGGGGTTATCTCGGAATCTTTTAGGTTACTTAAATAAGTTCCAAATACTGTTAATCTTCCTTTATAACTGCTTCGCTTCTTTTTAAGTTCTTTAATCTCAGTCATTTCGAATGGAGAGTGTCTTAGACCTGTAATTATACAATTATAATGTTGTTAATTTTTCACCAATAACCCTGTATAACATTGCGGTAGCACTCTTGGGGGCGGAGCAGAAAAGTAAGAATGAACGCTAAGCGAAAACGAAATAATAGCGCGGATAGGCGATGCTATGCGACGGGGGTGGGTCAGGGGAACGAGAAATTACACGCGGACGAAGTCGGGCAGAAGCGAGTTTATTATAAACTAGCTGCGCCCCGCGGTTTCACCCGCGTAATTGTCGATCCCGTGGGAATATCGGGATAAAAAAAAAGTAATTTAAAAAATAAAAAGCCCGACTGCGAAAAGCAGTCGGGTTTTTTTATTTTTTAAATTACTTTTTTTATTTCCAGCTTTTTAGTTTACAAATGTGAAAGATTTCGCAAACGATTTAGTTCTTGGTACGTGTTTTTTACGATTTGTCACTTCGAATTACTTTTAACCATATAAGGTATATATATTTTTGTAATCACCTTTTAAAACCCTTTATTTTGATACCCCACTCGATAGGTTTCGAGAAAAAAAATTTTTTTTTTTTAAACATTGCGCCAAAAATCGGCCATTTTAATTTTTTTTTTCAATTTTAATATGCCCAGTGTCACTCTCACAATTAAGACGAATCTAACGGCACCTCTCAAGCTGAAATCGATCATGCCGTTTAGGCTGCAGAGCGTGCCAAAGAAATATACATACATACATACATACACTCGAAAAACATAACCCTCCTTCTGACGCAGTCGGGTAAAAAGTAGCCTACATGTTAATCCAGGGTGTCAGCTACCTCCATACAAAATTTTATCAAAATTGGTCCAGCCGTTTGAGCGTGAAGAAGTAACAAACATATAAACACACACACACTCACAAACTTTCGCCTTTATAATATTAGTGTGATTTTATAAATATCAATAGAGAAGTGACATAAAATATTTTAATGCTAATAATAAGAACAAACTGCAAACACAAATCCGTTTGCCAATCATAGTTTTAGCAATTAGTTATTTGAATGAGGATATGAGTTGATATTACATCAGCAAAATAATAATGAATACTTAATTTTGAGAAAAAATGTGATTTATTTATTAATTCACTAGCTTTTACACGCGGCGTGGATGTCGGATATCATCATACGAGAACCTACTACCGAGATAAAAGTATCCTATGTACTAGCTCAGTTCATAGCCTTTTCGTGTACCTTTCATCCAAACCCGTTCAGCCGTTAAGGAGTGAAAAAAAAACCGCCCAAGTGCGAGTCGGACTCGCACACGTAGGGTTCCGTACCACAAGGCATAAAACGCCGAAAAAAATATTTCTTTTATACCCCTTTAAATTTTAACTTTATTTTATTTTTATATTTGTTGTTATAGCGGCAACAGAAATACATCATCGAATCTGTGAAAATTTCAACTGTCCAGCTATCACGGTTCATGAGATACAGCCTGGTGACAGACAGACAGACGGACAGTGGAGTCTTAGTAATAGGGTCCCGTTTTTACCCTTTGGGTACGGAACCCTAAAAACAACAATAACAGATAGACAGGTAATAAATTGTAATAACTTTGACCCCGTGGGCTGATTTTAATTAAATAAAGACTATATTATATGTTATTTAAAATACGGACTATGACTATATTTCCAATCCCTTAAAAAGAACTACTACACAAAAGTTCATTCATAAAAGGTATTTCATTAAAATCATCTCCTTTTTTACCTCCTTGGGGATGATTTTGCAAAAAACATTAACACGCACACAATTTGAATATTCATATGTTTAACTTAACGAATTTTTTAATTAAACAGGTTTTCATGATTCTAATGTCTAACTTAAAAATAATTATAATTCATTTTTAGGGTTCCGTACCCAAAGGGTAAAAACGGGACCCTATTACTATTATATTATCAGTATTATCACCATTAATTTGAAATCTTTAGCGCCGCCACTGTCCACGTAATACTTACATAATAGCTAACTTATTATTAACTCTAAATTGTAATAACTATTAAGCGAAAATTTTAATAATCATGTGAATTTTAAAATCAACCCCTATGTTACTCCCTTGGAGAATGATTTTACAAAAACTATGTAATTTTTTATGTCATACCAAAAGCATAAATTTGAATTTTCATAACCAAGTTTAATATACAAACCTTCATCCCCTTTATTCCCCTCTTTAACCGTATAGTTCGGAAGCGCCCCCGACTGGACCCGAACACACGAACCTCCGCCGACTCGGTACCGAGTCCCATCGTACCCAAGAATGACGACATACGACACCCTACATTAATTATGTAAATATTTATTATGCTACCCATCAAATCTTATTAATGTGCGTTAATTAAGAGAGTTGGATAAAAAACTTATACGTTAACGCCATTAAATACTTCATGCGCGGAAGCAACCAAATAATGGTTATGGTCTTTCATATTTGGCGTGAAAAGGTAACATACAGACAGACAGACAGAGTTACTTTCGAATTTAAAATATTATGGAAGTATGGATAGGTATAGTACGCTAACAGCACATGATCCTTTTGGCAAAGTACTTATAGTAAAATAGACCCTTACAATATAATCTGTGAATATTAAGAAACGGTCACTGAAACCTTCAAAAATGGTTCCTGCACATAGCATTTTTCCAAACCCTATATAATAATTTTCCATAATACTTGTCTCCCCGACTGTCCAATTCACTTGCGTACACGTATCGTTGATAGCCGAAAGGTCACAGGGGTCGCGCCTGAAGGCTGACCTGACCTCGACACACTGTTTACTTCGATGTTAGCCGAATTCGTATAAATATTGCCAAATATAACATAGAACATATACCTACCTGTATTAACAAAAAGTACAAAGAAGTTCAACTTAATTCTGCGTGCCTGTCCTCACATCATTTCAGCCGAATATCTCATCGTCATCATCATCATTTCAGCCGAAAGACGTTCGTCGCTGGATATCGTCCACATCGAACAATCCTGTGCTTCTCGCATCCCTAGGTTCACCATCCGTCCGGATTTGTGCAGACATGTCCAGCTCTTTGGCCCCCGTGCGGACTGTGTCCGGCCTTTTCTGGACTTTTCGATTAAAGGGATATTTTTAAGACACAAAAACGTTCATTGAGGACTGAAAGAAGAAAGTAATATTTTTATCAAATTCAGACTTAGAATTTGGCAAAACGCCAGCATTTTTAAAATTTCGAAACGGAAACCGTATATCCAGTGGATTTCTGCGACCTTCATCATTCCCCCTTATGGGGGAACGATGCTACGTCTTCCGGTACGCGGTCGCCACTCCAGAAACTTTCGGTCCCATTATCGGTCTGTTCTGCGAGCTGTCTCTACCAGACACCAAAATAATTGGGCTTTATTAAAGTAACGTTAGCATACGTCATTAAAATCTGGTTAGCACAGGCAAAGCTTGCAGTAGGTGTAAATGTTGGCATGATAATATGCGAATAAGTTCCTTTTATTATTAAACTATATTTCACACAATTATTGCAGTCCTTTAGGCTGCGTTTCCACCAGAGATGAGCGAGGATGCGTAGCGAGGGATGTGAGTGAAACCAACCAATAACATCGCTTCATTTTTATAGCTTGAACTAAGTTAGCGTTGATATTAGTTAGCTAAGCAACAACAGCAGCAGCAGCCTAAGAGTAACTGAGCTTTTGACCTTCCAAGGTAAGAAATCTGTCGTAGATGCGTAAACGGTGAATTAGGGATAGTCACCAGAATAGGCGTTGTCTAATCTGCTATAAAGTTTGGATCACCAAGCCGATTTCAATCGTCAGGATGTTCGCACTTTTCACGGCAGATGCGTCGCGTTCGCGTATCTTCGGAACGCTACATCGCACAAGTAGGTAATAAAACATTCAACCTCACCCACTCAACCGATGATGCGTTTGTGCGTCGAGCGAATAAATAGACGCGGTCCAAGTTACGCCTGACGGCCTAACGCATCTATGTAATTCGACAAATGTGCGGCCACCCTCAAACAAATGAGTAGGTATCAAGCGTCGGAATTTTCAATATAAGTACTTGCTTTGCAGAGGAAAACCCTTTAAAAGATGGTGTTTCGAATGGTAAATGGTTCTGGTCGTAAATTACAAAGTAACATATTTTTATAAGAACCGCTTACAAAAATAGTAAAGCATCGTGACGAACCTTCTTGACATTTTTTTATACTTTATAATAGAAATGTGTGCAAGAGCTGATGAAGAAAAAGCACGCCCTTTATGGAAATTAAACACCTACCGCGCCTTCATTTTTATTGTGAGATGAAACTAATATCCAATGTTTTGTTTATCATCTTGTTGCGTCGTCTTAACTAATATGTCGACCTTGGCATGGTAACAATTTTGATGGATCGATGTTAGGATAGATAAAGATATGTCCGGAATACGAAGCTATTACGAAGATATATGAATGCAATAAAACGAAATATTCTTAGTTATGGCTGCACCGATCGCCAAGTGGCGCCCTCATCGTTTGCTTAATGGCAAGCAAGCAGGAGGAGGGCCTCCTGACCGCTGAAAACGTACCAGTAATTTTGCAGGGGCTTGAACGATATTGGTTAAGTACTCAAGACAAAAAGCTGAAATGTCTCATAAGCTAGTAAATATTGCGGCAACTCTGTCTTCAGAACCATTCTAAGTTTACAGCGCACGCGGTTATAGCCACAGACTTGTCTACTGTTTTATAGAAATCAGTAGATGTTGTCGATGTCGGAACTCTTATTCGTGAGTATTGTTTAGGGCTGGAGATTCGATTTAAAAATGTTCATCTAATCGAATCTGTTCCTGGTTTTTTGTTAGAATTTTAGGATTCCCATCACGAAATCGCTCATGTGACGTCACAGTAGGTAGAAAAATAGCACTCTTGGTTTCTATACAGACGATGAGACTTGCGTAATCTAGCCAATATAATAATCTACACAGGTTATAGCTATACAAGGTGTTAGGGTGCTAGGGATTCAGCACAATATGATTCTAGCTTACCACCAGCGTTTAAATTTTTCAGAGGTTATAAAAAACAGCTGTTCCATACATTTTGAACGTTACACAGTAACCCTGTACATTATGCAGATATAGATATGGCCATATGACATCGTCAGAAAGCGGTCACAAATCAACAACATCAAATATGAAGTAAAACTTAATGACATAATGATGAATGAGCCAATGCAATCTCCCTACGATGGGTCTATTGAAGAAATGTTTGCGTAAATAGCACGTTGGTCTTGCCCACAAATGTCATACGAGTAGTAATAAAGAAAAGTTTAGCAACTTCTGATGATTTGTAGCTACACGTGTGTGTAGATGACAAGAAGCTTATAAAGTGGGCACCTACTTAGGTACTAGTAATAATTTTAATAACAGCAGGGGCAGTACCTAATGACACTCTTGATGAATTTATTGGGTGTGTAACGTTTGATATAATAACAAAAGTTCTAACGATCAAAAGACCTAATTTCATTTAATATATTTTTTTTTTACTATAACGATCAATTTATATAATGAATTATTGACATAATTTTATTTTATCTAATTTCATATGATATAATGAACAATTTATATAATGAACATTTGAAATAATATTCACATAATATAATATTCAGTTGCTATAATATTCAAAATCTATAAGTAACGTTTAATATAATTAGGAAATGTCAACTTTTATTTTTGCAAAAATTTATTAGATATTAAACGCCTGTCACTTTTGTGCGTAATCGAATGTAAGTGAGAGACATTGACGTTTGACAGTTGTCATTCGTCGTTTTAAATTATTTTTATTTTTTTTTAGTGTTTCCGACTACACTTCACACTAAACCAACATAATATACAAAAGTAAAACATTTGTAATGACAACTTAGGATGCAAGAGCGAGCGAAGCGAGTTTGGGACTTGGGGCACCCCGACTCGGACAGGTTAGGTTCGAAGGCCGTCATCCCCTTCGTGTTAGGTTACTTTAAACCCTTTACACAGAAATAGGGGCCCCGCGAAGCGGGGCTCCGTCGACATAGAATGCAAGAGCGAGCGAAGGGCAGAAAATTAGTTAATATGAATGTTAGGTCAAATGAACATTATATAAAGGGAGCATTATACAATATGAAAATTATATGAAATGAACGTTATACTAAATAAAATTAGAGAAAAAGAAAATTATATCAAATATAACATTAGATCATATGAAATTAGGTTAAAGGTTTTTATAGGATATGAAAATTATATCATATGAAAGGTATGTCAAATGAAATTAGACTATCTGTTGTTATACCAAACATTACACACCCGAATTTATTTTCTGCTTAGCTGGTCGACAAGAATTTATAAATTATGTCAACCCTAAACTCTACAATGGGCATTGTATTTTCAGCAGCGTTAATTTCCTTTAACGTGCAGCTTTCAGAGCAGCAGTTGTTCTTTTAAGAGGAACCGGGACCACCCCTATGTGCTGATGGTATTCACCGGGGTGTTTTTAGTGAGGTAAAAATCTCACAGTCCCCGCCCTCCCCTGAGGTCGGGTGCCTTTTCGAGGTTTCCCCCGACAACAAAAAAAAAGTATATGATTTAAATTGTGTCATTGCTTGTAGAACAGCCTTCTTACTACAGTCTATAATACAGTTACCCCACCGCACTGCAGAAGCCTAAGAGGTTATTTTAAAAAAAAATTAAGTAACTGACTTCTACTTTTCTTATATTTCAGTTTTTAGTTGTGGTACGTACCTTCAAATTCGTATGCCACTTTATGATTTGTTTAACATAAACTTTAGGACCACTGCGCAGGCTTCCTCTATCAAAACTAAGCGAACTAAGAAATGCTTTTTTGTTCGCAACCAAGTTGCGGTTAAGGAAAAAGCTTTCTTGATTCGCAACTAGTTGCGAACAAAAAAGAAAAATTCTTAATTCGCAACTGGTTGCGAACCGCAGTTGCGAAAACGGCCGGAGGGAAATGGATATCAAAAATCACCCAAAATCAAAGTCAAGTCAAAGCATTTATTTCAAATAGGCACTTAACAGGCACTTTTGAACGTCAAAAATTACTAAAATAGAATTGATTCTAGTCGCCCATTCCAAAAGGTAGTTTTCGTATGGAGAAGAATGGGCAAGAAACTCCACCGTTACTCTTTTAAAATGTTTTACAATATTTTGCAAGTACAGTCAACAGCAAAAGTAGATGATCAAAATCAGAAATTCAATACTAATGAACGGAGTTCGCGTCAGAACTGTGTGGCGTCGAAGTGATTCAAAACACTCAACGCCACATCAACGCCACACAGAAATCACTTCGACGCCAAACAGTTCTGACGCTAACTCCGTTCATTAGTATTGAATTTCTGATTTTGATCATCTACTTTTGCTGTTGACTGTACATTAGTTATATAATATATATGTGAAGACGATGCACCTAAAATAAAATTACTGTACCACAATAGGTAAAAGAATTAAAAATGAAACCATAACATATAAATTAATTATCTGATAGATACATGGTGCTCACATATTTACAAAAATGGTAAAAATAAACGATTTAAAAAAAAATAAATAATAAATAGTAATAATAATTAATAGTAATAAGTCTGGGTGTGAGTTAAAATAATTACAGAATGTAAATCAATGTAAAAAAAAAAGAATAAATTTTACAATTAAATTAGCAACCAGTTTGATTTTGTCTTGACTCTAGATTGTCCTATGGAGCAGGACCAGCATGTTTCCAAGCGTTCTTATCTTGGATATAATCTTCTAATTTATAGTACGCTTGTTTACAAAGTGTACGTTTAATGTGAGTTTTAAATTTTCTTTCATTTAATTGCAATATATCATTAGGTATTTTATTGTAACATTTAGCACAGTACCCCATAAAAGATGTATGTACTTTGGCTAATATGAAAAATGGTTGATGTATTTTATCTTTATTTCTAGTGTTAAAATTATGTCTATCACTTATTTAATCAAAAAGATGTAGATTTTTTCTTACATACATAATATTTTCATAAATGAATTGGCAAGGTACCGTCATAATATTGATCCTTTTAAAAAGTTCCCTGAGAGATTCGCGGCGACGTAGATTATAAATGGCTCTGACAGCTCTCTTTTGCAAAATAAAGATGGATTCAATGTCAGCAGCTCGACCCCATAGTAAAATGCCGTACGACATAATGCTGTGAAAGTAGCTAAAGTAGACTAAACGCGCGGTTTCTACATCAGTTAACTGTCTTATCTTTCTAACAGCATAGGCGGCCGAGCTAAGCCGCCCCGCAAGAGATGTTATGTGAGGTCCCCATTGTCTCTCGTCTAGCGTGATTCCCAGAAAAACCGTTTGATCAACAAATTCCAGTTTTTTTCCATTCAGTATGATGTCACATTCGCTACTTCTAACATTAGGTAATTTAAATTTAATGCATTTGGTTTTCTTTTCATTTAGTACCAAATTATTTACCATAAACCAATCTTGGACCTGAAGAATAGAGTTATTCACGTCGTCAAGATTTTGTGCCCGTCTGTCTATCTTAAAGATCAGTGATGTGTCATCTCATCATCTGCAAATAACACCATCTTTGGTTGATTTTGAAGTAATTGCGGTAAATCATTAATCTAAACTAAAAAGAGGAATGGACCCAATATCGAACCTTGAGGAACACCCATTGTCATTTCAGACCCTAATGAGTTTACACCGTTTACTTGAACTTTAACCATTCTATCTTTCAGGTATGATCTTAGCAAATCAAGTGCTGTTTTTCTAATTCCGTAGTGCTCCAGTTTCATCAGAAGTGTTTCATGGTTTACGCAATCGAACACCTTAGAGAGGTCGCAAAAGATTCCAATGGCATCTTTTGTTTCTTCCCAGGCATTAAAAATGTTCTTTATTAGGGTAACACAATCGGCCCAGGAACCATGGAGAAATCGATGTACACACATGAAAAAAGAAGAGACTTGCTGAATGCTTAACATCTTCCTTTGTTGAAGTCTATTGAAAATTAATAAGGAATCATTATTGTTTACCTACCTCGCTTGCTCTTAACAAAAGAACTAGTTCCTCCCAGTTCTGGATAAAATTCGATACTAACCCGAATTTGATGACATTGGAAGCTGACCCCGCCAAAGTTGAGAAGGCAAGACCAATGAAGATACATAAATAAAAGATAAAGCCGCGATAAAGCCGCACACGTCGATCGATCAGGTTAAGCTACGCTTGCCGCGGTTGGTACAGACCAACCGCGGCAAGCGTAGCTTAACCTGATCGATTTAGATTAGATTAGATTTTCGGGCTTCTGAGCATGGTCACCTATCTACAGAGATAGGTGACCATGCTCAGAAGCCCGAAAATCTGACAAACAGTCTTACCAAGGGGTATCGTATTAACTGGGTTGTGGAGGTCAGATAGGCAGTCGCTCCATGTAAAATACTGGTGTTCAGCTGAATCCGGTTAGACTGGAAGCCGACCTCAACATAGTTGGGAAAAGGCTAGGCAGATGATGGCAATTAGTAGTGAAGTCCTGGGTTCAGCCTCGATTAGGGCAGTTTAATTGGGCTTTTCAATTAGAACATTCACAGTAGCACCCGTCGAGTCTCGATGTTTGATTTCTTGAATAATATCCAAAGGTTTCACAAGAAATCTTCCAGTTTATCAAAATGCAAAACGCAGACATCACAATTGTTTCCACCTTCAAGATCATATCGCTTTCGCCGAACCTTGATAATGACTTTAGTCTCAAACTGGACCGGTATATCCAGTTAGGTGTTAGCTTTGTACGTAACTGTTAGCGATTATAATCTGTTATATCTCCGACTACACGTTGGTAACATCGTAATAGGCGGAGAGTGAAAGCTTTGTGTGGCTTTTGGAACAGCGAGTGATAAGCGAATTGGTGGCTCCGTTTGTGCGGATTTGGCAATCGATTTTGTCACTCGATTGAGAGCTTTAAAGTGTTTTTGGTCGAGGATTTTCATGTAGCAATGTTGTTTATGCGGCAATAATCTGCTCGGATAAAAAGTCCTCCCACATCACTTCCCCATAACTAAACTAATGATCCTGGCTGGTAATCTAAGACTATTATTCTGATTGCCTCGACACTTTTAGTAAAGGCAAATCTAATTTGAAATAAGTATAACCGTGAAATTAAAAAGAAATTACTAATTTTATTATCAATCGGAGGAAGTCGAAGCCTTCAAAACTGGAGGTCAGTTACAGAACTTTGATTGCCATTCATTGTTCCCATGATCATGATAATAATCTCTAGAAAAACTTTGAATAAGTAGGTAAACTGCTGACCCTGATAGGTACGTGTTTTTCACAAATTTGTTACATTACAATGGGCTATTTATTTACTCTATACTTACTAATATGGTAATAGCTTTTACGTAAGCGAAGTTGAAGTTGCACATTTATCAAGGCTGGTGTGTGTATACCTACAGAGTAGCATCATCGATGCGCAAAATGTAGCCATGAATTTAGCTCCTGAGTCTTGACCCCTTAGCGAAATTGAAAAAAAATAATTAGAAAGACCGCTGTTAGCGATAAAACCGCCCATTGTGTCACCTTTTGTAAACTTTCTCTATTTATGTCTGTCATTTTTAAGGTGTAACTAATAAACGTTTTATAGCGTCTGTATAGTTGCACAACGCTTTGTCTTCTTCTTTTGAAAGTCAAATTGCTGACGACTGAAAGAGAAAAATCGGTGTGTACCTATTGCTTTACACACCGATTTTTCTCTTTCAGTCGTCAGCAATTTGAACGTTGGAGGCCGGAAAAGTCTTGGGATTTAGATGCTTGCGAACGTTGGAGGCCGGAAAAGTCTTGGGATTTAGATGCTTGCGAACGTTGGAGGCCGGAAAAGTCTTGGGATTTAGATGCTTGCGAACGTTGGAGGCCGGAAAAATCTTGGGATTTAGATGCTTTTGACGCCTTTATACTTCCCCAAAAGAAAGCAAAAGTCGTGATAGCATGGTTTAGGTGTCGGTAGGCCTAAAGGCTATTTCCTGGCTTACAAACTTCAGCACACTAATTACGAAAAACACTTTCAATCACAATCTGAATCATTTTGAAGGAAATTGCTAATCCATTGCTTCATAAGTTCCAAAAATTTGTCTGCTTAACACGTAAATAACGCAATGAATGTTGTTGAACTGTCAAAATGAAACCAACTCCAATGTGTTACGCAATTGTCCCGTCTGTGTGGTGCCGGACTTAAAGAATTGCACCACCCCTTACTTCCCGTGGGTGTCGTAAAAGGTGACAAAGGGTCTTACCGGAGAATGGGCAGCAGCGTTCTCTATTTATTCCACCATCATACCATATTGCGATCGCCAACCCGCCTGCCAAGCGTGGCGATTATGGCAAACCAACCCCCCCCCCCCCCAAATTGGGGGAGGCCTATGTCCAGCAGTGGACGTCTATCGGCTGAAACGACGACGCAATTGTCCCGCAGGTTGTTCGAACTTCGTTGGTAACCCTGAATGAAAATGCTTTTGATTGTCATGCTATTATTGTATGTAAAAAAACAAACTATCTACATTATTAGGACAGATGTAGGTAGACCTGTTAACAAAGTAAGCAGTTAGCAGTAAACCGTTACAAGTACTTATTATTTAACACATACACTGTTATTTGCTTACGTTTTGTAATCGCTTACTTCTAATACTATATGCAAATCTTGCCGCGGACCCGCGGTTGTCATGGCCGCACAGTACCTACAAACATCTCTAGATAATACCATGCATCTTTATGATTGTAACTTTTGAACTGCGAATCAGTTTATTTATAGGTTCTACTTTTTAGTCCCGCGTTTTCTTGGAAATAGGGTGTTTAGGTACAGTCAGAATAGAATACTTACTATTAAGTACTACTTAGGTACCTAATATTATAAATAGGTAGGTAAAGTTTGTGAAGTTGAAGGAGGTAATCTCTCGATCTACTAAACCGATTTTAAAAATTCTTTTACCAATAGAAAGCCACATTATTTGTGAGTGTCATGGGCTATACAGGGTTATTGGTAAAACATTAACAACTCTTAAGAGATCATTGTACTCATCATTATAAACAACTTTTACTATAGGACCAAACCCGAAATCGCGAAAAAAAATCTGCTGTTCCGTAGGGAACAGCTGATTTCTTCTAATGTAGGGAACAGCTGATTTTTTTTTCGCGATTTCGGGTTTGGTCCCCTAATAAAAGTTGTTCATAATGATGAGTACAATGACCTCTTAAGAGGTTGTTAATGTTTTACAAATAACCCTGTGAATAATATACAGGGTTATTGGTATATCTTCTATATTATATATAAAATGGTAAACTGACTGATTGTTGATATATCAACACACAGCCCAAACCGCTGGTCCTAGAGACATGAAACTTTGAGGGTGTATTCTTTGTATAGAGTAAGTATCCACTAAGAAAGGATTTTTGGGAATTCTACCCCTAAAGGGGTGAAATAGGGGATGGAAGTTTATATGAAAGTCCGTCAGTTTTGAAGTTAGGATCTTCAAATTTTGTGTTTAGGCTGCGGATTGAAAATTAATTTATACGTGTCTCAGCGTTTTTGACAATTGTACCCCCCAAGGGTAAAAAAGGGGGATGAAGTTGTGTATGGAAAGTCCTTACTTTCAAACTCAAACTCAACTCAAAGCATTTATTTCAATTAAACCAATTACAGGCACTTTTGAATTGTCAAGGGGTCGGTCAGTCAGAAAGATGAAGCTAGTTGCCCATTCCAAAGCGTAGGTACCTATGGAGAAGAACGGGCAAGAAACTCCATGGACACTCTTTATTATCTAGGCTTATGGTTGGAAGCTAAAACAACGGTGTTGTTAGAATTTCAACCCTTAAGAAGGTGAAAAGGGGGATGAAATTTTGTTTTTAATTATGTAATCTATATTATATAAAATTCAATGACCTGACTGAGATATCAACGCACAGCCTAAACCGCTGGTACTAGAGACATGAATTTTGGAGGATGTGTTCTTTGTGAAGAGTAGGTATCCACTAAGAAGGGGCTTTTGGAAATTCAACCTTTAAGGAGGTGAAAAGGGGGATTTTGTTTGTATGAAAAATCTTATTCCTTCAGTAAATAACCTTGAAACTTGGCACGAATACATATCTAAGTAAATTATGAAGATTGGCAATTTTTGTTTTTCTAAACTACCCTCTAAAGAGGGATTGGGGGTGTCAAAATTTGTATAGAAGAATTTTAACGCGCTGTCCGATTAGCTCGACACTGAGTATGTCTACTTAAAACTAAAAATAAAGAATAATGTGTATCAGGGTTTTTCGAAAATCTACCCCTAACTGCGTGAAAAAGCGTCAATTTCACAGGGGAGTATTTTATTACGTGGCTTGATTAGCTCGAAAATTGGTATAAATAATCTTTGAGTCAAGTCATCGAAACATCCTGCCGGGTCAGCGGGATTGTCCGAAAGGGATACCGCTGTCCCGGAACATAAAGGGCTAAGGAAGGAACATGGGTGGGTTTAAGTCAGTAAGAGTCTGACACTCCCTTCCGCTCCACCCAGAGCGGGAGGGGTCATTTGATAATTTCCCACACGAAAAAAAAAGTCATTGAAACATCCCAGACGATTGTTCAAAATTCCATCCCTATGGGGATAAAAAGAGCGGACACAGTTTGTATGAAAAATATTATTTATTTGGTTTATAAACTTTATAGACTTCCAAAAAAAACACAACAAAGTGAAAAATAACTTTAATTTCGGAAGTCGGGGTCTTTGGATCCGTATTTTAGTGTTTTGCCACCGACTTCCGAAATTAAAGTTATTTTTCACTTTGTAGTGTTTTTTTTGGAGGTCGTTTTTTTTTTTGTTAAAACGTCTTTATTTCTCGCTTTTTAGTGGGTCTGTTTATAATTTATCTAAGTTACAATAGCCTAATGTCAACTTGCTCATCGCCCTTACCAAAATATTGCTTTTCCCGGTGCAGGGACATTAATTGTTGAGGAATTCTCCTGGTATTTCACCATCAGCTCCATTTCACCATGTTAAAGTAATCGAATCGCAACCCGTGAAATACTTATAATTGAGTAGTTCCGGTGGCCATCTGTGGTCTTCATCATCAGTTCCACTTCACCAAATAGTGCTTTTCGAGAGCAAATGCACGAGTTACTATAAAAAATACCCAAATCGCTATAGGTGTGCCTATAATATTTAAAGAGTTCCTTCGATTTCTCCAGGATCCCATCATCAGATCCTGACCTGATGACAATAGGACCACCTGGATAGTATACCCTTTCAAACAAAAAAAAATCAAATCGGTCTAGCCGTCTTCGAGTAATCGGGAACGTACATAAAAGAAAAACGATTCCGACGAACTGAGAACCTCCTCCTTTTTTGACGTAGGTTAAAAATAAAAAAGTGTGTTTTAGGGTTTTTTAAAAATCGACTCCTACCAAGTTGGAAAAGGGTAATAAAGTTTATGGGTTGGATTTTACTGCTTGCTTCCATTAACTCGAAAATGGGTATGGGTCTTTGAGTCAAGTTATGAACACATCCAAAAAGATTTTTCAAAATTCCATCCCTGTTGGGGTGAAAAGCGGGGATACAGTTTATTTGAAAAATACAAAAACTCTTTGATCTATAAACTTAAAAATTGACCCGAATATCTAAATAAATGATAAGATCATAAACATACATTTTCGAAATTTTAAGAGGAAAGTACGAATTTCACGCGGACGAAGTCGCGGACAGAAGCTAGTTATTTATATATCTGAGGGCACGTCGAGCAAAAAGGGGCCGTACCATCCTTTTCTCGAAGCAGTTCAGGCCATTTTCGACACCCTATAACTTCGTTGTGGATAAAACTAGAGATTATTATTTATATAAATGAATATCTTAGAAGATATCAGAGATTTAAAAAGCGGGGGCGGAGCGGCTGGCTACGAAGTTCGCCGTGTCAGCTAGATTATTATCTATAATTATAGTTACTTATAAAATATAGGAATTAATTGCTAAGCAAATTGTGTACGTACTTAAATTGACCGTATTTTCAAATCGCAACTGACATTCTTCAGTTAATATTCAAAGTTGTTCATTGTGATGAGTATAATGACCCCTTTTTAGATTTTCAGTTAGGTAATTCAAAATTACTTACACCTGTTCACCAGAGAGGAAGAGGTGCAGAGGTTTAACTATCTACGTTCTTACTCAGTCAAATCATAATGTTCCAATCAAGAAAAACCTGATATGAAAGTGAAAAGAATGTGTAGGTACCTATATAATTTGTTTAATTTGTTGTGAGAAAAAGCAGTTCTGTTGAATCCTTCAGTTACCAGGGGGCCTAAAAAGGCCACTTTGGAGAATCATAAAACATTATGAATCGTAATATGGCGAAGGCAGTCCGTGTTTTTCTTTTTTGCACTACCTACGTATAATCAAAGAGATTGGGATTGGATTTAGATCGGATTGATTGGTATTTTAACACAGACAAAAAAAAATACTTACTGAAAAATGCTTCACCAATGGGATTTGATACGATTAACTTACCTGTTAACTGTCTAATAAGATATCCTTTTATGATTCTGCCAAAGTGGCCTTTTTAGGCCCTCAGCTGTTTCGTAAGCGAATTTTAAGGTAAAGGAAATGCAAATCCAATCATGTGGCTGATGAGAGATGGATGAGTCACAGAACATTAAATTAAAATTATTTGCGATGTCAGCTAGCCTCGCTAATATAGGTACCAACAAATACAATAAAAGTACTCAACGTATCTATGTACTCAAGCAAAAAAATAATAAATCAAAATTAAAAATGTAAACAAAAACTTACTAGGTAGGTACCTAAATAAAAGCCTCCAGGTACCTACAAAGGGCGTGGCGTGAGTGTGACGGCTTACAGGGGAAAATGTAAGAAGAAAACCTGTTGCACCGCCCTACAAGTAACATGGGACAAGGACATGATTATGACCTACGTAAGTAACAAAGGCTCGCGAACTTTAACGAAATTATACCGCCTACCAAAAATGTCATAGCAAACAGTTATAAAAAGTAGTTGCTCTGACATATTTCACCTTACCGAATTATTTTAAACAATTTATTAATTAAAAATTACTCAATTATTGCTAATGCAAAATAATCTAAAAAGCTTGGTCTAAAAAAAAAAGGGACAACGTAATTAATGAAAATCAAAAACTATGTTTCCGCCCGGGATCGAACCGGGGGCCTTCTGCGTGTTAGGCAGATGTGATAACCGCTACACCACGGAAACGATGAGAATGTAAGTGAAATTATTGGTTGGTAGAAAAATTAACTTGCTTTTAATTACAATTATTTTATTGATTGCTTTAGAAAAGTTTTTTTTTTGCCTTATTGAAACTTTCCTTGTAATGTTTTTGAGTACCTACTGTTCGGGTTGAAAATAATACAAAATAAATCACAATAAAGCTTTTATTACATTAAAAAAATCGTTACAAAATGTAAATAATAAATTTTACTTAACGCATTTCATATTTTATAAGCTCACATTATTATTTCCTAGCATTTTAATACAAACAATAATAAATGCTTTACATATTTTAATTTCATAAAAAAGAAAAGGAATGGTTTTTGTAATGAGCAAATTGATAATTATGATAATTTTTGGAACACAGCATTTTTTTACCTACAGGAAATCCTTTAAATTGGACAGATCAGAATAGCTATTCACACCAATACGACAAGCTATCATATCGAAAATGACACATTTCAATAAACTGATTTTTCTTCTCATCTGCCTTGCCTTTTCCCAACTATGTTGGGGGTCGGCTTCCAGTCTAACTGGATGCAGCTGAATACCAGTATTTTACATGGAGCGACTGCCTATCTGACCTCCACAACCCAGTTACTGGGTTGGGTAATACGATACCCCCTGGTATGACTGGTTGTCAGAATTTCGAGCTTTTGACTACCAGTAACAACTGTCAAAGATCCACGAATGACAGCCGGGACCAACAGCTTAATGGTGTTTCCGAAGCAAGGAGGGGTATGTAAAAATGGTCACCCATCCACAGACCAACCGCGGCAAGCGTAGCTTAACCTGATCGATCGACCTGTGCGGCTGTTATTTAGCCACGGACCCCTCTGAATGATTTTCCTTGCTCCCAAGAAAATTACACCTTCAATAAACTGATTTTCCTTGCTTTTTAGGTTTTGGTCTTGTCACCAATGCTTAGGTCCACTAAGCATTGGTGACAAGTCCAAAAAAACCTGATTGATGTTCGATTTTGGTACAGAAATGTATGGAATGGTTGTGAATAGATAGCTAAAGTGTAAACCTGATCTCAATTTTTATTTCATAATTATTACCATATAAATAACATGGCCAACATTTTTTCTAAATTAATTTCATATTGAAACAACATTTTTATACTTACACTATTTTTTTCTATAATTATTGAATTTTCTAAACTTTCACATTGAGAATATGATACAGAACAGGACTATGTTTTTAAGAACACTGCAGATTATTTTAAACTATTTCAGATACTTAATATTTGGAATCTGTATTCACTATTGAAGCATAAATTGTATAATATTGGTAATGTGTACTTATAGATATTTTTTTTTATGTTCCTTTGTTCGGCAAAGGCATTTCTAATTGTTCCAAATAATACATAATAAATCAATATTAGCTCAGATTAAACTTTTTTGGCCGCATTACAAAACAAGTTTTAACTCAAGTCCAAGTTTGAACCATCGAACCTGTTATTGTATTTTGAGCTTTGTTCCATGTTCTTAATACAAAACTGACAGTCGGTTTTATCGTAATTTTTTGTAATTCGAACTTTAGCTTTGTTGGAATAAAGTTTCAAATAAAATAATGGCTCAATGCTTTAAACCTGGGTGTAAACATAAACCTTGTTTAATAATAAGGCCGTTTAAGTGCAGTCACAAATATAGGACAAGCCAAATTGTGCCCAAAACATGTCTTTGTCTTTCAGTCATGACTGGGGTGTGTTCAGCACAATGCTCCTTGTCATGTATTTGTGACTGTGACTTTTAGAATGCCTTTGCCATGCAAGCGGACCAACTTTTGCATATAATTCAAGCATGTTCAATCCTGGATATAGCAACGTAACTATGTTTAGTGTCCATATCATAGAACCCAACGGGTCCAGCATCACAGTCCGCACAACTTAGGTATTTGCAATTCGCTACTGTGTGAGTGAATCCGATGTTTTCAAATGTGTACATGTTTTCTACATGGTAAAATTCTTGAACAGGTTCATTTTGGATTTCTCCTTCTTTTCTGTTGTTGTCTTGCTGCATTAGCGGTAAATCTTTCTGTAATGAAATAAATTGAGGTTATAGTATCAATACCTAGTTGATTAGAAGGTACAGATGATCTTGTTGGACCCTAAAAATACTTGGAGAAGTTATTAACGGATTTTTAACGAAAATACTTCGATTTGGAGGTATTTTAAAAGCATACTAAAGTATAAATACCTTTAAACAAGCAATGAGATGGAATAAGAAAATTGCAAGGCTGAGTGTAAAAGAAAGCGCCAAAATGAAAGTAGAGACTTAGAAATATTACCTCTAATGTGATATACTTCGCTGATTTCTTTTCTAATATCTTTGAACCGCAAAATTTGCACTTTACAACCAACTTATTTTTCCCATCTTCGACATAGTCTTTCTGCTCGTTTACCACGGCTACTTCATTATTTTCTACTTCAGACATGTTGTACTGATATTTATCTTTCTATTTCAGCTTGTAGTTGTGAAGAAAGTTCATTTGAAATTATAATTTTATGCGAAAACTAACCGGCTCGCTTGGCTGAAATCTCAAATTCTGACGTTTCCAAATTTTCCCGCGTTCCGAATTGCGTCAAAAGTGATTATATTGCGAATCCGACCAACGCGCAACGTAACAAATAGTACTCAATAGTCCTTACATTTTGTGACTATTAAATTTGGTCGGATTCGCGATAATAATCGCTTTTGACGCAATTCGGAACGCGGGGTTTTATTCAGTGTTTGTTTATGAAGCCTGAGGCAAACGATTAGTAATAAACTTATAAACGAATTATTTATCGTAAAAATAACATCATGATCAAATAAATAGCTCTCATGGAAACATTAAATATAAATTTTATAATTCAAATTGTTTTCAGTAAATGTTTTCGAGTCCCATTTTTCAAGATCCTAAATATTATATCAAATCATCAAACCTTAATACACCTCTATCTACTGTCAAAACTGTTACGTTCCATTTCACCACATCTTGATTCCACACATGTTCCGTCGTAAGATTTTGTTTAGAATGTATTGTGTTGTGTGTGATGTTAACTATTTATTTATTTTCATAGAAATCTAAAGAATAAAATCTAATCAGAGAAGTTATTTATTACCTTTTAAAAATTTTGTAATATAAAAATTTTCAATCCAAATCTGGAATAACGTTTGAATTACTTTTGCCTTCAAGCGGCCCATCAAATTCCCTATTAAAAAAGTTAGGTTACTAAACAGGTGAGAAAGTCCAGTGTTTTTCGTCAATAAAAAATATTGTTTTAAACGAAAATGAGTTCCGGATTCATATCGGAGTCTGAAGTATTGGAAGCAAGACGACGACGACAGGAGGAATGGGATAAAGTACGCACTGAAGATCAGCCTGAAGGTACGAATCCGAATTTGTTATGATCACTCATACATCACTATGATTGGCATTGATAAAAACGTATTATTTTGCTATCAAAAGATATCTTTTCCCGTACATTTGTAGTTTTCATTAAAGGCACGAGATAAGACCACAATTTGGATTACGAAATCGCATCAAACGGCAATTATTTTTGTTCGCATACAGATTTTTACAGTTGTATACATAAGTGTCAATTCGTAGTATCATAGTTCGATACCTTCGATGTGCATTACTTTTAACTTCAGGGCATATGGATGAATATTCAAGCGCTAAAGAAAATGTTAATTAAGGTGTGGAATGTGTAATAGACCTATAAAATTGAAATAATACAAGTAGCCACTGTATTAGACATAATAATAATTATCACCATTCATAGATATAATTTGTTGCCTCCTTGGTCTAGTGATTGCAAAAAAGTAGATTGGATCCCCTGGTTGGGAACAGTGGTTATTCCAGGAATGTCTCAGTAGCAGCATAGATTGATTTATAGGTACTCAGTTTATGGCTTGACTGGCGAAAATACTCAAAACTGGACCATTTTCTCACAATTTTTTCCTTCTCCATTCTTATTTCTTATACTTAGCAGTTGTGATTCAATGAATTGCTTAAATTACAGTATAAATATGTATAAACATGTCATTCAATATAAATTCAGCCTATTGTACTCCACTGCTGAACATAGGCCTGTCCCAGGCTGCGCCACAACAGCATGTCCTCTGTCTTCCGCATCCAGCCACCTTTATAAGGTTGTTGGTCCATCTAGCTGGGGGTATCCCACAATATGCTTGCCAATACGCAATCTCCACTGTTTGACACACATGTTGGACATGTTTGCTCCACTTGCCATCAGTCCTTGGACAAACATAGCCAGCCGACTGCCACTTCAGCCTGCTGTGATCCTGGATTTAAACCAACTACCTACAACTCAATAAGTTAAAGCTGTTTCCACTGAGCCACCACTGCTCATGAGTAGTTCATATTTACACGTGAGGACACTCATTTGGTTTTGTTTAATAACTTCCCATGGAATTTCTATTGTGTTCAAGTTACGTTTAATAACTAAGATGTGATAGCAGACATACCAGACCAATGGATATAATATAATTAAAATTAACTAATTATTTAATGTTGTTATAATAATTAATTAATAAAACTAAATTTAAAAATGCTCTTTAAAAATTATATAACTGCTCTTTATGGGAAAAGTACATTTGTCATGGCGCCTAAAATATATAATAAAATTTCCAAGGACATTAGAGACTGCAATAACATCCTTAAATTAAAAAATAATTTGTTTAAATTTCTTAACGAACACTCATTTTACTCAGTGAAAGAATTTTGATTTTACTATGTTTTTATTTTATTTTTTCTCTTTACTGCTTTAAATAAAGTGTTAATGTCTGATGGACCGCATTGTGAACTGTATTAATAAGTGTTTATTGTTTAATTATTATTTCATTTATAAATTTGTATGCCCATGAGTGTCTTGTGGTGCCGGAATTAAAGAATAGCACCACCCCACCCTTCCCGTGGGTGTCGTAAAAGGCGACTAAGGGTCGTACTGTAGAATGGGCAGCAGCGTTCTCTATGCATTCCACCACCATACTATACTGCGATCGTCAACCCGCCTGCCAAGCGTGGCGATTATGGCAAACCCCCCCCAAGAATCTTGGGGGAGGCCTATGTCCAGCAGTGGACGTCTTTCGGCTGAAATGATGATGATGATGATGATGATGCCCATGAGGCTGACCACAGCATGAACTCACTGAATGTTGTAAGACCTATATTCAAACCTAATCACAAATAAACTGTTTGATTTGATTTGTTTGAATAATGAATTTATTAATTGAGTAATTAATTAATTATTATTATAACAACACCTATAAGTTCATATGACGAAATTAAGATCAAAACAGGCCCATTCATGCCTAAACAATTGCAAAGCATCCTTGAGTGTCCTTGTTCTTATTTTATGAAAATTCTACAGTATGGGGCATGGTATAAAGCTCTTACTTCACGGAGTTGAATTGGTGTTGATTCTATAAACCTTAACACACACTGGGCCCGCTTGGTGGATTACGGCCCACTCCCTCTCACTGAGAGGAGGTCTGTGTCCCAGCAGTGGGAACATTATAGACTTTTATAAACTTTATAAAAGTCTAGTATTATTCTTAGTGTGTCGATGGTGATTACAGGGTTATTGGAAAAACACCCACAATCTCTTAAGGGGTCATTGTACTCGTCATTACGAACTACTTTTTTTTTATTATGAAACCAAACCTGAAATCGCGAAAAAAATCAGCTGTTCACTACATTTCAGTCAAAATGAAGGGAACAGCTGATTTTTTTTCGCGATTTCAGGTTTGGTCCCATAGTAAAAGTTGTTCATAATGATGAGTACAATGAACTGTTAAGAGGTTGTTGGTGTTTGTCCAATAACCCTGTATACAGTCAGCCCAAAATACGGCTACTTGCTTGACACCTTCTGTAGCATCCATCAACTCCTGCAGCGTGCAGACAACTTGCCCTACGTTGAACACAATATTAAGTACCCCACTGCTGGTCGATTCTGCAAAAATCTCACCGTGAAAACTTAGGTGAAGTGAGTTTGTTTTTGCTAGGAATTGACACTATTGACAGCTCACTCCACGCTCACTTCACCTAAGTTTTCACGGCGAGTTTTTTACAGAATCGACCAGCTCTTTATGGAGCAGCACCAGTCAAGTATTTTAACCATACTTCATGACAGTAAATAATTAGGCCCCGTCTTCCAATACTGTTAGTGCCACTTCATATTTACTTACAATATCTTTCAATTTCAGAGGCGCCAGAGGAGCCGTACGACACGCGGCCGCTGTACCAACGACTGGAGGAGCAGAGGATCCAGAAGGAGGCTGAATATGAAGAGGCTCATAAGCTCAGTAAGTATTTCTGAAGGCTAATAATCTTATGTAATGGCTGTATTTTAGTCAGCCCATCACGGAAGGTAACAGTTTTATTAGATAATTTTTGTGTTGTGTTATTATTATTTTCTCTTTTAGTTAATCTATACTGTCCCATTACCGTTGGTCCCGGCTGTCATTCGTGGAACCTTAACAATCGTTACGGGTCTTCAGAAGCCCAAAATTCTGACAACCAGTCTTACCAAGGGGTTTCGTATTACCCAGTAAAGTAACTTGGTTGTGGAGGTCAGATAGGCAGTCGCTCTATGTAAAATACTGGTACTCAGCCGCATCCGAAGGACTGGAAGACCCCAACATAGTTGGGAAAAGGCTAGGCAAATGATAATGATACTTTCCCATTGCCCAACAAAGGCTGCCCCAAAATCCTTTCAGGAACTCTTTCCCGCGCTACCTCGAACCAGCGCCCGCAGTATGCGTCCAGGTCATCTCGCCATCTCTTTCTAGGCCGACCTCGGCGGCGCAGTCCAGTTGTGTTATTAGCATTCGAAAATTAGTTCTTAAATATGTTTGTAAACATTACTTATCTATATTATTTTTGAATATTCTCTAACTTACCTTTCCTGGCAGATGTTGTATTTATTGTCATATTATTATAACCTCAGCTATTGTTACAAATTTAGGCTCATTGACAGGCCCATTCGTTCTCTCACAACTCATAATAGTATTTTCTGTTTCTAACAAATAGCCCCATCTCTTTCTTATAGAAAACATGATCCGTGGTCTGGACGACGATGAGGTCGGTTTCTTGGATCTGGTGGAACGCTCGAAGGCAAATGCGGCCCAGCAGATCTCTATTGAAGAGCAGAGGGAGATGAGAGAGTTCAGGTAACATTTATATCTAGTCTTCTAAATTTTCTGTAAAAAAAATATCAAAATGTACTAACATACCCCTGTCCCTGTGTGTGTGTAACGACAGACAAGGTATAGGCGCAGCACATCAAGCTACCCGAAACTGTCAAATTTTCCCAATCAACTTTGAACCTTATGCTTAGGCGATAAAGTTGAAAATCGATAAAAGAAATTTGACAGATTGTAGTAGCTTGATGTGCTGGCGTCTGTACTATCTTACTACAACTATATTACAGAATTATTTAATACTAGCTGCGCCCCGCGGTTTCACCAGCGTAATTGTCGATCCCGTGGGAATATCGGGATAAAAAGTAGCCTATATGTTAATCCAGGGTGTCAGCTACCTCCATACAAAATTTTATCAAAATTGGTCCAGCCGTTTGAGCGTGAAGAAGTAACAAACATATAAACACACACACACAAACTTTCGCCTTTATAATATTAGTGTGATTGTAAAAATACATTCCAAATACATACAAGTTTCGACCAGCCGTCCTTCCGTCCTCTCCGACGAGGCCCCACGCGACGCTCCGTACCATGTCCGCCCTGACCCTTGCTCGAGCCAGCCCGCGCCGCTGAGCCTGTAGTTTTAAATTCGTCCCTAAATAATTCCGATCCAGCCTGTCCCTTGCTGCCCTTTCCTAGCGACGCCCTAAGCCGAGGTCCGTACCCCACAGGAGATGCCCTTAGCGAGTAGTCGCATAGCTTTTAAGTTTTTTAAGCTCTGGCTGGAGGCCTTAATTTGTTGAGGCATCCACAGGCAAGCCCGGTTAAGCAGACGACAACCTCATAGGCTGAACAGAGAGAGGCCATTTCCAAAAAAAATTCAAACACATCTGCCCAACCTTTTGGGGAAAACTGGCGTTGTGTTATGCTGGTAATATTATTTGTCTCAAAGTCAGTGTCATTTTGCAACACACCTGTTACTCTTCTCGAGGGGTCCGTGGCTAAATAATAACAGCCGCACAGGTCGATCGATCAGGTTAAGCTACGCTTGCCGCGGTTGGTCTGTGGATGGGTGACCATCTTTACATACCGAGAAAGTGAGCGTGAAAGCACGTTAAGCCGTTGGTCCCGGCTGTCATTCGTGGATCTTTGACAGTCGTTACGGGTAGTCAGAAGCCCGAAAGTCTGACAACCAGTCTTACCAAGGGGTATCGTTACCCAGTAACTGGGTTTTGGAGGTCAGATAGGCAGTCGCTCCACGTAAAATACTGGTATTCAGCTGCATCCGATTAGACTGGAAGCCGACACCAACATAGTTGGGAAAAGGCTAGGCAGATGATGACCTGATACTGTTCTCATGTTGCATAAAATATGCAGTTCTTGTAGTGTTGATCGGTTTTGTGTTGGTTAATAACAAAACCAAACATCGTTTTTTTTTAATGATAGGCACAATCAAATCCCTGACTTAAAACGCCTGTATTCTTTCCCCACTATGATATGTTGAAAACACTAGTTGTAAACCAAACTGGTAAATAATTACAAAAAGGTGAACAAATATCTAATATTTCTGAACCAACGTCATAATCAGCCTGTAATGTTCCCACTGCTGGGACACAGGCCTCCTCTCGGTGAAAGGGAATAGGCCGTAATCCACCACGCGGGCCCAGTGTGGGTTGGCAGAAGTCACATGTTTTCGAATGTATTTGATTCTAGGACTTGCCGGGTTTCCTCATGATGTTTGTCATCACCGTTTGGAGAGCAGTGGTTTTTTTTTTCGTATGGGAAATCATCAAATTCCTCCCGCTCTGGGTGGAGCGGAAGGGAGTGTCAGACTCTTACTGACTAAAACCCACCCGTGTTCCTTCCTTAGCCCTTTATGTTCCGGGCCAGCGGTAACCTTTTCGGACAATCCCGCTGGACGCAGAGCAGTGGTTATGAAACAATTTATAATGTATACACAAGTCACATTTCAAACAAACAAAACAAAATCAAAATTGGTTCAGCCGTTTGGGCGCTACGATTGCACAGACAGACACACACGTCAAACTTAGAACACCCCTCTGTTTTTGTAGGGGGTTAAAAATAAAGTGCCTGTCTGGGTTCGAACCTACGACCTAGAACTCGGTAAGTCGCGGCCGTTACGACTGGGCCATCACTGCTCACAACTTGTATTATAGATGTAAACGCGGGGTTTCAACTTCCTGACCATAGTATGGTCTATCATGAAGGTTCTAACGAGACAATACAGACATAGAGAAATATCTCGGCCTTATTCTAGATAATCAACTTACGTGGAAACCACATATCCAGAAAACCCGTTCTAAAATATTAAGCCTAACGGGGGCGTTACGTCGAATTGTGAGATGCTTTCCTCTTAAGGTCCGCCGCACTATTTATAATTCATTGGTGAAACCGCACATTGAGTATCTTATAGAACTGTGGGGTTCAGCAGCTAAAACCAACCTAGAAAAGCTGCAAAGAGCGCAAAACAGAATTATAAAAGTCCTATTTCACTACCACTATCTGACCCCCACACACAAAATTTACAAAGAAACCATGCTTTTCAACATTTCTAATATATATTTATATAACACATGTATTTTAGTTCGTAAAATTCTTTCCAAAGACTTACACACACAAATCACATTCACAAAAAACATACAGGTACAAAAACGTATTCTGAGGCGCGCACAAGACTTACATATACCTAGTACTAGAACTAATTATGGAAAAAAAACAATAATACATGAGGGAGCAAAACTTTATAACTCACTACCAAAAGATATCAAAAATACACAATCGCTATTACTATTTAAAAAACTATTAAAATTCCACATCTTAAAAGGGTCATAATATAAAAAACTAATTAATATTGCCTCTATTGTAAACGAGTCTTAAGATGTCGAGCATAAACATAAAGATAACGAGTCACCGCACGGCGACCGATTACCAAGTACCTTCCTATATTCGTAATGTTAACACTTCTCTTACTACCGTATAATTAAGTAATATTTAGTATTTATTTCTGTATAAGTGATTTGTAATCTTTAGAAATAAATGAATTCAAACCGCAATACCTGCCTGTTTCTAGGGAGCGGGTCTCCAGCCTAGCTGAAAGTGAGGAGCTGACCCGTCTGCGAGCTCAGCTAGCGCCGGCGCGGCAGACACAGACCACGTCGCAAGCACAGATACAGAAGAATAAACTACAGGGGGTGAGATACTAATACTTTCAATATGCATAATCACCCGCGAATTTTTCCAATCTTCTTAGCGTGTCGATAGCAATCTAAATGGACTCGACCCAGAATTCGGCTACTTGTTTGGCGCCTTCACCAGCGTCCATCAGTTCCTGTAACGTGCAGCAGATAGGACACGCAGGACACGATATTAAGTGTCCCATCGTTTGTGGAACAGCACCACATTTACACTTCAAGGCGGAGTCGTCTATGAATCTCCATCTAAACAGGTTTTCCTTGCTCCGGCCAACCTGGGTCCGGGGTCTGCTTAAAGACTTCCAGGTTACCCAAGGTAACTCATTTTTCCAATCAATGGCGTATTTTTTTTTTTTTGAAAAATCACGAATCTCTTATGGCCGACTAGCTACTGCCCGCGACTTCGTCCGCGTGAAATATCACCCACCCCCATTCACCCTCTCAGAGGTGGAATTTCAAAAAACCCTTTCTTTGTGGATACTCACTCTTCGCAAAGAACACACCCTCCAAATTTCATGTCTCTAGGACCAGCGGTTTAGGCTGTGCGTTGATATATCAGTCAGTAAGGACTTTGAATTTTATATAATCTCTTATGGCCGATTTTACGGACCATTATTGGTTAAAATTAAGACTCAAACTCAAAGCATTTATTTCAATTAAACCTTGTACAGGCACTTTTGAATTGTCAAAATTAAATAGTCTGACAGTTACTCCGAAAGTTGAAGCTAGTTGCCCATTCCAAAACGTAGATCTCTATGGAGAAGAACGGGCAAGAAACTCCATGGACACTCTTTTAAATCAAGATATTACAAAGTCCTGGTTACATTATTCTTGTTGCTTCTATATGTGAGAACAATGTAAAAAAAAAAAAGACAAATGAAGAAACAATTCAAAATATAAGATTAAAAATAAGCTTTGGCAGTTAAGAGATGACCAGTCTCAACCGACGGCGCCCGTCCACGAACATGACGCGTGGATTAGCACCATCCAGCTCAACCAGTTTGTAGGGAACCGAATGATCCAAATGACTCTTGTATCTTCACCAGTAATAAAGCAAATCCCTCATAACTTTGCATAGAAGACCTTTTCATATGGAAGTAGCTATCACAGGTAAAATTAGCTTACGAATCTATTTATAATACATGCCCAGTTTGGCAATAAAAATGCTAGCATTGGTAAGCAAAACGATTCGTTTTTAGGGTTCCGTATCCAAAGGGTAAAAACGGGACCCTTTTACTAAGACTTCACTGTCCGTCTGTCTGTGTGTCTGTCACCAGGCTGTTCTCATGAACCGCGACAGCTAGACAGTTGAAATTTTCACAAATTATGTATTTCTGTTGCCGCTACAACAACAAATACTAAAAACAGAATAAAATAAATATTTAAGGGGGCTCCCATACAACAAACGTGTTTTTTCGGGTTTTGGAACCCTTCGTGTGCGAGTCCGACTCGCGCTTGGCCAGTTTTATTTGTTTGTAGAAACCGAGCATTCGTTTTTCTGAAGCTTCTATGCATAAGTCGACAAAGTATCTTCAATATCATCTGTATGAATAGTAAAAAGAAATCCTAATGTGTCCTACTGGAGTGCTAAATTTTTTGAGCTCGCTTTGCTCGCTCTTGCGTTCTAGTTTCTCAAGCTTTTATGCAAAAGTCGACAAAGAAATTTTATTATATCCGAGGTGTTCTAATTCTAGCTCGCTTAGCTCGTTCTCGCAAATTATTATTGGTACTTTTTGTAAAATCACCGTTGAATCACTTCCACTCCCTCGGTTGCGAAACTGTTTCCTTTATATTTTTTTAAATAACGGGACAGCCCAACTTTTTGTTCCTGGGCGGCAAATCCTCAAATACGTCAAATACGTATGCTGGGACACAAGAAATTCCATTTTTCGGTTTAATGAAAGTTGTTTTCTAGACAGGGTTATTAGTAAAACATTAACAATCTCTTAAGAGGTAAGTCTACTGAATTCAGGTTTGGTCCCATAGTAAAGTTGTTCACCTCTTAAGAGATTGTTAATGTTTTACCAATAACCCTGTATAATATATAAAAAATAGAACATTAAAAACTAACAAAATAATCGAGAAAAAGACCCGTGCAAGGCCATCTCAGCATAATGCTGCGATATTTACAAAATAAATACCTACCGCAGCGCTGGTATTCTTATAGTTATTAGTGTATTAATATGGTTTTTATTCTCTGTAGGTGGTTGTAAGGAAACGCAAGGCTAGTGAGATGGAAGGTGATAAGCCTGAAAAGGGCTCCCCGCCGCCGAAGACTAACGGAGTTGTACCTAGCAGCCCTAACAAGTAAGTACTGAAGAGGTTTTAATCTGTGGGGTAATTGCGTAACACTATCAATAGCAATGGCTTTCATTTTGACAGTTCAACAACATTCATTGCATTTCTTACGTTTTTGATCAGACAAATTTTTCGAACATATGAAGCAATAACAATATCCCTAATAAAAATGTCTCGGATTAAGATTGATAGTGTGTTATGCAAGTAAGAGTAAACTAGTCGCGAGCTCGAACTCACTGGTCATGGCCAAAAAGCACTCACCAGCTCGCCGGCTCTGATCCAGCTGTCTCACCTGGCTTCGTGTCCGACAGAGCTAGTATCAGCAGTTACGCGCTAGTCTACACGAACAACGTCTAGTTCTCACGCACAGAAACACCGTTCCGAACTGATAGGCGCGTAAAAAAATTCGAAAAGTGCTTCGGCAAGTCGAGTTTTATGAAAAAACCACTGCATAAATCAATTACAAGTAAAGTTTATTAGTAGTCTTCGATAACTGAAGTTTGTCGGTACGGACTTGGTTTTGAAGATTTTACAGTTCTTTTATTACTTATTTACACCCAAAGTTACGTTAAAATTAAAAATAGCAAGAAAAATGTTTCTTTGTTGGCTCATAACTTTTTAATGGCTTTTTATATTACTATTCTGTTTCCGTACAGAAAATATTATTAATAAGTCAAAACGATATCATGTTTAACTTTGGATGCGCAATGTCAAACAGTGGAGTAATACTCTCCCGAAATTTGTATGGAAAAAATATCGACTAGTGGCACCTTAAGGTGCTGGATGGCTTTCTCATAAAACCTTCACGAATGTTTGATTACGTAAGTCGCCGCCTATTCCACTAGGCCACCTTCCCCCCCCCCCCTGACGTCGTGAAGGTCGGATGAATCCCGGGTAATCAGACATTTTGGTGATGCGTGGAGAAGTCCTCTGTTCGGCTGTGGATGCCTTTCAGTCCAGTTGCTACGATGATGATGAATACCTACTTAACTAAAAATATGTTATCTTTCAACGTCAACGCTGTCGCTGAAAACCTGTCTCGTATAGGGTCTTAGCATTATGCTGAGCGATGGCCGTTTTGCGTAGATGTGACGCATGCTTTCTCCCAAATTGTTAATTTTGTTTTTTTTAGGGTTCCGTAGCCAAATGGCAAAAACGGAACCCTTATAGATTCGTCATGTCTGTCTGTCTGTCTGTCCGTCCGTCCGTATGTCACAGCCACTTTTCTCCGAAACTATAAGAACTATACTGTTGAAACTTGGTAAGTAGATGTATTCTGTGAACCGCATTAAGATTTATACACAAAAATAGAAAAAAAACAATAAAAATTAGGGTTCCCCATACTTAGAACCTTTGAGGTTTCTAATATCATTTTTTTCTAAACTGAATAGTTTGCGCGAGAGACACTTCCAAAGTGGTAAAATGTGTCCCCCCCCCCCCCCTGTAACTTCTAAAATAAGAGAATGATAAATCTAAAAAAAAAATATGATGTACATTACCATGTAAACTACCGCCGAAAATTGGTTTGAACGAGATCTAGTAAGCAGTTTTTTTTTAATACGTCATAAATCGTAAACCACAATTTACCATTCATTCAATCAACTCAAAAATAAAAAAAACATTTAATTTCATAAACATAAACCTTATGCATAAACCCGGATGTTACGGAACCCTCGGTGCGCGAGTCCGACTCGCTCTTGCCCGGTTATTATGCGTCATGTTTGCCGCAAATAATATTTATAGCCTATTTTCTTTCTTTCTTTCCAGCACCGTACAGAACGGCAATGTCGCATCAACCGAGGACTGCGTGCTACGCTGCGTCGGCGTACTCCCGGGGCTCGGCCACTACGACACCGACTCAACGTCCGATACCGACGACTCCAGTGACCATGATTCTGTGAGTAGCTGAGTATAGTAAGTTTCCGACTAGTTTATACCTATTATGCGTTCGACTTTTATAGTTCTAGAGCTGCTAGGGCTCCTAGGGCTGCTATCACCTTAATTACGGACCCAGGATAAAAACTTCAAAAACCCCGGACATTTGGGTGAAATAAAGATTTACCCCGGACTCCCTCGAAAAAAAAAATATTTAAAATAAAAGAAAAACATCGTTAAGTATCATATTATTTTTTCTTATATAGAAAATCAACTTAAACCAAATGAAACCTTTAATTTACTAATGAATTATACACTCTTCTCTAAGTGAGAGGTATTCTGGTAACAAAATAATAAATAAATAAAATAATTAGGAACGCTCTTCTTTTTGGAATCAATGAAAAAAAAATTGTAAATCAAAAGCAAATTATGAATTGTCACGAGCGCATCACGACATTTGCCGCGCGGCGAATTTGAAACTAAGATTTATGCTTTAATTTATTGCAAATCATTCAAAGTCGGATTTGCTTTAACACAGAAAGTGTGCGGGTTTTACCCGGACACTATTTAAAAACCCCGCCCGGACGCTCCCCGGATGCCCTCCAAACTAGGACAAATCCGGGGAAACCCGGACGAATGGCAGCCCTATCAAAGCGGTCAATCTCAACGGAGACTAGTCTTCGATATTATAGCGTACAAGTGTGAGCGCAGACACAGGTGCACTCCCTCTCTTCAATCACTCTCATAGTCCGATGGGACGGCAATCCGACTCAACCGGAGAGAGGTCAGGCGCAGGACCAACCAGGATTAACGTACTTTCCGAGGCACGGGGGTACCACATTGCGAACATCCAAACTCTGGGCTGTTACTCAGAAATTTGACGCGATTCTGACGTTCCGACTAATATCGTACAGGTAAACCAGAGAAGATGTGCGCTTCGGTAATTTTCGTGTTTTTAATTCGCACGAACGGTGTAACCCCCCAAAGAGGCAAAACTTCTTAAGTTTTGTACCGCCCCGCTTTACATAGTGCACCTATCATTGCGCGTAGTTTAAAATACTCGTTTAAATTTTATCCTGTGTTCACACAATAGATATTGTTACGAGCTTGGGGTTTGTGACAATAAAAACTGCCGATTTAATAACCAAAAATTGACACTTTAATCAACAACACAACTCATTATAAAACACAATTACTACTGATCACTTAAGTCGCACTTGAAGATCGCTTTCGACGCTTGTATCGCTTATTCAACACTGACTCCGGTTCGGAGAAGTCGCGACGTCCCCGTAAGGGGGCGTGGCGAGCGGTACCGGGGCTGTGCCCCCCGGCCGCGGAGGCAACACGGTGGCCTGTAAATACAGGCCCCTCATTGGGTCGGCGGTGATGGCCTGTAGCTTGATTGGGCGCGCGTGGATGTCGCGCGCCCATGTGTGTGGTTGCATATTGTAACTCTGTAGGCGCGCCGCGACGCTGTCCACAGCGCCGCTTTCTTCACGACACCTTGGCGGTCTGTCCCCGCCAGGTGAGACCCCCAGTTACCTGGGGGAGGCCCGGCGGAGGACGACCAGCGACAAAGGTGCCGACTCGACGCTCCTACAGAGTATGGGTGATTTGCTCCCGCCCGCCCCGCTTCCAGAGCTAACCGGTTACGGTCCGGGCTAAGGAGCAGTCGTGTGTGTGTGGGCGGTATTGTACTGTGTAACACCGCCCAGTGTCTACGCGTATCGCGTCCCGCGTTCGCGTACGCGTGTGAGTATAGGCGTCTGTTTAGTGGTGAGTGTCTGAGTTCGCCGCGCGACGCGCCTATATTAACCTAGCACGTGCCGCGCGACGAGCGTATGTAGATGGTAGAGTTCTATTGATTCGAGTGAGCCGCGTGTAACCTGGGTGCGGCTCACTCGAGGCGTCAGTCCGGTGCGATGGGGTCGTCGTCCGCTACCAGGTCGCGGGGCAAGGGTCTCGCGTCAGGGGGGCGCGCGTGCCAGGGCGCGATGTCCTGGACATGGGGCCAGGCCGATGCGTCGGCACGCGCGAACATTGCCGTCGCGAGGCGCCGCACAAACTCATCCAGGCTCTCAATCCCGAGATCCCTCCGGATGACATCGTTCCTCACGAAACGAGGCGCGCCTACTATGGTCCGCAGCGCAAGACTTTCCTGCGCGCGGAGTAGCTTTCGGCTCGGCTCGCTCGTGAGGGCGAACCATGCCGGAGCGGCGTACGTCATAATTGGGCGTACGTACAATTTGTACACACCCAACTTGACGCGCGCCGGGATGCGAGACGAGAGCACTGGCTTGAGCAAGGTGCGGGCGACCCTACCCCGTGCGGCGACCGAGCGGACGTGTGGCCCCATCGTGAGCCGACGATCGATGGTGACCCCTAGGTACTTGACCCGGGGCGACCACGCGATGTCGGCTCCTTGCAGCTTCAAGGGTGGTGGGAGGAGCGCGGACCCGGTGACCATCGCCTGCGTCTTACCCACGTTCACCGACAGCCGCCATTTTGACAGCCACTCGGGAAGCAAATCGAGCGCGCGCTGCATCTTGACCGCCGCGTACTTCGCATTGAGCGATGTAGTAATGTACGCGGCGTCGTCTGCGTACAGCGCGAGCATTGCGTCCGGGGTGGTGGGGATGTCGTCGGTGTAACGCGAGTAACACGCTGGCGAGACGCAGCTGCCCTGCGGTACACCCGCGAGCACCGGGCGGGCGCTAGACAGCGCCCCGTCGACCACCACCCTGAAAGATCTGTTTGAGAGGAAAGTAGAGACCACTTTTACGACGCGACGGGGCGCGCCGGATGTGGCCATCTTGTACACGAGGCCCTCGTGCCACACCCGGTCGAAGGCCTTCTCCATGTCGAGGAGTACTGCCACCGAGTATTCCTTCTTGTTAAGCGCGGCTGCGAGGTGGTGCAGTACCCTCGACAGCTGGAGCGTCGTGCTATGCTCCGCCCGAAACCCGAACTGCTCCGGGCGCGGCGCTATGTGGGGTTGAAGATGTCGCAGCAGGAGTGCTTCGAACACCTTGGAGACGGTCGACAGCAGCGTGATCGGCCGATAGCTCTCCGGCTTCAATATGTTTTTTCCCGCCTTGGGCAGCATGATGACGCGCCCCTCCTTCCACGAGGCGGGAAAGGTCCCCGTGCGCAGTATCGCCGTGAACAGGCGCGCCAGCGCCGCTACCATACGGTACGGCAGGTGGCGCAGCACTGTGTTGGTGATACCGTCAGCACCGGGGGCCTTCCTGGGCCTCGTCCTAAGGATGGCGCGTCTGACTGCGCCCGGCGAGAAAAATATCGGGTCTTCATCGGGAGCTATCGGCGTGGCGAAGTAGTCTCCCAGGTGTTGCTCGACTGCTGCGACATGACCGGTGTCGCTGGTCGGGTTGGGGCGGAACTGACGCTCCAGGTGCTCGGCGAAGACCTCCGCCCGGTCCTCCGCTACGTACTTGAGCGCCCCGTCGCTGCCTAGCAGCGGACGCACCGGGGCTGGGGTACTCGTGAGTTGGCCGCACAACTTGTGTAGCGACGGCCAACTATCCGTCGTGGCGTCGATTCTATCTTCCCAGCCCTCGGCGGTGTGCGCCTGGAGCTCGGCCTTAATCTTCTCCGCGAGACGGTTTAGCTGACTTTTCAGCGTCGGACATCTTAGCTGTTGCCACTGTTTGCGAAGGCGCCTCTTCTCGGCGATCATCGCATTAATGCGAGCCGGCAGGGGCGGCAATTGCCCTCTCCCCTGCGGCTGCATGCTCGTCGCCGCTTGCAAGGCGCTCTGGATGCAAACAGTGACGTCATCCGCTCTCTCGTCTACGTCCGCGGAGGTGACGATGGGCCGAGTCGGCGTGGTGGTCTCTACTTCCTCTACGAACTTCGTCCAGTCCGTGAGTCGACGTGGCGCTATCGGCTTCAGTCGGGTCGGCATTCCCGATAAGACGACGAGTACCGGTTGGTGGTCAGACTGTAGCTCGTCGTCTATCACTTGCTGCGTGATCTGGCGGTGTAGCCCTCGGTGGACTACGATGTCCAGCACGTCCGGCATGTACTGCCTAGCGTCCGGGTAGTGGGTGGGCGTCTCCGGGCCGGACACCGTATAGCCGAAGGCTTCCGTGTCCGCGAAGAGTCGTCTCCCCTCGGTATTCGTATGGCACGAGTTCCACGCCGGGTGCTTACAATTGAAGTCGCCGGCGAGGATGGTGGCGCGTGAGGTGCTACCAAGCAGGGCCCGCAGCTCGGAGTGGTCCAGGCGAGCCGCGGGCGGCTTGTAGCACGCGTAGATGTTGATATCCTCGCCGGCTACATGTAGCTGCACACCCAGCGCGTAAAACGTGCTGAGCGACGGCAAGGGGAGTTCTTGATGGACGACCCTTCGCCTCACCAGTACCGCCAGACCACGGTACGTTGAGTGAGCCGACCGTTCGTCCTTCCTATAAGCGAGGTACCCCGGGAACCTGATCTTGTCCTCGGGCCCCAGGAGCGTCTCGCTTATTAGCGCCACGTCGATGTCTTGATCCCGAAGGAGGTGGCGGAGGGGGGCGACCTTATCCCTTAGGCCGCGGGCATTCCAATGTATCACCCTCAACGGTCTATCCATGATAGAGTGTCAATAGCGTGGCTAGACCGTCAAGGATGACTGTCTCCACGTCTTGTCCCTGCCTAATCGCTCTGATGAGCTCCATTAACAATTTAATGGCGCAGGCTGTAAATTCTTTTTTCGGTTTCGATGCCGCTGCGCTGGTGGCGCCAGCGCCGGCACTCGCAGCTTTCTTAGTTTCACAAGGTTCCCTTTTTTCCCGCTGCGTAGTGCCGGCGCTAGCGGTGGGTACCTCTGTGGATTTTTTAATGGTTTTTGTTTTGGTAGCTACAGCCTGCGCCCCGCTTTCGGCAGGGACGGCCGTAGGGATGGCTTCCTGGGTCGCAGAGGGGGGGGGTTTGGGTTTCTTCCCCTTCCTCTTCCCCCCGCGCCTCTTCTTCCTCCGCCCGGAGGAGGTGGCCTGGGTTCTCTCAGTGGGCCCGTTGGCCGCCGCCATCAGCGTCGTGCCTTGGGCCTCTTCAAGCGGCTTGTCCTGCGGCCTTTCTGTAGCCGCTTGTGGCTGGCGCACAGTGGCCGTGATGGCGGCGGTCCCCGCTCGCTTATTCCGGATCTCCCTCTGGAATACGGGGCACTTTATATTGCACGCGGGATGCGGACCACCACAATTTGCGCAAGTGGCCGGCTCTTCCCGCGGGCGCTGGCAGTCGCGCGCCGCGTGCTCGCCCCCGCATCTCACGCAAGCGAGCGGTCAGTGGCACAGGTGCGAGCTGTGTCTGAAGCGTTGGCACCTGTGACACTGTGCGGGCCCGCGTTTTCCACGCCAGGCCTCTATTTTGACACCACGCATATACATGAATATGGTGGTGTCGAATATGGCCCGGACGTCTGGCGTCTTTTTCAAGATCGCGTGGAATACGCAGCCGGGTCTTCCTGCCGCCCCCTTTATGTGGCGGACGTACTCCGGCTGGTATCCCAGCGTCCGGAGCTCCTCCTCTATCTCCTTCGGGTCTGTATCCGCCGGGAGTCCTCTTATGGCCACCTTCAAGTTCTTGTCCGCTGGCAGCGAGTACGCAAACCAGGAGACGCCACTGTCCTTCTCCAGGCCCGTCAAGTACCGCTGGACCAGCCGGTACTCCTCTTCGCTGTCTGGGGTGAAGCGGACTCCACCCCCGTATGGACGAGCGTTAGGAGGCCGGCCCAGTTTGGCACTGATGGCCCGGAAGTGCGTCGCCCAGTTAGGCAGCTTCTCAACCACCAGCGGAGGGTAGCGCAGCTTCTTCTTCTTAGTCCCCGGTTGCGGCGGTTGCTGCTGTGAGGCAGCGCCGGGGGCGGCGGCAGAGGGGGGTGGTGCATCAGTAGATGCGGCAGAGGCAGGGGGAGGTATATGGGTACTCACCCCTGAAGTCGATGGTGTTGGTGGCGGCGACGGTGATGGCGAGCGCGGCGGTGTGCGGCGCGCCACTGCGGCGAAGGTGGGCGACGGAGGGGCGCCCCGACCCCGCGGCGCGCTTTCGCGCTGTGGCCGCGGCGGGTCTAGGCAGTACCTCTTCGCCACTTCCTCCGCCGCAGTCTCGCCGGAGCTCCTCCTGCGTCGCTGGGGTCTAGGCTCGTGACCGAGCCCCCCCCGCGACGGTGTTGGTGACGCGGCCGGCGACATCGCCGCGGCGTATGTTTCTCCCTCGGTGGGCCGCATACCGGATCGCGGAGTCGTGTCTCGCGACACGTCTGAGCGACCGGACGCGGCCGAGCCCACCGATGCAAGGGACATACTCGACCCCGCGTTCGACGAGCATGCCGAAAGCATGGCGGGCGAGTCGTACGCCGCGGTCCTGGGTGGTGCCGGCGATTGGGGTACCTGTATGGCTGTCCTGGTGGTGTGTGCTGGGCGGGTGTGTGGCCCTGCACTCGCTGGCCGCTCCTGCTCCGCTGTCGCCGGTCCCGCCAGCGAGAAGCGGGGACCGGATGTGGCGGTGCGCGAAGCTGGCACAGCTTGGGGTGTCTCCGTGGCGGGCGCCGGCGGCGATGTGAATCGCGGCGGCGGCGCGGCGCTACGAGCGGGTGGTGCGCGGGGTCGCGCGGGTGGCGCGGGTGGTTGCGCGGGTGGCGCGGGGTTCACTGGCGGCGCGGCGGCGCGCGCGGCGGGCGCTGCGGTACGCGCAGCGGGTACAGCGGCGCGCGCGACGGACGCGGGCGCGGGGGTGCGCGCGGTTGTGGACACGCGCGCGGACGGCACTGGGGCGCGCGCTGGCGGCGCGCGGCCTTGTGACACGACAGGCCCCGGGGCCTGAATCGGGACCGGGCGGAAGGCCGTCGGGCGCACTGAGACGGCTTGCTGGCGGCTCGTCGACGGCGTCGGCGCAGCGCGCGCAGGCGCCGATGACGCCGGTGGGCCGGCAGCTACAGCGGTGCTCGACTTCCCCCCCCCTCCTCTTCCCTCTTCCTTCTTCTTCCTCGTCTGGCTGGTTCCCGCCGGCGGTGCACCGGACAACGCCACGCCGATGTTCGGCAGCGACGTCGCCCGGTCCAGCGCCGGGAGGGAGTCCTGGGACCCGGCATCGCGGCCCAGGGAGCCGCGCATGCCGGGTTTCGGCATTCCTGAGGTGGTGGTCTCCGCGACCGCTGCGGCGGGGGTCCGCCGGGCAGCGCGGGAGGCTCCCCTTGTGTTCGCACGAGCGACCTAGGTGACCCGTGCAAACACAAGACGAACGGTTAAAATATGCGGTCCGCGCGGGTAGGTTACACAAACGATACGTTGACTCCGGTTGTGGCTCATATCGGCCTTATATAGTGCCTCGGATAGCTCAGAACCTTCTATTGTAGAAGAAACATCTAGAATGTTCGAGTACATACCGGCCCCGACTGACCAGATGTCGATAGTTCTCAAATTCAAATTCAAATTCAAATAATTTATTTTCTCTTCACAAACAATGGTATCATAAAAATTTAGACAAGCTTAGAAAGTAGTTTGTGAGAGACTGGTGTCTGCACTAGGAATACCTGTATAGCAGATCACCAGGGTCCCACCACACGGTATCAGAACATAAATTACTTATTTAGTAAATGTGAAGGGATACAGGGCATAACATAAATTCAGTGCAAAGACTACAATATAATGCGGTATTCAATGAGAAAACACAGATTAAAAACAATAAAATAAAAAGAGAGGTATGTCGAAAAAAGGTGATCTAATATGTGTAGGGAAAGTACGGCATTGGACTATTTTGGATGAGTTAGTAAATCCTCAGTTGCTTTATAATCCAAATTGAGGAGCCATTCAACCAGAGCAATCTTACACGCCTTTGTTGTTAGATGATAAATCGTTTTGAATCGATTTATTTTATTATATAAGTGGGAACCTAAGAAAGTATAAAACCTTTGAGAGAAACTTGTTCTTAAACCTTTAGTCGTATTGCAGACAGAGTATTTCCGGCGTTTTCCTGAGGTAGAGGAGGGATCAAATGTTAAGGTGGAATGCTTCTTGAGAACAGTACACAAAACGAAAAGTTGCCTCACGGACAAGACTTTGAAGTGTTTGTAAAGCTCTACAGTAGGATACAAGTATGGCAGAAAACAGGCTACTTTCAGTACCATCCTTTGGGCTCTTTCCAATTTTAAAATGTTAGATTTTGGAGCACCACCCCATGATGTTATGCAGTACGTCAGAAGAGACTGACACATTGCATAGTATACCCACCTAATGACCTCCACATCAGCTACGTGACGGAGATTTTTGAAAAGAAAGATTAACTTTCGAATTCTCGTCGTGAGGCTGTCTATTTGTGGTTGGAAGCTTAAATTATTATCTATTATAATTCCAAGATACTTAATTGAGGTAGTCTTTTGGAGAATGGGACAGGAGCAGGAGTCAGAATTTGTTTCAGTGCAAGAGTGTGCTTTAATCTCAAAATGGGATAGCAATTCATTATGTTTGTTAGTGAGGGAGAAGGCTATATACTTGGTTTTTTCGACGTTAAGGGTAAGGACATTATTTTTTAACCAAGCCAGGACCGTATCAAAACCTTTTTGTGCGTAATGGTAGACACCAGCCCATGAGTCTGCTGTGAAAAGTAGTGCCGTATCATCCGCAAAAGAAATGATTTTACCATGGGGTAGCTGAAGGTTACAGAGATCATTAATATAGGCAAGGAAGAGGGAGGGCCCGATCACACTTCCCTGAGGTACACCAAAAGTGACAGGTAGATCATCACTAACATAGTTACCTATTCTAACCCTCTGGAACCGATCAGATAAGTAGTCCCGGAAAAGTTTTAATGGTAGACCCCTGATCCCCATATTTTCAAGCTTGTACAATAGGTTGGGTACAGAGACTGTGTCAAACGCTTTGGCCAGATCAAGGAATATGACAAGTGCCTTCTTTTTACTATCAAGACCATTAACAAGATGATCTGTAAGCTCATGAACAGCGTCGGCACAAGATTTTCCAGCCCTGAAACCAAATTGACCCTGTGATATGAGGTTATAGCGTTCAAAGTAATCGGTCAGTCTGCTGTTCATAAGGCGTTCTAGTAATTTAGAAAGAGTGGGTAGAATGGAGATCGGCCGGTAATTGTTGACACAGCCTCTGTCCCCAGCCTTATAGATAGGATGTACGAGTGATTTTTTTAAAGGTAACGGAAATGTGCCTGTGGAAATAGATAGATTAAATAACTGGGTAAGCGGGGGAACCAGGTAGTTCTTGTAATGTTTAAGGAACCGAGCAGAAATGGGGTCAACACTTTCAGAGCAGGTATTTTTAAGGTTACAGATGAGGGAGTCTATCTCCTTTTCATCTGCAGGAAGAAAAGCCAACGAATGTGGATGAGTGACTGAAGCACTGGTAGGGGTAGGGACGTGATGATTTAATATTTTCTCAGCGAGGGATTTACCAATACTAGAAAAGAAGTAGTTTACCTCATTGATAGACTTTTGGGGGTTTTCCACTTGAATGAGTTCCTGAGCGGGCGGCTTAGGTTTGTCTGTGTCTGTAATTTTCCTAATGACCTTCCAAAGCTTTTTGCTATTGTGCTTTGAGCTACGAATCTCCTCTTTCTCGTATTCCTGTCGAATTTTCTTCAATAAATCGTTACAAAAATTGCGGTATCTTTTGTACGTGATTCGTAATGACTCATCATTCGGATACTTTTTCAACTTTTTATGAAGATTGTCTCTATTTATTGAGCACCTCAAAAGTCCTGGAGTGATCCAAGGCTTAATAATACGGTGACGGTTACTGACAGGGACAACCTTAGTATGAAGAGAAATTATATTAGTTAAATTATCTATAAGATAAGTAGCTGCTAAATTGGCGTCGGTCATGGTATACAATGGGGAAAAATCCAATGCCTTCATAGCATCATCTAAACCACTATAGTCAGTTACCTTTTTGAATTTTTTTGGGTGCATAGGTGGAGTTGACAAATTCAGAAAAAGGGAGGTACTGTCATGGTCAGTCACTGAGGAATGCATTACGAAACAATGCGCGTTTCTTTTGGTTTTTAGAATTACATGGTCAAGGCAGGTACGTCCATGTGTAGGAAAATTGTGGGCTGGTAGTAAGCCGTGAGATGCCATTAAATTAAGATAACTATGAGATCGAGAGTCAGCATTATTTTCTGTAATATCAATATTGATGTCACCAACCAACATAATGTTTTTAATAGAGGAGTATTTTAGGAGGAGCTCGTTCAAAGAGTTTAAAAAACCAGTTATATTTTTCTGTGCAGGAGGACGGTAAATAGCTACTATAACAGTGTCTAAATTTATTTTTACTAAAAGACAGTTTGCATCAAGCAGTAAAGGTTCTTCTACAGATAAATTCATGCTGCATTTATGATAAATGACCACACCTTCGTTTTGGGTAGTGTTGGTAGAGGTAGAGTGTGACGTATAATTCTTAAGAGAAGGAATGACCTGGGTACATGGCAGCCAACATTCTGTCAAGATAATAAGATCCCAGTTTATATTACTCCTACTGAGTAATGTTTGGAATGCGGGGAGGTTGCGTCTAATACTTCTGATGTTTTGGTGGATAAAGGAGAGATACTGTTTTGGTTTAGGTATGTGGGTAGAAATGTCTTCCACATCACATAAACGGGATTTTGCAACCGAAACCGCATCCAAAATGAAGTTAATTTCGTCTACATTATCGAATAGAAATTTAGGTTTACTAGTAGATTGCTCTGAAGATAAGAGGGGGGAAGAGAGAAACGACAAGACATTCTTTTAATTTCAAAGTGTCTGCGATGGGATAACACAACGTTATAGGAGGGAACAAAGTTAGGGGACAGGTATATGTGAATACATTTAAAAATGTGTGTTCTAGTAATTATGCAAGCCAACAACTTAGAGGTTAAAATATCTAAAAAAAGCATTATGTGTAAATAGATGAAATATTTGTTTACAACAATTAATAACTTGAATTTAAGAGGTAAGTTTGTACAGATAACAAATGCCAGGTAACAATAAAACTGTTTTACAGAAGCAAGACATCATCAAGGCACTTAATATGCTTTGTCGCCATTTTTTCTTCCTTCCTGACTAGGATGCGGCCATCACGAATCCAAACAAATTTGTATGCCTTTTCTTTGGCAACCTTCCGAACAGCAGCATGAATTTCCTTATTTGATGGAGATAGGTGCTCTGATACAAATACTGGACATTTTTCACCCCCATAACCAAGATGATGAGTGCTCAGTTTGTTATCGCTGTGAGCTTTATTGAAATTCGTAACTGAAGTCAGGAGTCCGTCACGTATACCTGTATTCTTTAGCCGAACAATAATTGATCTAGGTCGATTATTTTTCGAATCCATTTTCCTAACTCTGTTTGCAGAGAGCACATCCTGTTCTTGTAAGGTATTAGAGACGGCGTTTGATAGTTGCATGACTGTTGTTATTAGATTTTCATTATTATTTTCGGGAACACCGTTAATCTCAACATTCTCCTGACGGGTAAATTGCTCCAAAGCATTTAATCTAGCCGATAATTCCTGAACAGATTTCCGCAGGGTTCCGTTTTCCTTTTCCAAAACCTTAACTTTATCTTTGTTGACAGTAAACTCAGCGCTAATACGGTCGAATTCGTCACTCATAAATTGAACTGATTTAGCCAGCTCGGGCAGCGCAGATAGATGCTCATTAATTTTGGAAAGTTCGGTAGTAACACAGTTTTTGATGGTGGTGGCTATCTCGTCAGATAAGGCTTTGCGTATCTCGACACGGATGGTATCAATAATTTCCGCAGTAAAGGAGGTCTCGGAGCGGACAACATGCTCATTTGTTTGTTGTTCCTGGGGTGAGTCAGTTGGGCGCGGACGTTTGACCCTTGAAGAAATAATTTTCTCCGAACCATGGTCACGGGACAGCGGGCTTTCAACCATATTATCTGTTTCCGATTCGATAACAGCAACATTTGGAGTAGTTAGTTTCGGTGGAGTGCGCGGGACTTTAGGCATACTTAATTGACTAAATATAAAAACCGCAAAATAAAAATAATAAAAACCAAAAATTAAAAATGCAAAAAGTGTTTGTCGTGACTTGGGTTCGAACCGCCTCTGCCAACGTGCTACTCTTTTAGTAGAGCACTTAGACCGCAAGACCAAATACACATTAACTAATGATGTTAAAAAGCTAATTGTGTTATAGAGCACTGTGCGCCTGCCGGTGGGTGTAATTAAGTAATGAGTCCAAAGTCACTTATTTCGTATTCACCAACACAATTGCAAAAATCAAACACAATTTGTAGTTTAGAAAACTGATATAGGGAGTTATAAAGTTATTGTTTTTTTGTTATAGTTTTAACACAGATTGTTCACTGAGTTATGAAGATTCATTTGCACAGAAAAAAGAGCGTTCACAATCACTTTTTACTAGTTTTTTTTATTAAAGTTGCAGAGGACAACAAAAGTACGTAGGTTCGTTCAACTACCGTCGGCGGAATCGCAAGCACAATTCTAAAAAGTTCTCGCATCGAAATTTCTAGAAGGATCTTGACTCTACTAGTTCTGCTACTCGACACTAGATGGTGCTAGTGGTAACTAATGTCACCATGTACCAGGCATTAATTGTGGCACGTAACAATATCATCAAATAGACAGAATTAGCAGACTGTCACATCTGCTTACTTGCATGAATCGCGCTATGAGAACCCCAGCGCACCGCGCATGCCTCGCGTTGTCACATTTGACTTCCGCAGGGCACATCTTTTGTTTTTTAACACAATTATTTTGTCTCTGATATTGCATAACTGTCCAAATCACAGTGATCTTTATTCTCATTCTAATAAGGTTGCTGTTAGGTTGCTGCCATTGACAAGTCGTCAAAATCATTGTGACCTTTATTCTCGTTGCAATATGGTTGTTGTTAGTTAGGCTGCTGTTGTGAGGTAAAATAACTGTGAATGGACTATAATTTACATTGAATCTCAATGTTTCAATAAGTAGTAGCTTACCTAATCTGCGTTGGCGATTAACTTGCCAAACATGTAAACAAATGTGAGTTATTGGAAAAATAACTTTAATTCCTACACTATAAAGTTCTGTTTACGATACAACTTCAAACATTTTTGAGACTTTTTAAACAATGCTTGTCACTCTGAAATCAACTTAATTACGACTGAAATAAAGTTGATATTTGTTTAACATAAATTAACATAAATTGGAAATGTAAATTTGAATGGACCTCAGTACCGGACATAGTTGTCTCAACCAGTCATTTGTCTACAACTGAAAATAATTTAATTTCTCTTTTCCAGAACGACAAATGCTGCGCTAAACGGGACATGCTGGGTCGCCGACATGAGGAGAAGGCTAGGAAAGATAGTGACAAAAGTTAGAAACAAATGGATTTGTTGACCTGTAGACTCTTTGCTATATTATCACCCGGCTCCAGAATTGAGAATTTAGACTTAAGAACTTGTCAAAATCTTACTTTAGCATTACGTGTGCGGTCGGGGGACCCCGTCAGGAACGAGGCTCCATACGCGATAATCGCACGCGCACACACTCGTATATAATAGAAAGAGACGGAGAGAGAAAGTCGCATGGAGCGGCATAACGCTTTCGCATCGCGCCCAACATTGTTGAATCGGTTCACTAATGAATTTTATCACTTTTGATTCATTTTGTGTTCCAACGTTTCACTTTAAGTGAAAGATGTCGAATGAATGGCAAAAATGAACTGAAAATAAAGCGTCTAATAATGCTAAACTAGGGTTTGACAAGTTCGCAACTTTAAATTCTCAATTCGTAAACCGGGTTTTCGACATGTTATGTGATCTAATCTAAGTTATCGATAGTACATATAATTTTAAAATTTAGTTTTGGCGTTTTATTTTTTGGAATTATTTTAGGGAAGCTCGTCACCCTAATACGCAAAACTTGTATCTCCATTTTGACCAACTATACAGGAGCAATAAAACTCATTTAAAAAATAATGTTAGTAATTTAATACATTTCCATAATTAAAAGACGTTACAAGGAGGTAGGATCGCTTTTGTAAAAAAAAAATGATGGTGCATTTACGAGGTGTGCTTGACATCCATTTTCAGTGTTACCAAAGCACAAAAAGTAACGATGTTTACAATGAAAAAATCTAAATTTTTACGCAGCAATTTGCCATCGAAACGTCAGTTTCGACCTTGTTCCAAATTTCGTCGAAATCTATTTAGCCGTTAAAGCGAGCGAATCTAAGAATAACTTGCACATCCTCATTTCGCATTTATAATTTATAAATGCGAAAGTGTGTCTGTCTGTCTGTTACCTCTTCACACTTAAACCGCTGAACCGATTTAGATTGGTATAGAGACAGTTTGAGTCCCGGGAAAGGACATAGTATAGTCTTTATCCCGATATTCCCACGGGATCGACACTTGGGCGGGTGAAACCGCGGGGCGCTGCTAGTTTGTAACATAAGTAAAATTGATAAACAACTTTTACTGAGGTGCAGACGCCAGCACATCAACCTACCCGAAACTGTCAAATTTTCCCAATCAACATTGAACCTTATGCTTTAGCGATAAAGTTGAAAATCTATTAAAGAAATTTGACAGATTGTAGTAGCTTGATGTGCTGGCGTCTGTACCTACTCCTGTATAGTAGAAAAGCATCTATTAATAATTTTTGGTTCCCCGAAATGTCCAGGTTCATCAAGAAGTATGTGGGCGCTTGCGTTGAGTGTGCATATGCAAAAGACAATACAAGCACTCGCGAAGGGCTACTGCACCCCATCACAATGGTAGAGATTCCATTCCACACGCTACAGGTGGACCATCTTGGGCCCTTTACATTTTACCAATAGAGAATGGAATCGCAGCACCGGAAGCGGCAACGGCCAACTTGGAATATCCCTTTTAAGTTTTTTTTTTTTTTTGCGAAAAACTTGGGATAGTGACCTCTGGGGTGTTTGGCTACGGACTAATTGGATGGCTTTTAAGGACGTGTAGTTTTTGAGATACTGTGCGTGACCGTCCGACACGCACTAAGCCGGTTTTTTTATGAAAGCAGAAATATGTAGCGTATCCATTTTAGTTTTAAATAAAACAAATAGTAAATTCTTACAATTTAATAGCCACATCAATAGATTAATGACAATAAAATAATCGAGACATTCTTCTACATAACACATTATTACATACACACTGGCATTGACTGGTAAGGTAGGATATTTAAATTAAGGGGAATGCTCCAACCAGCCCGCGAAATTCAAAATTTCTTGCGTTTTTTGCAATTTGCAGGCCAGTGCTAGGTTGTATGTTGATTAAAATATTATTCGCGGCTATAAGACGTATGTAGTTACAGAATTATAATCATCAAAATCACCAATACAACCCTCCAACTTCATAAAGGTGTAAGAACAAAAAAAAAACAGATAAAGTAATTCTAACAGCTTTATGAACTTAGAGCGATTTATTGATGATTTTGATGATTATAATTCTGTAACTACATATGTCTTACAGCCGCGAATAATATTTTAATCAACATACAACCTAGCACTGGCCTGCAAATTGCAAAAAACGTAAGAAAATTTGAATTTCGCGGGCTGGTTGGAGCATTCACCTTAAGAACTTAGTTACAGTACCCGGCAAGTTTACTGTGGCGCGTGGCCAAAGTCGGAACTAACGGACTATTCTATTCTATTTTTTTAAGGTCCTGGCTCCATCGGTAACGTTCGATGATTTTGCCAATGTCAAGGTATGAGAAGATACTTAATGAACGTAAACTGTTACACAACTATTGATCAGTGTTTGTAGCGGTGGCAACCATGGATCCCCATGCTAAAAAAGGACAAAACATTTTTGATTACGGTCGATGCCATCATATTTTTTGAATACTTTCAAGTGATATTTCACAAAACAATTGCGCTATTTGTTTATCAAGAGCGTCAAAATAGCCTTCTACAGTACTTTTATTTCACGAGGCGACACGCGCTTTACTTGTGGTAAGCAAAGTGTAAGTGTACAAACACGCCGTGAATGTGTACGTGAAGAAGAATAGCGTCAGCAAATAACACACAGGCTCCTGACTTCGCCTTTGCCTCCATCGGTACCGGGAGCTCCTGCGCCTGCACACACATTCACAGCGTGTTGGTCACTTGGTAACCATAAGTAAAGCGCGCGTCGCTTCGTGAGGTATTTTTTAAATTTTTTATTGTTGCTAAATGGGCCTGCTCTAGCGCCATCTTGTTTGTTTAATACATTTCAAGTGACATTTCTCGAAACAATTGCATAAATGTTTACCAACAACCGTATCAATGTCAATTACAACCCATTCACAGAAATTTTACCTCTGATATTGCATCAAAATCAAACTGATATTTGTTGTCGTTACAATAAAGTTGCTTTTAGGTTGCTGCCACTAACAAGTTTGTCAATATGACAGTGATCTATAATCTCGTTACTATAAAGTTGCTGCTGTCAGGGGTAAACTAACTGAAAGGACTGTAGGCGCCAACAGATCCTTGTAGCACTCCAAAAGTGACACATCGAGCTTTAGACAGAGAGACAGGTATGAGTGACAGAGACGTCGCTCTACAAAGCCGAACTTAAAAAAAATACGATGTTCCATTATTATTTACTGCCGAGTATTGTATATTATTCATCATCCGTCATGACATACGGTGCTGAAACGTGGACACTGACGGTCGGGCTGGTACACAAATTCAAGGTCGCTCAGCGAGCTATGGAGCGAGCTATGCTCGGAGTCTCTTTAAAGGATAAAATCAGGAATGAAATTATCCGGAAAAGAACCGGAGTTACCGACATAGCTTGCAGAGTAAGCAAACTGAAGTGGCAGTGGGCTGGCCATGTCTGTCGAAGGACCGATGGCCGGTGGAGCAGACGAGTCCTGGAGTGGAGACCGCGTATCGGCAAGCGTAGTGTGGGACGCCCCCCAGCTAGATGGACGGACGACCTAAAGAAGGTGGCTGGGGTAGACTGGATGCGGAAGGCGGAGGACAGGGTGCTGTGGCGCAGTCTGGGAGAGGCCTATGTCCAGCAGTGGACTGCGATAGGCTGAGTTGATTGATTGATTGATTGTATATTATTGTTATATTCTCTTCTATCTATAAACGAATGAGGAAGAATTTCGTGATGAGTTTGTCTGAATGTGTTATATTAAATGTAGAAGTCAAAATTAATGATGGGAGGAATTGTGTGGAGGATGATATGGCTGCTGAGAACACGGCTGATCGAAATGATTGTATGAATGAAGAAAAAATTCTGCGCCGACAACAAAATTAATTGCGATAAGGTCGATGTGGCGACGCTTGGGGGAGGCGTATGTCCAGCCGGATAATTACGAAACATACTTATCAGCAGGCCCCTCTTTTCCGTTGGGCACTCTGGGCAAGTGCCCAGGGCCCCGCGATCTTCGGAGGCCCCGGCCTGCCACCGTTCCATTCTACGCATTATTAGTACAATGACAAAATAAGTTATTTGCAGTGCGATTTACAATAAGTGTCTAGCCCCTCAGTTATGAAATATTAGCATGTTTCTCTTACTGTCTCTTATCTTCACAGGGGCCCCGTGATCCTTATGTACCCGGGGCTTCCAATAGGTTAAAGACGGCCCTGCTTCTCAGTAGCAATGGGTTTCATTTTGACAGTCCAACAACATTCACTGCCTAATTTACGTTGTTGAGCACACATTTTTCGAACATATGAAGCAATGGATCGGCAATATCCTTCAAAATTATTGAGATTGATAGGGTGCAGCAGTGAGTCTATAGAGGTATGAGGAACAGGGTGTAAAGTTCACTCATACTCTATAGAAAAGGGAGGACCCTCCGACCAGACTGATGTTGTGTCCGGCGGGCAACTGCCCGAAGACTCATGACGGGACGTTGTATCAAGGCTAGTTGCGCGGTAAACTCTGCTTGCGAGATGCAGGATTTTGCATGACGTCTTTATGACGCGCTGTTCGCATGTGGCGTTGTAGATACCGCTACAAGTCTTTCGGCTAAAATGATGATGCAGGAGGATGATATTGATTAATGTTTTCTAAATAATATCAGACATGCTTTGGAAGTAGGCGGAATTAGCATTTACCAAAATCTTTTTTTATTTTGATTTCATTTTTTATTTTTTTCTTTTCTGTTTATAATGTGTCTACAAAAATGGAAAATAAATTTTAGAGGTATGAGGAACAGGGTGTAAAGTTCACTCATCCATACTAATATTATAAATTCGAAAGTAACTCTGTCGGCCGGTCTGTATGTTACCTTTTCACGCCTATACCATTCAACGGATTTCGATAAAATTTGGCAGAGTGATAGATTGCAACCCGGGGAAGGACATAGGTTAATTTTTATCCCGATATTCCCACGGGATCGACACTTATGCGGGTGAAACCGCGGGGCTTTATAAAGGGAGGATCCTCCGACCAGACGGGTGCTCTGTCTGGTGTGCAACTGCCCGATGAATAACGTCAGGTCGCTGTATATAATATGCTAGTTGCGTGGTAAATTCTGCTTGCGAGATGCAGGATTTTGCGTGACATGACGTCAGTAAGACGCGTAAAAAGAAATAAATGATATCAAACCTTATATTTAAAGGGGCGACACTAAAAAAAAACCACATAAGTTTAAACAAAATGATTTCTAGTAATAAAAAAAAACTTATTCAATATTTGCCACATAATTTTAGAAAAAATCAAGTAATAAAAATATTCTCATACAGAGAAAGAACAATAACAAACTGGTATTATTATTATCTAAGGGGTGCTACACACTTGTACGGGTTGGCATGATTGGGCCCAGTCGGCCGGCAAAAACGAATATAATATATTTTGTATTTTCCCGCCCCGCTGTTCTGAATCATGCCGACCCGAACAAGTGTGTAAGGCCTCTGCCTCGAATCTTGCGGGCAGCGGGGCGGCGGCGCGGGAGCGGCAGGATCTAATGCGTAAAATCAAATGGACCGGCCTTCGAAAACAACGGAGCGGGCAACGAGCGGTGCACTCCAGTCAAGCGGTGACCGCCCGCGCGTCTGCATTAGGGATTCACTTCTTCTTTTGCCCACAATAAATCGAGCGTTAGGGATAAATTTAAATAAAAAGATCTTGTCGCCGTTGTTCAGACATTTCGTTCGAGAATAAAAACAAATACCTCGACGACACAACCGACGGTTTCGAGAACGGGTCTGCGTTGCCCGCGCCGCCGCCGCCCCGCTGCCCGCAAGATTCGAGGCAGAGGCATAACACGGCTAACTCTGGCTACTTATATATACCAAAAAAGTATAATTATATAGTGCCGCCATCGACAACTTTGTAACATCTCTATGGCTGGCTCACATTTGTACAACCCACAAGAGTTAACTTGAGACTTGATGACGTATGCGTGCGGAACTGAGACGTTGATTGAGTGCGGACAGAAGTGAAAACAAAACACAAACAGAATACTTTGCCATCACTCACTGACATATCGGTTATACATTAAAACCGAGCACATCCCGAGGGCAGCCGAACACATCCGAAGCGGGTATTTTTTTAATCGTCTTATAAAGAAAACACGCGCGGTGTCGCTTACGGTAACAGTGGCGCGGGTTTTTTTCATCTCAAAAAATGCCCAAAGCGCCCTAAAGAAGTTTTCACTTCAAAAAAACCTAGTCGAATTGAGAACCCGACTTCAAAGGGAGGACCCTTTGAAGTCGGTTAAAAATATCTACTCATAAGCATTAGTATTGTCAGAGTTTAAATTTACTATCGTATTGTTGGCTCTACATTGTATCGGAATAGGCTGAGTATATTTACCTAAAGTTTAAAGAACAGTGACGAAAATCGGAGACTTCCTTATGACAAAAAAAATTTTTACCGGTAAATTTACCGGAACTTTAATTATGTAACTTTCAATATCTTATTTTATCATTAACATTATAAATGCTAAATAACAAAAAAATAACCAATATTAAAAATATATCTATTTTTAATAATGGTTATTTTTTTTAACAAAACATTGATTACGATTTACTAAAGCATTTCTAAATAATAAAAAAAATGACCAATATTAAAAATATATCTATTTTTAATAATGGTTATTTTATTTATCAAAACATTGATTACGATTTATTAAAGCATTTATAATGTTGATGATAAAATAAGATATTGAAAGTTACATGATTAAAGTTCCGGTAAATAAAAATTTTGTCATAAGGAAGTCTCCGATTTCCGTCTCTGTTCTTTAAACTTTAGGTTAATATATTCAGCCTATTCCGATCACTGATAATAACTATCAATTTTTACATAAAATTACTAGCGAGAAACACGTTTCTATAACGTAACGTACTACTTCAAACTTATGTTTCAAATTAATATTATTTCAAGTTTAACAAATATCAACTTTATATCAACGGTCATTAAATTGATTTTAGAGTGACTGTGTGTGCACTATTGAAAAAGTTATTAAAATGTTTGAAGTTGTAGCGTAAACTGAAGGGACTTACAGGACCTAAACGCAAAAAACGCAAGTTTTAGAAACCATAATATGATCGACTACAGTAAACAAAATCAGAAAAATACATGATATTCTTCAGGATATTTGCTAGGTAGATAGTGTGTTGGAAACATAATACACTAATTTGATACGATAGAAAAAAATCATGAAGATGCCTCTAAAAACTTTCTTTTTAGAATAAAAACCATACTTTTATACATACAATCAGATTATTCTACAAGCAACATACTAAACCACTACCGTCTTATTACAAAACGAGATCTATTTTTAGACCTAGCCTAAACCTTCGAGCCAGTTACTCTATTTTGAGCTTTATTCCGACAAACGTAAATTTCTTAATGCAAAATTGACAACTTAGACTCGGGTTTAACGTCAGTTTTTGTAATAAGAACTTTAGCTTCGTCGGATTATAGTTCGAAATTTAAAAATGGCTGGATGGTTTAAACCTGGGTCTAAAAATAAATCTTGTTTTGTAATAAGGCCGTACGTGTTTTAATTTTTTAGTCCAAACAATAGAATTTTTGTAAATAGATAATTGCTTCATATTTTGCAATAAATTACCAGCGTTGTGTCATCGCGCTTCTCTTTCTTTTCTATGCAGTCCGAAAAAGACCGCGCTTTAGGTCATGTAGTCGCCTGAACTTTATTGTGTAGGATTTAAAGTTATTTTTCCATAAACTCATATTTGTTTACATTTTTTGGCAAAGAAATCGCGAATGCAGATTAGATCATTCATGCTACCACCTACTAAACTTAAAACTACGTCAGCGTCAAATAATGCATGTTTTCATCGCTCGGTTTGTCGGGCATAACATCGGGCACAGGTTTGACCGCTTCGACTTCGGGCAACTCCGGTTCGATGTCGGGCAAACTGCTGTCCGAATCGGAGTCTGTATTGGATTCGTCGGCGTCAGCTGTTTTAGGCTCCTCTTTGTTTTTTCTTCGGTTTCTGAAAAGATGTGTGGAAGGTAAATTATTATGGACTAGCATCGCCCCGTGGTTTCACCCGCATAAGTGTCGATCCCGTGGGAATATCGCGATAAAAAGTATCCTATGTCCTTTCCCGGGACTCAAACTATCTCTATACCAAATTTCATCTAAATCGGTTCAGCGGTTTAAGCGTGAAGAGGTAACAGACAGACAGATACATTTTTGCATTTATAATATTACTATGGATTTTGTAAGCATCATTTCTATGCTGTATAATCTAAGTTCTAGGTTTGCTATTGCGATTTATAGAGAACCATAACTATAGATCAGCATCCCAATTGCATAATTATTCACTTACAATCTCCATCTCCTTCATTTTGAAGGAAATTCATAATCCACTGCTTATGTTTGAAAAATTCGTCAGCTCAACAACTTAATATACAGGGTTATTGGTAAAACATTAACAACCCCTTTAAGAGGTCATTGTACTCATCATTATGAACAACTTTTACTATGGGACCAAAACCTGAAATCTCGAAAAAAATCAGCTGTTCCCTACATTTATGTTCGTATGCACCGAGGGGCTAAAGTTGTGTCTTATGTCACGGGCGTCATATTGAATCTCGAGCGCAATGAAGGATTCGGGATTTAACTCACGAGCGCAGCGAGGGAGTTAAGAGTTTAATTCACGAGCGAAGCGAGGGAGTAAATACAAGAATCCTGAATGCAGCGAGGGATTCAAGCTAGCCCAAGGCAAAGACACCTTTAGCCCAGAGGAGGATACTCTACTTTTTACACCTACCGTGAGAAAATAATAGCCATAGTACGAAAATTCGCGCCTTTATTGCGTCTACCAATAAGTAGCCAAGACACGATCAATTCGATTTTCAAAAAAAAGTCTTCTACGGTTTTGTCGTGTGTGTCTATTGATATCACTCTCATGGAAATGGCGTTTGTGTAAACTAAGCTTTATACAGGGCTGGTAGAATGGTTTTAGATGACTGGCTGTATGCATTTTGAATTTAGAACGTCATTGGAGACGCTCGTGAAAATAGAGTATTTTTGATAAAATGTGATAAATCGACTGTAGTATAGATAGGTTTTATTATTTATTTATTTATTCACAAAATCCACAGAAATCTTAGCGCAGTTTACTTAAAATAAATTAACTAATGTTACAGCCAATTGCTATTACGGTATTACGGCGCGGTACGGTATTTGTTATTATTAATGCCAGTTTTAAGGTTATTCCATTCCTTTAAAAAAAATAGTTCGTAGGTATCTAATTATTCTTACAATATTATGTCTTCGAAAACATGGCAACGATATGAAGAAGCAGTCGTTATGATTTTGTAGGAAATCGAGAATATCATCCACGCGTAGTAAGGGTTTCGAGAATAGCTTTCCTCTTTCTGGCACCAAAGGGTGTTTGTTAGTACTATACTGCCAATTTAGCTGAGCATGTGAGATTCCAAATTCAAATCACATTATTGACCAGCGGGTCATAATGAAATTCAGTACAACATTATTGACCGGCTGTGCCCCCGGCCACTAATGACTCATTTTAGGTTAAGGTTGCTTGACATATAATTTGACATTTTCGAGCAGGTGGTGTGAAAAATAAATTAAATATTTAAGGGCCAAACAATCGTGTTTGTTGTATGGGAGCCCCCCGCTCCCATACAACAAACACGATTGTTTGGCCCTTTTTTGCTCGATATCAAAAATGGCAACAGGTAGGCACTTGAAATATTCACAAAATACTCAGTGGTATTTTAACTTTAATAATAAATAATTAAAATAAAATAAATATTTAAGGGGGGCTCCCATACAACAAACATGTTTTTTTGTCGTTTTTGCCTTGTGGTACGGAACCCTTCGTGTGCGAGTCCGACTCCCACTTGGCCAGTTTTTTGGAGTTTCTAAGAACATACATATACATACCTCTTAGGATACGGCTCTTTGAGATGGAAAGTGCGGTAGTGTAGCTTCATACTGTTGCTCTGAGTAAACCGTTTGTCGCATAACGAACAAGAGTACGGCTTTTCTCCCGTATGTGTCTGGGAAAAACAAAACATAACTTTATACAGGTTGAAATTGAAAACATGCGACAAACCGAAATGGGAGATTATACTCATCATTATGAACAACTTTTACTATGATATAAATCAGCTGTTCCCTATAATTATTTATGTTCGCATAACTCGTCAAAATGTAGGGAACAGCTGTTTTTTAGGGTTCCGAAGTTCCTACTAGGAACCCTTATAGTTTCGTCATGTCCGTCCGTCTGTCTGTCTATCTGTCTGTCTGTCTGTCCGAGGTTTTGCTAAGAGACCGTTAGTGCTAGAAAGCTGTAATTTTGTAGGAGTGTGTATGGATGAATATTTTTTTCGTGATCTACACCCAGTTGAGTAGGTCTTCTAAAATGACTTGGGGGTTGCTAAAATTATTTTTCGATTTAATGCTCCATTTACGAAATATTAAACTTTTTGTTCCAGTAGGGCGTCCCCCCCCCCCCCTCTAAAAGCTAAACTGCGGGCTTAAAAAATCTGGAAAAATTCACGATGATAGTGCAATTCATGAACTTTAAAGGAAATGTATAGCGGTTAAGATAACATTATTAGTTTAGCAGTAATAGTCGTTGAACTTGGGTGTTGGATATACGGATTGTACCAATTACAAAATCCTTAGCATTAATCCTTTAAAGTGACTAAGATGAAGTAGTTGCTTGTATAAAACGGGTAAAAACTTGCATTGATTATTTTTTTTGTATTTGGAATAAAGGACAACAGAATCGTACTACATTGTTATAACGGGCTACTACGGAACCCTACACTGTGCATGGCCCGACACGCACTTGGCCGGTTTTTTTTTCACACAAAATCAGCTGTTCCTTATACTTATGTTCGCATAACTCGTCAAAATGTAGGGAACAGCTGTTTTATTTCACATAAAATCAGCTGTTCCCTACATTTATGTTCGCATAACTCGTCAATATAGCTGATTTTATTTTCGCGATTTCAGGTATGGTCCCTTAGTAAAAGTTGTTCATAATGATGAGTACAATCTCCCATTTCGACTTGTCGCATGTTTTCAATTTCACCCTGTACTAGGGCGCACGGCTAACTTCTTTTCTTACTTGTTTAAATGTATAAGTACTACAACATATAATCCTAATATCATACTAAATTTTTTGAATGAACTCAAAATTACAAAAATCGGCAGAACAATTTTCGGGTTATATTCTTTCTTTATTTATATTATCCCTCTCGGATAGACACAAACGTTGGTTCTTTACACGACTGCCCAAAAAAGGAGTGTTATATTTTCAGGGTTCACCGGTTCATGTATGTTTGTGAGTTTCTTTATTCCACCATAACTTCTAAACGGCTTAACCGATATCAATGTATGTAGAAGCGTTGCGTTATGGGTAACATAGGCTCGCGATAAATTAAAAAAAAATATAATGGGGGAGCCATTAATGAAAAAAAATGGTTTCTTTAAGTTCAATTTTTTAATTCACTTTTGACAAGGCTGGCGTGTTTTTTAATTTTTTAAATTATACATTAAAGAAAAGGATTACTAGAAAAGTTCTTATTTGTTTATTTACCGAGTATACCAAGAGTATACCTTAAATAAAAATATTGTTTACGCAACCTTACCAATAGATGTCGTTTCAGTCCCACAGTAGCATGGAACTGTCTCCCACAAGTGTCACAAGTATGTACCTTCTCTCGTGTATGCATGTTCTTGTGTGTCCGGATGCTGCCAGGCTGAAATGAGAGAATAAATGGTTGGTCAAACATCATCTAAGGTCAAAGTAAATAATAACCAGAGAGAGATTTGTAAGATAAACCGAGAGAAAAATATGTAGGTCTGATAGTAAGAGACGCGAGCGCTAAGGTAGCCCGCGTTTTTTTTTATTATTATTTTTTTTCTATTAAAATTAAGTTGTACGTTGATTAAAATATGATTCGCGACCGTAACAAATATGTATTTACAGAATTATAATCATTACAATCAGTAATGCAGTCGCAGCGTGAAGCAGTCGGTACTGGCTGCTTCAAGCTGTCCGTGTATGGCCAGCCTGTGTCCAAACACACTATGCCGAAGGTACGCGACCGAAGTTCCGCAGCTGATTTTACGTTCCGCCGTATTCGGCTGATATGACACACTATAAGTGCCGAACTGACGCGGCAGAAATTCAGTTGAGCACACGCGGGGCGCAGTATGCCTGCCTCCCGCTGCTCCCCGCACCGGATCTTGTTCGACAATCGAACCAAACTTCGGTCGCGTATAATGTGAGCTCTACAGAATACGTTGCCGCCGATTGACCGAAGTTCGGCTGTACGATGTAACGCAACTTAATTTCGACATAATGTGTCGTCAGTAATCTAAATAGCATTGCAGGCGTAATCATGACGAATTTCGGTCGCGTATCTTCGGCATAGTGTGTTTAGACACTTAAAGTGCCAACTATTCAACGATCTACAACGAATAAAATGAGAAGGTTCTTCTTTCTTGATTGGTTCTTGGTTTTAAATTCGATACAGTTCAAGAATCAATCAAATGAAAGATTCAAAGTCAGCCACTATAAATACTTTTTTTTAAACGTTGTCCCACACTAGGAATTCTCATGTATTGTGGGTGCGTTTACAAACATTTAAACTCACATTCACAAACAGCCAGACCCGGAACAAACACTTGTAGTGTCATACAAATATTTGTTCCCTGCGGGAATCGAACCCGCGACACGCAGCGCAGCAGTCAATCGCTTAACCACTGCGCCAACCGAGCCGTCAAATTAAATTGATTTTAGACTCACCGCTAGTGAAGAACCACAAATCTCACAGATGTATCTCTCAGTGGGCGCGTAGAAGGAAGTGCGCGGGTGTTCCGACAAGTGATGTTTCCAACAAGCCGCTTGTGTGTCAAAGTGTTTACCACACTAAAAAAAAAGTTAGAAAATTTTATACACATACAAAAATAAATAGCATTATATAGCATGAGGGGCCCGTGGCTAAATAAAAAAAAAAACAGCCGCACAGGTTGATCGATCAGTTTAAGCTACGCTTGCCGCGGTTGGTCTGTGGATAGGTGAACATCTTTACAATACCGAGACCCCTCCGTGTCTCGGAAAGCACGTCAAGCTGTTGTCATTCGTGGATCTTTGACAGTCGTTACGGGTAGTCAGCAGCCCGAAAATCTGACAACTAGTTTTACCAAGGGGTATCGTATTACCCAGTAACTGCGTTGTGGAGGTCAGATAGGCAGCCGCTGCATGTAAAATACTGGTATTCAGCTGCATCCGGTTAGACTGGAAGCCGACCCCAACATAGTTGGGAAAAGGCTAGGCAGATGATGATGAGAAGAAAATTTTGCCTCAAATTCATGAAAATATGAATTTGAGGCAAAATTTTCACAACAATCTTAGGAAGAACATTTATTGTAATGTAAAATTGCTACAAACCGATGAAATATATTTTCACTAAAACTGTTTTAATGCTCACCTGGTGGCACGTTGTCGGTTTCCTATGTTCTCTCCTGTATTTCGTCTTTACTTTCCTATCTTTTGTAAACGTGAATATATCTTCGTCATGGCTATAAAATTCAAAATAGCATTTCATTGAAACATTCTTTTAGATTATTAGTTATTCTTAAGAATTGAAAAACGAAAGAAAGAAAAAGAAGATTCTAAAAAATTACAGGGTTTAATTGAATAGTATAAAATAACAAAACATACCGTTTTCTTAAACGCCTTGTAACCTGAAATAAAATTGTGTAAGAAATATTAAATTAAACATACAACATTTCTATTTGTTTTTTATAATTAACTAGCAGCGCCCGCGGTTTCACCCGCATAAGTTTCGATCCCGTAGGAATATCGGGATAATAAGTATCCTATGTGTTAATCCTGGTTATAAACTGTCTGTGTGCACAATTTTATCAAAATTGGTCCAGCCGTTTGTGCGTGAAGAAGTAACAAACATACAAACACACTCACAAACTTTCGCCATTATAATATTAGAGTGTGATTTCATCATTCATTCGGAGAGATGGGCAAAGATCGTCACTCACTGGACGCCTGACCTGACCGAGGTAGACCACGGCGAAGGTGGTGTGACGATCTGAGGGCCTAAAAATGCCACTTTGGCAGAATAATAAAAGGATAATATTATGAATCATAATATGACGAAGACAGTCAGTGTTTTTCTTTTTTTCGCTGCACTACGTAGGTATAATTAAAGAATTGATTGATATAATTAAAGATTGGATTGATTGATATTTTAGCACAGACAAATAAAAATAACTGAAAAATCCTTCACCAATGGGATTTGATACGATTAACTTAACAGCTAACTGTCCATTATGATTCATATTGTTTTCTTTTTGTGATTCTGCCAAAGTGGCCTTTTTAGGCCTCCAGATAAGGTTTGCAGGGCCAACATGGTCAGAGATCGCACAAGACAGGTAGGTTCGGAAGGAAAAAGGGGAAGCTTTTGCCCAGCAGTGGGATACAATATAACCTAACAAAAAAAAAACAGTGGCACTCCGGGAGTGCCGACAGAAGTAAAAACTTGAACAATTACGTGTATTTTTTTAATCGTCTTTTAAACAAAACACGCGCGGTGTCGGTTACGGTAACAGTGTCGCGAGTTCAATGGTTTTTTTCCCATCACAAAAATGCCCAATGCGCCTAAAGAAGTTTTCACTTTAAAAAAAAAAACATTTTCTCTATACTAACTTTGGCCTGTTGCTTTTTCCCTAAAACTTTTCTGCTCACTGTCTGTTTGTAGTCACTGAAACAAAAAAATAATAATAGTTATAATCGCGCGTTAAACTAACTTAGCATACATTCTCGCTCTGTCTTACTCATCAGATCACATTTGACTGTTTTAAATAGCCTTCACGATGCTTAATGTGAATGCGCAGTGGTAGACCGCCAAATTCAAATTGTCTTACGTTTTTTGCAATTTGCAGGTCAGTGTCGGGTTGTATAATCGATATGTATTTACAAATATCTCTTTAAGTTACATTTGTACCATTAGTCCACTCAACGAAAGACCCTAAAGGAGGTATAGAGTGCGTGAGCTAGACCCTAAGCGATTTCTTCAGAAAGTTGTTCAGCGTGCTTGGAGTAAACATACTAAAATTCCCCGCGTCTAGGGGGTGAGCCGGAGTGGGGGGGGGATAAAAGTTCCCACTTTTGAGTTTTTCGCTAATGTCTTTAAAACCGTGCATCGTAGAGAAAAAACGACTTTTATCAAACGCTAGCTGTTGCCCGCTACTTCGGCGTTATTTCGGGATAAAAAGTAGCCTACATGTTAATCGCTGAGGGCCTAGCTCACGCACTCTACAACTGCTTTGTTAAGTGGACTACATAAGCACTTTTCCATAAGAGATTTCTTTGTTCTTATGGTACAAATCTAACTTAGAAAGATGTATATGAAACCCGAAAGCCTAACAACCAGTCTTACCAAGGGGTGTCGTGTTATCGAATAACTAGTTTGTGAACGCCACATAGGTAGTCTCTCCATGTGAAATACTGGTGTTCAGCTGCGTCCAATTATATTCGTACTGGAATCCGACCTAACATAGAAAAAGGCAGATGATGACGAGAGAGAGAAAGAAACTTACCTCTCTCTTTCACTATGTAGGGCTAAATGAAACAAATGTTCTTCGTAAGCCTTCCGTGTTTCGAACGTGATGTCACATCGCTGTGAGAAGCCGACCTAACATAGGAAAAGGCAGATGATGACGAGAGAGAGAAAGAAGAAGCTTACCTCTCTCCTTCACTATGTAGGGCTGAATGAAACAAATGTTCTTCGTAAGCCTTCCGTGTTTCGAACGTGATGTCACATCGCTGACAGAAGCCGACCTAACATAGAAAAAGGTAGATGATGACGAGAGAGAGAAAGAAACTTACCTCTATCTTTCACAGTGTAGGGCTGAATGAAACAAATATTCTTCGTAAGCCTTCCGTGTTTCGAACGTGATGTCACATCGCTGACAGAAACCGACCTAATAGAAAAAGGCAGACGATGACGAGAAAGAGAAAGAAGCTTACCTCTCTCCTTCACTGTGTAGGGCTGAATGAAACAAATGTTCTTCGTAAGCCTTCCGTGTTTCGAACGTGATGTCACATCGCTGACAGTAAGTGTTCACTTCTTCGTCGTCGTCAGGACTATCCTGGTACGGAAAAATGATCTTTAATATCTATGGTGTAAAGTAGGGCTGTTTTGTATTTTGTTGATACCATTTTATAAGTTGTTTTTTTTTTTAACCAATAACAAAAGAACAGAAAAAAACAGTGGCACTCCAAGAGTGCCGACAGATGTGAAAACTTGAAAAAGCATCGTAATTTTATAAATATGTTTGAAGGTCATACTTCCCAAAGAAAATGTACTGCGCGTTGATGTCTTTTTGATGGCCAAAACTTAAAACAGAGGTGTCAAATCTATTAGTACGTTTTTCTGTAGCTCATTGTAACTAACGTAGCTGCTCTTGAACTACTCGTATTAGATTTATTTCAACTAATTTCATCGTTAATTGACGAAAGTTTACACAAAACAAGTTGTTTACTTACAATGTCTACAATAACATGTTTGACCCTCTTGTGTTGGTGTAGCCCCGCCTTACTGACGAACGACGCGCCGCACAGTGTACACACGTGCTCGCTGCGGTGTGTGCGTAAGTGAGTGTAGTATGTCGACGAATGTCTGCAAGATATTGTCTACTGTTAAACTCCTTTGAGATATGTGCTCCTGGTACTTTATATCGCATTGCACTTCTTGTAATTATCTGTTAGACGGTTAAATAATGGATAATTCAAAATGGTCTAATTCAAAGGGCTTTGAAAGTCCGTGACATGTCCGCCATTTTGTTATTTTAAAATATACGGATGTCACGTGATCAACTTTGAACGTTGGTCTCTGCACACAGCGGGCACGGCGCGGCGGGACGGGACGGCGACGTGACACTGAGCAGTTGTAATGTACTAGATATTACGGACGACGCCACACAGAGCTGTCCCGCTCGACGCGACGGTTACCGTCGCGCCACGCCGCCGCCGCGCCGAGCGGGAATACAAGTCAGAAGCGGCGGGACGGGGCGTGACGGGACGCCGACGTTTTGCGTTGTATGGTTTACGTAAGTGGTAGTCTTACTGCCGGCAGGGCGTAAACACGTCACGTCGGACGGGACGGAGCGTGAATGTGATTTTGTATTGTTTTACAAAAAATGGATGGCCAAAAAACTAATCGAATGTGTTCGTGCTCACGTATGTTTGTACGATTTGGGCCATAAGCAGTATAAAATAGGAAGAGAGTTGAATCAAAGCGGTAAGTGTCGCGTCGCGACACGGTCGGCGTAAATGGGCGCGGCGGGACGGGACGTGATCGCGCCCGCAGTGTGACCGATGACGCCGCACCAGCGCAGCGTCGCCGCCCCGCCACGCCACGCCGGCTGTGTGCAGATACCTTAATATCTCATTATTCTCTCGGGCATGTGACGCTTTACGGGGTTTGGTCCTACTATATTTTCCGTTTGCATTGATGTCAGTTATCGACTTCTATAGGTTTTATACGTGGCCGCCATTTCGAAAAAAAAAAATGGCATGTAATGGCGGTATGTCAGGCGCCATATAAAAATCTTGAATGCCCTTTGTCTATGATTTCGTTTTTGAGTCTATGAAAGAAAGGCAAAAATATAATTATGAAAGTGAACTTATGCGTTATAAATAGTTGTAATGTATTCTCACCTAAATTCTTCATCACAATAAGCACATTTTCTTGTGATTCCACTGTGGTACTCATCATGAAGTAGAGCTGAACTTCTGAAATCAATTTAGTTTTTCGGTCAAGAATAGAAAACACGGATCGTAGCAGTGGTTCTGCAGTTTCTGCATATTTGGGAAGAAGGCGTGAATTAATGTGTTATAGAGAAAAAAAAACTGGCCAAGTGCGAGTCGAAACGCCAAAAAAAACACGTTTATTGTATGGGAGCCCCCTTAAATATTTATTTTATTCTGTTTTAGACCACCCACCCACCACCTGTTCCTCATACCTCTATAATATAATACGTAAAAGAAGATACTTACTCTAAAGGGCAGATGAGATGACACCGCAAGCACTCATACTTGAAATAATGCTGTCTGATATGTTTGCGTAAGTAACAGTTTAGTTTATAACGCATACGACAGAAACGACACTCGTATGGTCCCAGCATCTGGGGAAAGAAATAACACACACTAAAAACGCCGGTAAAAAATCTAAATATCAATAATAATCTACTCGTCTAATTAACAGAATTAAGAAACAAAGATGCTTATCACAAACTTCTGTTTAATAGCAGAGCTTTCTCGAAAAATTCAAATTTTAAATTACATAAATAGACCTCCAGACCGTATTTCGGCCATGGCGGCCAATCTCAACGGAGACTATCCATCGCAGCGCAGGAGATATTATATTACACAAGTGTGCGCGCAGACAGAGGTGCACTCCGTCTTCCCCCACTCTCATAGTTCGATGGGACGGCAATTCGACACGACCGGAGAGATCAGGCGCAAGGCCAACGGCTTAACGTGCTTTCCGAGGCACGGGAGTATCACACTGCCAACTTCCAAACTTCGGGCTGTTACTAAGATATTCCTAATAGAAAAACCCAATGAGACTGCCCGACCGCGAAATCGAACCCAGGGACCTACGCTCAGCTGTCACGCTTGCGACCACGAGACCAACGGGGCGTCAGTCGTTAAGAGACAGACAGGTATTAAGATAGATAGAGATAAATTACGACTATCTGATGTAAGTGATGCTTGTTCTAAGTTTTGAAGCCAAACACAGAATGAGAAACAATTGAATTTGTATTCTCACCGTAACATGCCTCAGCTGTATATGTCTAGCCAGCATATCCTTCTTCGAGAACCCCTTAAAACAGTCTGTACACTTATAAGCAGCATCTTTATACTTCTTATCCTCAGCTCGTGCCCTGAAATTCTTCACCGCTTCTTCCTCACTCAACGCAAATCTCTTCCAATGGGCTTTATCTAAAACCTTACTTCGTATCCAAGAGTCCTTACCACCATTGTTCTTTTCATTTATTTCTTCACATTCGATCTTCATAACACCTTTTTCACCCCCCACGTAAACCGCTGAAGGACTGAACGGTTCCATATCTTTATCGTTATCAACTTTTATCTTTTCTTCTTCAAAAGTGACTTCTAAGTCTTCAATTATCGTTTCTTTTACAAAGTCTAACATTGGATCATTATCTCCTGTCATATTTGTATCGCTAAAGTAATCTAGTTCAATGTTTTCTATCTTTTCTATTTTCTTTTCTCTGCTAAATATTTCGTCTGCTTCTATGCTATCTTTTGTGACGTACGTTTTGATTCGGTCCGTGAAGCTGACTACAGTTATTGGGGATATGAGCATTGTGTTGTCGCGATCTACATTGTATATAGTTTCGTAGGTGATCTGAAATTGATAAAGAAAAATTATTAATAAATTTATTTCAGGCAAGGCAGGGCGATAGAGACCTTAACCTAAACATACATATTTCAATTCTAAAAACTAACTATTGTGCACGAAGTGATGACTGTGTCGCTGTGTCGGCTGTGTGTTGTGTGGTGATGGGTGTGTGTGTGTGTGTGTGGTGAATGCATTGATTGGCGGGATTAACGATAGAACTAGATAGAAAGATCGAAGACAGGTACATGTAAAAAAATTACATTATAAAGATTTGTAGCAGTAAATGTATATGCCTTATTGTGTAGACAGATAGAATACCTGCTTTTTATTATGTACACCTTAAGTTCTCAACGCGGGCGATAACGCCTCCTTGTGGGCGTTTGAGACTTCAGGGGGCAGTAGAAGGCCCAGAGATAGTATTATATCCTATCTTACGACTATATAATATTATAAAACTATATAAGATTTGCGAGCCGGCCGGCCGCTATAGACCTACCGCCATCATGCGCTCATGAACGAGATATCTTCCCATCACCCTGGGTCTGAGTGGGATCTCTGGATGTTCAAGGTATGTGGGCATGTTAGCTGCCGTAAATTTTGTTATTGGTTTATAAAGGGATTCATCAATAGGGAAATTATCTTATTTTTGAGGTCCGCCATTATGCTCGTGAGTTAAGTTCTTATTTCGAATTTTTCTCACCACACTCATCAAAGGTGCAGGCTATTTACACGCCTCACCAAAATATTATGGTGAGGCGTGAATATAATCTTGGCAATAGCAGATTCAGATTTGCGACAGATGGTAAGTAAAAAAAATTAGGGGACCCTAGAAAAAAATAAATTCACAAAGTGGGCAAACAAAAACTTTTTACAAAAAAAAACAACCGACTTCCAAAAACATTATAAAGTGAAAAATAACTTTAATTTCGGAAGTCGGTGGCAAAAAACAAAAATACAAGTCCAAAGACACCGACTTCCGAAATTAAAGTTATTTTTCACTTTATAATGTTTTTGGAAGTCGGTTGTTTTTTTTTGTAAAAAAGTTTTTATTTTTCACATTTGAGTGGGTCAATTTGTAATTTATCTAAGTTACAATAGCCTAATGTCAACTGCTCATCACCTTTTACAAAATATTGCTTTACCCGATGTAGAGACATTAATTGTTGAAGAGTTCCCCTAATAAGAACCAGGAGAACTGGAGCTGATTGAGAAGTCACCATCAGCTCCATTTCACCATACGCATTGTAACGAACATAAATTGCTTAGCGACCATATTAAAGTAATAGAATCGCAACCCGTGAAATATTTGTCATTTAGTAGTTCCGATGGCCATCTGTGGTCTTTATCATCAGCTCCACTTTACCAAATGATGATTTGCGAAAGCAAATGCTCAAGTTAAAGTTACACAAAAATATTTTATGGTAATCAAATTAATTTGTTCTAAAATAATGCATTATTTGCGAAGGTGTTTTTATAAACATGATATTAATCCTTATCCAAATAAACGGGTTATTCATCACAAGTATTTAATTTTGAACAAAATTGCCCTTGACATCATTTGATATCAATGAATATCTTAGGAGACAGGTATCATAGTTTTAAAATAATACTAATAATAAAATAATACAAGCATGTCACCCCCGATAATTATAGAAAAACATGAAAAAGACAATAATTTTATGAAAAAATGTTGACGAGATTAGCAGCTCGCCGTGCACGCCTACCACCTCCGGACTCGTCGCTCAGCTCCGCCCCGCCACCTCCGGAATCCAGCCCCACCGTGAGTGCTGTGACACCGGCCGTGGCAGTTGCGTCGAGCTCGAGCGACGAATATTTTTCCCCGCCGACGTCGCCAACACCAGTACGCCGGCAGGGGAGAGGCCGGCCACCGAACAGCTTGGGACTTAGGGGCCATCCGGCCCCGAGTCGGGTCCCCGCTGCCGGTGGTTGTGTGCAGCGCATGAGATGGACTCAGTCTATGAACGAGAACGTCATGCGCGCATATTACAGGTCTACAGAGGGGGGAATTAACCTCACTGCGTACCGCGATAGGATGCTGTCTCTGTTCCAGGAACTGGAACCAACCGTCAACGTTTCGGCCCAACGACTGTCGGATCAGGTGCGGGTCATCCAACGCAAACATAGGTTGGACGATATCGCACTTGATAGGCTGCGCTCAGAGGTACTGAGCAACCATATCGTCTCGACTTCGGCACAAACTGCGGCACAAGCGTCAACTGTAGATGCCATCCCGCCGCGGTCCAATCATGTTGAAGAAGAGGATGATAGGGTTGACACAGTAAGTAGCCAGTGCAACGTCCGACTGAGGAGCGCACTGGAGGATGCATTATGCGAGTATAGGTCCACTCCTACCGAACTCAGGCCACGTTTACCGCGATTACCCATGCACAAAAAAAATAGGGCGCTGGTGTGTGCCTTGGACTCGCAGCTCAAGAATTTCTTCGAGAGCAGCGAGGATCTCGTTGATACACACTCGATCCTGTACTGTGCGGCTGTGGCGGCATGTCGTCTAGCTAACGTAAAATTTCCAAGTTGTGACGGAGCTACTCGACCAAAACCAGCCGTACCAACCTGGCAGCGCAGGATCGAGCGTCGTATCGATGGGGCCAGGGTACTCATCGGCAAACTATACTGCTTCAGGGAGGGCAATACACGACCACGAGTGATGCGCTTTGTAAGGCGGGCATTCTCGGGGACTGGAATCAGCCCTCGAGAATACATATCCCGTGTCACAGAGCGCATCGACTTCCTGAAGCAGAAAGTTTGTGCATGGGCGAGCCGAATTCGACGGTATAAACGGCGGGTGGATCGATACACGCAGAATCGCATGTTCCAGAGCGATGAAAGGTGGGTGTATAGAGCTTGGGAGCGACCTGAACAAAATGTGACAGATGTATACCGCCCGGATGATGCCACCACAAGTGCATTCTGGTGCAGCATCTGGTCGGTCCCCGTCTGTCACACTGAGGCTGGCTGGATGCGGGATGTCGAGCGAGTGTGTGAATCTGTACCAGAAATGGAAACAGTGCTAATTACGCCATCAGACGTTGCCAAAGCGGTCCGTCCGTTACCGAATTGGAAATCACCGGGACCGGACGGACTGCATAACTTTTGGCTGAAATGGCTAATTAGTTCACACACTTGCCTGGCATCTCAGTTCCAGTCATCCTTAGAGTCTGGGTCGCTACCGCAGTTTCTAACAACAGGCGTTACCCACCTGCTCCATAAATCAGGTAGTCCCGCGGAACCCAAGAATTATAGACCGATTACTTGTTTATCGACGGTTTATAAACTTCTTACATCCATTTTGAGAGCGAAAATTAATACGCACATTCAGAGTAATTCGATTATGTCTGCCTCTCAAAATGGATGTAGGAATGGGTCCCGCGGTACTAAGGAGCTACTCCTCATAGACATGGCCATTAGCCAACAGGTTCGTCGATCCCGCAAGGATCTGTCGACATGTTGGATAGATTACAAGAAGGCCTACGACTCGGTGCCACATACATGGCTCATGAAGGTGCTGGAGTTGTACAAGATAGATGCAACTCTACGCACCTTCCTTGAGTCGTGTATGAGGCAATGGAAGACAGTCCTTCGTTATCCAGGATGTCGACAGATCCAGGGAAATGATGAGCCTGTATGGATTAAACGGGGAATATTTCAGGGCGACAGTTTGAGTCCACTTTGGTTCTGCTTAGCCCTGAATCCTCTAAGTACACTTCTGGAGGATTCAGGTCTAGGCTATCGGTTGAGGAGAGATGGTCAGGTCATATCTCACCTCCTTTACATGGATGATTTGAAACTCTTTGCCCCCAACAAATTGCGTCTGATGGAGCTACTGAAGGTAACAGAAACTTTCAGTAGCGCCATCAGGATGGAATTTGGTGTCGACAAATGTGCAGTCATGCATGTAAAGCGAGGGGAGATTATGGAATCCGAGGGAATTCAACTCTCGGATTCCATAAGCCTCAGATCCCTCTCCTCATCCGAAAGCTATAAGTATTTGGGTATGTCGGAAGCGTTAGGCATCAACGATGCTGACATGAAGCAATCGTTAAAGGAGCGCTTCTTTTGTCGCCTGAAGAAGGTATTAATTAGTCTTCTTTCGGGCGGAAATAAGGTGCGCGCCTTCAACGGTTGGGTCATGCCGGTTTTGATGTACTCTTTCGGCATACTTAAATGGACTCAGACCGAACTCGACGCCCTGGATAGAAGAGTCCGTACACTACTGACTGCAAACCGGATGCATCACCCACGATCATCGGTGATGAGACTGTATATCCCGCGGAAGTGCGGGGGTCGAGGCTTTTTAAATGCGAAGACCCTCCACAACCGCGAGGTGTGCAGTCTCAGGGAATATTTTTTAAAAGCCGAAGTGGGTATGCACCGTGATGTGGTCGCAGTGGACAAGGGGCTCACCCCGCTCTCCATGGCTAAAGAGAACTGGCGCAAACCTGTAGTACTTTCTACTGATGACCGCAAGAAGGTATGGCAAAGCAAGGAGCTTCACGGGCGCTTCTATCGGGCTCTTCATGAGCCCGGTGTAGATTTCATAGCGTCCGTATCCTGGCTACGTTTTGGTGACCTTTTCGGGGAAACTGAAGGTTTTGTCTGTGCAATTATGGACGAAGTTATGTTAACGAATAACTACCGGAGACATATTATGAAGGACGGGACGGTTGACGTGTGTCGGGCATGCCACCGTCCGGGTGAGTCTATCAGACATATTATCTCTGGTTGTTCTCGTCTGGCTAACGGCGAGTACTTGCACAGGCATAACCAAGTGGCCAGGATTATTCACCAGCAACTTGCTTTGAAATATAAGCTTGTGGATTCTGAGGTACCGTATTACAGGTATGTGCCCGACCCAGTTCTTGAAAATGACCATGTCACGTTGTACTGGGATCGGTCTATCATTACTGACAGGACTATTGTTGCCAATAAGCCTGATATAGTGGTGATAGATCGATTAGCGCGCCGCACAATGATTGTCGATGTTACCATTCCACATGACGGGAACCTCGTGAAAGCTGAGAAAGAGAAACAAATCAAATATCTCGACTTAGCACACGAGGTTGTTGACATGTGGAATGTGAGCTCGGCTGTCATTGTGCCGATTGTCGTATCAGCCAATGGGCTGATGGCCGAAAGCCTCGATCAACATCTATCGAGGCTCTCGTTAGGCGGTTGGATCAAGGGCCTGATTCAGAAGGCAGTACTCCTTGATACGGCTCGTATTGTGAGGAGGTTCCTGTCTCTGGAGTCCTAACCACCGGTAGCTTGGACCCTGCTCCCGACACCGGCGGATATCTATTTTTTTATATTTTTAAATGTTTTTTATACTTATTTTTTATATTTTAAGAAATATTTAAAAATGTAAGAAAGTAAGTTAACTAAATAAATGAACGAAATAATACAAATAATAAATGTTTTTATATTTTTTATACTAATATTTAAAAATATAATTTATATGTATTTAGTGAAATAAAGGGAAAAATAATACTAATAATAAAATAATACTAATAATAAAGCTGAAGAGTTTGTTTGAAAGCTCTAATCTCTGGAAGTAGGTATATGTCGGACTTATAAAAATCTTTTTGCATTTGATAGCCCAGTTCTTGAGGAAGGCTATAGGCTGTTAAACATCACGCTGGACCCTTAGGAGTTGAGAAAAAAGAAAAAAGTCAGAAGTTTTCGCTAAGCGAAAACGATGTAATAGCGCAGGTAGGCGATGCGATGCGACGGGGTAGGTTGGGGGAACAAAAAAATTCACGCGTACAAGTCGCGGGCTATAAATTATATGCCATCAAAAACATAACTTGTAAAAAAAGCCAAGTCTCGTAACTCAATTCTTCTACCATAAAAAGTTGCTATTACGGATCGTAAACGCAAATCAAATTATTTCGATCGGCGTACACGAGTCGATAATAGTAGCGATCTCCGGACGATTGCGCGCCAAAAATTCGGCGACACAATTCCTACCTCGTCAAGCGCTTGCGCGGGAATGAGGGGCGCGCCGAATTGACGCAGAATATATAGCATTTTAACTTTATTTATTGCAATTTTGTTTTATTAAATTGAGAAACGAAAACTAATGAAACGTATTCGTTGTAGATTGAAGTTTTATATAATATTAGTTTATTTGATAAAGTGACGTTAATTTGGAGTGTAATGGACGCTGAATCAAGACATTTATTGCTTAAATTAGGCTTTCTTTACGATTTTATCCATAAAAACTCAAGGAATTTAAAGGAATTCTAGAACTCCAATAAACAAGTAAAACATTCAAAGTATATTTTTATAATTTTAGCATTTATAAGAATTTAATGTAACAATGTGAATTTGAGCGTCAAAGTTCCATCGCCAACGGTTTTTCTTGCAAACTGTGTTCGTAAAATATTTATAGTAAATTACACGAAAAGAAAAATTAAAATGTGTAACTGCAACTTACAAGAAAGAGAATAGTACTATCGTTATTCTTAAACAAATAATTAAAATATCTTACAACTGCTGAAAATTACAGCGTCAAAAATCATGAATTTGCGTAAAAAATGTAACAGGACTCTTAATACCAAGTCGGTTAATTTATTCAGTCCCTACTTAAGGGACCTTCTGTCTTAAGTTATTACGTAATTAGCTAACCTAACAACATCTTGTAGTGACCATATCAATATTAAAAATCTTTTATGTTTAAAATACATAGATTGACTTGGCCATCGCTTGAAAACACAATGTATCTCACAGTGCTTTTTTTACAAGTTTTGTTTTTGATGGCATCTTACTTCTTTTTGTAGATTGTCCTACTTTTTTTCCTTTCCGGTACCCATTATTTATTTTTTTAAACCTAATCCGTTGACCGTTTTACAAGTTACCTTTGAACATCTAGGTACATTCAATTATACACTAGCTTCCGCTCGCGGCTTCGCGCGCGAGGTATGCCGATAAAAACTATCCCAAGTCCTTTCCCGGGATGTAATCTATCTCTCTGCCAAATTTTATCGAAATCCGTTCAATGGTTTAGGCGTGAAAAGGTAACATACAGACAGACAGACAGAGTTACTTTCGAATTTATAATATTAGTATGGATGATGTTATTTTCCCCGCTAGAGAGCTCCGATAAACGCGTGCGATCGCTGCTAATCATAAAGTGCTATAAACATTTACACTCCAAGGCAGAGTCGTCTATGAATCTCCACCTGAACAGGTTTTCCTTGCTTCGGCCAACCTGGGTGCGGAGTCTGTTTAAAGACTTCCAGGTTACCCAAAGGAAACTCATGTCCAGGTGGGAGGTCAGTGGGTGGGACGAACGGTTTGGGTAAGGAAGCACTGTCTCGCCACAACTTCAGTCTCCCTTGTGATGGTTCACCAGTGAGTGGAACGACACACTTTAAAAAACTGTTTCGACTTTTCAGCTCACGCACGCACACACGCAACACGCACGCACGCACGCACGCACGCACGCACGCACGCACGCACGCACGCACGCACGCACGCACGCACGCACGCACGCACGCACGCACGCACACACACACACACACACAGACACGTCAAACTTATAACACCCCGTCGTTTTTGCGTCGGGGGTTAAAAATTTAGTTTATGTTTTTTTGTTAGTTGCTTATTTTCATGAATATAAGTTAATTTAATTGAATAAATCCTGATATAACATATTCTTGTAATGAAATATAAATTAAAAACCTCAGTAATCTCGAAAAAAATAAGTTCGACATGTTGTCTTTTTTTTTTAAGTCCGTAAACAATAGCATATTATAATTTCCGTGTTTAAATGTGTATTCTAGAAATTGAAAAAAACTACTAAATTAATTCCCAAAATTTACTTATTTTTGACTTACTCCGTGTTTGGTATTATGAAACTCAACCGATGCAATGTTAGCGACAGTTTTGTATGACGAACGATATGTATCGTAAGTTATTTGGACTTTGTGGTACAGGGCGGTTGAATGACATTTATCGCAAGTTTATTTGAAAAACACTTTCATTATTATTTGTAACAAACCTCAGAAAATAATGTCAATTGAACTTACTTTACTAAACTTCATAAACTTTTCAGATTTTCAGTCGAAACCGACGGCTGAAAATCGTGTTTCGATGGGACACTAATAATAACAGATGGATTCACAAATATTAAACTTAGTCAAGAGAATTTAAGTTTTTAACATCAAAATATGAGGTACTGTTTTATCAAAAGGTTTGTTTTTAATTAAAAACTTATATTTGTATCTTTCCTGATGCATAGACCAGAACCAGCTACTGTGGCTCTACTTAGGGGAGGCCTAAGTCCAGCAGAGAAGAGTTTACAATAGGCTGCGTTAATTAAACATACAAATTCAATAGAGCCTGATAGAGGTTGGCACAGAAGCATGAGAATTGGCACAGTGGGTGAAGTCAGGATGTGGATGATAATGCTGATTTAATACTTACAGGTCCTCTCCAAGCCAGTTCTCTGAGAATCTTCTGCCCACTGAAACATTTCTCCTTAAACCTATGGAACTTGTGTAGTATTGTCGCACACTCATAACAGAAGTACTGAGGTAGACCATCTTGTTCATTCAGCTGTTCAGAAAAAAAACACAATTATTTTAATTGTTAATGTAATTGATTTAGCTTCCTGAAAACTATAGCTGATAGGTGAGACAGCCCCATACTGTGACATTGGATATGCCTACAGGCCACCGTGGTATTCTAATGAAGAGTTTGTTTTGTTTTTCTGGTAGATGTTATTACTCACACTAGTTTTTAAGTTGTGTTTATACCTATGGATAATAAAAGTCAGGAAGCGTAATTGTGAACAAAATCAACAAGAAATTCTGCTCCAAACCTCACTACATTGAGTATCTCTTGTTAGAGAGTAGTATTCCTTGTTGGGTATTGACAAAATTACCTCGAGTATTCCAACAATGTGTGTTCTTACACACATGCAAATAAGCCAATCAGCTGTGCTCATGTAATGCGTTGTATTCCGGCAAGCGCCGTGATTTGTTCTCGGCAGTATGTAGACAACGCAAAATACAATAATAATCACAAACGTCATTTCCCCGCGACACGATCGCATCGACGCTATGATACTGGCTAACTGTCAGCGGTGCACGGTACAGTTTTCGGCAACGCCGACAGCGGTACAGTTTGCTTGGTGCCATTTTTGAGCTTAAGTTACATTTCTTGACTTTTATTATTCTAACGAAATGGACTATACAAGTAGGGTCCCAATTAATAGATGTTTATCTAATTTATTATATGCAAAATATGGATGTAGAAAGCTACTTAGCCATACCCTAGTAGCCTAAAGGATTTGTTTCTTGCGGTCGCTAGTGTGGTTGCGTATCGGATTTACAGACTGACAAGCATAACTTAGCAAAGTTTATACGTAATCGAATATTATTAAGTACAGCGAAATAGGACACTTGAACGAAAAATAATGTTACATTTTCTATTAAACTTTGAACGCTATTAACATTTTATACAGTCTGTGCGATCACACAAACATAAAAACAGTAAAGATTTGCTAATATCTTTACATATTTATGTAATTCATTAAATAACTTGCCTGTAAAGCCATAACTTCTTCATAATAAAACTTGAGTTGATACAAATGAAAATGGTACATTTTTGCTTCCGTCCGAAGGCATATTCTACAAATTTTTAGGTCCGACATACTTTATTTATTTTACTTATAGCCTATTTAGTGCTAAATTGTGCTTCTTAGTATTTAAAAACCCTGGAAACGCACACAAAAGCTTTTCGGACACCGACTACCGCCATATTTGTTTACCTGTCAAAGTCAGTCAAGTCAATAAACAAGTATCTGTCAATAAAAGATATGTTCTGTGGTAGGCAGAAACATTCAAGATTTTGTGTTTTCTTTTAGATTTGAAACTTAAAACATTTTTTTTCACGTTGTTGCTTACTCCCTAAAGACAGAGGCAAACCACCACAAAATTAAAACCAAATATCCGCCCCTCCCCTTGCTTTTTGTTAAAAGTTCCACACGCTAAGAAAGCGATTACAAATTCTATTACGTAGAAACAGCAATCAGCAATTATTGCGCAGTCATAGCGTGATCAATCGCATACAACTAAAAATTGTTTGCTAATCGCTCGCCGTTTGTTATTTTACTATGCACTTATCGCTACGATACTAGCGCCAAAACAATTAAGTTGCAATCTTCGGAACTAACTTGACCTGTTATGAAAGTCAACAGCCTGCAGCTGTCAAACCCTAAAGTGTCAAACTTCAAACACAACACATGTACATGATTGTGTTGTTTGAAGTTTGAAGTTTTGTACATGTAACAAAATAAAAAACCCTGGCGTCGACTCTCAACCTCAAGTGGGTGGCTTGGATTCCTAACGATATTTGGCTGTTCCAGATATAAAAGTACTCTGTGGGCTGTTCTATCAACAAGTAAGTTTTAAATTACCTATTAACAGAAACAAAAGTGTAATAAAGTACCTAAAATTTAAAATTAACAGACTTATATAATCCTGTTTCAGTATAAAATGGTTAATAGAGTGTCCAACGACCAACTAGACGCACTTTTAAACTTTCTAGCCGAGCATCCCTCTTTAGCCAGGGGTGTTGGCCAAAGCCCAAGATCCAAAGAAAATATAGACAAGCAGTGGAATGATCTTGCTAGGATACTCAATTCTTTTGGTTCTGGGTCATCAAAGACTGGTGACCGGTGGAAAAAGGTAAATGGAATGTTTTATTTTTGTACTTAAATACTGATTTTTTTCACAGCTAAACCCTTGCTAAACCCTTCGGGGATTACAGGTTTATGCAGAGGTGTACAGTCAACAGCAAAAGTAGATGATCAAAATCAGAAATTCAATACTAATATACGGAGTTTGCGTCAGAACTGTGTGGCGTCGAAGTGATTCAAAAGTATGTGATTGTAAATTATACCAAACATTTACTACTAGTACTGCTGCCATATATTCGTGATCAGTTTTGACTCCAAAAGTTATAAACTCAATTCGCATCAGAACTAAGAAGTGAAAATTTTTTCAAAACTAGTTAACCATTAAAATCAAAAATTAAATGATGAAATTGAGGCCTGCGTGGCCTCAATTTCATCATTTAATTTTTGATTCATGAGGCAAATACTTATTCCATATCCATACTTATTTTTTAATTATCCCAGTAATTTAAATAAAGACAGCTTGTAAAATTATAAACAATGAAACGAACAGGAACAAAAAACATAATACTGATTACACACTGGACACTTCCCGCGGTCTCATTAGCAATCGTCGCAAACATCGATGTTGCTCAGGAATGTGCAACTTTCTTTACCAATATCCCAATTAAAACTACAGAAACTTTAAATTCCTCGCCCGCACTAGCTACTGAATTATTAAGAGCGAATGTCTCAGCCTGTCCTGTGGAATTTAAATTTAAACATATAAACCCCAAAGTTGTTATAAAGGCAATTAAGCAACTTAAGATCAAAATTACTGAAGATCTGTGGGGCATGTCCACTAAAGTTTGTCAATCCTTTATTGAGACAATTGCACCCTATTTAGCTTTAATATTTAATTTGTGTGTAGATCAAGGGGTTTTCCCGGATTTAATGAAGTTCAGTAAAGTTATTCCACTTTTCAAATCTGGGGACAGCAAAGACACTAATAATTATAGACCCGTACCGGTTTTGCCGGTTTTTTAGCAAGGTGTTTGAAAAAGTAATGTTAAATCAAATGTGCGTGTTTAAGAAGTATGAAGTTTTGAAAATAATCAATTTAAAGCGAAAGGTTAGTGGTATCCGTTTGCATATAGGGTGTATATAATCTACGTTCTGGCTTCGGAAGCGTTCTCCTTACACCCTGTATAAATGATTTACCTCATTTACTGAAAAACCAACCACAAATGGTGTTATTTTCTGATGACACATCACTGATTTTTAAAGTAAGCAGACGTGTACAGGAGCTTGACGACGTAAATAACGCTATGCTTGTGGTCCATAATTGATTTACTGTGAATAATTTGGTATTAAATAAGAAAAAAACTAAATGCATTAGATTCGCTTTACCGAATGTTAGAAGTAATGAATGTCATGTTGTATTGAATAGGGAGGGAGACACTTGAATTCGTCGAAAATACGGTTTTCTTGGGGATCGCGCTTGACACAAAGCTACAGTGAGGTCCTCACTTAACATCACTTGCAGGGCGGCTAAGTTCGGCCGCTTACGCTGTTTGGAAAATTCGCCAATTAACAGACGTGGATACCGCGAGACTGGTCTATTTTAGTTACTTTCATAGCATCATGTCTTATGGTATTTTGTTGTGGGGACGGGCTGCAGATATTGATTCTATCTTCATTGTGCAAAAGAGGGCTGTCAGAGCCATCTACAAGCTCAGCAGACGCGATTCTCTACGAGAACTGTTTAAAGAAATTAACATCATGACGGTTCCTTGTCAATATATGTATATATATGAAAACATTATGTACGTTCGAAAAAATCTACATCTTTTTAGTAAGATAAGTGACAGGCATAATTTTAACACTAAAAATAGGGACAAATTAGATCAACCGCGTTTCAAATTGTCTAAAGTAAAAATTTCTTTTATGGGTTACTGTGTAAAATGTTATAATATATTTTATCATCTCGATATTCTTCAATTAAATGAGAAGAAATTTAAAACATGCATTAAACGCACACTATGTTGACAAGCATATTACAAGTTGGATGATTATATCGTAGATAAAAATGCTTGGCGGCTTAATGCTGGTCCTGCTCCACAGGCACTTGGGCTCACTAGTTAAAATTTCAATATTTGGAAGAGGTGCTTCCCTTTTTCTTTTTCAATATTTCTGACATTACGAACATAACTTTTTTAATTTATTCAATCCAGTTTTAATTGTTGAATACTGCAATATTATACCTCTTCCTGTTTGGTAGTAAATTATATTAACATCTATACATATAATAAATCTGTAGAAGGGTCAATTCTGTACATTGAAAATATTGAAAAAATAAATAGCGGGGGGTGTTGCTGGATCGATACCAAACCCAAATATGTGATTAAAAAAATTTTTGTCTGTCTGTCTGTCTGTCTGTATATGCAGGCATCACGTGAAAACTAACGGTTCGATTTCGATGAAACTTGGTATAATTATACCTTATTATCCTGGGCATAAAATGGGATACTTTTTATCCTGGAAAAATACGTAGAAAAAAAATCTTATTTTTCAATTTTATTCATAGACGTTGTTCTGTAGAACCGCGAACACACGTTGCATTACCCGCAGTGGATTCAGCGCCGTAACCTGTAGCGCCGAAAGTCGGATTTGGCTTGAACCGTCCGCGTGTTAATCCCTCGAATACCATTGATTCCCAACAATTTTCCATTTCAATTTAAGAGAATACAGTTTCCTGTAGCTTTGTGTTACGCCATGACAATAAATAAGGCTCAAGGTCAGACCCTAGGAGTTGCTGGCGTAGATCTTACCGCGAGTTGTTTTTCACACGAGCAACTTTACGTAGCTCTTTCCCGTGTGAGCAGTCCAAGAAATCTTCATGTTCATATTTCGGACGAGCTCACTAACAATGTTGTGTATGCTGAAGCTCTCAATTAACTTTCTGTCGCATTGTCACGATCACTTTTTTATTATTGCAAACTTTTCGTCACTGTCAGTAATTTACTGCTACATGCTACTTATCAAGGTCGGAATTACTATGAAAAAAATACTTACTACAGAACGCGAGCTCAACAGCAGTAGCTCAATAGACGGATCTCCTTAATTATTATAGGCTTAGCCGTATTTGGGTCTAATAGATATTTATAAGATGTCATTGTCAGAGTTACACAAAATGGAGAAATAAACTATCCACGCGAAGACCGACATCCGCGCGGACGGAGTCGCGGGCGGAGGCTAGTAGCCCGAACAGCCCCTTTGCTAAATTGTAAAAAAACATGGCAAACCTTCAAAAGGTCATCGCAGGACTGACCTCGTGATCAAATGCGAACAGCAATTATAGTAAAATGGAATTAGTAAAAGTTTTGAAAATCATTTTGTTTTCTTTGTCTCTGCATCACCCAAAGGTTGACTGGTAGAAAATGCCTATGGCATTAAGTCCGCCTCTGTACATTTATGTGCTTGAAGTATTAAATAAATAAATAAATAATATTATAAATTCGAAAGTAACTGTCTGTATGTTACCTTTTCATGCCTAAACCACTGAACGGGTTTCGATAAAATTTGGCAGAGAGATAGATTGCATCCCAAAGAAGGACATACGATAGTTTTTATCCCGATATTCCCACGGGATCGACACTTATGCGGGTGAAACCGCGGGGCTCTTAAATAAATTGAAAACTATAGTTTTGTATAAGTAATTTAGAAGCATTTTTTTTAAATTTTGTTTACAAAATTAATTTAAAATGTTACATTTATGTAAGAACCATGTTTCCGTTTATTATGATTTTTTTTTTGATGTTGACTTGAAAGAGCATGGCAGTTGAGAACGTGTCATGCTCACTTAAGGTGCCACTAGTCGATATATTTTCCATACAAATTTCGGGAGAGTATTACTCCACTGTTTGACATTGTCCATCCAAAGTTAAACATGATATCGTTTTGCCTTATTATTTATGTTGTCTGTACGGGAACAGAATAGTAAAATAAAAAGCCATTAAAAAGTTATGAGCCAACAAAGATTCGTTTTTCTTGCTATTTTTAACGTAACTTTGGTTGGAAATAAGTAATAAAAGAACTGTAAAATCTTCAAAATCAAGTCCGTACCGACAAAGCTCAGTTATCGAAGAGTTAAATAAACTTTATTTGTAATTGATTTATGCAGTGGTTTTTTCATAAAACTCGATTTTCCGAAGCACTTTTCGATTTTTTTACGCGCCTTTCAGTTCGGGACGGTGTTTCTGTGCGTAAAAACTAGACGTTGTTCGTGTAGACTAGCGTCTAACTGCTCATCACTGATACTAGCTCTAACGGACACTAAACCAGGTGAGACAGCGTGCTTTTTAGCCATGACCACCAGTGAGTTCGAGCTCGCGACTAGTTTACTCTTAAAGGTCTCACCGATGGTGGCGCGTGTGTTGGATTATACGGTTCCCTACAAAATGGTTGAGCTGGATGATCCACGCGTCATGTTCGTGAACGGGTGCCGTCGGTTGAGACTGGTCATCTCTTAACTGCCAAGGCTTATTTTTAATCTTATATATTTTGAATTGTTTCTTCATTTGTCTTTTTTTTTTTACAATGTTCTCACATATAGAAGCAACAAGAATAATGTACCCAGGATTTTGTAATAACTTGATTTAAAAGAGTGTCCATGGAGTTTCTTGCCCGTTCTTCTCCATAGAGATCTACGTTTTGGAATGGGCAACTAGCTTCAACTTTTTGACTAACTGACAGACTATTTAATTTTGACAATTCAAAAGTGCGTACAAGGTTTAATTGAAATAAATGCTTTGAGTTTGAGTTAAGTTTAATTTGTTATGTTTTACGGAAAAACAGGTGAATTGGATAAAAAATTTCATATTTAATATATAATTTCATCCAATTGAACCCCGGAAAAAGCATATGTTCATTAAAATCATATAAGTAATTGAAAAACTTTACTATTTTAATTGTTTTTTTATTTTTTTTGTAACTTCTGTCAAATGTTCAAAAGTAGCTGATGCGATTCAAAATCATAACTTAATGATGACTTTTGCCCAGTCGGCTGTAATATATTAAAACCGGAAGGTAGATTGATATTTTTATCTTTAGGGCATTATTTATATTGACTTTTTGCGCTTTTGTCACACTGTTAGCGTTGAGTGCATCTGTTACCTATTGCATTGATTTATTATAACCAAGAACTAATAGATTAAAAATATTACGCACCATATATCAGAGCATGAACGACATAGAATTATATCATTGCAATGATATTTTTATTAGAATATCATTGTATCATTGTATGAAGACGGATTGAGTGTTAGTGATATACCTAATGAGAAGATTAGGTGTCATGGTAAGCAAGCATTAATTACTTCTTTATTGGAATATCTCCTAACATTTGGTGATTGGAAAAAAGTGGAGACACTTTTGATTTAAACCTGTCAGCTTAGTCTACTAGTCCAGATTAAACCTATAATTAGAATAACTATTTTTCTTAGTTTAAAAATTATTAGTATATTTAGATATATTTGTAAGCGCCACGTCTGCCCATGGACAGAAGCAGTGCCAAACAGTTACCAAGTAATTACTGTCTGGCACTGCCCTGCGCCCGCCACACCGAGACGACAGTTTTTAGGTCTCACATACCCAGTAATTACACTATTATTATTTTTGATGACTACATATTTAAGTATTTCCCTCTGAAGATGTTAATAATATTATCCTCTTTGATTTGTTTGAAAGGGTGACGAAGCTTCCCCCACACTGCACAAAACGGAAATTCGTAGGGGAATATTCTGAGGGGTACATTTTTATTGGTAATAACGTATATCTATCCAATATTTATATATCTAATATATTATGATAAATATACATTATATTGATCATTTCAGAGAAATACTGTGCACCTTTGGATAAGATGATGGGAAAATGAGGGTCACGTGAACACACAAACAAAGTCCGGTCGTCCTCATTGCACAACAACTACGCAAAATCGAGAAATTGTAAACAGGATGAGAAATTATGGGTTTACGCGAATCAGAGATATCGCCACTAATATGAGAGTGTCTATGACCACTGTTCGTCGCCGTTTAAAGGACGCAGGATTACCTACGGCACCGTCAGCCAGCACGGAAATTATTATTATCATCCTTGCACAAACAAGAGAGACTGAACTTTTCGCAAAGATATTTAGATTTAGATTTTCAAAATATAATATTTTCAGACGAAAAACATTCTCTTCGAGTGGACAGGGTCGCCTCACACTATGGCGAATAAATAACACGCGCTACCATGAAGAAAACATTGTTTCTAATAAAAGTAGCTTAGTGGACGAATTAATATTGGCTATTGGGTATCCAGGATGTCCGCTGCTGGACCAGGAGATTTAGTTGAAATAGGAGGGCGTTTAAACAGTCAAAAATACTTGGAAATTATTCGAGACACGCTCATACCCATTGTTAATATTGTTGCGCGCCACAATTAATGCCTGGTACATGGTGACAGTAGTTACCACTAGCGCCATCTAGTATCGAGTAGCGGAACTAGTAGTCAAGACCCTTCTAGAAATTTCGATGCGAGTACTTTCTAGAACTTTCCCGAACTATCGACATTTGGTCAGTCGGGACTGACATGTACTCGAACATTCTGGATGTTTCTACAATGGAAGGTTCTAGAACTCTCTTTGGCGCTATATAAGGCCGAGACGCGCCACGACGGACACAGTTTTGGATACAGCTATACGAGTGAAAACATCCGAAGCGATCTTCAAGTGCGACTTAAAGCGATCAGTAGTGCAATTGTGTTTTGTAATTAGTGTGTTTGAGTTGTAATTAGTGTTGTTAATTAAAGTGTCAATTTTTGGTTATTAAATCGGCAGTTTTTATTGTCACGAACCCGAAGCTCGTAACAATATTTCTCACCCAGATCTTGTGCCTTTCTCATTTATTCATGACTAGCTGCGCCCCGCGGTTTCACCCGCATAAGTTTCGATCCCGTGGGAATATCGGGATAAAAAGTAGCCTATATGTTAATCCAGGGTGTCAGCTACCTCCATACCAAATTTTATCAAAATTGGTCCAGCCGTTTGAGCGTGAAGAAGTAACAAACATATAAACACACACACACTCACAAACTTTCGCCTTTATAATATTAGTGTGACAATAGCTCAGTGCACACTGCACGAATCTGTAATGTGTGGTTTCAAAATAATCGTGACCTCATAAGAGTTCTTCCCTTTCCCCCAAAAAGCCCAGACATAAACCCTATTGAAAATATCTGGGGCCCCATGGTTCAGCAGTGGGACTCAGATACACCCCGCACCCGGGTCAATATCATGTGGTAGAAATATAGGAATCATTTAGAGGTTCAAATTTATGTCAAAATATGGTGGATTCAATGAGGGAAAGACTACAAGCGTATTATCGCTTGTAGTCTTCCGATAATAACGGGGGATACACCCGTTACTGACTTTTCAACACACTTGCTCGTAAAGTGGCTCTTATTGAACCGCTTTTAGGTCCATAATGCAGTGTATTAAAAACGCGTGCTTTTTCTTTACTTTAATCCACATGTGCTTTATTTCCACAGATAACTATTTACTAGTCGGAGATGCGCGCTTTTTTAATCTCATCAATTCACTTTTTTTTTAATAGTCTGTATTGTCCTTGGTCCCAAAATTAACTAATCCTCAAAAACCTAAGAAAAAACCTAAGAAAATTTGAATTTCGCGGTCTACCGCGAAATTCAAATTTTCTTAGGTTTTTTGTAATTTTCAGGTCAGTGTCAGGTTTGTATCTTGATCAAAATATGATTTGCGACTATAACAGGTACCTACATCTTTACAGAATTATAATCATTCAAATCATTAATACATTTTTCTTATGGAAAAGTTCTTAGGGAAAAAATCTAACTAGAAAGATTCTATTCTAATGACTATAATTCTGTAAATACATATACAGCGTTAGGTTCAACGAGGGACATACTTTGAGGGGAGTTAGTACTCATGAAAATGAGCAACTTTTACTGTGGGGCCGAACCTGAAATCGCAAAAAAAAAACAGCTGTTCAGTACATTTTGACGAGCTATGCGAACATAAATGTAGGAAACGGCTGATTTTTTTTCGCGATTTCAGGGTTAATCCCATATTAAAAGTTGTTCATTTTCATGAGTACTAACTCCCCTTAAAGTATGTCCCTCGTTTAACCTAACGCTCTGTATATTATAGTCGCGAATCATATTTGATCAAGATGCAACCTGATACTGACCTGCAAATTACAAAAAACGTAAGAAAATTTTAATTATCCACCTAAAATTGTCCGTGGTCCCTACCCGAAACCAAACTGAAAAAACCCTGACTGGCGTTCTATCATTGCGGATTCTCACTGAACTAATGTAGGTATATTTCTCTATGCCAATAGTACTTTCTAATTCCATACTACCTAAACTACAATTGTTTTTTTTTTTTACAATTGTTTTTACATGCTCTGTGGTCAGTGCTTTTATTTACACTTGCGCGCGCATTGCTAGTGCTGGATATGCGGATAGACAAAACCAGCGCGCCATTTTCCATACAAGTTAATATTTAACAATACAAGTCTGTTTTTTTCCTCGCAAGTGTGTTGAAAAACGTCGTATGAAACGCGTGTGCATCGATCATTAGACTCTCGGCTTTCTTATCGCACTCGCCTACGGCTCGCGCGAATAATACCGCCTCGAGCATAATGATCAACATAGCACACATGTATCATAATGTACTATTAATCCGTGATTTTGGATACATCATATCCAAATCACAAAAATCAAAAAAATCATCATCATCAAATCATCATATCAAAATTCTTTTTTTTTAAATTTATATTAAAATAATTTTATAATCATCAATTATAAAATTATTTTAATATAAATTTAAAAAAATAGAATTTTTGTTCCATATCTACAATGAAAATTGTTATCTATGTTTGTTTTTTAGTTACGTAATTTTTGATTATAATAAATATGTGACGATTTTTTTTTTTTCTTGAAGTCGACGCCAAATTTCGGTCCCACAGAAAACAATGTTACTTTAAGCAGTACAATTAGTTTTAATAAAATCCTGAATATAATATACCTACCCTTCCCAGGGTTCAAAATTAGTAGGTATAGGTAGGTACCTACTAAAGCAAAATTATATTTCTTGAACATTTATAATATTTGAATTTATGAATTATTTAGTAATCAATAAATTTTCAATAATATTACTAATTAATATTAATAGCAATATTTTTTCATATTAATATTTTTATTTTTGTTCTCTGCTCCGTACTTCGTACTGTTTTTCCGTAAAACATAACAAATTAAATTACTGGGATAATTAAAAAATAAGTATGGATGAATTATTTGCCTCATGATTACGTGGCCTCAGTTTCATCATTTAATTTTTGATTTAAACTGTTCACTAGTTTTGAAAAAAAATTACATTTCTTAGTTCTGATGCGAATTGAGTGATTATACTTTTGGAGTCAAAGCTGATCACGAATATATGGCTGCTGTACTAGTAGTAAATGTTAGGTATAATTTACAATCACATAGATACTTTTGAATCACCTCGACGCC